>JBBEEQ010000012.1:3750000-5000000 GCA_037950945.1 Hypolimnas misippus
GTAACAGATTTTAACTAAATGGATATTAAAGTATATACCTACAATGCCTACAACAAAAATTATATTTTAACAATTAATGTTTATCTGTCTGTCTGTCAGTCTGCCGATTTTGACGAGACCTTCACTCCCAGATAGCAAACGTTATAAGGAGTAGGAAAGTGTACATTTTTTTTTTATTTTATTTATTTTAATTTTTCGCAGATAAAGTCGCGGACACCAGCTAGTTTTATATAAATTTCTAAGTATTTAATAGGTACTTGAGACGAAAAGAACAAATACATTTTTGAACTTACGAAATTTATTCACCCATTAATTTTTAAGTTTTTAGTATTATAAGAACAAACAAGGCAATATATTTAAAAATTATCTCGTTTCAGTTTTTATAAGTGTCATAATATTATATTACTGAATACTAAAAATTTAATTTAGTTAACTATATGTAGTAAAGATCATATCAAAATTAGTACACAATTTAGTTAACAATGTTTTATTTTTGTTCGTAATAATAAAACGAGGTACGGTTATTTTAAACTAGCTGTGTGAATAATAAGGGTACGTAATATAATGCCAAATTATAAAAAATGTCTTTTTTTAGAGATTAGCCTCCCTTTTCACCCCTAACTTAAATAAAGTACTTTACGACCTATTCACAGACGAACAACTTTATCAAAATCGGTCAAGCCGTTTCGAGAGAGTATACCAACTAACCCGAGAATTTCATATATTAAAATTAAGTCCCGGTGAGGAAGCACCTTCATGTAATGATAAATAGGTTTGGAGTATATTATTTATATCATCTAGCTTAAAAATTCAACAGCTTGATATAAACTCATTTCATTCTCTTAACAACAGGAGGGTAGTTTTTTTAAATCAGCGCTGCGAAATTTTAAAATGGGTCTCAAGGTATTTCTATTTTATATTTTTACCTGTGCACCATCAGAGGCTTAAGTTTAAACTTAGCATACTGTAAAAAAATACTTTAGAAAATTTCTAGAACACACCGAAAGCAATGCTGCTTATATAATAGTATTTTGTACCCTACATACTACCATAGCTAAATTGTTTTTGCCTTAGAAAGACGTATCACCTGTGTTAATATTTCTAACAAAGCTTTTTTATAACCACGTTAAATATACATATAAAAGTGATATAAAATAACAGTCTGTAAACATCCCGCTGCTGGGAAAAATATCTTCTCCTAAAAAGGAGAATATGGAGCTTAATCTGCCACGCAGCTCCACTGCATATTGGCGAACACATGTTTCAGAAATTCTCTCGATAAATGTAGATTTTCAATAGCGCGAAATAAATAGACACAAAAGTGTAACACGATAGTGCTAGCCTGGATGAAACCTACGTATTATGTGTCTTCAGTTCTTGGTTTAAAATTAAAAAGTCTTATAGAAGACGTCGATCTCAACCGATGATTGCAGGATCAAAACCCGGCTAGCACCGCTGATTTTTTAAGTGCTAAATTTGTGTTTAAATTGAACTCGGCTGTTAAGAAAAACTTCGTGAGGAAACCTGCATGTGTCGGGGGATATTCTGACTGTGTATCCGCCAACAGTGAATCAGCGTGGTGAATTAGGCTCTAAACCTACTCCCAAATAGAAGAATTTACAGGCTGTTACTTTACTTTTTTTATATTTTATATAAAAAAATCGTTTTAACGTCATGGCGGCAGCTGCAACTGATCTGCATCTGAGATCGCTCGCCGTCGATTCTTGATGAATATCTTTACAAAGTTTATCGCACTTGAATCGCTCCAAACACCCGACGTTGGCTATTAAAACTTTTTCAACCTTTAATATTGAATTTAGATATTCCATTCGAATTAAAAACAAATGAAATCCCCCATTAATTTATAAGAAAATGCATTTATGCAAGCACATAGCAAAACGTTCTTGGTAAAATTAAAAAAATCATTTCTCATATTTTTAATATTGCCTTGTTCTGACATCGCCGTGATAAACGAGAGTAGTTACACTAAATGAATTATTCTTTAATTTCCAGGCAAAATGAATTCACTTTTTAGTTTGGTGGAGACGCTGGCCGCTCTCGTGTTTGACCCAACTTACTCCGCCTTGTACGCTAGCACCATTCCAATTTTTACCGGCGCTGTATATATTTTTAGCGCCATCATGACTATCCCTGCTATTGGATCTTTAGTGTAAGTGACTAGCATACAATCAAATGGATTATTTGTCTTTAAAAATTTAATCAATTCTGATGTTACATAACATCGTTTAAACAAAGTCAAATTATTTTAACTTTTTCTTTTATAAAACATAAAATATTCTCAAATTATTTGATATATTATGATTTCAATTTACGAATACGCGTAAATACCTAATATTTCATTTGACATTCATAAAATAAATTAAATATAAAGAATTTAATGAATATTTTTTTACTCGGAAAAATTCACAAAGAACTCCATAACTATATTTCTCAATAAAACATCAACGATGTTATGAAACGTCGGAGTTGCGATAATATTTTTTACTCCATTGTCCCAGGGTTTATAAATACAGTTAAAACTTCCCGTTCCCAGGTGGCTCTTTACACAACACCGTCGTGAAACAAAACTTAGGAAACAAGAAGCGATGGAGAAACAAATAGTGGACTGTGAAACAGCGGAAAATCCACAATGATATGTTATTTTAATAAAACTAAGTATATTAAGACACTACAATGGTGTTGTTTTTATTTCACCTTAACAATAGATTAAAATTACGCAAAAAACCGATGATCTTGCCAAGCTAGTTAGTTCGTGACCACGACAGATAACACTCTGTCGAAACGTCGGAAAAAATCGCGATTACGAACAAAATATATGTTACGGCCTCCATGAAAATCTGCGACGTGCGTCAAAAAATCATTATTGCATTCATTGGTTTTTTATTATTTAATATTATAAAGGAATTTCGTATTTCTGTCGTTTGCCGTTAAAACTGGTGAGGTCTTAGGAGAAGAAGTAATAAAGTTTAAGAAAGAGCCGTCTTCTCGCCTCAGTTGGCCAGTATCAGGTCTGGCCATACGTAGAGGTAAAGTCATCAGTGTCTTGGGCCCCTCTCTGTAACGTCGTTAGCTGTTTAGGCTTTATATAGTTATTATTTTTTTTATCTTTTTATTTTTCTTCTTCTTTTCGTTTTCTTTTCTTTTTTGTATATTTATTTATTTATTAAAGTTTACCAACAAGGCATACAATTCTTACATATATATATATAAACAAAAGAAACCATAATACATTCATAAAAAGGTGCCTCAATTATAGGTTACACTACATTTACCATGTCAAAGACTTAATTCTGTAAAATAACAGAATACCATAAAATATAATTATGGTTAATTAAGTTAAATGTAAATTAACCTAAATTAATATTAAATTCAATAATTTAAGTAATGAAAGAAAAAAAAAACACAAATAAAAACAATAGAGATAAATATACATTTAGCGTGCTTGGTAAATTATAATGCTCGTACACATAAAATTGTAAATTTAAGATTGTTTACACCAAAAATAACGATATTGCAGGTTGTTTACAAACAGTTATATGATCGGGTTATTCTAGCAATGGAGGCATTGTGTCCTTGGTTCGATTTAACTATTTTTCCATAAAACATTGAGAATTTATTACATCTTAGCAATATGAATGGTACAAAAATGTCAACAAGGGAAAGTAAATACTAATAAATATATATTACACATATTTTACGCAATTATTATTTTCTAGATTGAATAAAGTATATTATAATATCACTTAATAAATATATTATTTAAATGTTATAAATGGAAAATCATCGTACCATGATGCGACATCGCGTCGTTATTTTTTTTAGATATTCACGTCATAGATTTTCACGACACAACGTTGCATCCTCGTTATATGTTTTGGTCTTTAGATCCGTAAAATTATATTTAATAATAAAAGTTTAAGAGAAACAATTAATTTTAAAAAGAGTTAAACGTTTTTATACAGTAATATTACTAGTAGGCGTTTTAATTTAGTACTTAGTATGATCTAATAAGAAAAACTGTTGATAACAATTATTAATTCCATTATATTAGCGTTTGTTCCAAAGAATTTATTAAAGTTTTTGCATGGATACAAATTTTAGTAAATATAATTGAATAAATAATATTATTATAATGATTTTAATTATTATAAATGAAATAATTATAAAATAAGGTAAATGTATGGTGTTGAAATATATATACATTCATGAATGAAAAGACCTATAAGTGACCTTTTTAAATCGACTTCAAAAAGGAAGGTGGTCCTATGTCCGGCTGTAATTATTCATTTTTATGTCTATCGAATTCTCCGTCGATTCAAAGAGTCCTATGTTAGACTTTCTACTTGGTCCCTTTATCATTAGGTCAGGATCTGAGGCTAGAATCCTCGAGAATTCAAGAGACAAACCCGTAAAAACACAAGTGTTAGTACAAGATGCGATTCGATTACTATATATCATCATTATATTATGCAAATGGTAAGATGGAGCTAACAGTGAAACACCAGGAAAAGTCCTCAAAAATAAACAGGCTCGCATCTGGAAAAACAATATTTTGAAAATGGTTATAAGGTGTTGATATTAGACTATTGTAACTTAGGTAAAGCACAAACTATCCTGTACTACTGCCTAACTATATTCTTTGTTTAAACGTGTAAATTAAAAACTTAAATAAAAAATCAGCCAAGTGCGTGTCGGGCCACGCACAATGTAGGGTTCCGTAGTTGTCAGAATTGTCAAGATCGGTCAAGCAATCTGCGAGTACCTATTTTCGTAAAAAAGTTCACGAGGAACTGGGAATTTCTTTTTTTAAGTCAGTTTATACAATATACGTACTTAAAATTAAACCTTTTATTATTATAAAATTATTTTTAATTTCTCTTTAAGAAGAGAATAAGAGATAGGTACGTAATCCGTATCTATTAGCGCCTATGAAATCTATGGAGATTTGGTTGAAAACTTCATAAGCGCGATTCAGAATCACTCGCGACATGTTTTATTGAGACATTGTTTTATATCTTATTTTATATTTTATTTTAATTTAAACTTATTAAATATTTATTCATTTAAATTCATATATTAATTTAAAATTATTAATATTTACATAATGTGATGCTTTAAAAAGTGAAATATTTATTTTTACTTAGATCATCTATAACTCGATAACCATAAGAACCCACATAGCCGTGATAATTTTCCTTTTAAATTCATTATATGTACCACTATCGTGAATTTTTTCATATTTTTAGACGCAGCAGTTTAGTGGGTAGAGGGGGGGGACACTTGACTCTAAGAAAAATTGACACTTCAAAGCTTAATATTTCGGAAACAGTTCGTCGTTCGGAAAAATGGTTTTCCCACACCTATAACATTTTTAAAAGACCTATGTAACGATACCCCACAACATGGGATAAAATAGAAAAAAATTTTTGGTCTCTCTTAACACATAGGGAAGACACCCTGAAAAAAAATTTTTAAGATTTTATTGTACGACTTTCTCGGCGTAATTCATATGTATACTCATACCGAATTACAGCTTTCTGGTATTAAGGGTTTCGGACCAAGCAGCGGACAGACAGACAGACAGACAGACGGACGGACATAGCGAAACTATAAGGGTTCCGTTTTTTACTACGGAATCCTAAAAAAACGACTACAAAAGGAAAAGTCAAACGAGTAAACTAAAAAGCAATTAATAAATGTTTTCTACAACATTTTAAAGTCGCTAAGTATAAAAAGGTAATATATACAGTACAATTTATTTGATATAAATGGTCGTTCGTAATCATAAATATAAATAAATAAATAATAAATAACGCATCACACTCAACGGCCCCCATTAAGATCTCATGACCTTGTGTGGGGGGTGCGGAAACACTCACAACACTAATACAAACACCCAGACCACGACAAACATCCGTATTGCCAATACACACGTTTGCCGTGAGCGGTTATCGAACCCGCGACCGTTAGCGCTTTAGTCAGTTGCAGTGACCATTGCGCCAACGCGTCTGTCAATGTCAATATAAATGAGACCAAATGAAAAGAAGATAAAAATGATTCAATATTAGACTAAATTAAAAACTGTTTAGTAATGTTATACTAAAATACAGTCACTATGAGGATTTTGACGAGTTTTTCCTTAGAAATCTATTTACGTAAGAAATTAATATACGTATAAGTGCTATAATTTTTGTCAAACAAGAAAGGCCTGATGTTTATACCATTCATTTTGTATATTTTGTAAGTTATGCGTCAATTTTGGTAAAATATCGTAATCGGTATAGATTAATCCCCCTTTTAGTTAAAGTCTTATGTAGGCTATCCAACACCAATACGATTACGAAGCGATGATAAGCGAATTCAATGCGAAGCGACGCGACGCGGCTGTTTGTCCTACGTGTGAGCGAATCAACATTTACTGTCATTGACGTATAGAAGTAAACATTGTTGGAAAAATGATTGCTCAAATATCAAATACTCAAGAGTTTAAAAAAATAAAACTCTAAGTAAATTTTTAGGGAAAAAAAGCCATTAGAAACTATTTACGACATTATAAATTTAAAAAATACCGAACCGCAACAGATACGAGCCAAAATTTCAAGCCAACTGATGACGCTCGCTACATTTACGCTCCCACCGCACCGCGCCGCGCGTTTTATGTCACTTCAAGGAATCAACCCTTCTTTGCTTATGCGCCGCGCCGCGCCGCATCGTGTTCGCTCGTCTAGGACACTGGTTAACTCCAACTAGTATCATAAACAAAGTTGTCTTTAACATCAACATCAAATATCGAAAGGCTTTAAAAGCAAATACACTCGCATATCTATCTATAGTACTTCTCAAAGGTATTTTCCGTAGTAAATATCTGCTTAATACTGCATCAAAAGGTTGATACGTCGTTATGAAGATCATCTTTCGCTCAGATAATGAGTATTAAGTAAATGTCTCAAAATTAATGTCTTCATTAAAATTACAGTTATGATATATATAAAGATATGACGTAACAATAATACTAAGATTGCAAAGTATTCGTACGGTTCATCTAGTCGTCTGTAGTTTCAGAGAAAATTTCTGTTTGAATGATCGCATAAAAAACGCAAACAAGAAACCATTTATCCATTGTTCGTAAACTTACCTTGGATACTTGAGACCTATTAAGATTTTAACGATAAAATATATTATTGCACTTTTTAGAGAACCAATTGTTGAAAAGGTCGCAATCAAAACACGTTATATTGTGATAGTTGATTTCTGATTTTTGTATTGAAATGCCTTCTTTGTCTGTCAAAGTATGGTATGTTTTGTTAGCGACAGTTTTACATAATCAGCACTCTTGAGGTCACACTTGACTAAACGAGGTGTAATAGATTTTGTTTAATTTCTCCGCAATCTTATGGCATCTGTTCTTTTTACTTCTTCTGTATTCGCTCATTATTAATTTGTATATGTGATCAGCCAAAACCTCACCACTATTATTACTAGCTGTGCGCGCGACTTCGCGTTTGCGTGCACTACAAGATGCTTGGCATGTCTCATGCACATCAAGCCGTGTAGTCTATGTTGCATCTCAAAAAATGTTTATTTTTTCTTTTTTTTATAAATTAAATGAAATTAAATTTCTAAAATAAAAGCATCCTAAGTTACTCCTTACATTAGTTATCTGCTAGTAAAATCCCGTCAAAATCTGTCCAGCCGTTTCAGAGATTAACCGGAACAAACACACAGACAAAAATTTTCAAAATTTATTTTTTAACGTAAGTCCTGTCCTATCATGTCATATGCATGAAGTAAAAAGCGGTTAATTTGAAGTCACAAACAGACAGTTCAATTTAATTTATTTGTATAGATAATCTATAAATCTCTATTTTAATTTCGTTCGATTCTTTTCCTAGCATTATCGTAACTGTAGTAGCCGGGACTGCTTAATATTCTAATCCGATTGCTCCAGATTCGATTGCAACTTACACGCCAATTGTTTGGCAATCGCGATTTTGTTCGAAATGAAAGCAATTACTGTTACAAGAAACTTGCAATGATTGCGATTTCTTTCATTTTGAATATTATTATACTATCGATTTAATAAATATATGTTTGGTAGACGGTCTGCTATGTAGGTGGGCAAACAGCGAACCTACATCAAAAACAAATTACGTATTTTCATTTACGGATATACTTATTACATATTTTAAACTTTTGCGATTTATACTATTCATATTTAATATAACGGGTCTTATCGCGATAACTAATGGTAGTAATACCTTTTTATTGCCCGACGTTTCGACGAAGTTACGTTCGCCGTGGTCACGAGCTGACAGGTCAGGTATTACTACTATTAGTTATCGCGATAAGACCCGTTATATTAAATATGAATACTTATTACAGTTATTTTCAGTTTAAAACCTAATTACTAAGCCGATTTTGATGAAAATTCTATATGGACAATGGGCTAGTATGCCCATATGATGTATGAATTTGACACAAAAAAAAGAATTAACCAAATCGGTCAAACTATTTGTGAACAATCGGAGAAAATACATTAAAGTTCTTGTTTATTTATATAAAATTATGTCATATTTGAACGCTGATAAGCAATACTGTGTCAAGCCAAATAGACTTCATTTCGAGAAAATGGCGCCTAAACTTGTCCAACTTATCCTTTATAATTGTTTAAAGACATAATATGTATATCCATCTTCTCTTTTCTATTTTGATAAAAGGTATAATCATTAATTCAAGCAGATTGGTATCATAAAAAGATTGATCTAATAATAACTTTTTTAAGTATAAAGGATCATTGTATAAATTGCAGGATACGGAACACATTTGAAATTGGAAATGTTAAATTGTGTAACGTTTTCGGTACTGATTTAGTTTAGGTGACATGAATATATTTTGAATAATTTTATGTGCGTGATGCATTATCAGAATACATTAATATCTCCGAATTTGACTTTGTGTGGTTTGACACATTATTGCTTATCACCATCTATTTAATGTATTTACTATTTAATTGTTATATAGTACATATAGATATAACTAATTTTACATTTAAGATCTATTTATACAGTGTCCTAAATAAAAACAAAATTTTTCTTTCTTAAAAAAACCTCCTCTGGATGACGTTTAAAATGACAGAAAAGTAACAATTTGTAATAGCGATGTGTTCATTTAATTTGCATTTCCTCGCATGTTCTATAGAGGCCTTCTCGACGATTGACAACTGCCCTTAGATCATACATGTTTCTATATTTAGGATAGCCACAAAGGACGAGACAGACGAAGGAAATTGGTTAAGTAAGTAATTGAACACGAGAAGTATAACCCATTGAGGCTAATATTACGTACAAGGGATTCTCGTTCTTAATTAACATAAAATAAAGGTAAATGTTGAATATCGCATCTATTTTATACAGCTGGTGTACCCTCGACCACATTGGTATATCACTCTTAGTGCGTTGTAATAAAGGTTATTTTATATTAATGTACTTGGAATACGGTCGCTTGTACTTCAATCTCGTCTGTTTACGTATTTGATCACTCATGTATTGGCGATTGGTGCGTCAACTAAAGCCTTAATTTATGCTATATTTTTCAAGTGATTTTAGTGACATGTGTGAAGTTATTTGGTTACGCGAAATCCGTGTTTTATCTTTAAACAGGTAAATGTGATAATTATTTCATATAATAACCGCATTGGATGGGTCAATGTTGCAAAAACTATTCTTAAAAAGTAATTAATATTTTAATCGTATTCTCAATTAAAATATATAATAAAATAGTATAAAAGAAATATAAATATTGTTTCATCTCTCAAAAATATTAAAATGTAAAAATAAATTTATCGACCTTGTGTTACCTTAAAACAATAATTATACTTCGATATTTATTGAAATCATTTAAGGAATTAAATCTATATGTTGATCGATCAGTCTGTGAATATGTCTAAAAACATAAAATTTTACACAAACGTTCCTTAAATGTCGTAAAGATTTTTAAAAATACTTTCTCTAAGAGGTTAAAACTCATAAGTATTCGCAGGCAAAGCGCCGGGGAACAGTTAGTTATGACTTATAGGCAAGATAATCTATAAGAAATATTCCTACAACTTCCCGAATAGGTCATCAATGAGAAGAATTTTTGTACGTAAAGTAAATTGTTTTAAATTATCTTACCTTGCTTAAACTGGCTAATTAGCACGACAGAATATATAAACACGATTGCGACCTTGAAGTAAGATGTTTTAGGGTTCCGTACCCAAAGAGTGTCAAGGACCCTATTGCTGAACTGTCGCTATCCGTCTGTTCGTACGTAGTCAGCGGACTGTATGTTATGATGTGTGGTAGAAAATTAATTTTTATAAAATGTATCACTATAAACATACATTTTGAATTGTTGGCCAGTAAAACATTCGAATTACATAGATATCAAGAGAATTTTATTACATGTGAGTATCTCACATGTAATAAAATTCTCTTGATATCTAAAAAAAAAAAATTGGAACAAACATACTTTTTGTAAAAAAATACGCATTGAATCGAGTACCTCAACATTTTTTGAAGATGTTTAAAAACTCGCAAACATGTTTTGCCAAAAATACGGGAACTAAATTACAAACCTACATAGGCTGGTGTCTGTGTAACTGTTCGATATTATAATAAATAATTACTATCATATTTTAAACCGACTCCTAAAAAAGGAGAAAGTTTTTAATCCTTCTTCTTGTACATGATATATTCGCACAAGCTTCGGTTGTGAATGATTAAAAACAAGTATTTGCGATTTTCCTTTTTTATTCTTAACTCAGCTTTGAATGTCAAGGCAAAAATAATATAGGTAACGTAAACGATATTCCTTCGGTAGTAGTATTTTATTTTACAACCCGTATCTTATAATCTTATCGATTTATTCAAAAAATGCGTAAAACAACAAATTAGATCATGTTCAAGCAGATAAAGAAATCGCTTTTACCGTTTAGAATTAAATGATGTATTTTTGATATGAAACTCGCCATACTACATTTTTTTCTGAAATACATCACACTATTATAATAATTGGCAACATCGCCACATCTCATTTTATCATTACTAAGTGCTCTTGAAATGATATATAATGTAACAATCAAAATATTTCAGTCGCATGAATGTAATTTATTTGTATTTAAACGTTTAGTCTTATATAGGTTGATATATGAATATTATTCTAAAAATTCTGGCCCGTTTTGGACACGTACAAAGAAACTCATAATAAAATTATAATTAGGCATAAATCTTTTTCTTTTGGGCGTTATTTATCCCGGATTGGGCCAAAGTCCACCTTCAGAGTCATTCATTGTCCATTCTAACCGGTCCTTGACATCCCCTTCAGGGATAAGTTTATCCCTCGTGTCCTCTCTTATCACGTCCGGCCAATTTACTAAGTTATAATATGTACTATCTTATCTAACCCCATCCTAACAAAATACTTACTTCAATTTCACATGACCACCTTTTCACAAGGATAAGTGCAATCTCATCAAATGATAAAATTTAAATTTTGAAAACCTTCGACATTTAAAACCTTTTATCGAGCCCTAATACATCCATTTAACAATAAGAATAATATAGAGTTGAAAATTGTTAGAAACCTTCGACAATCTATTCGTTAAGAACCTTTAAAGCTCTAACACAATACTTCTGCAGAAATCGGTAAAGAGTTTAGTATTCTGCTAATTCCGTATGATACTACAGTCTTAGGTCAATTAGTATAGGGACTATGGGACCATGTTATTTTTATTATCATTCATGTTATAGTAAATTTCGAGCCAGTAAATAAGAGAAGAGGGAGCATTAGAGTAAATCAGATCAACAGAATTTTCTCAGATCGTTTCAACAATTCTTCCTTCTAACGTCAAAAGATCTTTTATACATCACCTTTAAAAAAATCACATTAAAATTGGTTCATTCATTAAGAAGCTACGATACTTCAGACAGACACATAGATACACACGTCAAACCAATAATACCCACATTTAGTTCAGGGGTTGAAAAATAATATCCATATTAGCAAACATAAACAATACAGTCATAAATAAAAACTCATTAATAATATACAAGCTAAGTTTCGTTTCACGATTGCTCTCAATGCTGGTACATCAGTGCAAGTACTGCCCACTCACTAGTTATTACAATTGAAAGCAATACATATAATAAACGCGATACACGACTAGTTTTCATTTTATATAAAAGAAAGGGTTCCCATGTCATGTGCTTCTTCTTCTTCTTCTGATAGGACTTGGTCTTCAGTTTTTCCTTTCTCCACAAAATCATTAATTTATTTCTATACCAATAAAAAATTGGTTTCCGGTCCGGGTCGAAAACCAATGTCACAATATTAAAGCAATTTGTATAAGCGCACCTGGTTCCAAAACACTAAGCAGCCGATCAAAATATATACGTTTAAGCCAAACGCACGCTACCTATTACTCAAAAGCATGAAAATGACTAAAACATAATTTAAATTTGTAAGTGTCATTAAAACCTATTCTATCTATCACGTACTATTGGTGAAAGAAATTTTAAATTCGGATAACCCGTATGAAAATTCCAGAAAATACTTACTCAATTGTAGCATATGTTGAAATCTGTCAAACGATTTAGGATACAGAGCGTGCCAAAGAAATATACATACACACGCTCGAAAAAATTAACCCTCCTTTAGCAATCGGATAAAAAATGTAGTGATCCTTCCATATGAGATGAGGTGATGAGACCAAACACGACCGCATGAGACTTGAGTTTTGTAGCATTTATTTCGAATAAGGCGTTTATCCTACAGTACCCTGTAAAATTTATTTCAACTAAAAATCTAGTACTAAATAAATATACAAAACTAAACAGCCTCACTGTATTATTTAAGTCAATAGATAATAATTTGATCTAAACTAAATCAAAATATGCATCCATGTATGCGTTTAATATCCGTTAACGATGTATGTACATACATATATGATAATATTAAATGGTATATATTTTTTATTGCTTTACAATTACTTGATATAATTACACCGCCAGATAGTGTTACTTATAAGGATCAAGTTATGACAAGTATTAGTATACAGCAAACCAAAGGTAAAGACTTATTTTTTACAGGATTCTAATAAAATCGTACATTAATTGCACAATTTATTTTCGTTGCTAAGGGAAAGCACTTCTGCTTACCACTTTTACACTAACTCTGCTACTCACTTCTGAGGAAGTAGACTGTATAATGAGATCTTAGTTTGCTTAACTGTTAAAGTTCCCAAACTATTTCGGTAATAACATCGAAGGCAGTGACTGTTTTCGCCCTGATAAATTATAAACTTGGTGTTTTACTTAATGCAATACAAGACATAGAAAAATGCGTGCCTTTTGTTATATTTTCTCTCTGCTTTACATAGATGTTTTCTCTTTTATCTTAGGTAATATCCAATTTAAAATTTATGTGCACTTTCTGATATAATTAGGTCCTATTTTTATGATTTATTGTGTGATAGTAGTGCAAATTATTTACCAATAAAAAGTTTTAATTATTATTATTATTTATCGTATTACCTCTTGAGCAATATGAACAGATGTGGTAGGAGAAAGCGTCTTTACACATTTTCCTGCTCATTGCAATGGAAATTGGTTAAAAATAAAATTGGATCGAAAATTTCTTAAAACTAGCGGTCGGAATTCGAGAGCAGTTCATTAAATTTTCGATAGATTTCAAGATTGACCACAGATAATCTATTCTCTATTTGACCACAGACTTGCAACAATAAGCATGTGGAAGGTTGTGTGTCTCGAATATGGTATTAGTTTGTGTAATGATTTTTATTGCATAATGTATGTATTAGCATTTCTCTCTTCTTTATTTAAACTTTAAGTGTGCGAAATTTCATACTCTCCATTCGTAAAAAAGGGTACATAGTTTTTGCCTCGTCATATTGATAAATAGATAAAATATTATATATTATAAATATATATTTGACTTAGTGTGGAGATGCGCTTATCATTATTCTCCATTTTCAATCGAAATATTTAATATTGTGGCTTGACGAAATAGTCTGTTACATTCAGTATAACCACAATGGGGAAGAGATTTAAATTGAACGCTTTAGTTGTTCATGTTCGACCCTCATCGCTAATTTGGCGAATAGTAACACTGAATAGAACCGATTTTTATGTCAACTTGAGGCTATTAATGATGATTTCAATGACATCATAACATAATATTCGGCTTGTTAACGTTTTGTATTGCTATATTTATTTTAGTTTTTTTATCCTTCGAAGTAAAAAAAATAATTTTAATCGTGAAAAGATTGGTATCAGAATGTAATGCAAGTATCCATTTTAATTATTTGTTCATATTTTTGACTAAAAAAATATTAAAATATGAACACTGATGATAGTGACATGTGTTTTCATCTCGTATTACTTAAATATAATTAGCCGTGTAATAATTCATATAAAAGAATCAAACATATATACTAATAAACAATATTTATCTAAATATATATAGCTCAAAGGTGAGTGACTGACATAGTGATCTATCAGCGTACAACCCAAACCACTGGACGGATCGGGCTGAAATTTAGCATACAGCTAGATGTTATGACGTAAGCATCCGCTTAGAAAGGATTCTAATTAATTCTACCCTAAAGGGCATAAAATATCGGATGAAAGTTTCTATGAATCTTTGTCAATTTGAAACCGATCGAGCTGAGACTTTACATGCATAAAGCAACTACAACAAAAATTGTACAAAATATAAAGATAAAGTGTGAGTCTAGTGTAGTAAGTGTCAAATAAGTAGGAAAAAATCTCGCCATCTGCGAACTATTCTGGCGTTGCGCTACAAAAACCGTCATAGTTACACCTATGTAATGTAAAATGAAAATTTTTGTCTTAAATACAAACATCCTACAAAAAGCCGTGACAGCATACATCTATCTTTTATGTGTAAACCATTATCATCAAAACTAATTCAGACGAAGTCGCGAGCACCAGTTAGTTATTACAATAATTAAACTTAATTTAGATAAAAATATTTTTAATTTCATAAATTGTTTTAGGTTTACTAATAAAGTGGTATTTTATATAAAATATCATTTCCACGACTAATTATACAGACGCAATTTACACTACTCGATGCCTTGACGCGAATATTGCGGTTGTCATGTCGATTACATGCTCGAAACAGCGTATTATTGATCATAATCTCGATTAAAATGTAGTGAGTCTGCAATCATTACCACTATAACTAGTACTTAATACTGCAATATTGTATTCAATAATTTTATTATAAGCTTAAAAAAATACACATTGCATACACCATTATAATATTTACTAATATTATAAATCTAAAGAGTTTGTTTGTACGCACTAATCTCAGGAAGTACTGATACGAATTGAAAAATTATTATTGTGTTATTTTGTATCTTTTTTGAGGAAGGCTATATGCTATATAACGCTACGACTCATAGGAACGAAGCAGTAATTATAAACGCGAGCGAAACCAAGGGACAGCTAGTATAATATAAATGCAATACAAATAGACGAAAACTATATACTCGTAGAACATTATTCCATTAATTTCCTTAATTATCATAATGAAATGCATCAATTTTACAAAGATACATATAATCAAATAAAAAATAGATTTTCGTTTTCAATAATGGAATCTTAAAAAAGAAAAAAATATATAGTATAGATAATAGATTAACTGGATGCTGATAAGCAATAATGTGTCAACCCGCAAAAAGTCAAATTTGGAGATATTGATGTATTTTGATACTATGTCACCTATTTAACATTATCCAAAAAAAATTCAAGTAATCTAAACTAATTAAGTATGAAAAAAAGTGTCTTAACTCAAGGCTTCGAGTTTCAGGTGCGTTTCATATTTTGCAATTTATAAAATAATTTCAAACATTTAAAAACTTATTACTAGATAACATATTAAATAAATACATCTGCTTTTGATTCATTATACATTTTATCAAAATAGAAAAGAAAAGGTGAATATATACATCTTCAAACAAATTTATTAAGAATCGGTTTGTCATCTTTAGACGCCATTTTCTCAAAACGAAGTTCCGTGTGGCTTGACACAGTATTGCTTATCAGCTTCCAACTAAGCTTATTATGTTATTAAACAATACAAGAATCAATCACCTAATGAATAAGCAAAGATATAATTAAATAACAGCTCCTCTTTTAAACTGATCGTTCAACAGACAATGGCCATCTAAATATCAAACAAGCACCAATGAAATAACAACATAGATTTTATGAATATTAATTTTTATGGACACTTTTCATCGAAAACTCTATGTAGTTTAATATTTTACCCAATTGGCGACTAGAACTATGAATATATGGACGCTGATAAGCAATAATGTGTCAACCCACGAAAAGTCAAATTCGGAGATATTGATGTATTTTGATACTGCATTATCTATTTAACATTATTGAAAAAAATTCAAGTCATATAAACTAAATAAGTACGGAAAAAAGTCTCTTAATTATTTTTTTCGATTTCCAAGTGCTTCTTGCAATCTTAAATATTTGAAAAACTTTTTATTAGATAATATATTAAATATATAAATCTGCTTTTAATTCATTGTACCCTTTATTCAAAAAGAAAAGAAAAGATGGATATATACTACTTCAAACATATTTGTTAAGAATGGGTTTGACATGTGATAAGCAATACTGTGGCTTGACACAGTATTGCTTATCACCGTCCATATGTAGAATATCATGTTTTCATATTAATTTAATATCTTTTCAATCTATAAAATCTTATTTTTTTACTAAAGATCTAAATAAATATGAATGACCTAGTAAAGAATCAATGATCCGAGTTCAATAATCATTAATTTATCCATCATTAAGTATACTCTTGAGTGTAACGAACATTTCATATTAATAATGCAATTAACAAGTACCCAATTAATTAATCGTAGCTATTAGCGTTGTCAACATAATCGTATACGTATTTGATTTGTAATTAATGTATTTAAGGTTTTAAACACGATGAATAGTTAAATAAACGATAAGATCAATAGAAAATTAAACACTCAATAAAAAGTTGTTCCATAATCAACATCGTTATTTAACGCACGTTGATCCATCCAATACAAAACAAAAGGCAATTATCTGTGACTACGTTTTATCATTATCTTCGCTTAATTGATATCAAACAAATATATCGGACAAGTCAATAATAAAGGCAATTATTGTGTCTGTCACATTGACGTTAACTCTGTTAAATTGAACGTTACAGCCGAGACTGCCGCGTTTAAATGGATTTAATATAAAATGGAAAAAGGGTCAAAGTTATAAAAAAATTTATACCTAAAGTAACTTCAGACACTAAAAATGGCTGAAAAACGTGAAACGATCGAAAAGATAGAAGAAAAACCTTTAAATAAAGGAGACGAACATAAGAAATATAAGGACAAAGGATTTACGGAAAAACTATGGCATATAAAGGACAACATAACGGTAGAACCACTGCTGGCTGGACTGATTATACCCAGTGTGATATCACGGTTTGCGATGGGAAATTTCAATTTGGACAAAGCGTGCCGGGTGAATCTAAGGTTTGGAGATGAAGTCTGTGATGCATTAGTTAAGAGAACAACCAATAACTACTCAACATACGAGAAGGAAGTGCAGACTTTAATATCATCAATAGATATTTGGAAAAGTATCATCCACACTGGTCTGCCGTGTATACTGATTATGTTTCTTGGCGCTTGGAGCGATAGAACCGGGAAGAGAAAAATTTGCATTCTGCTTCCAATAGTTGGTGAAATAGCGACATCTGTTAATAATTTAGTAAATGTTTATTTCTTCTACGAAATACCTGTTCAAGTGACTGTATTTTTAGAGACGTTTTTCACCGCAATAACGGGTGGTTGGGTGACTATGTTCCTCGGTGTATTTAGTTATATAAGTGACATAACATCGGAACAGTCGAGGACTTTCAGAGTAGGCTTGGTCAACTTCTGCATGACTGGTGGACTGCCTATCGGTATCGGGATGAGTGGTATATTGCTCCAGAAGATGGGATATTATGGAATATTTTCTATGACCACTGGGCTTTTTATCGTTGTTTTTCTATACGGTTGCTTCTGCTTGAAGGAACCTGACGACTGGCTCAGAGATAAAGGACTACCTGTCGTAAGTACCAATAATCTTTTTTATATTACTTTAAAATAAAGCCATTTGCAATATCAGTACCATAAAAAGTGTATAGGTAGATAAATGAATTTTAAAACAAACACAGACATTTACACCAAAACTTCAGCCAACTTCAGCCACAATATAATTCTGTAGAAATCATAATTAGGGCTTTAAAAACCGACTTGAAAAGCAAAATAAGCAATTTCGTTTACGTAAACGACTCACTTATTTAAAAACCACACTATGAATAGATTTAAATAAAAATTCTATGAGCTATAAAAGAGAGAGATACAAATATACATACATACATCTGTCTTAAGCTTTAATTGTGATTGACTTACATATATATTAATTTACATAATATCATTTTCATTTAAGATAAAGTACTCTACATTACCCTAGATTTTTCAAGGGTGAGTGTTATCAATGAAATGTTTTAAATACCCAAACAATAGAAGATTACCTACACTGTTAATTGAAGGTAACCCTGACTAGTCCTTCTCTTATAGCACCTTCTCTACACTAATATCGTATAGAGGAAAGATTTGATTGTTTGTTTGAATTGAACAGGTTCCAAAACTACTGGACCAATTTGAAAAATTCTGTTTGCGTTGATTAGCCTGTTTATTGACACAAGTTATACTCTGTATTACATCGCGTTAAAATTCACAGGATCGAAACAGTAACCGTAAACGCGAGTGAAACCACGAGGGACGGCTAGTTAAGGCACCAATGTATTACCCTCTTAGAGTCCTTTAATTATTCTAGACAACATTCTAAATATACATCAGACAGTACGACTTAAGGAGTTATCAATTTTATATCAGTTTTCTGACGTGTGTTATTACCATTAAGTTCCAGACAATGGATCTAAGCTGAGTAAATATAATAAACTAATCTTTTACATAGAAAACATTACACGTTTATTTACTTTATATATTATTTGCTATAACTTATCAAATAATACATTTATATTCATGTTATGTATTTATCACATATAATAATATATATGAATCGTATACAACTATAATTGTATTTTAAAATAAGTAAGTGTCAGACACAAGTTCATTTGACTGTTAAATGAAATCTATGTACTAAAATGGAAATGTTATATAGAAGAAACGAAGTTGTAAGTTTGTACATGATGTTTGACTCAGAAACTGTTGCGTTTCTGTGTATTTTGATCAAAAACATTCGCACTCGTTCTAATGCTTCGGTTTCCTAAGATTACGGCCCCGTAGTATTGTGAGCCGAGATGGTCTAGTTATTAGAACGTCGATCTTAACCGATGATCGCGGGCTCACCGGCTAGCACCGCTGATTTTTCAAGTGCTAAATTTGTATTTAAATTTATCTCGAGCTCTGCGGTGAAGGACAACATCTTGAGGAAACCTGCATGTGCCGGGAGGAGGCCTTTGCCCAGCTGTGGGACATTTACAGGCTAATAAAAAAATACAATGCTATCTCCTAGACTATAATTATTTATTTCAAATGAGTAGCACGTAAACGAGCATAATAATATAGTGCCGAAATCCTAGGAATCAAAAGCATAAGTGATGCGTTATCCAAAGCGGGCAGAGTGTGGTGTCATACAACACTATTTTAAAAAAGGAACTGACTCTAAAACTCAAGTACCTAATTTCGTTCACTTGGATGCCAAATTTACTCCTGTTATTTTCATTTTAAAACCGAACTACTAAATCTATTTTGATGAAAAATTTTATGGAACCAAACTGAAAAAAAAGAATTAACTAAATCTCCACATACAAAAAAAGTCTTCAACCAACTGTTAATTTTACCCAACTGCCGTAAGAAGGTTATGTTTTCTAGCGTATGTTATATTTCATTGGCATGTTCTACAGCATAAACACGAAAACGGATTTCAACGTGCGGTGTCGTTAAATTCGTCTCAATTATTGGAGTTGTGGGAGTGAAATATAGAATATTATTATTACTATTTCCGGTAATTTCCATGAGAACGGGAATTACGAGGAATATACCGATATCTACCATTTTTGCGATTTCAAAACTTCTTTCACTAATGACAATTACCTACCGACTACCGACGTATATATTTGTAACGCTTTCTTTAAACAATTGGGTTTTATTTTTTTTTTCATATTTTTTAAATCTTCTTACTAGATTAAAAATAATCAAAACAACTTGTTGTTTCATTGTGTAGTCTTCGTTTTGCCATTTTTAGAGGATCATTGAGTTGTTTACTACTGAAAATACTCGTGTCGTAATTCTTAGGAAATACGTTTTGAATTAAATTACGAAAGGTTTTATCACTTTGTATCTATTTTACCCTTTTAAATATTCACGTTGTGTAAATCCCACAATCGATAATCCAAAGATAAACATTTTATTGTTGATAGATATGACAAAAACAAAACTATTACAATATGTTATATGTAAGTCATAATTTAGTTTATAGATTTTTCCTCATTCCTTTAAATATATATTTTTTAAGTAATGTAATGCAATTCTAGCTTAAAGCGAGAATTACAATTGCAAGTTTCACTCTCGTAAGTGATAAACAACTCTGTAACTTGGTAATAGCTAGGTGACGAAAGTTGTGAGTCTATTAAAAATAAGGCACTGACTGTAAATTCTTTCAGGTGTGTGTGTGATCAATTAGGATCTCATGCTCCTGCGTAGGGTAAAAGCAGACGCAACACAAACATAAACACTCAGGCCAAAACTAACATCCGTATGGCCATATAGACGTTTGCTGTGAGCAGGGATCGAATTCGCGACCGTTAGCGCCTCAGTCAGTTGCAGTGAACACCGTCAATCTATCGTCTTATTTAAAAATTCGTCGTTTTATTAAAGTCTGAGAGCAAAACGTATACATTTTATACTCTATTATGTAAGTTAGTAAGACGTTTTACGTAGGCGATTTAAAGCGATTGCGAAGCGATGACAAGCGAATTCAAAGCTATAACATTGCCATGTCAAAAGAAAACCACGGCACCGCATATAATTGGCGTGAAAATCGAGCCAACTGATCGTACTCACTGTATTTCGCAACGCGCCGTACCGCGCTCGCGTTTTCATGTCACACTTCGATAGAAATCAACAGTTTGTTATTTTGCCGCGCCGCATCGCACCGCATTGCGTTCGCTCACGTAGAATTCTGGCTTCATATTTGACTTTAACGTAATTTGTAAAAAAAAAATAATTAGTTATTTTTTTAGTAAAAGTATTATTGCCAGTATATTTGTTTTGTTTTATCATCAAACTGCTAAACAAATTTTGATTATAAAGATAAACTACATCTTGTAAAAGGACTACTTTTTGTCTCGAATAAAACAATAAGGAGTGAAACTTTTTACGTAGTCAAAGTCACTGGGTCAATGTGTATTAAATAATCCGAAATTATTAAAAGGATAAATTATAATATATAATTATATTGACTTTTATTACACCATTTTGTTTCCGCGTATTACAAATAGACTTCGTACAAATTTTAGGTCAACACTTAATATGATTAGATTATACAATATTTAATACCAATGATTAAATAGTTTTCTTGATTAAATTTTTATCTTTAAATTAACATACATTAAAAGCATGATAGTGTCTTAATTCACAATCTAGCTAACTGGAATATGCCTACTATTCGCAACAAAGCCAATTCGCAACTGAACCTACCCTTGGCTGCTTACGTGGTAACATATTCAGCGCCGCCGACACAACACGTGTGTCCATTTATTATTATATATATTTTATTATACATTGAACACGTAGGGGCAGTGAATGTGTCAAATAAACGTATTTTTCGAACAAACGCATCGGAAGAGCGTACTTCAAAAGCGTGCTCCGATAGGGCAGAAGTTCACATTATACATCTATATCTTTATCAATAAATAAAATGGAAGTGTCTGTTTGTAATATCAACAGCTTTTAACTTAAAGCATGTGAAAGTATATAGCAGTTACATCAAAAACACATTTTTAAAATTTTTGTCTGTCTGTTTGTTCCGGTTAGTCTCTGATACGGCTGGAACGATTTTGACGGGACTTTCAGTCAGATAGCTAATGTTATAAAGAGTAATTTATTTATTTTAAATAAAGGTATTAAATAAATTATTTATTTTAATTAATAAACAAAAAAAATATGAAAACAAAATTGAAAGCAATGAAATAGTGAACAATATCCGATTCAAATAGGGAAGGTTAACACTATGTAAATATAATTTTTCCTCGAATTATCGCGGATGAAAACGCAGGGCATAGCTGGTCTAATATAAAATGACGTTTTTGGCTTTTTTATTATAAAAGGGGGGCAAACGAGCAAATAGTACCACCTGATGTTAAGTGGTTACTATCACCCGGACATCTGCAACACCGGGATTGCGTTGCGTAATGAAATGCAACAAAATGCGTAATCTTTCCGTCAAAGGCCGGCAGCGCACCCGCAACGGTGCGCTGCCGGCCTTTACGTAGTCGCTTGAAAACCCCCAAATTATAGCGCTCTGGAAAAACCTCAGGAGGTAGATCATTTCACAGCCTGCACGTACGCTGGAAAAAAGATTGCGAAGCCCGTACATTGAATACCGACCATGCATCAAAGTGGTGTGGATGACATCGAGTCCTGAGGCGAAGAGTGCGATGGTAAAAGCAAGACGATGGCTAACTGCGATTTGTCGCATTATTCATTCATTCTGTGTTTTGTGGCTTTTAGTCGTGCCAATTGTGCACGTATTATTTCGCCAATGTCACGTGGAGTGAAGAAAACATTACACATGTGTGTGTGTCACATTAATAAAACGGTAAAAAAACTGACTTGACAACGTCAAAAAGTTAAAGTAACCATGACATAAAAATCGCTTAATTCTAATATGACAGCAAACCTCATTCTAATCAAGCAAAGCCTTAGTATGTCAATTTGCAGGTAACTGCTCAGCGAGGCGCTTAATGATATATCTACGACATCAATACGTTTGTGACGATTGAGATGCTATCTCAGAACATAGGAACATATTAGAGGCTATTCATGTTTAGAACTACACAAAATTATTTTGCTATAATATACGAAACCGTATTGCAGATGATAGAACAATATTTCTGTGCTTATATTATACCTATATATTTTTGACACCTGTAGATACCATTTTCTCAAGATAAACTTGACACAGTATTGTGTATATCAGCGTTCAAATATGATATAAATCAACCAAGTTCAAACAAAACTCTTAAATATTCCGAGCCTGTAAGAGCTTTAACAGTTATTTTTAACCTCATTAAATAATTTCAGAAGGTAATTAGGAAAATTATATAAAATCATCATTAGTATTTTTGATCAGTATGTTTACTCTGTTTCTGTACAATAACATCGTTTATTTACAAAACAAAATAAAATAAAGAAAAATCAACATTCTTATAGTTATCGAATCGAATGAAAAATAATCGATAACTGACTGGTATATTTAGTAATCGATTATCGATTGTTTATATATTTGCGTTTTCTAACAAGTGTTTATTTTTTATAAATTCTACTTACGTTGGAAACACTGATGGCACTCGAGATAATGAAATGTCAACGACATCAGATATCTGCTATGGGCCTCTAACAAAACCAATGACTTTTAAAATCGTTATTATTAGCTTCTAATAAAATTCTTAAGAATATGTATCTATCTAATATACTAATTTTGTTTAACTAGGCCTACCAGTTCACTTTTGAGTTGCATACTTGCTTTGAAGAATTTACCAAGTATTGGGTAACCTACATATGTATGAATTTTATAAAAAAATAGCCTTTTCCATCAGTTTTCTGTGTACTATTATTATCTAGAGGTTGATGTTTATAAGTAACACTATCAGGTAATGAAATAATATAGGTTGTGTGTGTTTTTTTTTTCAATATCTGCGGGTTCGATTTCTGACTAATAAAATGAATTTTTCAAAAATCGTATTCGCTATTCCTGATAGTTTCAGATTTGGCCTACCACGCCCAGTTAAAAAAATCATGCTGTATAAAAATCAATGTTTGTTGGTATGATTGGTATATCAGCTCATAAGATATACTTATAGATAGAAAGCATATCGTTTACCCGATTGCGTTATAACTTTGCCAACATATTGTTCGCACTTGCGCGCAGAAAAACTTGTAATAAATACATTTTAGTTTAAGTGCGGTAGAGCCTTGCTGTAGTCCACCGACTATGGCTCACATAAAGGCTCGACGGGGGCAATACAACAGTCACAAAAAATTGACACAACGCAGCCGTTTTTCTTGTTAATGAAACTACGGATCTTACTGTTTTTTATTTACATTTTTATCCCTCGAGAAAATTTTATCAACACGCCATTTTGTTATAAAACCCTCAATGAAACGTGGACACCCAAAATAGGTCAAAGTAAAACGACGTCAAAAAATCAATAATGCAAATTTTCGACATCACATTATGCAACAGCTATTGGCAAATATAATAACAATTGGTAAAATGCAATCAGCGGTCATGTTGGCAGTTATGCGGTTTTATTTAACACGATAATGCGCTTTACCGCGTTCCGGCGACGTTTAAAGCGTGGGGTAATTTTCGGAGCAATTAGCTAATTCTGTTGACATAATTCATCTATTACTTATCTACTTCGCGGTTTAGTTTAGGTACTTATAGTTTGTATTAATGTTTATGCTCAATATTGCTGCTTTGAATAGCGTGATGTTTTATAGCCTATTTAAATCTTATCCTACCCTCTTCAGAAAATGGGCTGAGTAACATAAATTTATATATTTTTTTATGCTGACAGGTTTTTTCTAACAGTACATTCTAACAATATAAGACACTTTTCAGCTTTTTTTCCTTCAAAATAAGAGGACGTTTTCAATACATAGCGAATTTTTAAATGTTTGTTACTTCATAACTCCGTCATTGTTTAACCAAGTTTAAAAATGATGTTTTTGTATTAAAAAGATATGCTAATCGTTAAGTTCTACCGATATCGATTAACTAATTTGATTTAAACTAACTAATTTGGTTTAAAAACATATATATGTTATTTCGATTTTTAAGTGTGTTGTTTAAGTGAACGAAACTGCGTGTTTCCTTTTGAAGTTAGTTTTTTTTATTCTTAGTAACAAACTATTTGTATTTAATAGTATAGAGTATAAATTCTACCATTATTATAAATGCGAAAATACTGAGGATCGATAAATGAACGGAGAATGTATTACATTCACAAAAACTACTAAACATATTTCAATGAAATTCGACAATAATATTTATTATAGCTTATACATTTTATCAACACACCACACAAGCGAAGCCGCAAACAGAAGCTAGTAAAAACAAATTGTATCACCGCTTTCGAAATATAAAACAACAAACCAAAAATAAAATAAAAACCACCCATTTTACACATCCTATTAAGCACCGTCCAATCTCTCGACGAAAAAAAAAACACCCAACAACGCCCCGTCTCATTCGATTTACATATTTCAGATTGAACGAACAGACAACAAGGGAGTATCGTTTTTCGATGTGACGCACGTCCTAGATACTGTCAGTGTCGCGTTCCGTGAACGACCCTCAAACAGACGGTCAAAAGTGATCCTGACTCTTCTGGCAGTGTTCATACTATTCGGCCCCTCCATGTGTGAGTAATACGTGACTCGTGTGGCAAAGATTTTACGTATGAAGCCTGGGCGGTATAAAAATTGTACCTTTATCGTAGATTCAATATTTCAACGTGTTAAATATTGTGTAATGTTTATTAGTGTGTGTGTATGTTTGATAAAATGTGTGTTAGTTTGCTGTCATGTAGAAATTGATTGAGTATTTGTAATTAACGATATGTCTGGTTGAATCAATATTTCAAATCAGTTTTGGAACATGACAATTCAAAAATGCTTGTAAAAGCCTGCTCTATTTAGTTCATCGAAGAATACCCTATAGAAAGAAAGTCGTATTGATATTAATTTAGATTACACTTTATAATTAAAATAAAAAAAGATATTCAGCTGTAAAATATGTCGTCGAAATTTGACCGTTGTTGATTAACATTTCAACCGATTTCAAGATTGACCACAGATAATCTATTCTCAGTTTAGCCATAGACTTTAACAGTAAACAAAAGAGTATATACACGTGTTAAATACACGGTAGTGTGAGTAATGTTCTTTTTATTGATTTAATATTACATACTAAGTTTTTGCTTCACGTAATAATATATTTACTATATTATTAAGAAAGGATTTGTGATATATAACTTTAGTCATGTATTCGTATGATAAAATATAATATTTGGACGCTGATATGCAATACTGTGTCATGCCACACGGACTTCATTTTAAGAAAATGGCGTCTAAACATGTCACACCTATTCTTGATAAATATGTTTGAAGAAGTATATAGGCATATTTTCTATTATTTTTTGATAAATGAATTAAGGAATTAAAAGAAGATTGATATATTTAATATATTATCGAATAAAAAGTTTTCCAAATATTTTAGATTATTGTATAAATTGGAAAATATGGAACGCACTCGATTTTCGAAACAATTAATTAGGATTTTTTTCCGTACTTTTTTAGTTTATATGACCTTAAATTTGTTTGAATAATGTTAAATAGGTGATACAGTATCGAAATACATCAATATCTCCGAATTCAACTTTTTGTGGGTTGACACATCATTGCTTATCAGCGTCCACTTTATGTGTTTTAATTTTATTTCAGCTGAGCATATAATATTCTACTTGTTCGTGAGAAATCGCCTCAATTGGGACATGGTCAAGTACGGTCTCTTCACGAGTTACTCTATCATCTTGCATTCATTTGGTAAGTATTATTAATTATAAATATACCTTTATATTAAATAATATTAATAAAAGACATGTTTGTGCAATATGGCTAGCAAGAACTTGGGTTAGTTACAAAATTATGAAATACGAGTATTGCCTCGCGGCTTTACTAGCGTCAATGTTTAAATTAATTTATATTAAGTAAAGTAGCCAACAAAGACATGTAATTGTTTTAAAAAGTGTAAACTTTCTTAATTAAATATTATATTTGTTTCAACTTTGATGAATATAGTGTTAACTATAGTGCATCCATACTAATTTTGATATTATCGACACTGCACAATTATTATACACTAGCTGCTCTAACATTATTTCTTCACTCCTGAGTCGTTGCGTCATCAAATATTGCCTATAGGTACCCTTCCCCAATACACGGGCTACTCAACGCAAATATCTCTTTTCAAATCGGATTAGTGGTTTCAGAGATTACCCCCTACATACAAACTTACAAACAAATTTAAACTCTTTATAATATTAGTATAGATATGTATGTATAAAATGTAAAAGTCTCAAAGAAATATAAAATTAAAATACAATAAATTCGTTTACCTTTATAATAAGTATACACAATATACTTAAGAGCATTTCTTTCGAATACTTTATTGAACTTAACAGGAAAAATACAATTAGAAACGAGGGAATTCTTGCCTGTCCAAACTTTGTATAAAAAGTTATTTGTTTCTGAAAAAGTTTTTTTGGTACGTTTCTTAAAACAATAAAAGAAGAGTATTTTATGTATACGATGCCTGTGTGGAATTGTAAATATATTATTTTTTATGTATATCGCTTATACATATATAGAGGATGATTTTTTTAATTGGGCATGGTAGGCCAAACCCGAAAGTATAAGGAATAACGAATAATTATGATTAAAACTAAAACTGTAACATTCGTTTTTTAAAAAAATATTTTTTCCAAGCCAAGAATCGAATCGAACAGATTATTATTATTGCACCTGATTGTCATTTATAAGGATCAATTTCCGCGAAAACACTATGAAATGGTGCAGTGCAAAAAAGTCAGCCCGTATATGCTAATAATAATTGTACGGATGTCCGATTAAATTTTTGATCAAAGCACAAATAATCGCGATTACACGCCTCGTGTAACATGAACAATGTTACGTGAACTCGGAAGCGACGTTTCAGTAAAGCTCGGTGCACACTCACTTCACTCTGAGCTTTTATACACTAAGCTTTATAACTGAGAATAATGAACGTTTAAGAGATTACTTATAATGCTATCTGTGTAATTGCTGCGTAATTTCAGTGGAAAATCTTTAAATTTAAATATGAGAATACTGAATGGTTAGGAATAAAACTGCAATTTTCCTTACTCGTGGAAGCTTTGATATGAGTATATGCTCATTAATTATTAAAATTATTTTTAGGTCCATAAGATAAAGATTTTTTAAGAATATATAGATGAATTGGGTTTATAATTTTTTTAGTTATTTAAAATGTCAAAGAAACAAAAATCGATAAACATAAAAAAAAAACATATCTGTATTCGTTTCTCAAAAAAAATAAGGTAATTTTCAGATTTAAAAGAAGTTTGATAACGATTAGATCGACAGAAATATTTTTTACCTTTTCGGCAAAAGCGGGTCGCTTATAATAAAAATTTGACAAAAAAGTGAGGCTTAAAAATAGAATGAAAATTTATGCCGTTAAATCAAACGTATATTGTACATTACAACTTAATATAGAATATAAACACGTATATAATCTGGCTACTTAATGCCGTCTTTCGGGTTTAATATAGATGGTTAAACCCTGACAAACGGATTTAAGCCTCACAACTATAATAATAACACCTAATTATAATTTAATTTCACTTCTCAACATTAAAACTTAAGAAACATGAGACTATTTTTTTATATGTTTTCACATTTTTTTTAAATTTTTACAGGTGCAATGTTCTCCATTACCATCTTAAGTCGGAAATTCCAGGTAGATGATTCGCTGCTTTGCCTCATCTCGGCTTCCAGTAAATTCGTCGGATCTCTCTGGACTGCTTTCGTCAGAACTGATATTGAAATGTATTTAAGTAGGTATTGACTTACTTCGTCTATTCTACTGTTATAGTAGTAATATTTTTATTGCAGGCGACGTACCTGATATTAAGTGATCATTGCCGGCTATGAATTCTTTCAGCACCAGAGGAGATTGAAATGGAATGAGGAATGAGGAAGTAAAAAAATAAATAGGGGAGCAAGTATAGCTTCTTTCAAATTATAGCTGTCGAAATAATAGCAGAATTTGATATTAATCACGTGTATGGTTATCTTTTGCATACTTTGCACGCGTGTCTATAAGTGACGTGAATGAGAACTTTTTTGTTTTTTTTTATTTGAATGATTTTCATTTAAAAACAAAAAATAACGCAAATGTGTTCAGTGGAGTATTTTCAAGCGCAATAAAAATATGTTAAAAAATATTAAAACAACGATGAAAATTTTAATAAAATCTTGGTCTAAATATCAACATTCGTCTTCAAGAGGATTTAGCCTCCTTCTTTTGTAAAGTCGGTTAAATTTTTTTTTGTTTCAGTTCCAGTGGCTGAACTACTAAACGGCACTACGTTTACATCTTTACGCTCAATTATCTCGAAATTGGTTGACAAACAGGAAACTGGTAAGTGGCACGTTGCATCATTGTGCTTGTCACTTCGTATCCATTCATTAGTAAACAACTATTGTACTTTAAAAAAAAAACTAAATTTGAATTCAGAAACAATATGATAGTCTTTGTTTTTTCATTATATCTCAGTTGTTTTATACATTTAAAAAAAGGAAGAGAAAGTAAGTAAAAATAATTATGAAGACGTTTCTGGTTCTCTTACTCACTGAAAAAAAACTCTATTAGCTACTTTACGACGATTTTCTGTGTAAGTGTAGTACTTACCACGTTCAAGCTACAGTGTCTACCACGGAAAAATTACATTGTCATATATTAAACCATACAACAACGTAGGTCGTAAACCGCGGCGCGCCTTACATCCGGTATGCGTTTGTTGTTAGTCGCGACTCGGTAGTGTATGGAGTCCCTTAAAAGGGTCTATCTAAATATATCAGTCACTCGTTTAATGTAAACGCGTGTTCGATTATAACCGTGACCTTGAACGACGCTCGTTTTGCAATTCACACAATTACAGACTTGTCGCAACAAAATCTTCCATTCTAACGCGAGAATGACACTTAATAAGTTTCCTTTCAGACTTTCATATCGATTTACATAAATTGTTTGTATTTGTTCAACACCTGAAAGAATTTACTGTCAATGCTTAGACAGACAGAGTTGTTTTATATTATTTACAGATATAATATTCTCGCCCTGAATGCTGATAAACAATAATGTGTCAACCCACAAAAAATCAATTTCTGAAATATTGATGTATTCTGCTAATGCGTAACGTAAACTTTTAGTGAACAATGTAATGTACATAACATTACATTGTTCACTAAAAGTTTTTTGATTTAATGTTTCAAATATTTAAGTGTTTTCCACATTTTGCAATGTACAATAATCTCATATATTTTAAAACTTATTATTATATAAAACGTTTTATTATACCAACCTGCTTTTAAATTCATTATACCTGATATATTGAATTTTTTGATAAATTAAAATAGAAAAGAAAAGATGGATACATATCTCTTCAAACGAAATTTATTAAGAATAGTTTGACATCTTTCGATGTTGTGTTCTCAAAATAAAGTCAGTGAGGCTTGACATAGTATTACTTATCAGCGTCCATTTATTTACATTAAAAATTACCAGCTGTCTGATGTTTTGAATTTTTTTTACAGCTAAGGTGAACTCACTGTTCTCTCTCACTGAAACTTTGGCATCGCTAGTCTTCCAACCATTCTACTCCTGGCTTTACATGAACACTCTGCACGTGCTGCCAGGAGCCGTATTCATCACCAGCGCAATCTTGATCGTGCCAGCCTCTTTTATCCTCGGGTAAGGCTTCATTTAAAGATCGTCAAAGAAGAAGAAATTGCAGGATCCCAGCATCAGATTCTGACCTGATGACTATGGTACCAATTTAGAATTACCCATTAAAACAAAAAACATAATTCTAAATCGGTCCATAATCAGCGAAAAACAAGAAAATTATACACTATTACAAAAAAAATATTCATACAGCCGAATATAGAACCTCATCCTTTTTCGAAGTCAGTTAAAAAGAGACAAATTTGAATAAAAAATCTCCATGTATAAAAATGAGGAAAATCAGTCTTAATTAGTATATTCGTGTATTTAGTAACCATAAAGATTTTAGAATTAGAATATTAAAAATAACAGAGAAAGACTATTGCTTAACGTGGTCTCTAAGCAGTTACTCGTAGGAAAAGTTTGATGATATCACTACATAGCAACAGCAGCGGTTCTCGTTTAAGACCAAATTACAAACCGCTGCCAATTACTTGGTCAATTAGCTTAATTGGTATAGCACCGGCGGTGATAGTCGAGAGGTGCAAGTTCAAGTTCTGCTGTACATGTATCCGAATTTCATTTGAACTTATTGAGATATTCCGAGAGCAAATAATTGAGTAGGTGCTAGTATTATAAAAGTGTAAATTACTCTGTCAGATTGTATGTTTCTGAATTTTTGGCACAGGGATACATTGTACCTTGAAGAAGAACATAGGATAGGTACTTTTTTTCTCGAAAATTCGAATTCCAGTTTCGATTCCTATTAAAGTGTGATGAGATTGTAATATACAATGAAAGTTTCGACAGAGCTGCGGAGAATCATTAGTATTTTTTTAATCAGATCGATAATTAAAAATGTAAAAAGATTTTAAGTGTATATTAAAAGAACATATTGCATCCTTATCCTTTTCCATATCCCTATAGTTAAATAGAATAAGATTACGTTGTCTTAGATTTTCGCGATTATTGCTCATTGAAATAAAACTATTTTAAACGGGTTTAAATCATATATTAACTATTTTTATCATACCGATGTTTCGAGCACTTTACAGCTTTCGTGGTCACGGGAGTCTACCCGTAATAGTTTTATTAGAATAAGATTCCTTTGCCAAGTTATGAGATTTATGTATTTTTTTATGAAAAATTACAATTTCAAGTTATACTCTCGAGAGCAACATAAAACGACTCTGTAACCTAATAACAGATACGTCATAATCAATTACTAAATCTGTGAATGTCAAAGTAAGGCCATGACAATAAATTACCCCATTCAGATGTAAAGCATTGAGAAATAACCTTTGGAAATCGTTATAAAATCTGAGAGCAAAACTTACACGTGTAATTCTCGCTTGATAATGTGTTTTTAAATATTGTTTGTTCTTTTTTCAGAACGTTTTATACTCAACACAGAATAGGATTACGGAAATCGAGGAAAAAAGCGTTAGAAGCAGAAGAAAAGAAGGACGCAGAAGACGCAAAATCAACTGAAAAGCCCCCTATACGTGATTCAACACAGGCTGATTCAACGCACTTATAGCTTTAAGATTATCACAACTGCGCGTGACTGAATGTATTAATAATTATATTGAAAATAACTTGAAGAGATCGGTTTTAATATTTCGTTTTAAATTGTTATATTATTTTAAGTGTTTTACGAATTAAACAATTCTTAGATGTCTAAAAAGTTAAGTGTAAATATGGCCCTAGTCTCGATTCAGTATTTATCTTAAATAAAAATGCAAATCTTAACGAAATTCTTTTAAAAGTGGATACTTATATTAAATTGAATATTTAATTAAAATCCTTACTATAAATTAAAGTTGATTAGCGACCATATGCAAAACAATATAACGTGGATGTCGTGGTGTGATGTGTCATATTTATGGGTAATAATTACCCCTAAATCAGTCACTTACCGGAAATGTAACAATTTAACATTAGGCGAAAATTACACTTGTAAGTTTTACTCACGTTACTAATATAAAACCTGGTAACAGTTACCTACGTAATCTTATAAAAGCTGTAACTGTCAAAATTAAAGTTACCGACAGTAAATTCTTTTAGGTGTAAGACAATGATAAACTTATGTAAATCTTTATAAAATTCTAAGAGCAAAATTTACAAGTTTAATTCACACCTTAGATTTGAAAATTACGTTCCAATATTGTGTCAGTGTTTGAAGAGCATTCGCTTATAGGGTAACAAATAAAATTTTGAACAAGCTTATAATCAAATCGATTATTTTTACAATGTGTCTGTATTTTTACATGTATTGATGTTAAAGATTGTATCAAGGGGGTTACAGACTGTGCACTTAGTTCTTCTCAGTGATGTAAAGCTCAAATTGTTACATTACGAGCATTCGCAATGAGGGAGCCTTTTTTAAAACATATGTATTTTTAACCTCGAATGCTCTATTAACTCACATTGTGATAGTTAAAATGCAATATATAAAACTACAAATATAATTAATATCAATATTGTGTGATAATCATTTTTATTTAGCTATATTTTATTTATAGATACTTGAGTCGTTTATTATTCCATTTCATTGTATTTATATGTCTATGTAAAAATGTTTTTTTATTCATAATTTACACATACATTTGATCAAAAGAGTTTTTTGTCTATTTTTTGTTGTATTAAAGAAATAAATCTAAAATAAATCTATGAATACATCAAAAGGAAACTCATTTTAAGTTTAAGAAAGAATAAATAAAAAAAATGTAATTATTCTCCAGTAAATTATTTACCATAGATCTTCATTATCAGAATCATATGAAATAAATATGCCGTACTTAACACTTAGTATCTCAGAAATATTGGAACAACCTTGTATATAATTAATTTACTGAAGTTTGTAAATACGTTATGTTGTTTGTATATCCATAATAATAGTTCTTTAATTTTATTTTAATGTATTATTAATAAATGAAACTAAAATTAATTGTTTTTAATATTAATCTGCTTTTTTCTAAGATTTTTAAGAGACTTATTTAAATATTCGGCACGATGCAATTTTTGGCTTTCATAAAGAATAAAATCCGCTTGACCTTTACATGAATTAAAATAATTATACCTCCAAGTATTAGCATATTTTTGTCCTACCACAGTACTTAACTGATGTAATGTGATCATCGATGCCTATGGATATTGATAGTAGTCAGTGGGCTACAGCTAGGCTCTACCAAAATCAGAATATATTTAAAAAAAATCCGCAATGTTTATAGCCGATAGTAGAACACTGTTTTGAAGAAGTTTGCTATTTATTTTTTGCATTTCTAAAAATTTACGGATCACTTGCCTACCATGTTTGTTTTTCTTAGTTTTATTAACTTTTTATACTTAGTGTTAAATAAAATAAAAAATATATAAACCTAGTCACAGGAAGTTGGGTTGGTGATATACTAGCTCATAAAAATATTGCTAAGCCATTTTTCGATGAAAAGAATCTTAAAACAAATGATTCCAATAATCATTTGATTTCATAACGACTGTAGTATTTCTGCTAATTGATAATATTTTTAATAGTCAGGGGGCTAGTGCCACATAATTTTAAATCAATTGATTGTGTGCCAGAAGTAGAAATCTTTGCGCAATTGTAAAAATTATCACTCAACATATTTGGTATTTTTTATTAGACTATTAGAACAAGACTTAGGTAACAATAAAAAATAAAAACCCTAAGATCGTTCGAATTGTTGGGGGTACAAAATGTCGTAGCGGTAAAACACTAATACGAAAAATACGAATCTAGTCTAATCACCTTACACTTCAAAATCGGTTAAGCCTTCTAGACTATAGGAAGTGACAAAGAAACGACGTGCATACATACATAACACGCACATGCGCGAAAACATTGCCCTTCTGTATCAGTCGGGTAATAATCTTTAGATGATTTTATAGACGATGATAAAAATGTAAAGCATGTAGATTCCTAAGTACAAAAAAAAGGAATTTTAGAAATCCACATATCGATATCTTTTTCAGTATCTATACTACACTTATTTTAACAGTTAAGTGACACTAGCAAATTACGCGTTTATTTTGCTTTGATTATTTTTTTACCGAATTCAGGATAATACAATCGGAACGACATTTCTGCCACGAGCTCCCTAGCCATTGAAAGATAATTATGATGGACGCTTTATGACACTAATCAAATTCCAATTTTAATAATTAGTTTTAAATTATTTCTAACAATAATACTTACTTATACTGACTGCAGAGGAATGTCAGAAAGGCGAGAAGATATACGCAAACGTTAATTACTCCGATAAAATAGTAGTTAGAAGATTATTATTATACAATTTAAACGTTCATATCATATCGTTTCCTCGGCTTGGCGCCTGATTATACTCGTAATAACAAAAATTAGATATGAGATTACTGAATCTTATCAAATGTATAATACCAATTACATTACCTCACTATTTTAACTAATACAATACGTGATTAATGATATTAAACTATTAGTATTTTTAATTTTTTTGAACATAAATAATGTCTCCAACAAATTAAATAGTATAAACAATTTTATTATTAAAAGTGATAAAAAAATTACAATGGCTACCGAAATTCAAAACAATCATCCTGTAAATGGAGAAGTAAAAGAAGAATTCAAAGAAACAGATCCATTGAACGAGAATATAGAAGGACAAAATGAAGAACAGAAGAGAAGTTTTAAAGAAACTTGCTGTTATGTAACTAAGAATATAACAGTGGAACCAACAATGTTTATGCTTGTACTCTCGATGATTATTGGAATATTGACATCACAAAATTTGAACCTGGAGAAGGCATGTCGGGTAAATTTAAATTTCACAACGGAGATTTGTGATGCTCTTAAAAATCAAAGCTTGGGGGAGCAAAATATATATGAAAGGGACGTGCAACAACTTGTGGCGAAAGCTTTGTCTTGGAGGACCTACATCACCGCTACGATACCCTGTATGTTAGCCCTTTTCGTTGGATCTTGGTCTGACAGGACCGGTTACAGGAAGATTTTTTTAATCATAGCAATCATTGGTCAAATGGTCATAAGTGTCAATGGTATTATCAATACATACTTCTTTTACGAACTAAGATTGGAAGTAATTGTCTTCAGTGAAGCTATTATTGATGGTATCACCGGATCTTGGTGTGTTAGTTTCTTGACTATGTTCTCGTTTATAAGTGCCATTACCTCTAACGAAAACAGGACTTTTAGAATGGGACTCATCAATTTTAGTTTAACTGTAGGTTTTCCTATTGGAATGGGTCTCAGTGGTGTATTGTTGAAGAATATTGGTTACTATGGATGTTACGGATTAGTTGCTGGTTTACATTCAATTAACCTTATGTATAACATTTTTATCCTGAAAGATCCCGAACGTACTCCCGAACAGAAGATGGTAAGTAAAAGAAAGTATTTAAATTAACGCCCAAAACCTATAGAGTAGGTAATAAATATACTCGCAAGCTATCGCTATAAAACAACAAACGAAATGAAATTGGACATCAGTCAAAGTGAAATTCCCCTATTCCTAAAGGACACTTGTGTTTTTTTTTATGAATTATTGCTCACTGGCTATTGCGGCCTTACGAGCGGCCTTTGCGGGACGGTTAGACAAGTGCCATTAAATTGACATTCCACTGAAAAACAACAATGCTTCATATTCTTATGTTACTATGTACGAATAAAAAAAACGAATATCTTTATGTTTAGATTGAATGAAAATTCAATCGTTGCGATTAAGAATGAATATTGTATTGTATGTACTCGTATTGTTTTAAAAAGACTTGATCGTTTGTTTCGTCTTTCTTTTAATTATTGTTTACAGAAGTTGTTGTCAGTGACACAACTTTTTGTATTATTATTAAATATAAGTTATAATAAATTTTCGAGATTTATTCTAAAATACATATGTATATATTTTATTTATCGTTATATTAAATTTATTATTGCGTCGCCTTCAGACTTGATGATAATATAGATTAAATATAATTCCTACCCGTTATCAATATGATACATTATTAACCCAATTATACGTGACATGTTAAGAAGTAATTAAAGGCATAACAATATTTAATTTTATTAATATTAGTTTGCCAAAATTTTCGATTTAAATTGTGTAAAAATTAATAACATTTTTTTTCATTACGCCCGTATTACAAATTAGACTTCTTTAGTCGATGTTTTGCTCTTAAGTTGATAACCATTCAGTATTTCCTACATACTTCCTACAGCAACAATGTTTAAATAATGAAAATGAGATACGTTTCTTTAAATTGTTTTACGAACAGAACACAAACAAATAAATTGTTTAATTATTCAAATAAAATATATATATTGTACCTTTATTTTTGTGTTTCTTGTCGGTTCTTCTCGGTAGGAATCTACATTCCGAAACAGTGATAGCCTCATTAATTTAAATATTTATTTGTTTTGTTCTATGATTCAAAATTGCGAAAGCCTACTTGAATTAAGTATATGTCGATTTTGTTTTTCTAATAAAATTATATTATATTTTCAGCATGATAATAAAGGTGTACTGCATTTCATTCGGCTGTTTTTCGATCTTACAAATATCAAAGAGACAATAAAGGTGGTGTTCAAGAAGGAAGCCAATAACAGAAGATTGAGAATGATCGTGATGCTTATCGTTGTCTGTATATTGTTTGGACCCATGCACGGTAAGAGTAATTTAGAAATTAAAGGCCTGATTTACTAGTTACTGATAAAGTCAACTATAGCTTAATCGGTACTTATCGGCCTAATTAACTAAGATTTTTGGGTATCAAAGGTCTGAATAGAATAAATATATTAGCAAGCCTCATGCGCTGGATATTGTTATATGTCGGATAACTTTATCAAGAACCGGTGGAACAGGACATAAACCTATTAACTTTAATCCAAAGAAGTTTTAAGACGCCATATCTTCGTTTAAGAGACACATAGAACTAACGCTTTTTCTATAATGTGGACTCTTATTTTAACAATTCTTTTACGTTAATTAAAAATGTGCATTATATTTAAGGTTCCGTAGGTTCCATACGAATAAGTCTATTATTATTATTAGTCGTTATTTTGTCACACGCTTAAAGACTTTCTTTTGAAATATATATAATAGATATACAGAGACATATATAATAGATTGTTGGTTGTAATTTTGACATAATAGATATATTGCTAGTTGGGCCTGCAACTTTGTCTACATATAATCATTATTTGGAATAACCCATTTCATCTCTAATTACTCCCTCTTCAAGTTTTATTTTCGCGATAAAGGGTTACCGATGTCCATCTCTAAGCTGAAATCTATATTTATAAAAAAAATCATCAAAATTGATTCAGCAATTTAGGCGTGTTTTCACACGCGTAACATACAGAGTTATATTCGCGCTTATAATTTTAATATGGACTAGTATGGACTTTGATTGTACTTTGTTTTTTTATTATTTAAATCATATCGTGCAATGTGTTAATTAACAAATTGAAGTATTTCAATTTAAATTCAAATAGAATTGAGTCGATTTATTAAGCTAGTTGGCTGCGACATATATGTGCACTAAGTTAATTAAATAAGAATAATAAAATTTGAGCGAATTTTTTATGTGCAAAGTAAATTCCGGAACAACTGAACCTATTTTAAAATTTTAAAAACTATGATGCCACAATGTATAAATATTAAACAAAATCTACATTAACGCGAATGAAGCCGCGGACAAAAACTAGCATTATACATATTTGTTGTTGTCATTCTAAAATTGCTTTGTCATAGTTTAACTAAAAGCCATCAAAACAAGAATTTAATTGAATCTTTGCGCAACATAGATCTGTTTTATTATGCTTATTTATATCTTATTCCAGTGCTAATAAATACAGATAACACAGCATTTAATCTCCGTTGTATATAATAATTATTTCCGCATATCTTATTACATATGTATTAAAATGAAACAATCTCACTCGTAAGTTTATACCTAAGGCGAGAATTTCATTTATAGTTTTACTTTCAGTATTTTTTAAAGGTTACCATAAGTTATTTGTTATTGGTTTACAACTGAAGGGATTTAATGGCAGTGTCTGTATTTTTGATAACAATAGCTTTCGTAAGGCTAACAAGGTAACAATTACCAGAATACAGAATTGTTTAAATTACAAAAGTAAAGTAACAGCCTGCAAATGTCTCACTGCTGGGCGTAGGCTTCTCCTTCTATAAAGGAAAAGCTTTTTAGAGCTTAATCCACCACGCTGTTCCAATGCGGGTTGGTTATATGTACATATGTCAGAATTTCTTCAGGCACATTCAGGTTTCCTCACGATGTTTTATTTCACCACCAAGCTCGTGATTCATTTAAACACATTTAGCAGTTGAAAACTCAGCGGTGTTAGCCGTGGTTTGACCCCGTGATCATTGGTTGAGATCGACGCGTTCTAACCACTAAGCCATCCCGGCGGCTACGAAAATAAAGCTTACAAATGTAATTCTGGCCGTGTGTAAATATTGCTTTCACTGTTTATGTTAAAATAACATACCAACAAAAATAATATAATACTGAAAGCCATATCTGGAAAATATTTTAAAGCTGGATAAAATTACGCGGAGCTATCGCTATCACAATGCGGTAAATTTTGACAGTCGATTTGTATCGTTTTAGCACAAAAATCAGAAATCAACTATCAAAAGCATTCGATAGCGGTAGGCCACCGTAATTGGTCTGCTAGTATGAATATTTAACTATTGATCGTTTTATTTATAGGTGAACTGTCTGTTATGTACATATCTACAAGATACAGATTCAACTGGGACGAAGTTAAATTTAGTATCTTCCAAGCCTACAACTTCGTTACTCATACTGTTGGTAAGTATAACATATAATATACATGTATAATTCTTCTTTAACACATTAAGTTAAGTAAATACATCGCAACGTAAGTTTCGATATAAGACAGTATTATATTGAAATATAACGAAGTAAGTAAGTAGATAACCTATATATATACATAAAAGCGAAAGGTCACTTACTCAAACTCAAACTCAAAATATACTTTATTAAAATGGGCTTTTAAATCACTTTCGAATCGTTAAGTTACATGTCATATTTTTATTTTAGATTTTTATAAAGCTACCACCGGTTCAGAATGTAGTCTCTACCGAGGAGAACCGGCAAGGAAGTCGATAGTAACTCTTTTAAAATCATTTCTACATAATGTATTTTTATTACATTTTAATTATGTTATCCGGATAGAAAATCAACGCTTGTCAAATCCACGCCTCTTTATCATCAATATATTCTTGTATAGTATTTATTTATTAATTTTTTTTTTAATGTAGCCTTTAAACTTATTAAGTGGCAAATATAAAACTATTTGCGGGATTATATCACACCATATCTCTATACTACAAGTGCTAGGAGTTTCAAATTTTGCATGGGAGTTCTTTTAATTTAGGGCGTAGGTGCTCATTAAGATGGGATTTTGCGAAATTTGACCCCTAACGGGGTAAAACGGGGATTGGAAGCTTGTATGAAAGCCCTAGGTTAAGCGCGAGTGAAACCCAGAGGCCGCTAGTAGAAGTAGAATATATAGAACGACTATTATAAATATATATTTGACTTTTAATTAAGGTCCTTCAAATGGAGGATTTTATAAGTCTACACAGTCATATTATGGATAAAAATACAGTTTTTTTTATTTGCTTATAAAACTAACACTTTCAAGTGAACGCACAAGCAACGAATAAAAATTCATGCGAAAAATAAGCGAATTAAAAAAAAATCAACAGACGTAAATAAAATTCGTTTACGTGGATGACACACTCATTATACCAGTTATTTCGATTTTTTAATATTATTTTGAAAAATATTCTTTTGGAACTAATTTGAAAATATACCCTTTGAAACAAAAAAAGTCCTTCAAATGGAAGATTTCTTTTAGTCACACACATCACATGCCGCATTTTACTTCACTTACGGTTCACTCACGGTTGTTAAAGTATATAATAAGTAAATACAAATACAGATATTTGTTATACTACTATTTTTTCTGTTATACAATTTTTTCAATAAATGCATTTATTGAAAAATTTGTATATTTTCGTATTCTTAGTTATACAGCTAATTTTAATACACTTCATATAATAGGTTAAAGATTATATATATTCTCAATCAGTAGTATATGTTTTTTATGTTTATCATCTTTGAAATCCTTAATTTCTTTACAATGGATTGAACGGTACGGTAATGCATAAAGTACTAACAAACAGATCAACTTTCATATTATAGATTTTTGTAAATAACGATCTTACTAAATAAAAATAATATCGCACTAGTATTTATTGCTTTTTCCGCATATAAATCAAATTCGTACATATGTTAGCGGGAATTTCTTTGAATAGCAATTCCGATTCAATGGACAATAAATGAGCCAGCGTTCCTGTCGCTAATGGAAACGATGAGACATTCTGTTACATATTTCAGTTACGATAATCGGTGTCGATAAATTTAAAAGGATATGAGTAATATTTCATTTAACAAATGTAATAAATAATCATAATTTATTAACTTACTAGATAGTAATTGGACGTTGATTAGCAATGCTATGTCAAGCCACGCGGAATTCTATTTGAGAAAATGGCGCCTGAACATATCAAAGCTATTCTTAATACTTTTGTTTGAAGAAGTATATATCCAACTTTTTGTTTATATTTCGATAAAAGGTTTAATGAATTAAAAGCAGATTGATATAATGAAAAGTCTTATCATCAAAGATCTAGATCCGATATACCCTATCTCGGACATACGCGTAGATGAATTATTGTAGCACTTCTCACTACCGGACTGACTCAAAAGAAAGCTTATATTCATACTGTGTATCCCGACTATATTATCGACCATTAAAAACTTAGCATTATACAGGAATTAGTATTAAGTCATATCTAAAACGTGGTATAAAGTTTATAACAGTATTCATAAGTAGTGCATCAAATGATTTTAATAATGTGTAGTTTTTGTGAACTAAGAGAATTGGAAATTGACTCACATGAGTAATTGAAATGATTAACGAAATATTTTTAACTTAATAATAAAACTATATTGATTCTAACTAATGATACAAACAGTCATAGGTTCATAGTAAATTGTAATGATTCAACATCCGTTACATGATTTTGCCATTAATATACATATGTCGTATAAAATATTAAATATGAACCATAACAAAGATAAATCATATGTTTACAATAAAATCTTAATAACATAAAATTTGTGAAAAAACTAGCTGGTGCTCGCGACTTCGTCTGCGCAGGATTCGTTTTGACGATTATGGCTTACACATAATAGAGAAGTATTCTGGCACGGCTTTTTATAGGGATATTTAAAATAAACATTTTCTTTGTAACTCTAACGGTTTTTCCAGTACACGCCATAATAGCTTGCAGATGCCAAGAATTATCCTACTTATTTGAGACTTATCTTTATATTTTGTACAATTCACTGGAATTTATCAAAATCTTTCTTAGGGGATGCCTACGTTATCAGCTTTATGCATGTAAAGTCTCAGCCCGAACGGTTTAAAATTAACAAAGTTTCATCCATACTTTCATCCCCTATTTTATTTCCTTGGATTGAGAATGGATGGATGCCTACTTCATAACATCTACCTGTATGCCAATTTTCAGCCCGATCCGTCTAGTTGTTTGAGTTATGAGTTGATAGATCACTATGTCAGTCAGTCATTTACCATTTTGTTATAAATACATAATTAGATTGAGCCTTCTGATGTACTTCTAATGGCAAGAGATCTAATGCATTGACGCTGGTTACATGGACGGTGGACGCAAGGACAATAAATAATATTATTTTCATGAATTGACTGCTCGGCGGTGAAAGAAAACTGTATATCTTAGGAGAAATTTTTTCACATATTATATATTCGCCAACCCGCAGTAGAACAGCGTGGTAGACTAAGCTCTTAACCTTCTACTTAATAGGAAAGGGTTTGCCCAGCAGTGGCACATTTAAATGCTCTCAATTACTATACATATATTACTACAACTAATTCCATTATTGTCTTTCCAGGAACAATCTTCTCCATCCTGGTGTTCAGCAAATATTTGCAATGGCACGATTCCGTTCTGGGAATCATATCGACCGTCAGCAAAATTGCTGCCTCCTTTCTGTACTGCTTCGCGCCGAATGAGAGGATTTTCTTTATTGGTTCGTATGTTTTTTTTATTATTATTATTCAAATTAATATATATTTTACATACCGATTTGTTCAGAATCACACTTACATCGTTGTGATATTTTACGATTCAAGTACATATTGTTGTACTATACAGAATGAGTTTTTTTAATGGTCCAAATCAGAAAGTATAAGGAATAGTAAACAATACTTAAAGGACCCCGGAGGCCGATTTTGATGAAAACTGAAACTGCATCATTAATTTATTGAAATATTCAATTTCCTATCCAGGAATCAAACCCACTGATTTTAGAAAAAAATATACATCCTACATTTATGCACCATTTAGTATGCATAGTGTAACTTTTAGGGAGTAATTTTATACGGCGAACTAAAGAAAAAGGCTCATTTTTACAAAATACACACACATTTATTCAACCTCAATGAAATGATCATTACTGGAAATTAGGCAATAGATAATGGGGGCAGAAATTAAAAAGATTTTGGCCCGTGGTTTAACTTACTGTAGTTACTATTATAATAAACGATCTCTAGAAGAAGTAGTTTACCATAAAATTCCCTGCAGTGTAGTCCAAAGAAGCAAAGGTTTAAAGACTCTTGATATAGATTAATAATAATAAACAGTCTTTAGAAAATTATTGTATAAAATTCATTTGTTTTTCAGCGCCCTTGGTTGATATATTAAATGGAACGGCACTTCTGGCTCTGAGATCGACTGCCTCTAAATTAGTGGCACCTGATGAATTGGGTAAGTGATTTTCCGCGATGAAATATTACCAGTTTTACTTCTAATAATAAATATTTTTTTCATTATTAAACTTCTGAGTAATCTTGGTTATAAAGTAGCTGATATATTAAAATCGCTATAGGGTCTGCAGACAAAATTACTTAACAATTATTTTTACTATAATAAATTTTGAGCAAAATAATTATCTAATTATTATAGTGATAACTATTGCTGGAAACATACAACAATGAACATGAATCAAATCAATTTGTTTTATTTAAAATTGGGAATTTACATTCTTTTTGTGAACATCAAGCAAACGAATCTATCACGGTTTCGGAAAAGTTAAACCTGTCAGACCTGAGAAAAAAACCGCGAAAGAAACTCAGCGGGACCTTTTTTCCTTTGTTGAATTAAATTTTTTTCAACAACATTTTATAAATACACCACACAGTTGCTAAGAATTTAATATAATATAAAGTGAATTAATTGATTGAGGATTGAGGATTGATTGAAATTAATTGAAGCAATTTTGTTGTTGTTCAAGAGGATAGAAAAAAAAACTTGGTCATTGATCATCATAACTACTCAGCCTAAATTGACTAGCATAATCTACATTAATGTTGACAAAGCCACTGGGAAAAGCTAGTTCTTTATAAAGTTAATATCCTACGACTTAGTTATTTAATACGTAAAATGTAAACAAATGTCTTGAGAATTAGATATTAGGTCAGGTATCATAAGTTATCCGAGCACGTGCTTTCATGAAAATTATTAAATCACCAAACATTTGTAATTCTATGAAGCAACTGTGTATCCTTGAAGTTTACGTGTATTGTCTCACACGTGTAATAAGAAATCTTATATCAATATAATAATATATAAATAAAAACAAACCTTTTTATTAAAAAAAGGGAAAACAAACTTCAAAGCAATGTCTTTTATTTCGTTTATTCGAATGACATGATTATTCCAGTTATTTTAATTTTAACATCAAAGTACTTAACCGATTTTGATAAAAATTGTATGGGATCGGTAGGAGAGTATACCTTTTCAAACAAAAAAAAGAATAAATCAAATCATTGTTTTCGAATAATTGAGAACCTGCTAATTTTTTGGAAATAGGTTACAAATATAAAAAAGCTGACAACCGTAGTCATATCAAATCGTGTAAATTATACTTTTCCTTTTAGTTTTTTTTTTAAATTTAAGTATGTCAAAATTTTATTATTAATATATATTTTTTTATTATTCAAATATGTTTTTAAAGTGCTTTTGGACCGTCAAGGTACTAATTACTTTTAAGTATAAAGAGCTACCACTGCACCGGTTCAAAAAGTAGATTCTACCGTGAAGAACCGGCAAGGAACTCGATAGGTACCCTTTAAAAATAAATTTGAACAAAGTGTATTCTCAGTTACAGCATATTATGATATTGTAATATCTTGCAGGATTATTATTTCGCTTCTTATACCTTGGAAAAATACGGATCAAAACACCGCATTTTTTCGTTTTTAACTTGCACATATACACATGCAAGTTACCTCTCGACGTTGAACTTAATAGGAATAATTTTATTCAAATATTTAATTGAAAACAATAGAATTTTAATAATGGAATTTGAAAATTTGAAATTAAATAATTGAATTGTAATAGCACTGGTCGTGGGTTCAAACTATCTGTCACGTGTCTTGCCGGTTCGCTTCGGTGGGAACGACATTTCAAACCGGTGATAGCATAATAATTATATATCTAAATAACTAATTTGTTAAAAATTGACGATTTTAAACTGCTTTTAAAGGACAATTTCGATGAAGTATTTATTTTAAAATTTTATCAAATTGGCATCCTTAGACTAAATCTTAATATATATAACTCAAAGTTGACTGACTGACATAGTGATCTATCAACGCACAGCCCAAACCACTGGACGGATCGGACTTAAATTTGGCACGCAGGTAGATGTTATGACGTAGGCATCCGCTAAAAATAAGATTTAGATCAATTCCACCCCCAAGCGGATAAAATAGAGACTGAAAGTTTGTATGAAATTTTGTCAATTTTAAACCGATCTGGCTGAGACTTTGCATGCATAAAGCTACTATGACGTAGGTATCACAGACATCGCAGACGAAGTCACGAGCACCAGCTAGTTCATATATAAATATCATGAAAAAAAGATTCTTAATTTCTTTGTATAATTTCAGGAAAAGTGAACTCAATATTTGCGCTGGCTGAAAACCTTATGCCGTTAGTATATGTGCCACTTTACACTAAAGTATATGTGGCGACTATGGAGGTTTTACCTGGATCCGTGTTCCTCTTGGGGTCCGCCATGACACTGCCTGCTGTTGCAGTTTTTATGTAAGTAGCTAGACTATTATTAGGTGGGACTTACTCTTATAAGTTTTGCTCTCAAACTTTCACAAAGAAGAAGGAATTTATTGTCGGTGCCTTATTGGTGCATTCACGGCTTTCGTAACTACTTCCAACGCATCTGTTGCTAAGGTACAGAATTGTTTTATATCACTCACAAGAGTAAAACGTACAAATATAACTCGCCTTATAATAAAACTTATTTCTTCTTACAACTATGGTTTCCATAATCTTTTCCTTCATAGGTGACCTTGGTAATTGTTACCCGGTTAGAGAGTTGTTTTACGTCGCTTACGAAAGAAAAACTCACAAATATAATTCTTGTCTTATATAATTTATTTAATATGAGCCTATGATTATGATTGCTGTAATTCGAAGCACTACCAAAAAACATATTAACCATATAGGTAGAGCCGTTATGACGATGCGCTTATCAGCAATTATTTTATTGATAGAGCTACTAGCATTCCGCCTGTAACTTCGAGTGCGTGGAATTCAGCTATATCGCCTGTTTACATCGCATTCACACAGAGTCCATGAATTTTTTCGAGAATTAAATTAGACTATGTCTTTTAAACTCTAGACTATCTGTAAACCAAATTTCATTTAAATCGGTTTACTAATTTACGCGTGTATACGTAACACACAGACAGAGTTACTTTCGTAGTTATAATAATAATCATAATAATTTTTTTCAAACCAAACCCATATAGTGTTAGTAACAATGTTCTTAAAAGCTGGTATCAGTAGAAATTGACATGACATTGCTTATTTATTGTTAATAACTAATATTTTATATCTCGTTTCACGTTAATATGTTGGTATGAATACGAGGCGAGTCCAAACTCGCGCATGGTACAGTTGAGTAAACAATTCTTAAAACAATGAATGTATTTGTTATTTCGTAATAATTGAAAGTGTAATTTATTTACACAATAAAAATTACAAATTGAGCAATAAACTAAAGTAAATAAATACATATATGTATATATAAGGATAATTTATAACAAAAGTTTGTAAACTTCCCAAAATACTGGCAGCATTAACCCGTTGAAAGCCAAACTGATCCTTTGACCGAGGTAGCTGCCAGATTTTGAGTCTCCAGTTGACTCCCAAAGCCTCTTTTTAAAAGAGAACGAGCATCTGGACCCCACGGACCAACAGATTCCACTCCAAATGGAGCAAAAATAAAAGCCTCGTCAAGGCTTTCATACTAGCGCCCATATCGTTGTCTTAGATTTTCGCGATTATTATTCATTGAAATAAAACTATTTAAAACGAATTTAAATCGCGTATATTAATTATTTTTATCATCCCGACGTTTCGAGCACTTTGCAGCGTTCGTGGTCACGGGTAGACTAAGGAGACATTTGTCTATTTGAGATTTTAGAAAATATTATTTACGACTACCACCAACGGTTTCTTAGATGGTATCTTGAATAACGTTCCGGTTGCACGCAGACCAAAAGATACAGTTAGTGCCTTCTGCGTGCAACCGTTGCGTTTTATTTCAATACTAGCGCCCCTTGGAATGTTCGGCACTTGCTGCTGCTGCTCCCGCCATCGATGCCGCCGACTGGATGTGAGATGTTACTAAGGTGTCAACACAAGTAGCATCCCAAAAGCAAAGCAGCAGTATATTGTTATTAATACTTTCAGTCGTTATATAACATTTATAAATTTGTCTTTACTCGACTTATTGGGTAAATAAACTCATCTAGGAACAATAATCACGACTCTTCAGACAATTAAATAATGATTTGAACACATTAACTTGACATATATAATGATATAAGTAGTATTTAATAATTAAAACTAAAAAATATCTAAACGACTGTCCTGGTGCCTAATTTTGTGCTCAGCGCTGCGTATTGCGCATAGTTCAGACCAAGACACTTACGTGAAACCAGGTATTCCATCTAAGTGCAGACACACTCAGAATAATATTGTAACGCAAAACGGTGCGCGTAAGTCTATACGTGCACCGTTTTGCGTATGATGGCTTTAAAACCGTCAACACGTATTTCTGTTGACGGCAGATCGGCACGGCAGTCCCAATACTATTATTGTGCGTTATTAGTAAGGATTACTTTTATATTTTAAGTAATGCATTAAAAACCTTTCAGTTGGCTGTTTTGCGAGCACATAAGGATTCAAAGGAAACAAAAGAAACTAAACGATATCAAATTAACAGCAAAGGAACAGTAGCAATTTGATATTATACAAAGAGTTCGCGACACCAAAGGATTATAGCGATCCCACCGAAGTGGAACAAATTACATCAAAAGAATGATGGAAGTGTAGATGTCTAAGCCTATTTCACGTCCTGCTTCACCCCGAATAATAAATTAGTTGAAACGTTTAGAAGATTAAGATAATTGTTAATCTGTAATAAATATTTGTAAAACATAAAATAAATGTATTATTTCTATAATCATATTTTCAAACAACAATTCTTGTTAATATATATTTAATATTAAAATGATGAACGTTATGAATATATGGCGTCTAAAATAGGCCATTTTGATTTCTCTAAATTTTCATAATTTTTATGACATTGGTGCCATCATGACTAGTCAAACTACGTGTCATTTATCAAAATTGACCCACACGTTTGGTCTTAATAGTGCCACAAAGATACAAAGCCACATACATACATACATAGGCTAATAAACAGATTACTCCTTCGCGACGCGCAATCGAGTAATAACGGCACTATCTTACTATAACACAACTTTTTGAAAACTGTTTTAGGTAGAAAATTTTAGAATCTATATTAGATGAGCTAAATTTTGGGACTAGTATAACTTGCAATAACTTGGTAAAAAGGAAAAAAAATCATAAAATTCCAGCGATTTTTTAAATACCTGTGACATTTCACGCCTGATACCTTTACTTAATAAGCTATAACAATAACTAAACGTAATCAAAATAGATCAAAACTTTTAGCCATGTCACCCAAAAAATTAACTTCAGTAGCGATTTTTCATGATTTTCACCAAAGGGTCAAAAATCAAGGGACTCTCAATTAAACAATTCTTGTAATAACGTAAACTATAAACTTCTTCAAGATAATCGTATACTTTCGGGACACCCTGTACAGATAATTACTTACATTAACTTAACATGTGACATATTTCTTGACATATTTTCTGATTCATTACCAATGGTTAAGATAACAGTTTATCAACAATTTACACCTTAATTCATATTTCATTATTTATCTTCTCTCTTAATTTTATTTTTCATTTTGTATTGTATAATTTGTTTCTGTTAAGTTTGTAGTAATTTAGATACTCTAGTTACACTAGTTTTTTATAAACGTTGTGTATATCTATAATTGTCACTCATATCGGCTTCAAAACATTGTTTTTAGTTTCTTTTTTTATTTATTGTTTTTTTATTAAGTGTTTAATATGTGTGATGTTGATGTACCTTTTTAAATAAATAAATAAACAAGTGCACAGTTAGAATGGGTCGCTAGTATAACAATATCGGTAATTATTTTGTCGTAGAAATATATAACATACTTTAAATAGAACTGATTTTTTTTTCATTAATTATATTTATCCTGTTCAATTCGCCACTCTTACGTGTAGAATGTTTTCTTCAAATTTTGTGACCAGCCTTAAGTATAATCAAGTCAATAAAAAAAAGGAATTAATTAAAACGATTGGCGAAAATATTGCGTAACATTTAGACTTAATTCTATGAGAGATATGAGAACCTCCTCCTTTTTGTAGTTGGTTAAATTATTAATTAATGAGTATAAGATAATTATCAGGAGATAAAGATCAAAAGAATAATTTCAATTACGTTATTTCCTAGTTTGTTTTGTCCATACTATTCAATATCGTGTATATCTAAATCAAGTATTAGTATCATTACATCTTTTGAACAAAAATAATGTCAGCGATAAAACAATACATGGTTTAAAAAATATAAAAAGTTAAATGTCATTTGAAATGGCTACTGAAATGCTAAACGACGATCCCGAAAATGGATCTGCAAAGGAGATCAAAGAAACAGATCCATTGAATAAAAAACCAGAAAAACAAAATGGGGCACAGAAGATAAATTTACGTGAAAAATGCTGGTACGTAATCAAGAACATGACAGTGGAACCGACGATGTTTCTCTTTGCATTTTCATCGATTTTAGCAATATTGACGTCGCAAAATTTAAACTTGGAAAAGGCGTGTCGCGTTAATTTAAATTACACAAAAGAAATTTGTGATTCTCTCAAACTGCAAACTGCAGATGAACAAAATGTATATGAAAGGAACGTACAACAGTTAGTAGCTTCAGCCATGTCTTGGAGGGCCATCATAGCAGCTAGTATACCTTGCATAATGGCCCTTTTTATTGGATCGTGGTCAGACAGAACTGGTCATAGGAAGATTTTCATTATTATTTCGATTATAGGCCAAGTGCTTATAAATGTTAACGGAATCATTCACACATATTTCTTCTATGAACTAAGAATGGAGTTTGTCGTGTTTAGCGAAGCATTGATTGAGGGACTTACAGGTTCTTGGTGCGTTTGTATTCTGACAATGTTCTCGTATATAAGCGACATTACTAATAACGAAAACAGAACATTTAGAATGGGACTTTTATATTTTGGTCTTACTGTTGCTATTCCTGTCTCAACGGGTGTCAGTGGAATATTCTTGAAAAGTTTTGGATACTATGGGTGTTACGGATTTGTTGGTAGTATACATTTAATCAATCTAACTTATAATACATTCATTCTCAAAGATCCAAAACGTTCTCCTGAACAGAAGATGGTAAGTTTAAAATAATCTATTTATTTTTTATAATATTATTTATTTTATTATTTTATCGATGAGATTATAATTTGATATTAAAAGACACAGTATATGAGTTTAAATAGGCCATTTTTGATTGGAGATTTCGCCTTCGAACATTATGATAATTAATCAATTTCTATTATCCACATCGTCACCAGTATCATTAATTACTAATCTTATATAATACTAGCTTCGCTTCGCAGATTCACTCGCGTTTATCGTTACTGCTTCGCTATCATGGAGTGATATCTATAACTTTCCCCAATAAACAGGTTGTCAAAAGCAAAAACAATTTTTCAAAATGGATCAATAGTTTCAGAGATTACCCACTACATAAATACTTACGAGCATACAAACAAATATTACCTCTTTGTAATATTATTTTAGATATAGATTATAGATAACAGATAGTATAGATTATTTAAATACAATAGATATTTAAAAAAATACAAAATGGAATGACTTGTAATAAAAATCTTATCATTTCGGTAGTAGTATAGTCATTTGATAGTTTTACCTGGAAAGTTTTCCGGGAGTTTTAAAAATTGGTGACTATATAGATATTATTGCTAATTCGAAATTTCTACATTGCAGCCGTATTTTAAATAAATTAATAAGTTAGTGTCTTTGCCTGTCGCACCACCATATTGGAAAAATGGCGTCTAAAAACTGTTTTTTGACAATTTTCTTTCCATCTTACAATAAAAATGGAAAGAAGGTTATGAATGAGTGGTTTAAGCCATCGCAAAGTTCAGGCGCATGGCACGTTCGAAAAAGATAGAATGTAGGTGACAAAGTAGAAATTCGAAAATAGAACACCGAAACTATGTAATAACCAATTTTTAAAACTCCCAAAAAGTTTACTGGTAATCCCTAGTGACTGTACTTATATATACAAAGTGTAAAATTACGTCAAATCATCGTAACGACTGTTAGGTAACTTCTTTAATAACAAATTAAATTTTTGATTTACTTTACTACAATTCCTACACAAGTAGTCACACTAAAATTCATAAGGTTAACATAGGAGTACTACGACAATTATTTTTTGTACTACAACGCCTCTTCTAACAAAATTTTTGTAAATATTAATAGCAATAGTTTTCGACAAAATTTGATCATCTAAAATATATTTTAGGATAAAAAAAATTACTCAATTGAAATTGATTCATTGAAGTTAAGTTTTTACGTACTAGTTTAAGCGAGAGATGGGATTTTAGGACGCGCGAGTGGTATACCAAACCACCATACAAAACAAGTAGATGACACGTAGTTGCACACAATGCACACACAAAAAACTATAAAAGAATATAATTATAATGTAGGGTAAAAAGATAAAAGAACGCAAATAGTATTATATCCTATTACACACATTGACAATTTATTCATAAACCCTTTTTTTCAGCACGATAAAAAGGGTATAAAACATTTCGTTCGATTGTTTTTCGATGTTTCAAATATTAAAAACACTGTGCAGGTGATATTTAAGAAAGGTGCTAACAACAGAAGAATGAGAATGTGTATAATATTCCTAGTTGTTACCGTATTGTTTGGGCCTATGCAAGGTAAGTGATTGACCACACTCACACTTTGAATACTAAAGTTTAGTTGGCGAATGCTTCCGGTGAGGAATTGCCCGCACCGAAAGCATTTGTCTGTAATTAACAAGTTCAGATTTAAGCATTGCATCAATGCGGATCCTATCTATCTGGTTTTAAGTATAAATATAATTGAGATTTTTTTTCGTCTGTCAATATTGTAACGTATATATGGATGCCGAGAAGCAATAATGTGTCAACCCACAAAAAGTCAAATTTGGAGATATTGATATATTTTGATACTACGTCACCTATTTAACATTATTCAAAAAAAAATTCAAGTCAACTAAACTAAATAAAGTGCGTTCTTTTTTTTGCATTCATAAAATAATCTTAAATATTTAAAAACTTATTATAAGATAACATATTAAATAAATCTATCTGTTTTTATTTTATACATTTTATCAAAATAGAAAAGAAAAGACGAATATATTCGTCTTCAAATAAATCTATTAAGAATAGGTTTGACATCTTTAGACGCCCTTTTCTCAAAACGAAGTCCGTGTGGCTTGACACAGTATTGCTTATCAACGTCCAAAGATAATATAGTATCTATCACAAATCGTCACAATCACACACATTTATTTTGCTGGCCCTTGCTTACAGAAATATTTGTTAGAAAAATCTCAGGTGTTTAAGGATTAAGGAGAAGGCACTCTGCTCAAAATTAAAATTAAAAATATATTCTATTCAAATAGACTTTTATTAGTTCTTTCAAATCGTCAATTTCATATTTTATCATCAAATTTATACCTAGAAAATATAATTATACAAAATTTTTAGTATAAATATACTATATTCCTGAAACCGTCAATATTTTCCGAATCGGTCAAAAGAAATACTACTTACTGCCTTTGTTAACTTATCAACGCCGCCCATGGACATTTGCAGCACTAAAAGAGCCATAAATGCATTGTTATCTATGTAAAACATTTTGTTAACTCATAACTTTACTTTGGCTATAGTTTTAAATTAATTATTTCTGTTCATAGGTGAAATCGCTATAATGTACATATCTACAAGATACAGGTTCAACTGGGATGAAGTTAAATTTAGTATTTTCCAGGCTTACAATTTCATTAGTCACACTGTTGGTAAGTGCACAATACTTTACTATACAAACTCGGGTATGTCGCTTCACCCACATCACTTTCCGTATTTATTCAATCAAAACTAATATCATAATGCTAAAGTTTCTAACGGCTAAATGGATTTGAGTAAAATACTGAGTTGGATAAACCATTATATTAGAATGATAATCAAAAGCCTTTATTTCGCGGGTGTAAAGCCACGTTATACGTAGACAATTCAACGACGAAAGCGATTGCGAAACGATGACAAGCGAATATAAACCAATATACGCGATAACTTGTCCTATGTGCGCGCATATCATCCATAAAACTAAACTAAAATTTTCCATTATTTATAGTGCGCGGACATTATGAATAATGCAATTTTAATCAGAAATTGTACGTAATAATGCAATAAAAAACCTACTGCGTTGCTCAATTTGTCCGGTCAATATAAATAATGTCTCCATCTACTGGTTACTACCTATAATAAGAAATTAAAAGTAAAAAAAAAAGTTTTCGGAAACAAGTTTTTATTTAAACGCGCTTAAAAGAATAAAATAAAATTTTAGTTTAAGACTTTTAATATAAACTCATAACGAACAATTTATATAAAAGCTTGACGCTAGATTTAACTACTCGTAAAAATGACTAGTATCCGCCATCTTGCATGTTCCGCCATATTGGATTAAGCCACACCTAACCATGCTTTGTCGTCTAAATTAATCGTGTATATAAAATTTCTAAAACAAACACGAAAAATGATTAGTGCTTATCACATAAACATACCAACGTGGTGAACTTAATTACAATTATACATGAAATAGCAGTCATAAATCGAAATTAAAAATCATAATATGCTTTGTACAAGCACTTTTGAAACGTCAGTAAGAATGCATTTCCAATTTTGCGAAAACTACTTTTCAACCGACTTGGATTGTACGATTTTCCAACTGTATTTTCCAATTTTTATGTTTATAACCCTTAGAACTCCGTCATTTCATAACCGATTTTGAAAATTCTATTTTTACTTAAAAATTGGTTGCCGAAAATTTATATCAAAATATTTGGTAGTTTGGTTTTTAAACCAAATAATTGAAATCAGTCATCTAAGCAAACGAACTGTCGATTTTTTTTTTAAGTCTTACTTGTGAAAAAAAAATCGATTTACCATTTTGTTAACCTAACCAAAAATAAGACATCGAAAACTAATATAATATTTTACATAACAAGTAGTACTGGAATTTTTTTTCGAGATTAGTAGTCTCTCAGCCTTAGCGTAAGAAAGTATAGGCGTTCATTCTCGTCTCCACACACAGCTCTGGCCTACTCGGCTTCAACAACCATGGCTGCACTTCGTTATGGCAAGCGCAATCTGCTCCCCCTACACGCCTCTCTATTTACAAAAACATGAGGTGTTCATTCTAGGGAACATACAAGTATTAGGTGGAGGTCAAAGGTTACTGAAGCGCTTCAGTCTGCTTATGTTATATCCTACTCAAAGTTAACATATTAGTTTTTCTAAACTATATATTAAATATACTTTTGCCGATTTAGCTCAGTATTATTCATAATGGCCCCAGGCATTTTTCAATTATGAATAATACGCGGACATTATGAATAATAACCTAATTAATCATTTGCCCATAACATATACAATACGAGTTCTGTTTACAATCGGATAAATTTTTTCTAGAAAAACGAAAATTTAGCCAAAATCCAATAAATCCTTTTGTAACCGAATTATAATATGTATTCAGTTGCTACTGCATAAATCTATATACTGTATATACCATATAGAATTATACATATTATTGATACAAACTAAATTAAATGATTAATTAATTAATTTTCGTTCTAGGAACAATCTTCTCTATCCTAGTGTTCAGCAAATATTTGCAATGGCACGATTCCGTTCTGGGAATCATATCGACCGTCAGCAAAATAGCTGCCTCCTTTCTGTACTGCTTCGCGCCGAATGCGAGGATTTTCTATATTGGTTCGTATACTTGTTACGGTTACTGCAAATGAATGAAACGCTAACGGTCGCGGGTTCGATCCCCGCTCACGGCAAACGTCTGTATTGGCCATACGGATGTTTGTCGTGGTCTGGGTGTTTGGGTTAGCGTTGTGAGTGTTTCCGGACCCCCGACAGAAGGTCACGCGATCTTAATGGGGGCCGTTGAGTGTAATGCGTTTATTTATTTTATTCAGCATTTAAACGAATATATACTTTCACAACTCAAGCTGAGGTAGCTAATTGGATATGGTATATGTATATTTAAATGATCCTTTTATTTTAATAAAAAATAAATAAAAGTCTAATCAATCGTGTTTTATACATAAATTAAAAAAAAATAAAAGAAAAGATTATACATTAAACTATTTACATCTTAATTACTATGAAAAAAGGATTATATTTTACAAAACATTGTAGACCTCATCTAAGCCACTGCATCTGGGTAAAGTTCCCAAAATACTGGCAGCATTACCCCGTTGAATGGCCAAGCTGATCCTTTGACCGAGGTAGCTGTAGGTAGTGTAAATAGTTTAATGTATAATCTTTTCTTTTATTTTTTTTTAATTTATGTATATAAATTAATTAAGATCTTAAACTGTATAACTATTTACCAAATAAATTTCTGATATCGTGTTTTACAATAATTGGTCCTCTTTTTTTGGGACATTAGTCATGTCTGAAAGATGTAATATTTTGCTTATTTTTTGCTTGCTTTGAGATACGGAAGTTATATTTGATATTTTTATTACAAACGTTAAAAATATTAATTGTTTTTTTTTTAAATCTATTTACTCAAATTATTTTTTGGCTAATTAAATTTAGAATTGCTCTGCATTTCAATAATATATATTTTATTAGTAGTTATTACTAGTAATAACTTCAATCATTTAAAATGTAACTTTATTTTAGCTCCCTTGGTTGATATATTAAATGGAACGTCACTTCTGGCTATGAGATCGACAGCCTCTAAATTAGTGTCACCTGACGAATTTGGTAAGTGATTTTGTTCTCATATTTTAATATAATATATCCGTGTCCATATTTCGGATCGGATTTTTATATATTCCATATCCTAAAAAAAAATTATTGACCCTACTTCCGTTTATCCACCCTAAAGTATCCACCCTAAGGCGAATAATCGGTAGAGGTAATTTGTCTATTAATTTTCTTCCGAATATCCCCTCGACTATCTTCAGTCAGACACGACTGACATTATCCACCCCGGTCGGGTGGATAAATGGACTAACGATTTAGAGTATTTAATTTTGATTGATTGATGATTCTTTGAGGTGGATAAACAGAATCATCCATTATTTCTTACTGCTCACCTTCATTATACAGGAAACAGCTGTACACAATTTATGTTTTTAGAAAGTCTAAAAACATAAATTGTCTACAGCTGCAACAGCAAAACAGATTACAGATGTTTATCAATCTATGTTTGAATTATGTTAAATAAAGGATAAACCAATGGAAATTCCATCGAGCTCACGGCCACGTTCTATATTTGTATGCATTCCCAGTCAGTCATCAGTAAGCGTTAAGACAAATTGTTTAATTACTAGATGTCAAAAGAGCTTTAAAAAATTGGTATTCCAGTCGAATATTTAATATACATTAAGATTAAATCATGTAAAAACAAACGATTTAATTTTAAAATAATATAACGTGATATTTTAAGCTGTTTCATTATTCATATTACGAATGAAAACAAAGTTTAATCAGAGATACCCATTTAAAATTTTCCGAAAAATTACACGCAGAAATAACATTATTTATTGCGTTTAAAATAAGTAACGTATAAATAAAATCTTACGTATATTTATTGAAACATATTTAAGTAGATTGTATAACGTAGATTTTTTTCATTTTCAGTCAATCTTAATTTAAATGACAATGGCACTCAACAGGTTTATATAAATATTTTTTTATAGTGCTATATATATAGCTGTGTGCGTATTGGGCAAAACCTTTTTTCCTTTTAAAATCACTCATCATACTGAATATAATCTGTATATACGTAATTTACACGTGTTAGTACCTTAATTCACTGGTACGTACTGGTTTTAATTTAGACTCACGATAAAAAATATATAAACACTCTCACATAGAAATATATATGTACGGAATAGGAAGCCACGTAATATAAGTTATTCTAAAATCCATTGTACATATTATAAAAAATCAAAAACCTGTATATAAATATATCTATATATTTTATTGTTTTTACCTAATTATGTTTTATTTAATTTATTTAATATATCTATAATATTGCAAATATTATGTATCTCTTATCTCATTTTCATAAAATTTGAACCTACAAAATTTAATTAAAAGAATGAGGAAGCAATGTTTTCTTTCTTGTGTGTGCTATTACACTTTCCTATATACGCCACGGTTCAGCCCAAAGTTCAAACCATGACTTAGATCACCATGAAACTGATGTCCGATGTAAATTGTAGAAAAATATTTAAAAAATCTAATATCCGCCGCACCGGTGCATAACGACATATACATAGTTGGCCTGCGCAGAAGTGAGACTTTTGTCTGCGAGGGACTTAAAGCCCCGAAACATTAAAAAATGATTTTTTTTTGAGAAACGTTTTGCACCCGGCACTTTTAGTCCCTTATGTGCATTTTAAGGTTCAGTTTTATAATCTATTTCGTCAGACAAAAAATGTACCCCGAGAATAGTTCCTCGTCTTCAATGTAACTTCTCTTAATTAATTCTCACAGCAGTCATTGACAGAACTGCAGGCTAATTAGTAATTACATTGAGCTACCGCTATTGCAACGCGATACATTTTGATAGTTGATTTCTGATTTTGGTACTAAAACGAGACAAATTCTTCAAAATGTTGAAGATAATATTAATTTTTTGCTTTTTAGTTGTTTCGTATTTGGTTCGCTCTCGAAGTCGGTTATCTTTTTACCCTTTTAAATTACGAATATAAATAATAAGGGACAGTTTATGAATTACCTAAGTTACAAAAGCCTATTGTCATCTGCTTATCGCCATTTACTTTAATATTGCTTTTGCCGATGCAGGGATGTTTTATTTAGTAGTTCCCCTGATGTCGCACCACCTCCACTTTACCATATGCATTATCATGAGCATAAATTGCTTAGCAATCATACTTAAGTTATTGAACTGCAACCTGTGAAATACTTGTTATTGAGTATCATCATCATCACTTCACCAAATGTGGCAGTCTGAAACCAAATTTACTAGTTACTATCACAAATACCTAAATCGATTTAGGTATATCTACAATATTTGAAGAGTTCCCTCGATATCTCCAGGATCCCACCATCAGATCCTGACCTGATGACAATGGGACCAATTTGGAAGTAGAGTATACATAATATTTATGATATATAATAATTTAAGGTAAAATGAACTCAATATTTGCGTTGGCTGAAAACCTTACCCCGCTTGTGTATACAACACTCTACACGAGAGTATACGTAGCGACTATGGAGGTTTTACCTGGAGCCGTGTTCCTCATAGGGGGCGCCATGACACTACCTGCTGTTATATTCTTCATGTGAGTAGCACGATATACGTTTATTTTATGGGCATTTTTGTTTGATCTTAAGCCTCATTTTTTAAAAATAGTAATCACTAACGACTCTGTCTTAGCAGTAACCAAAAATATCTATTGATCTGACCGCTGCCAATCTTTAGAAGATCACCTAATCTGAAGATTGCCTAAAAATTTCATTAAATTTGAGCGATTAGATTCGACCATCACTTACTCGAACTTTGAGCTCTAAACACGAACACATCGATTTTAATATAAATATGGAATCTGCTAACTAATCTCACCTACGTTACTGTACTCGGGTATTTATGGTGACTCAGTTGCTCCAATTAATAATATTGAATCTTATAGTCTGGAACTTCTTTCTTCAATGAGTTATATACAAATAATAAACCCTTTAAATCAAACAGGTAAAGTCTAAGACTAAAACATTGAATCTTGACAGTCTCACATATTTTATTAAATTATTCATTTTTTTTCATACTAAATGGAATAACACTTATTGTTCAAATCTGTTTTAGCTGGCTATTTTGGGAGCACAGGATGAATTTAAGGAAAGAAAAAAACCTAAATTTTGACGAATTAGCAGAAAAAGAACTAATGAAATTCGAAAGTATACAAAAAGTTAGCGATCCCAAAAAGTTATAGTAATCCCACTGATGTGGAAAGTTACATCGAAGAATCATGAATGAGTACAGACCAAATATTAATAAATTAGTTATATTGTTTAGGACGTAAGACAATAAATAATTTTTATTAAAAAAATAAATAAATAAATGTATTATTTCGATAACAGTATTTTTAAATAAATAGTCAAGATAATGGTTAAGAATATCCTTATCAATGCGTGTTATTGCATTGTAAATATTTAATTTAATTGTGATATAAATAATAGTTAAGCAAATAAACGTAACTTAGTTAATTGTATTATTTAGTTTTAGTTTTCATTCTTTAACTGGTAGATCAAGTAACACAAAATTTCGCGATGTGAATAATATTAAGTGTTTTATAAAGTGATTGATATTTAATACTTCTTTTAAACCTTGGTACTAAAATGGCTCAACCAGCTAAACCAGAAGCTGAAACCAACGAAAAAGTTGAAGAAAATGTTAACAAATATGAAGCTAATGAAGAATCTCCCTTAAAATCAGAACATGATACTGTAGATGAGATAAATGTTCATAAAAAAATATCACTTAAAGAAAAGCTAAAAAAAATTAAAGACAATATAACAGTGGAACCGATTATGGCTTGTTATATAATGCCGAGCATTTTGGCATCTTTGGCAACTCAAAACTTAAATCTAGAAAAGGTTTGTCTTGTAAATCTCAATTACAGTATTGAAATTTGCGACGCATTAAAATCTAGACAAACGGAAAATTATACTGAATATGAACAGAACGTTCAAACATACACCGCTGCGATCCAAGCTTGGAAGAATGTCGTTCAGACGGCAATTCCAGTACTTATTATATTATTCGTTGGTGCTTGGAGCGATAAAACTGGTAAAAGAAAAGCGTGTATTCTAATTCCAATCGTAGGGGAATTCCTCACATGTATTGGTTTCATTATTAACACCTACTTCTTCTATGAGCTACCAGCCGAAGTAACTGCGTTAACGGAGAGTATTTTTCCAGCGATCACTGGCGGATGGTTTACAAATTTTATCGGTGTATTTAGTTACATAGGTGATATCACTTCTGTTGAGGATAGAACATACAGAGTCGGTATTGTGAACTTATGTATGTCACTTGGATATCCTATAGGTAGTGCCCTGAGCGGAGTATTGCTTACATGGATAGGATACTATGGGGTTTTTTCTCTGTCAGCTAGTCTATACTTATGTAGTCTTCTGTATGGATACTTCTGCTTAGAAGATCCTAAAAAGAAACAAGGAAAGAAAGTAAGCATTTTGCAATTTCATAATATTTTTAAGGAAAATATAAAATGAATCTGTTTATACAGGCTTAAGCCAATATTATACAATTTAATCAATTTAACAAATACCATAATTTCCACTCATAAATCTACTGTTATCAAGCTGTCTCGAACTTATAATGTGTACATAAAGTTTAATATTTGCAGAAACATACAGGGTGTGTCGGTTTCGTAAAAGAATTTTTCGATTTTGCTCTTGTAATAGAAACATTCAAAGTAGCCTTCAAGAAAGGTAATGGCAATAGACGAACTCGAGTTTGCCTTTTGCTCATCGTGGTATGCGTTGTTTTCGGCCCTATGCAAGGTAAATAATATTACTAATATAACATACTTATTTGCTTATATATTTTTAAACTATATAAAATTTAATTTGTACAAATATTTTAGGGGAATTCACTATCATGTACCTATTTACCAGATTTAGATTCAACTGGGACGAAGTAAAATTTAGCATCTGGTCAACATACAGCATTGTCACAAATTTACTTGGTAAGTCATCAAACGTATATATGGACGCTGATAAGCAATACTGTGTCAAGCCACACGGACTTCGTTTTGAGAAAATGACGTCTAAAGACGTCAAACCTATTCTTAATACATTTGTCTGAAGACGTATATATTCATCTTTTCTTTTGTACTTTGATAAAATTTATAATGAATCAAAAGCAGATAGATTTATTTAATATGTTATCTAATAATAAGTTTTTAAATATTTGAGATTATTTTTTAAATTGCAAAATATAGAACGCACCTGAAATTCGAATCATTGAGTTAGGAAACTATTTTCCACACTTATTTGGTTTAGATGACTTAGAATTTTTTTGATAATGTTAAATAGGTGACATAGTATCAAAATACATCAATATTTCCGAATTTGACTTTTTGTGGGTTGACACATTATTGCTTATCAGCATCCATATTATATTTTATTATTTGTTTTCTCCCATCAAAAACATTATTGTAATGAGTTTTTTTTAATTAGCTTGCTATTTAATCCACTACAAATGGCATCATGGTCACTTACGTACAGTCATATTTATTTTTTTAATGTAATTTTTTGTGTTATGTTTTTTCTTGTCGTGTTTTGTGTACAAAAAAAGAGTATACATAAATTAATAAGACCAAAGCTAGCTATAGAAGAGCTATGTATTCGAAATTTTTGGTACAACGTATCTAACTGTGTACCAAAATGTTGTACACATGTTGTAGCTCAATAAAACAAAGAAGTCAGCTGTTCTATTTAAGAGATGTAGATACAAATAATATATTTCTTAAAAGTTCCTCATACCTACCTACTAATAGTACATCATATTTCATATTAATCGTTTAATATTTACAGCTTATAAAAATATAAAATTAAAAAAAAACCTCGACACCTTCATAAAAATAGAGAAAATAGCTCATCTTCTTGTAATGACTAGAACGATTTTGGCATGACAAGTTCTATTTGTCTAAGAACCACCGCTAAAAACATTCTTTCTAATAAAAAAAGCATCAAAATCGGTTCACCCGGTTTATGAACTACGGTGCCACAGATAGACATATAGACACAGAGACACATAGCGGCAATTCTTATATTACCCCTCTTCTTACGTCGGTCAAACTCAAATATTAAACAAAAGTAAAAATTTCTTAATTGATGATAATTTAATGCCATGTGATGTATTCTCTACAGTCTCCACTTCCTTTTTACAAGAAACGCGCATTAAATGAACATTTTAAACATTTCTGCAATGGCAGTAATACCTTTCTGGTACATATTATAATCGCTTTGTTTTTATTCTAGGCACAGCTTTTTCGATAAGTCTCTTCAGCAATTACCTCAAATTGGATGACACACTGCTCGGGATAATATCGTGTATGAGCAAAATTATCGCATCCTTTGCTTACGCCTTCGCTAGAAATGATTTGGAAATATATATAGGTAAGTTAGCAAATATTAATATGGACATTCATTAAATTATCAAATAATTAATTGAAAAAGTCAAAAATTCGACTGCACATCAAGACCATAGCGAATCGTTATAGATTCTAAACGGTCATTCTGATTGAATAAAAACTTAAAAAAAAAAAAACAGACTTCGAAACTGAAATACTAAAAAGTAAAAAATAAATGTTTTCCACAACATTTAGAAGTCCTTAGAAATATACTCCTTAAAAACAAAAAAAAAATTACAAAATCGGACCATAAACGACAAAAAAAATTGGTGAAAAAACATTAAAAAAATACAGCCGAACATAGAACCTCCTCCTTTTTCGAAGTCGCTTAAAGATGACATAAGAATCCTCAAAATGATAGTGATGATTTTTTCCAAATTATTATATTTTCTATGACCATCGTGCCGTTATGACCAATCAAACAAGGTGTCATTCATTAAATTCGGCTCACATGTTTGTCTGAATAGTGCCACAAAGGTACAAACCCACATACATATATACTGATAAACATATAACCCTTTACGTCGCGCAGTCGGGTAAAAGGACAACATATATCTAATCCAATACTCTTTTAACCTTAACCTTATAACTAATGACGTTTTGGTTCGACGAAATCTTTGAAAGCATAATAGATGCTATTATAACTCCAATCAAAACTAAGTTAAACTGAGTCAACTTAAGTAATGGAAGGAAACTTAGTACGATAACTGTAGTTGGTAACTGCAGGGCGTTATGCAGTTAAGTTAAATTTAGGTAATTAGTTAATTTAGAAGTTAACAACGTGGTCAGCTAGCGAGTAAGTAAAAATTGAAATTAATTACTTTTGTAAAGTTTTTTTTTTAATAGTAAGAAAATTTAATGCATGACAATTAAAAGGAGTACTTAAAATCAAACTACTGGACCGATTTTCTGAGAGCAATCTGGAAGTATCATAAAAAAGTTCCCAACATATTGAGAACCTCCTTCTTTTTTGAAAGTCTGATAAGCAATAATGTGTCAACCCATAAAAAGTTAAATTCGAAGATATTGATGTATTTTGATAATGCATCACTTATTTAACATTATAAAACAAATAATTTCAAGTTATCTTTAAGTTATTAATTTAAGTTATTAAGTACGGAAAAAAGTTTCTTAATTTGATGTCTCGAATTTCGGGTGCGTACTATATTTTGCAATTTATACAATAATGTCAAATATTTAAAAAATATTGTATTAGATCATACATTAAATATATCATGTGCTTTTAATTCATTATACCTTTTATCAAATTAGAGAAGAAAAGATTGCGATATACGTCTTCAAACAAATTGATTTAGTAAAGGTTTGACATCTTTAGAGGCCATTTTCTCAAAATGAAGTCCGTGTGGCTTAACACACTATTGTTTATCAGCGTCCATATTATGTTCTGTGGTATTATGATTAAAACTTACTAGTTTTACCTACTGGTACTAACCATTTATAACAAAACACAACACAACTAAAATCGATGTTTTTCAAGTGTAGCAACTTAAAAGAAATATATTTATCTGATAAGACGACGATAAGAAGAGACTTAGTTATTGTACACTTTATTTTTGTTTACTGCAAAAAAGGAAGAATAATTACAATACATTTAACATTTAAAATAAATATATGATTCTGTATAACATCTGTATAACGTAAAAAAAACTACATTATGTAAGATTATGTACATTACGAATTTAAATTAAATTCATAATATTTTTTATTCATTCTAAACAATCAAATACTTATTTTTTTAATCAATAAATATTTTAACTAATCAAACAATCTATTTACATTCAAGACAATCAAACCCTTTTATATAATACTTTGCGTAACTTCAGACTAGATCAGAATTTACTGATAAGAGATATCCACTCAAATGGGTCGATTGTCAGTAGATTAGTTCTTGATAAGATAAGCTATCGGCTAGCGACCTAGACAGCAATTAACGACCAAAATCTAAATTCGAAAAACATAAGAGATTACCTTAGTGATTATAATTATATTTAAAATACCTAGAGACCGCCTAGCGGTCGGAATTCGACTGTAGTTCATTAAATTTTCAACCTATTTCAAGATTGACCACAGATAATCTATTCACAATTTGACCACAGATCTTAAAAATAAACAAAATAGCATATATGTGTGTGTGTGTCAACTACACGGTAGTGTTTGTAATGTAATTAATTTAATGTATTTTTATGCATAATCAAAAAATATATTAGCATTTTGCACTCCCTTTTTATATAAACTATAAATATTTGAAATTTCATACTTCTACGTCTGTTCAATTTTTGTAAAAAGGGTTCCATGTTTTTGCTTCATGTATTAATATGTAGATTATTCTACGAATATTCCATATACGGCATTTCACTTCCGCTTTCAAGTTTAAAATTAGAAAAAACGCTAGCGAAAAGCGATCGCTGTTATAAAACGCTACAATCTAACAGGTGACTTCTGATTTTTTACAAAAACGAAAAAATCAAAAGTCATAATGGATCACGTTGTGATAGCGATAATTCTGCGTTATTAACCTGCTATTCTAAATTCGAGATATGTTAATTAAACAACTAATCATTAGAAGTTTATGCGAGTTAAATATGGACAATAGAATAAATTGATCGAATAATTCGGTTGAGAATTAAAAGCAGTCAAATAATCAATACATTTAAGTAGTTATCTGAATTATAAATCGATTTTCTGTTGATTTTTATATTAAATAAGTTCTATAAATTACTTTCATACTACAGAAACACAAGCTGCTAATAAAAATGCGACTCAGTGATTCGTTAAACTTAGACTCACATGCAACTGTATATAAATTACTGTTCTCTACTTTCTAACTCGTAAACTTATTATTATGTATTATTTATTTAAAATATATATATTTATATATATAAGAATGATTACGCGTAAATTTAATGGCAATGCGAAGCTTTAGCATTAAATTACATTTTTTTATTCATTTTTATTTCTCTATGAATTTTAACAATTGTTAAAGATTTTATTTTTATTTCATTAAAGTATACGTTGTTTAATTTGTTGACTGTTTTATTTTTTTTTCTTTTAGCGCCTCTTTTGGAAATACTTAATGGAACGTCATTTATCGCTATGCGTTCGATTGCATCAAAACTCGTCAGTGGTGAAGAATTTGGTAAGTATGTGGTCGTAGTACATTATCACTACATTAATACATTAGGTCGTGACAGTACATAAATTGTACTCTATAGTAGACATAAATATCAAGATGCTGTTTTACAAAACAATAATAGACTTTTGAAAAAAAATTGCATGGAGTTTAAATTAAAATACATGGGCAGGCTGCATAGAAAATGCATAAAAAATACTCTTTAGAAATTGCATGTCTTATCTTTCTTTCGTATCGTTATAGGTCGGTTTTTATTTGCAGATTTTAAAATAATTATCAGCATAAAACAAATATTAGTCTTTATATTAAGAAACGATATAATAAAATAAATGTTTTGAGAACCGTCAAAATATGAAACACTGCCAATATAAATTTCTTATTATTCTTACTAGTAAATTAATAATCTTTAATGATTATTTTTTATAAGGAAAGATGGTAAATGGTATAATCGTCCCCTTTTTTAAACATTACGTAGAGTTTTGAGGAATTTTGGTAGATGGAGTGTCGTTAGTTTGAACATTGCAAGCGCTGTAAACTATATGACTTCTCCCACACCTACGACTCCCATTAGATCTATTAATATTCAAATATTTATTTCGTGTATATAAAATAAAATGTATTATTGGATTTTTGATTATTATTTAAGATTTGAATAAAAATAATAACAATGTAAGTGATTTAATACAAAAGAATCAAATACAAATAAAGAGAATACAATTAAAGACTGCAAATGATTTCAAAGAGCTGTCTTCCCGCCTCGTCGAAACTACAGGTGACCGAAGGGCTGGCGGCTACCTTGGCCAACATATCAGTCTGGCCATACAAAGAGGTAATGCTGCCAGTGTCTTGGGCACCTTGCCTCACTGTGACATCGATAGTTACTTAGGTTTAATATAGTTATTTTTAATTTCTCTTTTTTTATTTTTAATAGAATTATTTGTATCAATAGTATTAATTATTATAATTCAGAATTAAATAAAATTAAAGACAAAATATGGGATAATTATTAAAAAAATGTGTCAAACAATATCAACGATATTGTTGCTATGACAGCGACCGACGGAGTCCAAAGAGGATGACGGCCGCTAAGCGGTGCCTCATATTGGTTCATGTAGAAGGTTGCCATCTTCAATAGTATATTTTAAGATATTTTTAAAATGTTAATAAATCAAATCTATACTAATATATAAAGCTAAAGAGTTTGTTTGTTTGATTGTTTGCTTGAACGCGCTAATCTCAGGAACTACTGGTCCGATTTAAAAAATTATTTCAGTATTAGATAGCCTATTTATCGAGGAGGGCTATAGGCTATATATTATCACTCTAAAACCAAAAAGAGCGGAGCACCAATGAAGAATGTTTCAAAGTCGGGGGATATTTTCCTATTGAGAAAGTATACCATGCGTGCGCTCTATAAACGGTTAAAGTTTCGCAAAAATTATGTATGACAGTTTTTTCCCCTTTAAAAACTCTAAAAAAAGTCCGCGACAGCATATATCTAACTTTTAAATTTGTTACACTATAACCTGTTTTATGCTAACCAAATTTGTTCCAAAATAATGCATTATTAGCCCAAAGTAACTATTCCACGCGGACGAAGTCGCGTGCGGAAGCTAGTATTATATGAAAGAATAAGCGACGTGTGTTTCTTGGATACCCCAAGTCCTAATTACAGGATTTGTATTCATTATTTTAAAACGAAAACTGCACATCCGCACCAGCAATCAGCATCAGCTGTATTCTGTTATATACATATAATATTATCAAAAAAGTTTGTATGTATTTACTATAAAAAAATACGCTTATATGTTCCTAAAAGCACGTACACCGCCACTGCCACAGCAAGATAATGCAGCGGACATGTAGACCTTAAGGGAAATTCGCGGCTAATATAAAAACACCTTTAATTTAAAAATTGCTTAATTTTTCTTAGCGCGTTTGCGGTTAATGAACTTTGTAGTGGGAAAATCTACATTTCTCTGAAGTAAATACGAGTTTACATTTAGCCTGCTTCCGCGGCAATAAGCCGTAAAGATTGTATTGAAATGAGTAACGCATGTATAAGTAACTTCTTCTGCTACTTGCACTGCCCAGCGCTTCTCAAATTTAGAAGTGACAGGCGTTTCGACGTCTAATCTTAACAATAACCGGATAATTAAACCGGGTTTACACTATCCAAGTACACTTGAACCGACTTACGAGTTAGATTGTATAGAAGTCCAATCTGAATTCCGTTGACGCGTTACAAGCTCATCAGTATAATAGTAGCATTTATTTCCTTGTACAGTCAGAGACACAAGCATATTTGTTAATAAATAAATTATAAAATCATGAAAATAAATCAAACCCAGCGAAAAATTTGGATCAGGTAATGATATTTCGTGCATCCTTCTATTTTACGTCTACGTTACACAATAATTTCTCCTTTTTTGGAAATTGGTTAAAAATAACGCTGTGTACAAATCCACTCTAATCGGATATCAATGTCCGAGTGGACTCGGTTCGCGTTCACTCGCGTTTACCCACTACGTCCCAGTCCAGTAATCCGAGTGAACCCGGTCCGAGTGTACTCGTATGGTCAAAACGCGGCTTAAGTAAATAATGAAGGGACATCTAAATACTCACTGTTTGATACAATGATTTTGAAAGTTTTTTCGGTGACGCTAACAGCAGGAGCAGCAGCTGATTGCAATACTGCCATTAATTTTTATCAAACAACAAGGACATTATCACAACAGAGGGTTAATTGTAATGAACTATCCATATTTTGCCACATTTTGACAATTTAAGAAGGTGTTTTAATATTAAATATCAACTGCCAGAATGTAGAAGTTTTTGTTAGCGATATTTTAAAGTAATTATCATGCAGGTTAGGCAAACACTCATTGGCGTAACTATAGGGTGGCAGGGCTGGCAAAAAGCCACGGGCCCCTGACCGGAGAGGGCCTGTGCTTAAAAGAATTTTATTAATAGAAATCTTATTAAGAGTAAATTGTTATTTCATTATAAATATGTATAAACTTATGCTCTTGAAAATAAAACTTATCAGATATTTAACTAAAATGCACACAATATTGTTTATAGTGTTGGATTACTTAAGTGTCAGTCACGATTTTTACTTGGAGCGCCCTATTCAAAGAATTCGCCACGGACCTCAGATAGTATAGTTACGTTACTCTGCAGACACTTAAAGAATATTGAAATATTTACTATTTTTTGTGTTATAGGTAAAATGAACTCACTCTTCGGTCTAGCAGAAGCTATGACACCTTTGGTATACGGCCCCTTATATTCAAGGGTCTATATCGCAACGTTAAATTTTTTACCCGGAGCGGTGTTCCTTCTTGGCGCCCTACTTACCGTTCCCGCTGTAATTATCTTTGGGTAAGATATAAAGTTTTAAAATTCTTATCTTGTGCATTTACCTTAAATAATAGTATCAGGTAAAGTTTGCTTTGTTAAATGAAAATACTTCTACTATATTTTGCAGATTATTATATGAAACGCACCTTTATTGCAGGTGGCTGTTCTTCGAACATAGGAAAGACAAAATCCTAAACGATTTAAACATAAATGACAGTGAAAAATGCCAGCCATGATAATAAATTGTCATATATAATTTTTATTCCTATCATATTTTATAGTTGTATAACTTAAATGACACGAACAACTGAATGACCACGATGCTGAAAATTACCAAAGACTGTCCGTCGTAAAATTAACAATAATAAAATTTCAATCATAGCTGCTCTCGTGAGATTGAGCCCATGGGACTGAATAAGACTGTCCCTTGTCTGCGTAATACCTAAATTAAAATAAGGATATTTTTAATAGATTACTCATACCTGCGCAATACAACGAATGCGAGAGAGCAAAAGACTGCGGAACTGCAAAGCACTGTCCTTCATCTGCGTAGGCCCTAAACTAAATATAAGAACATAATTTTTTTTTATTATATTATTTTCTTTTATTAAACTTCATTTTTGTTTCTACATAACTTGTTTAACACTAAAAGTCATAAACCAAAGAATTGAATTGAACTTGCTTAACTGACACTAGGAGACCACTAAAAAATTAGTCTAATTATAAATGTATGTATATATATATTGCTTTTAGGTACACGACGAGTAAATCTCCTTTTGATAATATTGCACTTTTGCACACTTTTTTATTTTAATATTAGTATTCAAATTTGTATGTATTTTTGATTATATATTTTTTAATTTTTATTTTTGTTTATTAAGTCTATACTTGTGTGATAATTGAGTGTGGTATACACTACAAAAAATGAATTGAAACGCTCATGCGAATACTTTAAGTAAGTTTTGAGAGTCATCTCAATTTTTTATATGGAATAAATTTAAGTCGAGAATTACACTTATGAAGTTTTATTGTCGTAAGTGATATAAAACAAAGCCTAATCTAGTAGCAAATACGTCGTATGTAGTTACAAAAACTGTAGCTGTCAAAAATAAGACACTGACAGTAAATTCTTTTTGGTATGAAACAATGATAAACGACTCATATAAGTCTTTATGAAAGTCAGGAATCAAAAATTATAAACTCAAAAAAAAAATTCAAATGTAAACTTTTTTACATGAGATACATCTTTTAAGTATATTCCTATCTGCAGTAAACAGTATTTTAGTACTTATGTGTCCGCATTGAACTACTTAACTTTTAACATAAGGTTATGTTTAAGTAATGCAAGATACGAGTTAACGTTTCATCGAGACGTAAGCGCTTTTCCGTGCAAACATGTTTGTATCAGTGAGCTCAAAATACTACAACAGAGTATGCGGTTTAAAAAAAAATAACTCAATTCACAAAGTGATGTTACTCATTTTTACAGAGTACTCTAAACGAATCGCATATAAAAAAAAACCTACACATATATGGATACTGATACGCAATACTGTGTCAAGCCACACGGAATTCATTTTGAGAAAACGGCGTCTAAAGATGTCGTACCTATTCTTAATACGTCTGTTTGAAGAAGCATATATCCATATTTTCTTTTCTATTTTGATAAAAAACATAATTAATTAATAGCACACAAGATAGTAAAGATCTTTATCTAATAATAAGTTTTTCAAATATATGAAATTATGCATAATCCAAAATACAAAATATTCACTACAATATTCTAAACATTTGATTAAGAAACTTTTTCCGTATTTATTTACTTCAAACTAGTTGAAAAATTTTTGTATAATGTTAAGTACGAAATGCATTATCAGAATACGTCAATATCTCAAAATTTGACTTTTTGTGGTTGACACATTATTGCTTATCAGCATCCATATATACAAGTTATGTAGTATAATCTATTTGAAGCAATATACAAAACGAGCTAACTTTTAAAAACGTATTACAAAATATATTAAAATATTGTAATTGTTTAATTGTAAAATAATGGGCAATGCGTAGTCGAATTAGGGTTAAATGGGTACAAAACTACCCTAATCCCTTGGTTTATGCTTCTAGATGTCTGTCAACGCTCGAAATTCAGCTGCCCCTTACGATCTCACGCGCGTTTATGGCTATGGAGTTAATGCTTCGATTCTATGAGTCGCCATGTCCTTTTTTGAAAGTCGGTTCATAAAATATTGCACTATACAAGACATCGTATCAGACAAACGATAATAAACTCTATGTTCGCAGCACTTTAATGATCCGCAAACACACACATTCATATAATCAAATATTACACCATGTGTAATAATTAATGTAAACAGTATACGCAATTTCTATATAAAATAATTCAAATAAATATAAGGCATAAAGCCTTGTGCGCTAAACTAAACTTACATAACAAAACCCTGATCAAATAAAAGTCTTTTCCTTATATGAAGTGAGGAATCGTAATACAACGCAAATATGTATAAATTACAATGAACATTCACTAATTAATTATAAGGCGAGTTTACAGTTTTACGTTTTGCTGTCAGACTTTCATAAATATTTACATAAGTTATTTCTCAATGCTTGTAAAACGTTCACTGTCAGTTTTGACATTCCCAGCTTTCGTAACTACATACGACGTATCTGTGACTAGCTTACAGAGTGGTTTTATAACGTTCTAGATAGTAAAATTTACAAATGTAAATCTTGCCTAATGATTACTTTTATGTAAACATTTTAGTTTATAAATAACGTAATAATCTGTCACACTACTGAGCAAATACCTCTTTTATAAAAGAAGATGTTAGGAACTGAATCCACCTGGTTGGTCTAATACAGATTGGCGAGTACATATGTGTGTCAGGATTTCTCCCACAAGCAGATTCTCTTATCGTATTTTCTTGGCAATTGCTCCTCGCCCATTTTACCAGTTTATTTAGTTAATAATAATAATACTACCGTCTTCATGATCGGAAGCCTAGGGCGATTGAATTGAAATTTTCTTATCAACAAGCCCTATCATAACTATTTACCTATGGCGTAATGATTAACAGAAAACTGCACTAACCTAATAGGAAAAGTGTATGTTTCTATGTTGTATATTATGAGCGAAGCAGCGGTTAGAAGAGTATGCTAAAATAAAGAAATTTACTTTAATTGAAACAAGCATAAACATACAAAAGAATACACTTATTTGAAGGCACTTGTGAAAAAAAATAATATAATATATTAACCTGTTATAACTAGTAAAATACTATTTATCAAATCAAATCAAAAAATATTTTATTCAAGTAGGCTCTCACAAATACTTTTGAGTCGTCAATACATGAAAAAACAAAAAGTATACATCATTAATGAAGCTACCACCGGTTCGGAACGTACATAGATTCTACCGAGAAGAACCTCTTTTAAAATATTGTCAATACAACACAGTTTATGATTACAAATTGATTATTTATCCTGTACAAAATTCAGCATATACTAAGCCCACGCATCTTTATTGTGGCCTTGCTGATGCCCACTGACTATGGCTGAGATACTGGCTGGCTCGACTGGGAAAGTCACTCTCATAGAAAATCTGCATGAAGTACATAATATAGGTGGGTTTTTTACGACGAATGAGAAAGCCGAAAGCCAAACCTTTTCCTCAATTTCTTTCCATTTTCCATACTTTCTATTCCGCGTTCCATGTAAGTTAGAAATGCATTTGTTCTTCTGGTACTGCACATATCCATGGGCGGCATTGATCATGTAAAATCTGGTTATTCGTCAGAGCTATGTACATCAACAAGAGAATATCTTAGTATTTGATATAATTTCTCAAGAATCGTATTTTAAAAAGAATAGCCCATAAATGAAATACTGAACAGGTTAATTATATCCGTATGTTATATTTAATCGCGTCAATAATTATAATTATTTGTATAAATAATTAAATGCTTAATAACTTCGTATGATTATTGAGTTAATTATATTGACATTATGGTACTGGTATATATGAATGTTCCAATAAATTTTGCTGTAAACGTTTATGCTGAAGTACTAGTTTTTGATCGTGGTTTTTCTCGTGAATTTAGGCTCGTTCGAGAAATAATCGTATGCTTTCATTTATTGAAAGTATTTAAGGGTAATATAATGACGTTTGTTTATTAATTTATTATTTTTTTTACTGAAATTGTCGGGGATTAAACCGTAACCCATATAATATATTTTTAAATATGAGTTTTACTTCTTATTAGGGTTTTAAAATCGGTCAAGCTTTTTTTGAGTTATCGGTGAACATACAAAAAATTAAAAATTTACACATCATGTGAAGTATTTAAAAATAATTTAAGGTTTCACATATAGGACATATATGATATATATATAACATGGGCTTAGTATATACTGAATTTCGTACAGGATAAATAATCAATTTGAAAAAAAATTTGAAGTTGGTTAGTTACGATTCTCACTTAGAGGCTTTTAGTTTTTTGTTTGTTTTTTTTTTTACTTATTAATCACTTGTTCACAGAATATTGTTACAGCCTCTCTAATTTAAACAAAAGTAATAAAAACTATGTAAATGTGAACCCGTCTTACACTTGGCCGATCATTGAAATATAAATATAGATACACGTTGAGATATTTAATAAATCTTACTTACAGAAGCTAATTTAGTCTTTGTGTGAGTGTTAAGTAAAGAGAGACTTATTGGCATATCTGCTAACGATGTCTGTCGTAAAATACGAAGCGTAATTCATCTCAAGATCTACGCAATACTTTATTACGAGAATATACACCAGCTGTGTGACTTTGTTCTTGAGATATTTTGATATGGATATTTTTCTTTTACTATGCTTTAAGAATACTTTACTTTCTACTACCTTTAACCCGTAGCTTTGCTTTTGTTAATGTAAATATTGCTATTAAAATTCAAAATATACATTTTTCAAATAGGCTTTTTTAAATCACTTTCGAGTCATCAAGTTACAGGTCTTAGATTTTAAGTTACCACCGATTCGGAATGTAATCTCTACCAAGAAAAGCCAGCAAGAAATTTGATAAGTATTCTTTAAAAAAGTGTATTATTATTGCAGTTTATTTTTTATACCCTGTTAGAAAATCAACGCACATTAGATACTCGCCTCTTTCTTGTCAAAACAATCTTGTACACTATAATATGCTTTATCTATTAAAGACTCTTTATATGTCGGACGAGCATCTGAAGTTAATTTTTCAATCCCTCGGAAATAGAATTATTTATGAATAAAAGACACCCAATGTTACTTTCTGTACTCTTGACAACGTGTATGCAAAATATCATGATGATCAATTTAGTGATTTAGGCGTAAAAGTGTAACAAGCTGTTAGGAATATATCATAAAGGTAATTAATACTGTATTTTGTCTTTGGTAGCTCGTTGATCAGTTATTATTATATATCGGCAGCACGCACCCTCCCTCTCTCCAAAATAGATCGCTCGTCCTTAATGACTAGTACCCTAGAGATAACACAAACAAATAATTAAAAACGTCACATTCGTATTAAATTAAACTGTAATAGTACATATCAAAATTACTTCAAAATAAATAACCAGAGACTCTTACAAATTTTCTGCGGAATTTGTTACAGAACCGTACTAGCGTTACTATGGATGTTATATTACAATCTGAATTAGACATTAAAAGACATCCGAAGGATTTGCGTCTGAGGTTCTAAGTGTGGAACTGTAGAGACGCTCATTAACGCGTCTGCAACTGGCATCTGAAGACTCTCATAATCTGAGGATTATGAAATACTAGACTCAGCTTTGGACCTCGTTAGGTAGATGTTTGGTATAGATGTACTAAAACGACTACTTCACTAGCTACTTTGTGGTGCTAATTACAAAGTATTGACCATTTTACGAACGGAGTTCCGAGCGCATAATGACGTTATGTTGAGGGTAATGACGATGATATTTTTTTTTATAGTTTTCTACATACGTGATACAAAAGATACCAGAATCGTTGTATAAAATACTAGCTTACTATCTGATTTTTTAGTTCTCAGTTCTTTGTAGTTAATTCTGGATAATTGTGTTTTTATTTTCGATTGACGCCTTCATAAAGGTATTGTATTATTATAGTAGAAGCATGCCTGAGTATCTATGTTATCAAGCTATGAGTATCTATTATTAAAACACATTATATATACTGCTAAATAATTCTTCAATCATCCTATTTCCTAAATAAATAAAGAGTACCAACACTTCTCTAAAATGATGACAGTACAATTTAAAGTCTAAAATAACCTTTAAATCAACCTTAAGCGATATTCCTTTCAAGCTGTAACGAGCGCACACCGGGTGTCAACACACGACACCGACCTGGCAATATTTTGAGTTATTAATTTCTGAGCGTCATCATTATCGCTCCCCCTTTTAATTACGTTTAGTGAATAAGCGAAAATTACCTATTGTTTTATTCCGAAAGCCCTTTATGTACGGCGACTTGCGTCTTAATGAGGTTTTTGAAATTTAAAGGATGTTTTGAAAATAATTAACGACTCGGGTGAATGACGCGAGGTTTTGTATAAGAATGAATGTCACCATATTCGGCGCTGCATTATAGAATCTGCGGGATGTACAATTTTATTTTTTCAAGTTTCTTTGGTTACAAATTCATCAATTGTTTGCCGATATTAAACTGAAAAAAACTTAATTACCTACAATTCTTAACTAATACCGAGATGGCCTAGTGGTTAGAATATGTCGATCGTTACTGATGATCGCGGGTTCAAACCCCGGCTAGCACCGCTGATTTTTCCAATTGCTAAATTTGAGTTTAAATTTATCTCGAGCTCGGCGGTGAAGGAAAACATCGTGAGGAAACCTGCATGTGTTGGGAGAACCCGCAGTGGAGTTTGGATTAAGCTCTAAACCTTCTCCTTAATAGGAGAGGAGGCCTTAGCCCAGCAGTGGGACATATACAGTCTGTTACTTTACAACTTTACTTAAATAATACTATATAACTGAAAGAGTATCGTAAACGTGTATATTTCCGTAATAACAATTAGTACTCAACTTTGTAAAATTATTTCAACCTTAGATAGCCTGATTATTTCAGTTATAAGCCGATTATTGAAGTTAGAGTACATCTCGTTAAAATAACAACAAAGCAACACCAATTAAGCGTAATTAGACAAACTTACAGGCAAGCACTCGAAGTTGATACCAAAGCTGGGCAATAGAGGTACTAGGGCGGCAGTGCAATAGGTCAGGCAGAGATAGCCTTAAATATAAATTTAGTTCTCATCGTTAAGTGAAGAACTTATGGAAGAAGAACTTATGTTCTAGCAGAAAAATTGTGGTGAAACTACAGATCACATCTAATAATCTAACCATAATTAATAGCATACTGTCGCTCAAGCTCCAACAATTCTTATTTTAGACACGCAAATTAAAATGATACATTGTATTATTGATTTAAAATCAAAATCAAAAAACAAAATCTAAATATACTTTATTCAAATAGGCTTTAACAAGCACGTTTGAATCGTCACTACAGAAACAAAAATGAAAAAAAAAAGTAATTAATAATAACAATTAATTTACCACCGGTTCGGAATTTCTACCGAGAAGAACCAGCAAGAAACTCGATAGTTACTCTACTACTGCATGTAAAGTTATAGGTTTCTTACAGTTTTTTCACTCTCACTCAAAGCTATTAATTTTATCTTACACGATGTTAGAACTTGATCGGCGTTATGTATCTTTAATAAATACACACACTTTCGAATCCAAAAAAAAGGCTATTCTTAATAAACCATAAATATAAACCCATGATCTATACCCATTAACCACACATTTAAAAAAAATATTATAAATATTAAAAATCATTTAAATAACGTGAACGTAAGTTTAACATTTTATTGAAAACTTCATATTACTTCTTTTACATTGACGTGGAAATAATTTTATATTTAAAATGATTCCACATTTAAAGGCTTAAAAATATTTCGCTTGGAGTATTATTATATCGTTATGAACCGTTTAAATTATTGGATTTGAACGGTATTTGTGTATTTTAATGCGATGTTTACCTTCATTACATAACTTATCTGACAATGAGTAATATTATTTTAAATAACAAAAAATAATTATTACATAGAGAAAAGACGAAAATAGCGTAAACATTAGGGTGATTCATAATAGCTGTTTTGTATCAAGCGTCGTCTCTGGGATGAAGTGTGCGAAGCAATTTATCTACACGCTAGGTGACAAGGCGCAAAAAAAAATTGTTTGGATTAAAAGTTGAATTTTACAAATTTTGGGAATTAACTCATCATTAATGCTAGGTGTATTTATACCAGGTCCTGCTTATTATTCTAATCCAGGTATTGACAAATTACTGATTTTTGTAAAGGCATTGTAATCTGAGCTCCGCAACTCCGACGGCAAGCCACTAACCATTCAGACTAGAATAAATTCCTTACTGAGAGTAACGGTGATTATCAGGTGATTGTGGTACCGACAGCTTTACGAGAACGTGCTCTCCGAGGCACGGTGGGAAGACCCACATGGATAAACACTCCGACTTAGGAACAAATATCCGCTGAAACCACATCAGGTATTTTCCTCACAAATAATGTACAATTGGATGCTGATAAGCAATAATGTGTCAACTCACGAAAAGTCAAAATCAAGTACGAAAAAAAAATTCTAAATTTAATGTTTCGAATATTAAAGTTTGTTCAATATTTTGCAATATGTAATAATCTCATTTATTTGAAAAACGAATTACTTTTTATTATACAAATCTGCTATCAATACATTATACTTTTTATTAAAATAGAAAAGAGAAGACGCATATATACGTCATCTATGACACCTTTAGACGCCATTATCTCAAAATAATGTCCGTGCGGCTTGACAAATAATATAAACCGAAGTACAATTTATGGGAAGCGAAAACGTTGACCGCTGAAAGAGTACTGAAAGTCAGTTTTACTTTACCCTGATCCAGAACCAGAGCCGGCGCTGTTTCTGCTTAAACTCTCTGCACTGCGGAGCCATAATCGCGTTTAAGGAGTGCGGGTGCGCGCCGCATCGCTCACTGAAGACAGCAAGGTTAGACAGATGATTAAATCATCTGGTGCTTTATCTTTTTACTTGCTGCCCCTCGCGGTTTCACTCATGTTTATGGTTACTGCTTCGCTCTTATGAGTTGTAGAGTGATATAATACAGCCTATAACCTTTCTCGATACACAGGCTATCTAACTTAAAAATAACTTTTTAAATCGGATCTCTAGTTTAAGAGATTACTCCACACATACAAATTTACGATAAAATTTTACCTCTATATAAAATTAACACAGAAGTACGATTGGTTTTCATAAAAATATTTCACAAATAATTATAACTTAATATATACTTTTAATAATTCACAAATTAATATTCTTTGTGCTAAATAGTGCTTGTATAAAATATTGGATTAGAATAAAATAAATTTATATTAGCCTTGCTAACGCTTTTGATAATTACACCCAGTAAGTAAGACGATAAAAAAGCATTTACGTATTCTCTAGCTCGTTAAATTGTAATACTTCTAATTAAATTGTTTTTAGCATTTTCTTAAATAAGCAATGATGCTCGTATAACCAACGGCTTAGGAATTAAAAAATAAATAAACCTAAAAGTGAGACATGTATATAATATTACTGATATTTTGTTAATATGAGCTGAGATGTCCTAGTGGTTAAAACATCGTCGATATTAACGATGATCGCGGGTTCAAACCTAGGCTAGTAGCGCAAAGTTTTCAAGTGTTCATGGTTTAAATTTATCTCGTGCTCAACGTAAAGAAAACATCGTGAGGAAACCTGCATGTGCCGAAAGAAATTTTTAGACATGTATATCCGCCTTATAGTGGAGTAGCGTAGTGGATTAACAATTAAGAGAGAAGATAATTAAGAGAGGAGACCTTCCCCAGCAGTGGAACATTTGCAGTTACTTACTACTTAATAAAAAGAAAAAATCCTATCTGCTTTACTACAAAAGATGAAATAAAACTATGTTCAACACGTGTCTAGCTAAACAGTGTTTATATATGGACGCTGATAAGCAATACTGTGTCAACCCACACAGACTTCATTTTGAGAAAATGGCGTCTAAAGATGTCAAAGCTATTCTTGATAAATGTGTTTGAAGACGTATATATCCACCTTTTCATTTCTTTTTTGATAAAAAGTATAATTAATTGAAGCTAATGGGTGTAATGTAAAATTTTATCTAAAAATAAGTTTTTCAAACATATGAGATTATTGTATAAATTGCAAAATATTGAAACGTACTCGAAACTTTCATCTATAAATGAAGAAACTTTTTTCATACTTACGTAGTTTATATGACTTAATTCTTTTAAATAATGTTAAACAGTTAACCAATTATCAAAATACATCAATATCTCCGAATTTAATTTTATGTGGGTTGACACATTATTGCTTATTAGCATCCATATACTATACTGCGTAATTTATAAAGAAACCTATTAATAAAATATCACACGTTAAATTTAACAGCTCAAATAGATTTAATAGATTTAGCATATACAAACACCTAAGCTTATGTTTAACCATAATTAAACTACGTCTAAACCATGTTTAACTCAAAACTGTCTTTAGGCGCGGATTTGCTGTACAGTAATAGACACGCGTTTAACAAATGCTTAATTTTTTTGTAGTATAGCAGTAAAAGTGTAAACGTTGAAAGCAGTCGCGCAAAACATGCGGTCGAATTTATAATTGAAACGGCCATTATTTAGATTTAGGCAAATCAGCGGGAGCAAAACATTGCTTTTCACTTACACTCACACCCGTCTGTCTTAGAGTTTTAGGAAGTATTGTTAGGGTGCTGTCGGAACACATTGTTCAAGCGATAACGATACTTTCTTTTATTGTCTATTATTTTTTAAGGTTTTCGACGTAAAACATTAATTAATGGAGTATCAAACCAACTGTCAGTAGTTTATCAGTAAATATACAAAAGATTATGTTATGTAATTAGTCAAGGCGTGTCCAAATCTACGCACGTAATGAAACGTGCGATTGGCGTGCACGCGCTTGGAATGGCTTTGGACACCTCACACTCAGATGTGTTCGTAAACAAATGCTTTGACTGTCTTTTGTCGAACTTGTCCAAAATTATCCATACTATACTCCTAACCTAAAATGCACGGACATTACACTGTTAGTATACACAATAGGACAGTATAACTTGGACGCGAACTGTTCTTTAACTCATCACGAATATCTGCAAGTGTCCATACAAGGTTTAAAAAGATTGTAAGAAAACGTTTGTGTGCTAGAGGATAAACGATATTAAAGATTTTATGACACACCATGCAAATGAGGCGATTGCTTCTGTCTCAATATTTTTTTTATAATTTGTAATTGACGTTGATGAAAAAAAATATGTAAAGGAAAAAATTCCCTGTGGTAGATTTCCTTGCTTAATGTTCAAAATGAGAATGTAAATTCCTAATTTTCAATATAAATATTTTGATTTTGTCCACAATAGGATAATATATCTTGCAAGCTAAGTGCTCGCGATAATCACGAACATCTGCAAGTAAACGCATCACACTCAACGGCCCCCATTAAGATCGCGTGACCTTGTGTCGGGGGTCCGGAAACACAGCCCTAACACAAACACGCAGACTACGACAAATATCCGTATGGCCAATACAGACTTTTTCCGTGAGCGGGGATCGAACCCTCGACTGATAGCGCTTGAGTCAGTTGCAGTGACCACTGCGCCAATCTGTCTGTCAAAGTCAAGTGTTCATACTATGTTCCTAAGATGACCTTTACACAGCTATTTTAAATTGTATCTCTGTCATACAACATTACTGAACATATGTCGTAAATTGTGAATCGTAACATACAAATTTTATGTATTTTAAAAATAACTGACAAACGAGAAGTGATTTGATCTTAAGTGATCAAATCCACCGCTATAAACATTTGTATACGAGAAGAGCCACAGAGAAATTGCCAGCTCAAAAAAGAATAAAAGATAACAGAGTAGTAAAGGAAACACATGAAGGGCAGGCTTTTATTTATTTATTTATTTTTAATACTTTATTGCACACATGAGTTATATAAATGCAAATATATATACACACAGTTTTTAATTTTTAACATTTATCTTAACAATCTAAAAGTAAATTTTAATAAATAAACTAAACATCAAATACCTACATTATAAAATTTAAATCACAAGTCAAGATTTTATTATAAAATGAAAAATATTTTCAAAGCAAATCGCGCTTTGATAGTCAACTGCAGTACAAAGGCTTTTCAAGCTGATAAGAGGATTAACAAACGAAGCGGTCAAGCCGGTTTATTGCGAATTAGTGAAATAATCTCTATATTTACAGCAACGTATATTAATAGAGTATCAAAGTTTATTTCTAATCTTTATTTGTTTTTTTTTTATAAAGTTCCACCTCACATTCTCCGAACTATTTTGTTTTATATTGAGCGCTTAAGCTATTTTACACCGATGTTCTGTAATAGTGTGGTATCACTATATTTACAGCAACGTATATTTATATTATTTCAAATCATCATATACGTGTTTTGATTTTATTTTCTTATAATGTTCTAACTCGGATTCTTCGATTATTTATTTATTTTTGAGAAAGTTTAAGCTATTTCACACCCATGTTCTGTGAGCATGTAGTATCACTATATTTACAGCTACGATTAATTGAATGCTGATAAGCAATAATGTGTCAATCCACAAAAAGTGAAATTCAGAGACATTGATGTATTTTGATACTGCATAACCTATTTAACATTATTAAAAAAATATGTCATATAATGATAAAGTCATATAAACTAAATAAGAAGGGAAAAAGATTCTTGATTTATTGTTTCGAATTTCAAGGTTGTTCCTTATTTTGTAATTTATACAATAATCTCATATATATAAAAAATGTATTAGATAATATATTAAATATCAACCTGCTTTTAATTCATTATACCTCTTATCAAAATAGAAAAATATATGCATAAATACTTTTTCAAACAAATTGATTAAGAATAGATTTGACATCTTTAGACGCCATTTTCTCAAAATAAAGTTCGTGTGGCTTGACACTGTATTGCTTATCAGCGTCCAATTCTGGTATTCGCTTATTAGCCGAGAAGTATCCTTCATTACTTTTGAGGACATACTGGACACACTCTGTATACATGACATCATGATTTATATAATTAAGCACATCTTATCGCTTAGCCAATCTATGAAGCAGAATCTTTACTTTCGAAGTAATTATTTTCCATACTCCATGCGAGAATTAATTAACTCACATTCCGCATTATTACTGATTAACGATGTCTTTGAAATTAATTCGGTGTGAGTTAGGATAGAGTTTATAATAACCGAATGCGCAGAGGGATAACTCTGTCCTATCCATTTTATTAAGTCTAGATTATACTAGACTTGCCTTAATGCTAGCATGGCTGATATGCAATAATGTGTCAACCCACAAATGTCAAATTCGGAGATGTTGATATATTCTGATAATGCGTCACGTATTAAACATTGTTCAAGAATTTGTCTAGCCATTTGAATTAAATAAGTACTGAAAAAGTTCCTTGAAACAATGTTTAAAATATTGAAGTGTATTACATATTTTGTAATTTGCAATTATTTAATATATTTTAAAAAGTTATTATTATATAAAACTTTTTATTATATTAATCTGCTTTTAATTAATTATACCTTTTATCAAAACAGAAAGGAGAAAATGAATACTAAGATACTTCAAACAAATTTATTAAGAATAGATTTGACATCTTTAGACGCCATTTTCTCAAAATGAATTCACATAGGATTGCTTATAAGCGTCAAATAGTAGTAGGATTTTACACGTGACTTCGCCCTGTTTTAGACGCGGTATTAATAATCTACTAATATTATAAGGAGGTAAAGTTTGTTTGCACGTTTGTATGTAGTGGGTAATCTTTGAAACTATTGATCCGATTTTGAAAATTCTCTTTGAGTATTGTAGCGCGTTATTTAGGGACATTATAGGCGATATTACATCACGCAACGACTCATATGAGAAAAGTAAAAAGAAAAGTATTTTTTCATATTTTCCTATTTATTGAGGAAGGTTATAAGTTCAATTACATCACGCTATGATTCATAGGAGCGCAGCAGTAACCATAAACGCAAGGGAAACCACGAGGGAAATCTGTTATTAAATAAAGCAGACCAGTAATTATAGAAATTACCACTTAGAAGCAAACCAACAAATTTCACATCTTTATAGTATAAGTTTAAGAAAAGAACTTGAAGAAACAAATGACATTTTCCTTTGAAATGTTTATTTTAATGGACAAAAGAAATCTTTCAGAGCTTATAAAACATTTGACGATAACAAATGAATTTATTTAGAGTGAATTCTGCGAAGATCACAAAGAATGTCTGTGATCTAGTTTATGATTTGTATATATTTCACTGGATAAAAGTCAAGTGTGAGTCGGACTCTTGTACAAAGACCTCCATAGAAGATATAAAACTATGTACTTTACTACACTTTTGTTAATATTTATAACTTTTAAAAAAGCAACCGAATTCAACCGCTATTAATCACGTTACTCGGATGACCTACTAATTCAGATCAATTCGATTTTAAAGCTAAACTGCTAAAACGATTTTGGATAAAAAAAAATATGGAACCAATATACTCTTTTCAATAAAAAAAAACATTTTCGCCAATCTATAATATAATAAACATATCAGTTATACCCGAACACATATATAAAAATACACATAAATAAACATCTCTATTGATAACCTTTTGAATTTTGAAGTCGGTTAACGAACAAAGGAGACGATATAACAATATATATATATTTTTTAGACTGACTAATATTTGATCAGTTTTGTTTTTTTTTTTATATTTGTCGTGAATATTTCTTTTAATTACTTTTTTTTATAATTTTTTTATCGATGATACTTTTTTTCCTATAAATTGTTTTTGTTATTGCTTTTATTTATATGTTATCCTTGTGCATTAATTAAGATTTTTTTAATTTTTTGTGTATATACCCGAATAAGGTTTTCTATTCTATTCAATAAACTCTGTTAAAATTTCAACTCTCTATCTATTAAGGTTCATAAGATTCAACCCTCCGACAGACAGACAGAAGAGCAGACAGTGTAGGCTAAATAAGAAAGTCCCCTTGGTCCGTTGGCAACCTCCGGGTACGGAACCCTAAAAAGACTTATTTTTCAGAACAAAATAACAATAGTATGCGGCCGAATTCTCAAACGATACTTAATTTTATGTTTTTATTTAATCTCGTACTTAAAGGATACTTAAAACTGGGTATCAAATGAGAATTTGGTCAAAAGTTATACAAAGGTAAATCATACATCTCCTGTACTCCTTTGAATTGTAGTATGATTTAATATAGCCTATAACCTTCCAAATTTAAACCAAATCAAACCGGTTACCCAACGTAAAATTACATTTCAATTCGGACCACTAGTTTAAGAGATTAACCCACACATAAAAACTCACAAAAAAATTATAATATTAGAAATATAAAGAATATAAATTTTTCCCAGTTAACACATTTTATGTAATAAAAAGCTCATTAAACGTACACAGTGGACTGGCGCTAAAGCATGCTTCCGTAGCTTATTAAGCACTTCCGCTTTCGACGCCTCTTCATCCGTTTCCTTGTTGATCCTATTATAAACAAGCGATATTGAAATATTTTCTAAAATATATTATTTTTACGTGACTATGGCGAAGCCTTCTTCTTGTGTTATATACTTAACCTATATGTATGTAAGATGAAGGATAAACGTTTATTGGCAAACACATAGACAAATAAAATTGCAATATGAGATAAGAATACACAAATACATATTTTAATTTAAGAGTAAAAACAATAATTAGACGAGAATTATATTTGTAAGTATTACTCTCATAATTGACATAAAACATCTCTGTAACTCGGTAACGGTTACCTTGATAAGATAACCTTACCAGAGTTGTGGCTATCCAAATATATACAATTCAAAGGTAACTGACTGACTGACATAGTGATCTATCAACGCACAGCCCAAACCACTGGACGGATCGGGCTGAAATTTGGCATGCAGGTAGATGTTATGATGTAGGCATCCGCTAAGAAATATTTTGATTAATTCTACCCCCAAGGGGATAAAATAGGGGATGAAAGTTTGTATGAACTTTTGTCAATTTTAAACCGATCGAGCTGAGACTTTGTATGCATAAGCTACTACTGCGTAGGCATCACAGACCGCTGACGAAGTCGCGAGCAGCTAGTCAAAAATTAAGACAGAAATTCTTTCAGGTGTAAAACAATGAAAACAACTAAATAAAATCTTTGTAAATTTAAAAGTTTTAAAATAAAAAGAACCAAAAAGTTTCAAATCAGAAACTCGCAAAACATCAAATGGTACAGTCGAGTCAAAAAAAAACCGTACACTCACTTTATGGGTAACACATCTTTCAGTCACTCGACGTTCGGTTGTTTACGCGATTTATATAGGATTTATGTGTCTAACTGTACAATGGATGGCGCCAAAAAACGTTAGCTGGTAGAGCAATAAAGATATTCAATTAAACGGCTCTATTTTAGAAGATAGATTTTTAACCGACTGCAAAATAGATGAACCTCTTTGTTCGACTGTATGTATTTTTTTATATTTTTTTTAATGTTTAAAGAACTTTATTCTCATAAGAATTTTACAATTCACTTAAAATGAGATTACAAAATATGCGAGTATACAGTATTAACAATTTATAGTTCTCGTATCTCGGAAACATGCAGTACTAGATATAACTAAAAGAAACAAATGATAAGGTATTACAAAATCATTAAATTAAGTAAAATAAGTATAGGCTGGTTACAATAAGGATTTTTCTTTTACATATAGTTTTAGTTTATTTTTAAATAAATTCATATTTTCAACTTCTTTAATGTTATTTGGCAAATTGTTGAACAGCTGTGTTTTTTACGAATTTTTCCGCCATTGTGCTACTAGCTATAACTGTTCACCTAGGCTCTACGTCAAAAATTATACGCTTATATATACATAAAATGTTCATCTAGAATAATGCAACTTTCATGTTATTTAATTACCATCATTTTAAAAAATATTTTCGTTCACAAATTTTTCGTACAAAATTCGCTGTCCTTATTATGGAATGTTTAATTTATTTATATACCTATTTCGAATCGGTCTAGTAGGTCTTAAGATGACTATTCTAAAGAATTGCTACTGTTTCTAGTCTAAACTATAGTCTATTTTCTTTACTTGTCCTTATTTGGTAACAATACCACGAACTAAATTACGAATTTTCGAAGATAATTTTTTCATTATTTTGTATTATATAAAATGATACAGTTCAACAATTAAATCGGCCATTTCTTATCTAACTCTTATGTGTGATAAGACATACGCCACATGTCTTCTAAAAAAACAATTAAAGAAAAACGGACTATACTTAATTGCACAGATAGAAGTCTACAAAAATATATGAAGTACTGGAGTTTCTATTGTGTGTATATACAGTAAATAAGAAAATAGGTTAAATTATTTATAATAAATAAAGTCATTAAATATTGATATATTTATTCGCGTGTCAAAAAAACAAATTATTAACAATGAAATCAATTTAAATGTATAAAAATCTCAACATTATATAAAGTATCACAATGTGTTAGAATAGCAATATTACCAAGTATATATTAAAACAAAGTATATAAAAATGACATATAAATACATTACTAGTAAAAATTTACTTAGAAATGTATACAAAAAAATGAGCTTTAAAATATAAGTATCACAAAGATTACTGTAACTTGTAATTTTTTTAGTTATGTACGAGTATATAAAGACATAGTTCTTTACTAATTAATAATAATCAATAACTACCACATTTTTGAAATTGATTAATAAGTAATACTAAGTGCATTATGCGAATAATTCGCGCTATTAGCAATTAGTGAAGTGATAATTTTGGAACTGTAATATTTTTATAAATACAATGAATTTTAATAAGAGATATTTCTCACCGAAATAAACACCAACAAAACAACATAAAGAAATAGCATATATTATTTTATACTTTAATTCATATTATTAACCTAAAACTTCATTGCTTAATACTGCGGCACTACAACAAACTGACTTCAAAATGTAATAGAAAATATTTAGTTTATTTAATTTAGTTTGTTTACTTGTATTAAATTTGTGCTTGGACTTGATTTGATTTTTTTTATGTTTTATTTGTTCACGTTTACAACTAAAACACGTAAACCCATGTTACGATGTCGCAGCGTGGCACGTTGTGGCAACGAAGTCCATCGTAAAAAATCACGACGAAATGTCACTTTGTAATTGCATCACCAGCATGTTGCTTACGTTGAGCCATCGCTATCGCAACGCATTTCGACAGATGATTTAAGATTTTTGTATTCAAAACAAATCCACTGGATGCTGGTAAGCAATAATGTGTCAACCCAAGTCAAATTCGGAGATATTGATGTATTATGATAATACATACCGTATTTAACATCATTAAAATATCCAAGTCATATAAACTAGTAGTAGTACAGAAAAAAATTTCTTAATTAATTGTTTCGAATTGCAAGCGCATTCCATATTTTGCAATATATACAATAACCTTAAGTATTTGAAAACATTTTTATTAGATAATATATTGAATATATCGATCTGCTTTTAACTCAATATACCTTTTATCAAAATATCAAAGAAAATATGGATATATACTTCTTCAAACAAATTTATTCAGAATAGGTTTGACATCTTTTTCTCTCAAAATAAAGTCCATGTGGCTAGACACAGTATTGCTTATCAGCGTCCAACTGTCAAAACGCGACGCAACATGTTAACGTAACGTCGCATACTGTGTATTTTGGTCTCTATGTTATATAAATAGAATTATTGTTTTAAAATGGTTTATTATTGATTGCATTATGTGGATTGTGTTTCCGGTGACGAATTCGACATCAACGGTATTGTTAGCCTATTCATCTTTTCATCTTTTTTGTGCTGTCTGTAGAACCATCTATAAAAAAAAAACATAAAATTTAACTCATAATTAAGCTGCAAAACCAAGAAAATTAAATTTTTACTGCTAGGTATTTGTGTGGACATCTCGTCTTTTACAGAGAAGATTTCGAACCTTGATCCACAATACTGTTTCATTGCAGTTTCATATATCGTCGCTTATATAGTGCAATACTGCGTAATTTGCTGCAATCATACAATCGGTATTTGCAAAGTAGCTATTTTCGAAATATAACATACTTCAAACATAACTGTTGTTGTGTACATAGACACAATTGCATTCGCAGATCATTTGCGAGTAGTGATCGAGCTCCATTGTCTTTGTTCGAGGATCTTCAGTAGATTCTAATATAATATATCATTATATGAATACTAAAACTTTTACTGAAAAGTATCGGACACCCCATTAAAAATCGGATCAGTACTTTTTTAAATAATCGCGGACAAACAAACTTGCATACCTGTCAAATACAGAACCTCCTTTTTTTAGTTACTTAATAAATACTTAAAAATAAATTTCGACATATCGTGAATCATACTACAGATACAATTCAGCGAGTAACTTTAACCATCTATAAGGCCTTGTTTTCATCAATTTAACAACAACAGAATTAAAATTTTGGTTTAAAGTTTGACTTCATAGCGAATTATGCGGTATTGCACTATCACTAACAATGTATTATAGCTTAACATAGTATTGCTTAACAGCGTCCATATATGATAACTTACATAAAAATCCCAAATGCAGGCAGGGTAGCCAGTACACTGAGTAGAAAAACTGCGCCAGGCAGCACGTGTAATGTCAATATGTACACTCGGGAATATATGGGCGCGAAAATTAGAGGCATCATCGTCTCAGCCACGCCGAAGAGCGAAAACACCTTGCCTAAACGAATATAAAATGAACAAAATGTTTTCAGTTTTCAGTTAGCTGTGACCTGTATATATTCTCTACTTTATATTTTCGTGACAAACAGTGCCATGTCTTTCTCCAAGGTACAATGTATTTTGTATCAAAATTAGTTTAGCGACTTAGGTGTGAAAACGTAACAAACAGACATATGGACCGACAGACAAAGCTAATTTCAATTTTATAATAATAATAATATGAAAGAAAAAAAAATCCATTTTCAAGCAAAAAAATACCTTTTTTCCGATTATTTTTTTTTATATTATGTACTTCTATCTATATTATATTTTTTATATCTTTTCATCATCAAAATCGATTCATCACTTTTCGTCGAAGTTTCAAAAGTAAATAAAGTTAGAAACATAAACAAAAGTTTATGTTTGGATATCTGAAATATGCCAATAGGATACACATACACACTCACACGTACACACTTATACATATATAGCCAGTATTTGAGAAAAAAAACATTACTTACCTAACTCTTGGTGAGAAACCAATTTAGACGCGGTCGACCGAAGTGCTATTATCGTCGTCCCGTTCAATATCTCAACGAGAGGAGCTGAAAATAAGTACATTTTGTTTTTTAATTTATAGGTATACAACGACAATAGTGTTTTATATGGACGCTGATAAGCAATAATGTGTCAAGCCACACAGCCTTCGTTTTGAAAAAATGACGTCTAAAGATATCAAACTTATTCTTAACAATTTTGTTTGAAGAAGTATATATCCATTTTTTTTCTATTTTGATAAAATTTATAATAAAATAAAGGCAGATAAGTGTAATGAAAAGTTTTATCAAATAATAAGTTTTTTTAAAACATGAGATTATTTTATACTGCAAAATATGGCACTCACTTTAATATTCGAAACATTTAATTAAATATTTTTTTCCGTATTTATTTACTTTAGATGACAAAAAAAATGTAAATAATATCAAGACAATTAAAGAAATGTAGACTATACTGAGGTAGAGCCTAGATGTAGCCTACTGACTACAGTCGGGCCGGGGCACTCTCACAGAAGATCAGCGTGAAGTAGCGTAGAGAGACGCATGTTGACCGGTAAGTTAAAAACTGGAAGCCTAACCCCCTCCCCCATTCCTTTCCTTACTTCCTATTCCCTTTTAAGCTGGCAACGCATTTGCGGCTACTCTGGTGCCACAAATGTCCATTGAATCACCCCAAAAAAGCCACTTTATTTAATTACACATAGATTTTTTTATATCATATTAATCAATAAAATTGAAATGACGAATTTCCAATTACTTTCCTTTCAATTACTTTAGATAAAACGTATTCAATAACCATTTAGTTTTAAAAACCTTTTTAACACAGCTCTCCATGTCCACGTAATAAAAGCTAAAAGCATTAAAAAATAAACTATGTAATGTATTGTTACCCATATAGACTTCGATATTGGTTCTAGCGAACGCGAGAATAAACGATCCGCTTATTTTACTAGTCGTTGAAATAATTCCTAGAACCGCATCGTCTACTCCCATTTTCTTACTGAAAACGCTTATGCAGAACATTGTACCTGCGAACAAATATATATTTTGATACATCTATAGTCTGTCTTTCTTTACTTGACTTATTTGGTAGCAATACATGGAACGAAAATTATGAATTTTTTCAGTACAATTTTTCATTCGAAAAAATTTTTCAGTTCAATCATTCGATCGATAATATCTCATCTCTAACTTTTATGTGTAGTTAAATATGCCATATTTTTTCTGCTAAATAGGACAAGTAACGAGGAATAGGCTATAGTTATACTACTATACTAATATTATAAAATCAAAAAAAATACTTTATTCAAATAGGCTTTTAAAAGCACTTTTGAATCGTCAAAACAAATAAAAGTTACTTAAATTAATGAAAAGCTACCAAAAAAGAGAGGAAAGAAGAAAAAGTGTTTGTATGTTTGTGAATTTGTATGTAGGGGGTAACTTTTGAATCTATTGATTCGATTTGAAATTATTTTTGCGATAGCCTATTTATTGAGGAAGGTAAAAAAATACTAATTGTATAAAAATAATGTTAGGGTGTTCGTCCGATTTTGTTGGCACTAATTATACGCATTGCACAATAAACTTCCAGTAGGTAGCGCTCGTGTCATACCGACTAGACAGAAAAATATCTTTAAGACAAAATCTATATTAACACGAGAAAAACCGGGATCGAAAGCTAGAACTATAAAGACATATTATTATTACTCGAAGACTTTAATTTACTTGCGTTTATGGTTACTGTTTCGTTCCTATGAGTCGTATCGTGATGTAATATAGCCTATGGGCTTCCTCAATAAACGGGCTAACCAACGCAAGAAGATTTTTTCAGTCAGTCTTGTAATTTCGAAGCCTATTCAATGCAAACATAAACAAACAAATCTTTCTCCTTATACAACTAATACAAATAAAATCTTTCTTGTACGTCTTAAGGTTGGCTGGTAGAGAGCGCAGTAGCGTTAAGCCCGCCTTTTGTACAATTATATTTTGTGCAATAAAGTATTTAAATAAATAAATAAATAAATATTAACGTAGATATTTTTAATAACAAAATCAAATAGGCCTGTTGTTGGTAATGTTAAGTTTTACAATATATTTTATAACGATCATAATTCTCTTTAATCAAATATTTGATTTACATTATATTAGACTGTAATAATAATTTATATCTGCATTTATTTATGTTACATTGTAGTATTTTATTACTGAAATGATAATTAATGTAAACTTGTATTACGTTAATTAAGAATCGTTCGTCAATTAAACCTATTCAAACTGAAAGTTAATATTGAACAAGGTAATTAAGATGATATTTAATAAATGTATTAATTATCTAACTTTTTCATTACAATTTTCTAATAGTGTCTCTGTACACTCTTCATGGCTTTTCTTTAGGTCAACTTTCATCGCACAAAATGGCGACACAAAAATAAATTTATGAAATTTTAATTAAAAAACAATTATATTTTATAACTATATAGTCTATTTTCTTTACTTGTCTTATCCGGTAACAATATCCGGAACGAAAAATACGAATTATCGAACATTATTTTTCATTATAAAAAAGATTCGGTTAAATTATTTATTGATAATTTGATAATTTCTTACCCTTAACTCTTATGTGTGGTTAGAAGTACACCATATTTTTTCCGCTAAATAAGAAATGTAAAGAAAAACAGACTATAGAAGTGTTACTTTTAAATGTTTTTACTATTTGACGTTAAAAATCTATACCCATAACCAGTGACGTGCAGTTCATAAAGACAAAAAGACACTGCCTACCCTAAGTGACTCAGATAAATTTATATTGCATTATTTTATTTATTTAAATCATACACAAGTAAAACAGTATTTTATTTTAATATTTTATATTGATGTCTAATATTATAACCACTAACGCCATCTATCAATTAAGGGCGGTAGCACGATGTATCATCGATAATTCCTGTGTTCGTATTTCTTGCGCTGCACACTCGCGCTACTAGCGATATAGGCACAAACTAATTATCACTTATTGCGTGAATGTGACATGTGTTACATGACTACGAATCCGTCATGCTGCAACGGATTCGTAGTCATGTGAATATACATATTTATGTGTGCGCTCTTATAAATATTTTACACACAACGACAATATTACACACACAAAGAGAAAAAAGGCACTGTCTTTTTCACGTTATTAGACGATGAATTTGGAAAATTGCCGAAAAAGGTGCCGAAAAATGCGACTATTTTGAAAAGTTTTATATTTCATTTGATTACCGCATAAGTAAAGGACTATTAATTTTGGTCGCATGTTTTTTTTCCTTTGGACGCGAATTCTTTGAAATCGCCATTATTATTGTTTGTATTCATTTTGCGGTCGAAAGCATTTAACATTTTAACTTTTAAAATATTGTGAAAAATAGAATTTGTGATCTGTGGAAGTTTTTCAGGTGTCGTGTGTGTACAGAAATAAAAAGTGTTGAGCTTTTTAAACTATCTTTCAGTGATGATAATTGTGATCGAGGCCAAGTGATTGATTTGCAATTAATATAAACTAAAGGTAAAGTCAATCGTAAATTCAATAAAAAAACATTATGATTCATATTATTCTTACTGAAATATAGGCGTGTAGATTTAATTAAATGTCTAAAAAAATCTGTATAGTTCCGTACACACAACTAACGATCATTTTTGCTGTAAATATTATTAATTTTGCAATTATCTAAACAACATGCAGTGAATATTTTTGGTAAATATGTTTTTAAAATATTCTGCCTACCCTGTCTAAAAACTCTGTGCCCATAACTAACTTTGACAAGCTCGCCAACTGTCTTGTTAGTCCAAATGTACTCTCCCCTGTCATACTCAGTCAGTAGCTAGTTGCTAGACAACGTCATACAAAATGTTCGACGTCGAGCTTATTATAACATATCATAAATATAGTACATCATTGTACATGTATTTAAATAAGCTTTCACTGGCGATTTTGAGCTGTCTACTTACTATAATTGGACGCTGATGAGCAATACTATATTCAATTATATTCTTTGATTTGTGAATTTTTGTTTTTGTTTTAATTTGTTTCAAGCACATATTATTTCGCCAATGTCTCGTGGAGAATACTATGTTGAGTAATACGGACTTTATTTTAAGAAAATGGCGTCTAAAGATGTCAAACCTATTCTTCGTAAATTTGTTTGAAGCCGTATGCATCCATCCTTTTTTTTCTATTTTGATACAAGGTAGAGTAAATTAAAACAGATCGGTATAATAAAAACATTTATCTCATTACGAGTTTTTCAAATATATGCTATGACTGACTATGACTATTGTATAAACTGCAAAATATGCAATGCACTTTAAATTCAAAACATTAAATTAAGAAAAGTTTTTCCGTAGTTATTTAGTTTAAATTACTCGTAAAATATGTTAAATACTTGGCATTATCAAAATACATCAATATTTCCGAAGTCAACTTTTTGTAGGTTGACACATTATTGCTTATCAGCATCCAATTATAAATGTACCACCGAACTTTAGTAGTCATTCGTCAATAGCAAAGAGTTCACTACCCTTAAGGTCAAAACCCATAAACACGTTTCGACGTCGTACCGTGCCATGAAACGACATTGTAAAAATCTTAGACATGTATCGTAAATAAACAAAAAATAACGTCGTATCATAATTTTTTGTTAGGTTTGAAATAAAAAATAATTTCATCGTATTATAATACACGTCGCGTCTCGATTTTTATGATATGGGTACGCTGTATATATATTATCTGTTTCCGTCATTTGTATCACCCATATAATTTATTATAATTAATTACTATATTAAAAAAAGGAAACATGTTTATTGAGCATTATACTTTAAGATTATCGCTTTACTGACAAAAAAAAATTCTAACACATACTTTACATCGACAACTTACTCAATATAAACTTCACTATGTAACGTAATGTAATACTAGCTGTATTACGAGTGCACAGTGTATTCAATACAGATTAAAAAAACTCACCTATAGAATGTGTGACGAGATTGTAAGTCGAATAAATGCTGTACTTCACTTCGTCCCAATTGAAACGGTAGCGAGCAAAAATATACATAATACTCAGTTCACCTGAAACAATTGAGAACTCCATTAAAAGCCGTCCATCCGTCAAAACGAAATCTGCGAAAGTGCTTTTACAGTATCATATTTGTTTCGCTGTAATGGGGCTAAAATGTTTGCAAATAAAAATACTGAAAACGCATACAAATTAATGGATATCGTGTGTATTTTTAAATAAAAAAATAACATTGTGACTTTTTTGATTGGTTGTTTAGCAATATTGGTTGGATATGATTGGTGGTATTTATTTTATAACCTATGTTGGTTTTAGTATTATTATACGTAATCCATATTTTTTTAAACCAATTTGTGTTTGTCGTCTATACGGTACAAAACCAATGCTAGGATTGTTAAAATAGTTAGGTAGATTATTCTTATATTCTGGAAACGACCACATATGTTCCGGGTCAACAAAATCTATAAACTTTAGGTTACGTTGAGTATGCCGGGTACAGCTAATTAAATAAGCTGTTTAACTAACTTCGTACCAAATAACTCGACGTCTTTCTGTTGCATAATTATACATATATTACGCTGAAAAACAGTATTATGTCAAGCCACACGGACTTCATTTTGAAAATTAGCGCCTAAAGAAGTCAAACCTATTCTTAATAAGTTTGTTCGAAGACGTATACATCCATTTATGAATTAAATGATTTTATAAATTTATTGATTGCTATTAAAAAATACTTATCTAATAATAACTTTTTCAAATATACGGCATTATTGTGTAAATTACAAAATGGAACACACATTGAAATTTAAAACATTAAATTAAGAAACTTTTTTGGTACTTATTTCGTTTCGATGACTTGATTTTTTTTAATAATGTCAATATCAAGTACATCAATATCTACGAATTCGACTATTTGTGAGTTGACACATAATTGCTTATCAGCATCCATATATACGTAGTTCGTCCAATCGAATTTAACAAAAATAATGTTCTATAGATATACATTAAAAGGCTACCCTATTTTATTAACGAATGAAAAGAATCATTTATTTAAAATCAATAAATTATTTTATGCACCTTTAAACGTAATTCATTCATGATTTTCAACATCTATTTTAAGACAATTTTTCTCCCGGATCATCGTAATCAATTGACCCCCGATTACTGGTTACGACAAAGTCAAATAAATGCCGATATTAAAACAAAATTAGCAATTTTAATTGGACTGGATAAGATTTTACAAACAATAATACCTTATCCAAATTATCTGCTAATGTGTATTAATTTATGTTAACCCGAACTACAGTTAATACATTAAATGTACGCAGATAAGCAATACCGAGTGAAGCAACACAGACTTCATTTTGAGAAAATGGCGCCTAAAGATGTCAAACCTATTCTTAATATATTTGTTTGAAGAAGTATATATCCATCTTTTCGTTTTTATTTTGATATATAATTAATTAAAAGGAGATCGGTATAGCCAAAAGTTTTATCTAATAAAAAGTATTTCTAATATATGTTTCAAAATATAGTACACACATCAATATTCGAAACATTAAATTAAGTAACTTTTTTTCCGGACTTATTTAGTTTATATGACTATAAATAAATTTAACTTTTATTGCTTATCAGTATCCAAATATCGTAGATGAATACGAACATTTAAAAAATAGAATAGGGGAATAATAACATGTACTTAGGTATACCATTTTTAATAAAAAAGTTTGTTCAAAATATTAGTATAGTAAGTTCCGATTCTCAAATCGTAACATTTTCTTGGTTTTACTTTCTTAAAGGGACAGTTAATAAGTAATTAATTGAAAAAATAAAAATCCGACTGCATAACAAGACCAAGGTTTCTAACCAACTTCAAAACGTTATATATTCTAAACGGTAGTTCTGATTGAAAAATAATATAAGAAACCTAAAAATATTTTTAATTACCTCTTCAACGATACCCCACTTAGCCTAGATCGTAGATTTTCAATACTTTTTTTTCACATGATGGCGGCCATTTTGATTTTTACCAATTATGATACTTTCTATAACCTATCGACATTATGACGAATAAAATCGCACTACGCGTTTGGTCTAAATAGTGCCACAAAGGTACAAACCTACATACATACATACATACATACACACATACATATATATGTACAGAGAATCATAAACACATTACCCTCCCTTGCGTCGCGCAGTCGAGTAAAAAAATGATATATTTTTATCCCCAGGGTATCAACTCCACATTAAATTGTATTCATCGTTTAAATGTAATATAATGACAGGAGCTACTTTCACGTTTATAATGTTACTATAATAGTATCAATTATACATCTCCTATTACCGAAAAAAACAAAAAACCGCTACAATTGATATGCTCTAGATCTGTCCTTTTTCATTCATTTTCACGTCGTTTCGACAGCCGTCAATTTTAGTATTGATCTGACGTTCATTGCATTTGGAGTAACGGCTACAGGAAATATGCATGCATGCAAATTCATCAGCATCCATGTATGAATGCTGATGAGCAATAATGTGTCAAACCACAGTAAGTCGAATTCGGAAATATTCATGTATTCTAATAATGCGTCGTGTATTTAATATTATACAAAAATTTTCAAGTCATATAAACTAAATAAGTACGGAAAAAAGTTTCTTAATTCAAGGTTTAGAAAATATTGAGGTGTGCTCAATATTTTGCAATATACAATAGTCTAATATATTTCAAAAACTTATTGTTCGATAAAACATTTTATTCTATCAATCTGCTTTTAATTCATTATACATGTTATCAAAATAGAAGATAATATATAAAGAGAAGATGTGTTAAGTATATATATATATATATATATATACATAGATCTAAATACATAAATGTTCATGCCAAAATGAATTAAGTTATAAGTTTAAAAAAATTCCCCAATCCTTCGATAAATCATATATTTATCATAATAACCATTCCATATATATGGTAGCTGACAAGCAATAATGTGTCAACCCACAAAAAGTCAGATTCGGAGATATTGATGTATTCTGATGAAACGCGTCACGTATTTAATATTATACAACAGTTTTCCAAGTCATCTAAACTAAATGAGTACGGAAAAAAGCTTCTTAATTTAATGTTTCGAATATTGAAGTGCGTTCCATATTTTGCTATATGGACGCTGATAAGCAATACTGTTTCAAGCCACACGGACTTCATTTTGAGAAAATGGCGTTTCAAGATGTCTAACCTATTCTTAACACATATGTTTAAAGAAGTATATATCTATTTTTTCTTTTATTTTTTGATATAAGCTATAATAATATAAAATCAGACTGATATATTTAAAATATTATCAAATAAAAAGTTTTTCAAATGTTTGAGATTATTGTATAAATTGAAAAATATGTAACGCACTTGAAACTCGAACCAATTAAATAAGAAACTTTTTACCGTACTTATTTAGTTTATATGACTTGAATTTCTTTTTAATAATATTAAATAGGTGATGCAGTATCAAAATACACCAATATCTCCGAATTTAACTTTTTGTGGGTTGACACATTATTGCTTATCAGCATCCATATGTAATAACTAACATATTAAAAAAAAACTTATCATTAGAAAACTTTTCATTATACCAATCTGATTTAAATCCATTGAAACAACAACAACAAATTTTATTGAGAATATGTTTGACATTTTTAGACGCCATTTCTCAAAATGAAGTCCCTGTGGGTTAACATAGTATTGCTTATCAGTAGACTGTTTAGACTTTTAGGCTAAGTGCGCGTTCGCTTTGTTGGCTTCAATCTGTACTTATGTTAAAAGATATCAATTTATAGCAAACATAGTTTGTAGCTGACCATATCTAGACGGCCTCACAGTAACAACTGACATCAATACTAGAAAAAAATAAATATCTTCCATAATCAGTCAACCGTTAATATCCGGTGTATACTTACAAGTATTACAACAATAGAACGTATTTCTAGATTTCATATTATCTTACAAACGTACAATTTTGTACAAACATGTAGTGATATTAAATAACTTTTAAAAGACGAAATACATACCAAGACACGCACCACTTGTTCCAAAGATTGGTGTTTGTAAAAAAATGTAACTTAAAACACATCAACGTTGAGCCGTATATATTATATCTATATAGATAAATAAAATTAAAGTTTTTCTTTGTTATATCAAATTAACAGCTTTTCACTAAATGCATGTATATGCGGTATTTACATAAAAAATCGATTTCGACAGGACTTTGACTTACAGATAGCTAATGTTATAAAGAGTAACTTAGGTTACTTTTTTTTAATTTATTTATTGTAATTTTTCACAGACGTAGTCGCGGGCTTTATCCAGTCTATACTTATATTAGAAACATACATTTTTTTTCTTTATAAGTTTGAATGTATTGGGGGGGGGGGTAGTCTACAAAAGTACTGATCGGATTTGAAAAAATATGTTTGGGTTGCATAGCCTTTTTTTTTTTTTTGTTTACGCAGGGTAAATCTTCATAGATACCCGACTCCTGGGGGGGAGACCGGGTTATGTGAGATTGTACTCACTAAAACCCCCTGCGATGGCCGCCACAGCACGGAAAACGGAGAGGCTACGGGATCGCTTTCGCAGGCACGTCCGCGGCCTCTCCCGTGCGTTGCTCCACTCGTGGCTTGCTTAGCCCTTCTCAGGAGGGCGAAGATGGTCTCGCCCTCCCCGCACCCCTCGCTGGTGCGTACACCGGCAGTCCAGGGCCATACCGGACTGCGGTCCTCCTCTCGGCCGTATGAAAACGGATGCGTGAAACCCCCATCTCACGCACCCACGGCCGGAGGGAGTGCCCTACTTATTCCGCCCCGGGCACTGGGGCTTGGAGGCCGTGAAGGCGACCCGCAGGTCGCCTCCGCCGGGTGGGATCGGCCCTCTCCCGAGCCCGCCCCGCAGTCTCCTTCTGGACCATGACGGTCTCACAGAAGTTGACTACGGCCTCCCACGCCGATTCCCTGCGTAGCATCGCCGACACGACTGCTCGCAGGGAGAGATTTCGCCCAATTTGCTGGACCAAGACTTGCCTTTCCGCGGTCCACGCGGGACACGCCTCCAGCGTGTGTTGGGCATCGTCTTGGTCCGCCCCGCAGTGGTGGCAAACCGCCGTCGCCTCGCGTCCGATCCTACACAGGTACTCTCCAAAGCAACCGTGACCGGTCAGTACCTGTGTAAGTCGGAAGGTGACTCGTCGCTTCCGCCGCATCCAGGCCTCGAAGGCTGGCAGGATCGCACTCACGACGCGTTTGTGCGCGTACCGATCTCCGCGGAGACGGGCGCACCACGTCATGTGTGCCCTTCTCTGCTCCTGCCGCCTGAGCGCTTCGAGGACGCTGGCAGGGTAGGACGCACTTCCGCCGCTTTGACGGAGGGCGCGAGTCTGGTCGTAGACCCTCGCGTCCCTCTCCGCCAGGATGTCCAACGGCGGAAAGCACGCCAGAAGGGTCGCCGCCTCAAAGGATATCGTGCGATATCCCCGTGGGTTGCATAGCCTGTTTATTGAAGAAGATTATAGGCAATTTTAACATCACGCTTCGACTTATAGGAGCGAAGCAGTGACCTTAATTGCGAGTAGAACCGCGAAATAAAGAGGCAGCTATATTTTATATTTTTGTTTATAACGATAGGGATGAGGTATCTAAAGCCTGTTATAGCTAGGTATGTAAGGCTTTGTATGTTAAAAGTCATTTCGTAAGTTGTCTGCTTGAAGTAACGCATTATAAGTTGATAATAAAACTTTTAAAGGAAAAGTTTATTTTATTATTTTTAGCGCTTTTACATAAAGTTTTTTTTTAAATGTTATGTTACTATAATTAATTTCCAACCATCAGCACCAATTCTCAAAAAAAATCAAATAGAAATAGGATTAAATTCTGTATATATAAGTAATGGTACTTTAAATATAATCTACTCTTATTAAGAATATATATTTCATATCATGACCCCAAAACTAAATATCAAATAACTCGAGCATTTGTAACAATAACAGAAATAACCTTTCGTTTATATCGGTCTGGCATTGCTTTTCAATTTCTAGATACAATTTTGGTTGACCTTAGTATGACTTGCGTTATTCAGTTTTTCTATTTAATTTTAACCCATTTATCATAAATAAATAATTTAAAAAATCTGCAAAGCTTAGTTTCACTGAAAAGTTATATTGTTTTATATTTTCTTCTAAAAATAGATAGAGTTGCAAGGAGATAAAATAATTAAACCATATTATTTTTGCAATTTTTTAAACAAAATATTTTTTCAAATTTCATGTATGCCGCCAGGGCATACATTGTCAAATTAAGGGTTAGCCGACTTTCGATAACTAAGATTAAAAAAAGTAAATCCTCTTCCAAATTATAATATGCAATTTTGTTTTCTTCGATGCCGTAGTTATGCCAATTAATTAAAAAAAAAAAACTTCTGAACAGGTTGACAGTTGATAGTTTGTGGTAAGAGTAACACCGGAAAGAATAGCTTGATACTTTTCATAAATTTCTCTTATTCTTCTTGAATTAATTTCAAATTATTCTTATTGAATTCTATTTCTATTTGAACTACCCACCCACCCACTCCCTTCTCAGACTTAGCCACTACTTGCGTCCAGTTGTTTCCCATTCTCATAAACGAATTCGATTAAAGAATGTCTATGTTTTTGCAGCGTTTTAAGTATACCTACATACATATATATGTATTTCTCCTGTGTGTTTGTAACTTAACTACTCCTCAACGACTGAACTAATTTTTATGTTATTTTTGTGTATATTTGACTGAGTCCATATATAATTTAAATTTACAATTAGTCCCGGTATATAGCGCTTCTATTGGGCAGAACAACGTCTGTACAAATGTATGCTAATAAGCAATAATGTGTTAACCCACGAAAAAGTCAAATTCGGAGTTATTGATCTATTTTGATACTAAATCATCTACATAACATTATTAAAAATAATTGAGCTCATATAAACTATATAAGTACGGAAAAGAAATTCTAAATTAAATCTTTATTTCTTAAACATCAAGTGCGCTCCATATTTTGAAATTTATACAATAATCTCAAATATTTGAAAAACTTTTTATTAGATAATACATTAAACATGTCACTCTGATTTCAATTAATTATACCTTTAATAAAAAAATAAAAGAAAAGATGGATACATACTTTTTCAAACATATTTGTTAAGAATGGGTTTAACATCTTTAGAAGCCATTTTCTCATAAGGAAGTCGATTCGCGTTTACAACATATACTATTTAGTAGCTTTTACTTCCGACTTCGCTCGCGATTAATTTTGTCTTAAAATAATGCATAATGTATATAAATTAAATATGACCTAAGTCCATCTAAAATAATTTCTATACATTTCAAATGCTACCATAATTTTTAATTTAGGTTCAGAGTTCGACTCTCGTTATTATATTAGTATAAAATTAATCAATTCTTATCTATTCTTTTTACTTATTTTGTGCATTTTTAAATATATTTACGAAAATATAAATATAAAAACATTTAAAAATATATAAAATAGATGTGTCTATTGAACGCGGAGATGACCTCAAGCGTACAGTAGCTAGGGCTCCAGGTTGAGGAACCTCTTCACTATGCGAGCCGTCTTATAGTGAGGAGGTTAATTAATCAATTATTATTATTCTTTGTTCTTGAATATTTTTTTCTTTTTCTCTTTATTATATTTCTGTATCTATGTTATATAACACTTACAGTGTGAATCCAAAGAAAGGTTCTATCTAACAAAAATATCTATTTGAGATACATAAACGCAAGGCACGCGGTTTCAATGTACATATGCATGGCTGTCAATGTTTCAGTGAACGCGTACTCGACTACGTGTACCTGATCACGCTCAGTCTACACGTAGCCTTATATTATAATAGTATAGTTATACGAAGTAGCTATGTAAATAAAATCAAAATAAATAGTCAGACACGTCTACACAAACCGTTTACATAAACGACAGATCCAAGAATTACACTTGTAAGTTTCAATCTCGTAATTGATATACAACACTCTGTAGCCTGGTAACATATACCTACCCTGATTAATTACTAGCGTTCCCCCGCGGATTCACATAGGACTTGCATACAAATTTCCAGCCTCCAATTTACCGATTCGGGTCGAATTTTGCAAAATCCCGTCTTAGTAAGCACCTACGTCCTACGATGGCGGCTACTGGCGAAAAACTTGTAGGATGTGCGTACAAAACGCGAATATTACACTTATAAGTCTTGTTCTTAAACTTTCATAAATATTTACGTATATTGTTTTAAGTTCTTTGTCATTGATTTACACCTGAAATAATTGACTATCAGCATCAGCTTTCACTAAGTTACTGAGTTATTTTATGTGATCCTCGCCTTAGATTAACATTCCTTGACGCCTATTATTTCGTAATATCAATATAACAATGTAAAAAGTTATAAATAGATCGAAATTTAAAAATATATACATATACGCACCCCACATAGGTCCAAACGTCAGACAGACCACGGTCATAATGAGGCATATCCTTAATCTTCTGTTATTGGGACCCTTCTTGAAAGCTATCTGCATCGTCTCCTTAAGGCTGCGCAAATCGAAGAAGTCTTGAAGAAATCCACTACATCCGGCTCGCTTTTCCTAGGTTAGTAAAATAAGTATATATATTACCTAAAGCATATCTACATTTTTTTTTTATTTTGAAGTGCAGTTTTTTTTTTTTATCTTTTTGTAAACATTATTTGCTTTACTACAAAAAATTTAAGCATTCGTTAAACACGTATTTATAACATTTCGTAATACAAATCTGAGTTTAAGGACAGTTTTGATTTAAACATATTTTAGATATAGTTAAATTATGTATAACATACGTTCAATTCAATTCTTTGGTTAATGGCTTTTAGGTGTGCCAATTAGATAACATACGTTAAAGCGAGCTTAACAGAAGTCTCAAAACTAACGTGCGACATTTTATTAACAAGTTTTTCATGATTTTACTCACAGTAAAACAATTGAGACAAAATTTTAAATGATATTCAATTTTTGAACAACATTTAACAAGACACGTGTTGAATATAATTTCGTTCTTTTGTTGTAAGGCAGTATGTATCTTTGCAATAAGCAATAAGTAAAAGTCATAGACTCTTTAAGTAAATTGTATTGTATTATACTGTTATTATTTACAATTATATGTTATAGCTATCGATATGACTTTAAAAATCTGTTCTCTCTTCCAACCTTGATAAACTTATTAAAATTTTTATTAGCCCAAAGATACTCTCGCCTGTCAAACTTAATCGCTTAATGGTTGCGAGGCAACGTCGTCCAAAGTGCCAAAACCTATGATTTATACATATGTATATATGTATATATTATAATATTATCGTTTATTTATGTTGAAAACGTATTATACTTTAAAAAATAATAGTTAAAGCATGTAATAAACCATTTTATAGTCTACGAGGAAAATCGTTTCACACATACATTAAAATAAACAAATAATACATACCTTATCCTTATTTTCTAACCATCTGTGGTCTTCAATGAAAAAGGTAACGTAACATAAGTTGAAAAGTTGGAATAACGCGGCCAAAGAGAAAACTCCGTAGTATCCAGTGTACTTCAACAGTACACCACTCAGGCCCATACCCACGGGGAAACCTACAGTCATACACAGACTCAGTATTCCCAAGCGAAACGTTCTCGTCTCCTTCGACGTTATATCACCCAGATAGCTAAACGTTCCTAGCAGCATTGTGTACCAGCCGCCGGTGAGTGATTGGAATATGACCTCCATGAACACAGTCAACTCCACGGGGACCTCATAGAAAAAATACGTGTTCGTCATATTCAGGATACACGTCAAGATTTCCCCTATGATCGGCATCGTCATACAGATCTTGCGTCTTCCCGTCTTGTCGCTCCAAGCTCCTATAAATAACATTAAGGTAGTCGGTACTGCTGTGTGTATGACACTTTTCCAAGCAAGAACGGAGGCTATTAATTTTTGTACCTCGTCCTCTTCGTATGTGTGATTTTCTCGCTTCCTAAGCCTTAAATCCGTACAAACAAAGTCCTCGAACTCCAAATTCACCCGGCATGCCTTGTCTAAATTTAGATTCTGTGTGGCTAACATTGCCAAAACACTGGGCATCACAAATAAAGCCAGTACAGGCTCCACTGTAATATTCGATTTCACATATTTCAACTTCCCCCAAAAACTCAGGTTCTGAATATTGGTTTTTATTTCGGCTTTCAACGGCTGGTCTATTTGCTCCGTACTTTTTCGGATGTCGTTCTCCATATTGGTTTTTCAAAGTACGAAACGTTATGTTAATTTTAAAATAAATATTTCATAACACTACACATTATAACAATAATATTTAAAAATTAAACATATGAAGTTTCATCATTTACGCGTGAATAAAGCACATGGATTTATCGTGTTCACCAACATCGGTCGCAAATATAAGCACTCGATGCAAGATGCAGCTAGCGTCGTCGCCTGAGGGGACGAAGCGTTCGATTGTTCGACTCCGCGTGAACAAACAATCTTATATTGTGATATCGGTTTTAAAATCATATACAAACACTCGACGCTGTTTTAAAATAAACTTCAGATAATCGCTCGTTCGAAGTAAATAAACGATTAGTATTAATTGCAATGAAAGACACATTTTCACAGAAATTTTATTTCGCCATAATCACTTTTAAGTGGTATTTATGTATTTAAATTCAATATTAAATATCTTTATTGATGTCGTCCATTTCTTCGACTTGTTTGTTGTCCTTTTGCTGCTCGAAGTACATCCACCTGTGAACAAGAAATAATATGTATCTTGAAATAACTAAAAATGATTGAAACGTAAACATATTTTACAGTTGAAATTAATCTTTACAGCGGCACTTAATCAAAACAAACAATTATTGGAGATATTATTTCGAAGTTTACATTTAGTTTTATTATGTTACTATAATTAATTCATTACACCTTACATTAGATAAATATTAAAGAAATATATCTGTGTGACAAGAGATCTTTCTTATCATTTGAATAGGAGATTATGACTAGTCTTAAACCAAAAAAACAGGCAAATTTTAATACATTGTCTATGTGTATGTAATGTGATTGGAAATCTTTAAAGTTTGAATTATCTTACAGGACACAAAAATACTCTCAGACATTGATTTAAAAAAATATGTTTCATAAAGTGTTTCAATATGGAATAAAAGTTTGTAACAAAGTTCGTAGCTTTTTATTAATATATTGGTTTTTGTTGAGATATTTATTAATAAAAAATAATGAAAATTCGGCTGTATAAATATATTATTTTAAAAAAACATCCCCATAATGAATACAACAAGGAACGTAAGTTGGTACGGAAAGAACGTCATTTTAAAGATTTAAGCATTGAAATTAGTATTTGGCTTTCTATTTCCCGTCACCAATTCTCCAGAATCGATGGTGGAGAATTCCATGTATAATTAGTACTAAATAAAACTATTAACCCCAACCTTGTTCTGATTATTGCCACTAAAGTATGTAAATAAACCATTGCTCATTGTTCTATTACGATGTAAACTGTTATCTAAATAAATACTAGAATCAGAGGCCTAATTGTGTAAAACTATCGCTATCAAGACTTGCTACAATTTGCCAAATGATTTTTGATTCTTTTACTAAGACACCTAAGAGCAGAGGCGGATTTTGCTAGATGATTTCTGATTCTTTTACTAAGACATCTATAAGCAGAGGTGGATTTAGCCCAAACGAAGGTTGTGGTCACAGCCATAGGACAAATGCAAGTCACAGTATGAACCCGCTCATATGAATCACTCAACACGTAAATATGGGTAAACTCATGAACCGATTTTGATAACATTTTTACAACTATTGTAGTATACTACATTTAATATTATTTATTTTTATATGGGCTTACTTAAATAACACAACAAGCTTACTTTCATTTTTTCCGGTAGCGTGTGTGACGTCACAGGTATATTAGGGTGAATCTAAACTAATATTATAAAGCTGAAGAGTTTGTTTGTTTGAACGCGTTAAACTCACGAACTACTGGTTCGACTTGAAAATTATTTTTGTGTTAGATATTTTATTTATTAGGCAAGGCTGTAGGCTATATTACATCACGCTACGGCTCATAGGTGTGAAGCAATAACTATAAACGCGAGTGAAACCGCAATAGATAGCTAGTGTCTAAATATGTTCTTAATAGCGATAATTTTAAGCAATTAGCCCATAGGATTAAACGATGCCGATGTATAAGAACATAAATTATGTATATTAAACCAAACGATTATATTTCACAGACAGGTAAGCGCAGTTCAACTGACTGAAGCGCCAAATAATTTTAATTTTAAGTATTAAAAAACACAAATCGGACAAGCAGTTTTGTAGTAATTAAGGATCATACACAAAAAACTCGCTGAAATGAGAACCTCTTCCTTTTTTGGAAGTCGGTTAAAACCATTCGTTGGTGAAAGTAGAAAGATTATGTAGACGTTCGATGTTCCACACAAATGCGTTTTTATCAATTTCTATGAATATCAGTATCGTAATTTCCGCCCCATAGACAATGAGTTCAATCACCTCATTGACAGTATGGACAATAGCCACTGACGAATCCTTTGATAAGTCATTATCTATTTATTTACACAAATAACTACATATAATACATACTAACTGTTGCGCGCGACTTCGTCTGCGAAAAAATAAAATAAATAAAAATTCAAAAAAAAAGTAGCCTATGATTATAGCTATCTGCTAGTGAAAGTTCCATCAAAATCGGTCCAACCGTTTCAGAGATAAGCTGAAATAAACAGACGGACAGACAGATAAACATTTGAAATAAAAATGTGAAAAATTGTGTTTTGATGTAAGTACCGTATATACTTTCATATGCATTTAGAGAAAAGCTGATAATTTAAAATTACAAACAGACCTTTCATTTTTATTTATTTGTATGGATAAGAACAAGCTTTTAATCGCGATTTTTCTCGCATTCATGTAGATTTTATAATGTCTAAACGTCTACAACTTTTTTTACGCAGCCAATACGCCACCACCACTAACTTTAAATTAATAGTACTACGCTTATATCTTTTGCGCAAAATATAAACAATAAAATGACAAAGTCTTATCGCAATCGAATGTGTTACAGCACCAGAGAAACGAAACTAACAAACATACAAATATTATTTATTGTATATTATAATCATCATTTCTAATTGAAGTGTTTCGAATAATCTACACAATCAACAATAATATATTATATAAAATAAAAAAATTTAAACCTAGTTCCCGTTATTGAATGGAACGCATAACTTAATGAAATTATTTTTTTTTCGCTCAGGTTTATTAAAAAGTTTCCAATTTTTAACCAATAAAAGAAAATAATTACTGACTGTGTCCAATTAATTCGTCCGCGTACGGAATAATAAACTTTATTCTCAAAATAGTCTAAGAGCTAGTGACCTTTTGAGAACGTCGTTTAGCACCTACAAGTTGTTTGCAAAATATGAATTTATAAAAAAAAATTACATAAGTAATATTTTATATATGAAACTGTTGACCTTGAAAAAATACAGCGTGTATCATATATAGCACTGATAATTACAAATTGCAATAAAATTATATAGTATTTCGGTAAAAACAGGTACTGGCTAAAGGTGATATTTATGTGTTTGAATTTCCTGAAGTTACGCCTAGTTATAGCCAACAGATTTCAGCTCGTAAATGGGTTAGCTATCATAAGAAACACCAACCTCTCCTAAAAAATCGGTGTAAAACAGCTGATAGCTGAATTGGCTGCATTGTGAAGGAAATAATTTAGCTGCTTTTCGTACGTTGAGTGAGAAAGCCAGATCTCTATGTAATCTGATCCCTCATCTCATTTGCTTACCTTCTTTTTCCTGTTTATTGATCCTCATTCATTTTTAAATTGGCAACACATTTGTGGCTTCTCTGGTAGTTTACCAGAACATTTACGTGGAAAACAATCCGATACGTTTTACGATTAAACGCCTTATTGTCTGATTGAAATAAACTTATTTAATATTTTGGAAAAAAAAAATGTAAGTAACTTTAATTTATTTATTACATAATAAAACATAACATAATATGGATGATCCATTAAAATATTTACATGTCTTAGTGCTAATTATATAATATAGTAAATTATTTTTGTGTTGTTAGATTTTAGTTTCATTTAAAAATTGAGATGATGTTGAATTAAGCGATGTATTGGACCATTTTCGGTACCACTATCTTGATATGTTACACATGGAACACTAGACTACTGACTAAGTAAGTAAACTAACAAGTATTGACAGCCTGACCATCTGCATTTCCACTTGAAATAAAAGACGGATATGTAAAAGAAAGTTTTTATAAAATGCTAAGCTTTTCAACATTTTCAGCTCCTAGCCTAGAATATTAGAATTGTCGCTAAATAAATTGTATCGTTTTCTATTTGTATTCGAATGTCGAGTAATTGGATCACATGTAGGTTTGCTTTGATAAAATAAATACTGAAGTACGTACTTAAACTGTATTATATAACAACTTTAGAACGTTTGCAATAACTATTAATTTACAACGTATGATTTTGTGTTATGTCATTTTTATGTTTATTTTATCACAATTTGTAAAATTCAACTAACTTGATGTATGTGATATCGCTAAAATTCTTATATTCTATTGGGACCCAACGAAATATCACATCGTTTCACAACGTGAATGATACTTGATACTTTTCCATTTTGTTAGGTTAGTTAAACACTCGAATGCAAACACATTAATTATCTGAGGCCAAAATTATAGTTTTGGAAGAGGTTATTAACGGAAAAGGTTGGATGGAAAACCTTTGGTATATTTTAACAAACACTAGAAAATTTTGGCCCTCAGTAGGCATTGGAGTCCTCGTGAAGAAGATAATAAAATTAAAAAATAATATAATGTCGGCTTAGTACTGGTGATCCAGGGTAGGATTTTTATATCATTTCCATAATTTATCATTACTTTTATTTAGTTTTTGGTTAGTAATATACTCGACTGCAAACAAATTAAATATCTGAATCCAAAATTTTCGTATCGAAAGAGGATATTAAATGAACAGGTTTTGAAAACCTGTGGTATAGTTTAGCAAACACCACAATATTTTGGCCTATACAGACGAGTCTTTTGCCCGTCAGTAAAAAATATCATTTTTGGGGAGAATTTTGTATTTTTATTTCCTCGTGTACGTAACGCGATACAGTTCTATACGTACTATTTCTTTGTACAAAACGTATCATTAAAATCGTTCATTGTCTGCACAAGTCTTTAACATAAAACATACCCAAATATCGCCACCGCGGGGACAGTCATCCCAGCTCCCAGTAGAAAAACTGCTCCCGGTAGAACGTTGAGTGTGGCCATGTACACCCTGGAGTACAGAGGCCCGTACACGAGCGGCATCATGGCCTCAGCCAATCCAAAAAGAGAATTCACTTTACCTGCAAAAAAAATAAAACTTAAAACCAAGCGAAAACTTTAATAATTAATAGTGAGCATGGTAAGTGACTTGAGTGTTATTTGGTGATAATTTTTTTATATAAAAACAGCTGGCAAACGAGCAACCCATGGACATTTGCAGCGCCATAGGAGCCACAAACGCGTCCAGCAACAAAAGAAATAAGGGATGAAATGAACTAGGAAGTGAGGAAGGGAATTGGGAATGGAGTTAGGCTTCCAGCTCTCTAACTCACTGTACGAAACGCATGTTAGCTATTTTACGCCGATCATCTGTGAAAGTGAGGCTCTGCTTTAAATTCACCACACCGTTTATCAAAATAGAAAAGAAAAGATCAAAATATACTTCAATAAAATTTATTAAGAACTAGCAGTTGCTCGCGGCTTGGCCCGCGTAATTTTTTTTAAATTTAAATTTCAGCTTAATAAATCTACCAGTGAAATTGTTACCGTTCCATGATTGAATTCCCCTCGCGTCACTATAAGGAATGATTTTGAAATTCTGGGATACATATATTTAGTTATTCTCTTGTAATGTTTGTGCTGAATACAAGGATAAACGGCCAAAAAAATACATTTTCACCATACAAACTTTACAACCTCCTTGCATCCTAGTGTGGAATTATGGTACCCTGTTTTTTATTTTACATTTCATTACTATCACCTAGAAGTATGTGAATTAAGTTTTAAGTTAATTCGACTACGGAATAAGATTTTGCATACAAACGTTTTTACCCCTTTTAAACCTTTTAGGGGCGGAATATCGAAAAACCGTGTGTGTAGTGTGGAAGTCCGTGTGGCTTGACATAGTATTGATTATAAGCGTCCATATATTACATATTAAGAAAAAAATGATAGGTATAATAGAAAAAGATTCAACTATTTGAGATCCGACATTCGTGTTTTATAATAGTTAATAGTTCATTGCAAACGATCGGGTTTAACGGCTCGTGGGTTAGTGCTTATTTCGTATTTATTGCGTTGTAAATTTTCATTTTATTTATCTATACTATAATCACTTTTACCGTTTTTACAACGCATCGATTGCCGTAAAAAGTTTTTCTCTTTACTTTATACATCTGCTTTAGTGGAAAATGTAGCTATATGTTTTAGAATAGAAGCATTTGAATAGGAAAAAAATATTTTCATATTAGTCCAATTAATTTTCATCAAAATCGATTCAGTAGTTTAGTTTTTAAACTATTTTAGTTTATTATTAAAAGTATGTCATGCAAATAAACAAATTTTGTTGTATGTGTAGTTTGTTTATAATTATAAAGTCACAACTACCGCCAATGGTTTCTTAATTGGTATATAAATAATATTTTTCTATAACCTCAAATAGACAAATGTCCCTTAGTCCACCCGTGACCACGAACGCTGCAAAGCGCTCGAAACGTCGGGATGATAAAAATAGTTAATATACGCGATTTAAATCCGTTTTAAAATAGTTTTATTTCAATGAGTAATAATCGCGATAATCTAAGACAACGTTAACTCAACAGATTTTGATGAAACGTCACAGTCAACGTCATAGTTTATATAATATATGCCCAAGAATATTGCATAAGCAATAATTAACATTCCGACGATAAGAACGAAAATGCACGAAATGAACGAAAAAAATCAAATTCGGGTAACGTATTGGGTCTGAAAACATCAGAAATAGACGGATTTACTTATTATTTCTTATATTAGTATGGATTTCCCTATTAAATGTTATCTTTAGTAGCATACCTGTGTTATATAACAGCTATCGTTTGTTCCAGAATTAGTTAATTTAGCTTTAAAATGGAGCTTATCTGCAGTGCTTGCAGTAGCCGTTTAGGCTCGGATTTAATTTCATTTTGTCTGAGCTATTTAAGCTGGTACGGAAGGACTTTATGTGTATTAAAAATATAGGTTATATCATAAATTATAAATATAAAATACAATTATATAACACATATTAAAAAGTAATTTATAATTAAGTGATTTTAATAATAATTAAATAATTGCCGAAATAGCCTAGTGGTTAGAACACGTCGATCTCAACCGAACGCAGGTTCGAACCCCGTTACCTGCATTTGCCGGGAGAAATTCTGTCATATCTATGTACGCCAACCCGCAGTGGAGCAGCGTGGTGGATTAAGCTCTAAACCCTCTCTTTAATAAAAGAAGAGGCTTACGCCCAGCAGTGAGACATTTACATTACATTTATAACTTTTGCCCTCAGATTTTCATAAAAATTTTCATAAGTTATTTGTCATGGCGACAAGTAAAATAATTTACCGTCAATGCCTTACTTTTGGCACGCCCAAGTTTTATTAGTATTTTGTAGGTAACTGTTACCAGTTACAGAAATGTTTCATATCAGATACGAGAGTAATATTTACAAATGTAATTCTAGCCTAATAATGATATTTGAACATTTATTAACTACGAGTACTAATTCGTTCCTGTGACTTCGTTTACGTGGAATAATTATTTCGAATAGGCTATTTCTTTAGGAAATTCTCCATACAAACTTTTATGTCATATTTCACCGTCTCCAAGGTTTTGGCTTTTGTCTGTCTTGAAGACACAGTGTATAACTATACGAAAATTCTTTAAAATTAGTTCAATGGTTTAGACGTGAAAACTTAACAAACATATAGACAGACTGAGTTACTTTCACATTTTGTAACATTAGTAAGAATTATCAAAGAAAAAATCCAAAATAGTATATATAATTGAATTGTAAGGGTTTATATTTTAAAAGATTTATCTGAAAACAATCCAAAGGGATAAATGAAGAGAAATTCCTTTCTGTAATACATTTTCTCGTAACTAATTAATCTAGGTCCCAACGCCTTTTACCTAAATAGATATAGACAGAGCTAAAAAGGGGTTAAGAAAGGCTCATCTTAAATAGGTTTATAATAAACTAGTACTAGAATTACAGTATAAAGGATTTATTGACTTGAAATCTCATCACAACTTGGATGTATATATTTAAATTACATAAAGACGCTTCCTCACTGAAAACACTCGCCTGTAATGTAACAGTTCACATTGGAGCATTACACAAGTGAGTGAGGACTGAGTATTACAATGTATATATATGATATATATAAAAATAGCTGACAAACGAGCCGGCGGGAAACCTGATCTAAGTAATTAACGCCGTCCATAGACATTTGCATCATCAGCGGAGCCACAAACGCGTTGCTAGCATAAAAATTAATAAGGAAAAGGAAATGGAAAAAACTCATATTCTGTGAGAATGAGGTACTATCCTGGTTGTGCTAGCCAGTATACGGGCTATAGTCAGTGGGCTATACATACTCCACATTCTTGATACAATGTGTAAGATCTATGCTCACCCAACATAGTGACCATTTATAAAACAGCTAATTCGACTGCAGCCGACTGTTTAAAATTATATTTGGATTTTTATATTACAAACGAATGCTTTCCAATCAGTGAGGCAGTATTGTAACATATTGGTCAAATTCAAATCTTTGATTGTTACATTACATTGTGACGTTCTTGGTGAGTGAGCGCCCTAATGTTATGCAATGTATTAATAATTATGTGTACTTTCAACTAACTTCAACACGAACTATCTATTGCTTAGTCGTTGTATAATATATTAAAGCCATTATTGTCTCTTATATAATAATCGTGTGATCTCCCGAAAAGAAAAATTGTTGATTCGGATCTTATTATATTGTCATTAAAATCTATTTTATAAATTGTCGGTATTCGTATGTGAAAGGATAAAATAAAATAACCCTAACAGAGAATTTACAAAAAAAGATCAAGACCTTTATTTTCTTAATAAACATTTTATATATAATTTATCTAAAAGTACAGCATGAAAAGCAAAGTTCGTTTACCATAGTCTTAAGGAGAAAAAATAGCGGGACCGCTTGAAGAATTTATAATTTTATTAGTCCATCATTTTCCAATTCAAGTCCGCAGAGGTTATTAAATATTAGACATTTATATTAAAGCAGCCATTCATGTGAAGACAGTTGAACGTGTTGTGACTATAGCATGTATCGGCTGACTCGACCGTGGTAGTGCCACACTCTCAAAGAAAATCGGCGATAAGTAGTTGATATAGCTTTGTTGCAAATTCTCACGCAAGTGAGAGTACCAGAAGCCTAACCCCAGCTTCCACATATTTCCTTATTCCCTATTCTCCTTCGTCCCTCATATCTTTTAAAGCTGAAATTGTGGCTTCTCTGGAGCTGCAATTATCCATTGACAGCGGTGGCCACTTCAGATTTTACAATCAGGTAAGCCGCCTGCTCCTTGTACGGTATTTTAAACCTCCGAACCAAAAAAGAGGACTGTTCTATGTACTTGTGTGTCTGTCATCGTAGCTCCCTAACAAATGAACCGATTTTGATGCGATTTTTATTTGAAACCTCATATAATCGAGATAGTTTTTAGCAACAATTTATGAATATCTGTTCAGTCATTTTCTAGTTATTGAAAAGACTTTAACAACTTTACTACAGTGAATAATATTAATATAATATAGTTGTATAATTTTAACCGAATGCTGCAGTAAGATCTGTAATCAGTAGGATACACAATTCCTTGCCAACTCACAGCAGAAGTATCATGTTGGGGCTCGTTGAAATGTTCCTAATGAATAGATTGTCGGGAATTCTTTTTTAATTACTTTATTATTATTTATTACAAACTGTGATCAGAACGATTCCAAATAAAATCAAAACGCTTTCTTCTTTTTCTTCTTTCACTTCTTCGGTTAACTTACATTGAAAATATATTATTCGAAAATTAATTTTAACATTGTTAATCTGTACTCGCTAACGGATGTATAAAATTGGAAAAATCTTAGCGTGAATGGAATCTTTAACTTAGAGAGTTATTACCAAAATATATAATAACTATGTACTTGTAAATATAGCACACTTAAGCTTATCACAAATAAGTTCAATCACATACAATTTTATTAGTCCTTATCTTAATCTAAAATTTTATGTAAATCTTGAGCAGTAAATAGTTAATTCTTTATTTAGAACAGCGCTTCGCTTCTTATTAAAATAAACTATAGGATCTAATTTTCATAAAACCTAAGGGTGCAGACGAGACGAGGTGAAGGACTTATAATGTAAATATAATATCAAATTGGAATTGAAGTATAAAAACCGCATTTAAAAGAGCAAAGATCCTTACTTTGCTCAGTCCTCTAATACGAGTCTAATTTATTCAGACAATCGTACTATATGATTTCGAGGCCGCCAACCTTATTTTATTTGATAAAAACAAGATTCTTTCAATAAAACTTTTAAGGTTAGTTGAATCATAGTCAGAAAGAGTCAAAGAAAAAAAATCATCGTAAATGATTGCAGTCGTTTCGGAGTTCACTTACATTTATAAAAACGGAATAACAACAATAAATGGCAATAATTCTGAGAAGTATCGAAAAACACGGTAAAACCGGGACTCAAAGTAGTTAGAAATAAAAGTAAAATGACAGTCTGTAAATATCCCACTGCTGGGCAAAGGCCTCCTCTCCTATTATGGAAAATGTTTAGAGCTTAATCCACCCAGCTGTGCCACGGCGGGTTGTCAGATATACATGTGTCAGAATTTCTTCCGGCACATGCAGGTTTCTTCACGATGTTATCCTTCACCGCCGAGCTCGAGATGAATTTAAACATAAATTTAGCACATGAAAATTCAGCGGTGCTAGCCGGGGTTTGAAACCGCGATCATCGGTAGAGATCGACGTATTCTAACCACTAGGCCATATTGGCTGGGAACAGTTAATTAATACTAATTAATACATACCCAATTCCTCGCTGGTCACCAATTTAGATGCGATGGAACGCATTGCAATAAAGGATGTCCCATTAAAAATCTCCACAAGCGGCGCTGAAAATAAAAATTTCGTAAAGCATTCGATTTGATTTATATTTCATACAACATCGTATTTATCATTCAACCGATGAATATGCTAACATTGTTATACTGTCATATATGGACGCTGATAAGCAATACTATGTCAAGCCACAATTACTTCATTTTGAGAAGATTTGCTATAAGAAATTAGTTTGAAGACGTATGTATCCATCTATCTTTACTATTTTCATAAAAAAGTATTATGAATTAAAAGCAGAGTGGTATCAAATTGATCTAATAACAACTTTTTCAGATATACGGCATTACTTTATTATATTGCAAAATATGGACCTCACTTGAAATTAGCAACATTAAATTAAGAAACTTTTTTGATACTTATTTTGCTTACATGATTTAAATTTATTTTTGAATAATGTTAAGACATGTCGCATAATCAGAATACATCAATATCTCCGAATTCGACTTTTTGTGGGTTGAGACAATATTGTTTATCAGCAACCATTGTTAATAAGCAGATATGTTTTTAAATAATTATTCGAAATTATCGGTGTGAAATAGCTAATTTAACTGTGTTTCGTATGGCGGATGACATAGCCAGAAGCGAAGCCCTTCTCCCTATTCCTTTCTTTTGCTTCCCATTTTCTTTGATTCCTCATTCCTTTTTAAGCTCGCAACGCGTTTGTGACTACTCTGAGGCTGTGAAAGTCTGTGTGCGGCGATCATCTTACATCAGGTGACAAGCATTTTATTTCAAAAATACGCTTTCTGCGGAAGTGTATAGCAGAAAAACCATCAAGAAGCAAAGTGAAAAATAAAAAAGAGCAATCTAAATCTATTTAAATAAATAAAAAAGTCAACAAAGCTTTTCTAGTGCAACTCCCAAATGACCAAACCACAGTTTGTTTAACAAACAAAATGGCTTCATTTAACTGTTTTAATGTAATCAATAGTATCATTTTAATTAACATCAATTATCAGGAAATATTGAAATTACTGATATTTTCATTATACTGGCTGTTATTATGTCGTAATAAATTTTAATCACGTGAAAAATATTTAATTAACAAAGTGAACTATAACAACGGCCAGCATTAGTTGAGCATTATTTTAATGACATAATTAATCATTTTACATTTAATATTGTCGTGAATAGTAATCAGTTAATATGATTTCAAAGCGAAATATTAATTATAATGTCAGTATATTTTAACATTTTAATTTTATGGTCGTAATATTCCAAGTTCATTATTAAGCTACTAGTTCACGATAATCTAAATATTGTTATGCAAAATCAACAACATTCACAATCGTATAAAACTAATTTTTCTTGCCCTAAACTTTATTTGCGTGGTTAGCGAATATGGCTTTAACGATTTTGATATGGATTAAAGCTATCGTTTGCCGACAGTAAACATAATAAAATTTATATTCTAAACTACTAAGCCATGAAGCCACTTGAAGTCTGGTTCCATTGTAGTTTTAAATTTATTAAAATCAATTAAAGTACATATTATTGCGAGAATTGCACTTATAAGTTTTGCTCTCAGACTTTCATAAAGATTTATATAAGTTATTTTTTATTGCTTTACACCTGAAATAATAAGGCACTTACAGTAGTAACTGCCTTATTTTTGACATTCACAGCTTTCGTAACTATTTATGACATATCTGTTTTAGGTTACAGAGTTGATTTATATCGCTCACGAGAGTAAAACTTACAAATGTAATTCTAGCCTTATAATTAATGATATTCCATAACTATATATATTTGTTACGTTCGTAATATTAAAAAAACCTTTGCCCATTTCCATTTTTAACAACTGAAATATTAACTAGTAGCTACGCAATGAATATTTAACCAGTTTGCCAAAAGTGGAAGCCATTTTGGATGCACTAATAGTATACCTACAGTTAAAAATAAAGCCGAGATGGCCTAGTGGTTAGAACACATCGATCTCAACCGATGATCGCAGATTCAAACCCCGGCTAGCACCGTTGAGTTTTCAAGTGCTAAATTTGTGTTTAAATTTATATCGAGCTCAGCGGTGAAGGAAAACGTCGCGAGGAAACCTACATGTGCCGGGAGAAATTCCGACACATGTACATATATCCGCCAAACCGCAGTGGAGAAGCATCATAGATTAAGCTCTAAACCGTCTTCTTAATAGGAGAGGAAACCTTTGATAGTGGGACAAAAAGTAAAGTTAAATTAAGTTTTCCTTTAATAGTTAATAAAATAAAATATCCTTAACATAATTATATAATAAAAATTACAAATATAAGGCACACCCATACCTATATAGATCTCAGTGGTCGTGCTTGCAAAGGCGAATATAAAGGATGCCAAGATCTTGCTGGTGCAGGAGATGATGCCAACCACGGTATCGTCCAGCTTCATAAAGTCGCTAAAGATGCTAATAGAGAACAGTGTTCCTGATAAAAAAAAAAGTTATAAAGATTACTAAATATTTGTTATTATTATTACTAATGTAAAAAGTGGAAGAGTTCGTTTGTATTTGAACGTGATAATTTAAAAAAAAATATAACTCCGATTAAAAAAAATATATTTGCATTATTTTGCCTGTTTTCTAAAAAACGTTATAAGCTATGAATCAACACAGTACTTCTTCCTATGGAGTCTAAAATGGCTGAAGTCATTATAATGAAATTTTAGACCATATTCAAATCATTCATCAGAGACAAATGCATTTTATACACTTACCGACCAAATTGGTAATGATGCTGTAGGTGCAAAACATGCTGAACTGAACTTCATCCCAATTGAATCTGTATCGCATGAACAAATAAAGCACATTCATTTCACCTGGAAAAGAAAAACAAACGAAAATATTATAAACAGGGCTATAAAATAACAGACCCAACTATAAAAAGAAACAAATTCAAGTCGTAATTTTATTTCTTTAGCAAGTTGGACTTCTGTAGGTTTTCGTGACTTCGTGCAAGATAAGACTACGTACTTCCTTAATAATTTTTGTAAAAGAAACAATATGGGCGCTTAAACAATATGTAACAAGTAATTTATTAAAAAATTAAATAACTCGACAGCGTAGAAGACCGTTACTAACCAACTTTAGCTTTGTGACGAATCAAACGATGTGTCTTTTATCAAAATCCGCACACACATTTGGTCTAAATAGTTCCACTAAGGTACAAACCCACATACATACATAGGCTGATTAAGCACACCACTGTGTCTCGCGTAGACGAGCAAAAATATAAAAAGTACGACTCGCATTTGACTGGTTTTTATGATTAGTTTGTTGTTAAAACGACAATATATAGACACATTGATGCAGTAGTCACTGCAACTAACTGAAGAACGATCCCCGCAAGTCGCGCTCCCCGCTCACGAAAAACGTCTGTATTGGCCATACGGATGTTTTTCGTGGTCTGGATGTTGTGACACAGGATCATAAGATCCTAATGGAAGTCATTGAACGTGATGCGTGTATTTATTTATTTAATTTATTTATTAGAAGAACACATTCTATAAAAATTATAACTTTTACGGTTCATAAGTTACAGTCAGCTGGTGAACAGATAGACAGACGAACAGTGAGGAATTAGTAAAACAGTCCCGTTGGCAATCTTCGGGTACAGAAAAACCAGGGTTTTTTTAAGGCACAGTACCCTAAAAATGGCATTTATCACCAATTTTATTAGAACCACACCTTAAATATTTTCTATAAGAAAAATTCATACTGAAATCAGACGAACTTCGAGAACAGTACGATACTTCTATACATTGGCTAGCAGCTCTAGTGAAATTTACACTATAGGCGCCACTACTCTAACGTATGAGAAACTTGTCAAACAATACTGACCGAAAATAAAGTTATCTATACTATCAAAACTCTGAGGGGTGCTGGTTTAATAATCCGGCAAATTTTTGACAGTATATTGGTAGTACAAATCCTATAATTGTTATCAAACATTAAGGTTGCCATACTAACATTAATATCTTACAATCTACCCTATTATATTCTGCAACGAGAAGTAATGTTTTAAAAATATTAACTAAAATTATTAAAACTTTTGTAAATGTTTGAATGCAGTTTCTCTTTACTTCAGAATCGGTAACATAGTTTCTTTCAACATAATTCTTTAACCTTTATTTTTTTTAATTACTACCTATCTGAATAAATCATGTATCTGAGAATGAGTGTATACTTATTAGTACGCATTAAAAAAAATTAACAACTACGCGTGACTTACCAGACTAAAATTCCTCTCACACTCAAAGGACAACGAGGCCATAATAATTTGACATACTTAACAGTTAAAAATAACACTAAAATAAAAAAGGAAGTCTTGTCGTTCATTGGCTTAACCGTGTAATGAGTCAGAGGTTCAATGAAGAATTCTCATATTTCTGGACGTCCTGCTACAATAGCGGTTACTTAACGTGTTTCTAAGAGCTTCCTTCAATTTTCATTTTTGTTGTCGGGTTAATTTGAAATATACAGAAATTATATTAAATGGTAAAATTACTAGCGGTGGGTATCAAAATTTTATTTACATTCTAACTAGGTGGGAGAAACATGAATTATAGAAAGCTACGAAAAGGTTACGTCGTAGCACCATATTCGTTACGTTGAAGTTGTAAGTAGACACATCGCTTTTTGAATGTTGATGATGATGAAGTTTATATGCATAAATACCATTAGGATTAAGCTTTTCGTTCTGCTTAAAAATGACATGACTTTTACAAAACGATGGAAAATGTATCGGCTTTTGTATATATTATTAAAGGCAAAAAAATATACCATTTTAGTTGTATTATTATCAAATTTGTAACATAATTTTTTACCTACACGATAGTACTAGGAAAACCTTTACAAACAAAGTATATTTCATTTAAATTTTAAGTAAAATAAAGAAATTCAGATAATAAAAATAAGTCATCAGTTTTTTTTCCGTATTCGTTGTTATATGGGTCTGGGCTGTTAGTAACTCATAAAAGTTTTCTACACAGGCAGTCGCTTAGACTTAAAATAAGCATTCAATCACGAGTTTCGTCACGGCCGGTAGTTTACACATAGCTTAATAGGCAGGGCACAAAGTGCACGATACGAAATGGAGAGGATTCAAACCTACTGAATCGCAAAGTTTTTTTTTTATATAGCATTTTAAAGTACAAGGTTGAAAAGAAAAGAGCAAAGAAAAAGCAATATGTTGCGAATCATATATATTTTATATGTAATAACATAAATATATAGGTATATAACTGTTTGTCCTGATTGACTTCATCAATGTAGAGTCTAAGCCGATGGGGCTATAAACTTAAAATTTTGAAAATAACGATTTTTAGATATGCTGCTATTAATAAATATTATACTAATACTCGTACATACCACGATGTGTTTTAGCAATGTTTACCGACTGTCTCGTCTCAATCCATACGATCCGCGAGTATGATCCATGGGTAAAATTTATAAAAGTTTTTTAAATATTAATTTAAGGTTTAAGAACGCTCGCGGACACCAAGAGCACATAACCCCGGTTTATACAGACCACGTGTGGCTAAGCTTAAAATTGTTAATTAGATCAATCAGCTTACCGTGTAAAGGTCCAAATATAACACAAACGACGACTATTAACAACGAAACGCGCAATCTTCTCCGCCGCGGACCGCTTCTGAACGCGACCGTGAGGGTCTCCCGCACGTGGCGAGCATCGAAGAAGGAACAGACCCACCCTCGACAACCGACCGGCTGCTCCTGAAATATTGTATGTTTTGTAAGAAAATGGGTGTATTAAAATATATCAAGCTGTATATGTCAGATTTTTTCAGAAATTGTAAAAACGTAACAGATTAATGTAACACTATCAGGCTGTTATCATAAAAAAATAGATAGGAACGGTAAGCGAAAGTCTCTAGTGGGTGCTTTAAAGTACCTAGTAAATCAAAGAAACTCAACTCTAACGCAAATAAACTAAAACATTATGTAAATGTAGCATTATAATAGTATAGGATAACTGGACGCTGATAAGCAATACAGACAGTATTACAAGCCACGCGGACTTCATTTTGAGAAAATGGCGTCTAAATATTTCGAACCTAGTCTTAACTCATCTGTTTGAAGAAGTATATATCCATCTTTTCTTTTCTATTTTGATAAAAAGTATAATTAATAAATAACAGATTGGCCAGTAAAGAGTTTTATCTCATAATAAGTTTTTCAAATATATGAAATTATTGCATAATCCAAAATATGGAACTTACTTCAATGTTTTAAACATTAGATTAAGAAACTTTTTTCCGTACTTATTTAGTTCAGATGACTTAAAAAAATTTTGTATAATGTTAAATATGAAATGCCTTATCTCTATTCACCAATATCTCTAAATTAACTTTTTGTGGGTTGACACATTATTGCTTATCAGAATCCAATTATAAGACAAGAATTACATTTATAAGTTTTACTCGTTAGTTGTACTCGGTAGTTAGTTGTTTGTTATTGCTTTACACCTGAAAGATTCACTGTGCCTTTATTTTTGCTGTTGCATAAATAGTCGACCGGTCTAAACTGTATGTATATAGCTGACTGACTGATTCCTATTTATTATTTCATAGGTACAATTTTAGCAAATGAAATAAAAGATGGACATAACTTATTTAGTCTATAAATAAATAATTTAATAATAATAATAATAATAATTTCTAAATTATAGAGCCCTTGATACAGAACATAATACATTTAATGTTCAGAGTACAACAAAATGAATTTCATTCGCGTTATAATATCAAAGATTTATTCGACCCACTTTCATAGTCATCAAATACGGTCTAATTAATTAATTCTGTTTAACGCAACTATCGCGCTAATAACTTTGATTGAAAATTCAACATGGAAACACTGCTATGAGTGACAAATAGACTTTTAACAGTTGTAATTTAAAGATACTACTAATTTTTAATGAATTTGATTTGTAAAAAAAATATATTTATAATATATTATATATTGTTAATGTATAATATTAATGACAATATAAAATATTCACAATTAATTTCATTTGTATAAAAATAATAATGTGTTTATATAACAATAATATTTGCGTAAAAAATGTTACTTTTTTTAATTAACAGTTTTGCTGTTAATGTATCATTTTTTTAATCACTGTAAAAAAATTCCAATTCCAAAAATTGTTTTTTTTTCGTTGAATAAATCATTTTTATTTTTACACTAACGAGACCGTTTGAGAAGGTTCAGTTTTCAAAAGCTCGACGCCATAAAAACATTTATCATTCACACATACATACATAGAATGCGTAATTGAAAAAAAAACATCGATTTTAAAATCGCCACTACATATCAAACGTTCGCAGTTTGAATGGCTTTTAAATCAGACGATAACAGACGTTGCAAAATCCAGCAAAAAGCAACGTATCTATTTTTCATTGAAACCGAAAAATAAATCATTCGTACAGCATCCGCGGCAAACGGAATAAATTGACATATCGCGATAGATCAGTGGCATTACAAATGCAGACACCTATCTGAGCCTCGTGAAAACCACTGATTGCGTTACGATGCTCCCCTTCCTTCGAATTTGCGTAGTGGCACAGAGCAATTTATCACTTAGACGTAGGACCGAGCTCCATCGAATGATGAACGGCCTCAAACTGTACCTTAGTATACAGTAACCCTACACTTCCGATTAAATTGGTTCAGATACTGTCTCAACTTTGTTTGAGTACTTCTTGTTAGCCTTGCCAGCTTTATAGCCGTGAAATATTTTAGAAGCTTTAATTTATTTTAATAGTGTCTAGCGTCAGAATGTACGATGATATTAATACCAGAACGATACCAATTATAAAATTCTACTAAATGCTCATAAAGCTATCAGAAGTGTTGCCGAGATTTATATTATGAAAATAATTAATCAAAGAAGGAGACAAGAAGGTGCAGTCTGATTTTACTAAGAGTTTGTAATAAATTGAATCAAGCTTAATATTAGCATAAGATTATTTATAAATTGTATAAACTTACTCTGTGCCTTTCCTGAGGAATAACTGGATCTTTAAGGCGAATGTATCCATATATTAAGCTGGTCAAATATAAGCAGTTTGATATAAGAAATATGCCGTAGTAACCGATTTGTTGTAACAATATTCCACTTAATGACATCCCGATCGGTATTCCCAAAGACATGCACAAATTAGCCACCCCCACTCGAAATGTCCTCATTTCTTTTGTTGTCACGTCACCAATGTAACTGAATACACCAACGCAAACGGTGATCCATCCTCCCGTTAGCGACGGAAACAAATCCGAGAGGGCCGTGACCTCCAAAGGCAATTCATAGAAAAAATACGTGTTTAATATGAAACTCGTACAGCACAACACTTCTCCGACAATTGGCAAGAGGATACAAGCCTTTCGTTTTCCCGTCTTATCGCTCCACGATCCAACAAATAAAACTAGTATACATGGAAATGCTGTCTGTACAATGTTTTTCCACGCCTGCACTGATGCTGTCAATTTTTGCACTTCTGATTCCTCCATGGTATAATTTTCCGTCTGCCTTCGATTTAACGCTGAACAAACTTCATCACTGTAACCCAAATTAACTCTACATGCCTTTTCCAAATTTAAGTTTTGCACAGCCAATCCCGAAAACACGTTGGACATGATATAACAGGCAATAATCGGTTCGACTGTTATGTTAGACCTGATCTGCATAAGCTTTTCTCTAACACTCAGTCTCTTCTTCGGTTCTTTGGCGTTCACGTCCGCCCCTTTCTCGACGGAAACACTAATTCCGTTCATGATGACCGACTTCTGAAGATATTTTTAAGCCAATCCACTCAAATTAATAAAATTAAATTTAATAGGATGTGATTTTCTCATATTGTCGATTTAAAATCGGTTTGTTTAGTTTATTAAATAATTTAGCTGAGAAGCAGAAATGTCTTCATCGTAGCGCGCACTCCATGGTTTTCGAGAAAACGTTCAGCTCCTTGAAGGTGTATCCACGTGTTTTGGGATAGCGCTGTAGCACGACTGAGAAGACAGACTCGATAATCTTCTTGTCTTAAGTAGATTGAACGGATACGCGTTCGAGTGGTGCTATTTACCAATTTGCTGGTGTAGTGTCGCTTCAGAGCGACAGTATTCGCGGGACTGTGTGGACGGAGCGTCACAACCTTGCTCTGTGCTACCGTTTATTCCATTAGACCATTGCCTGTCATTATTGTGAAATAGTGGGTACTTCTCTGTCATTAGTGCACGGTCAAGGTACGCTTTATGTGGGCGGGAGATATAAGTGTCTTTCGTGTGATGTTTTCAGGCACTTTTTTTGAACATAAATTAATTGAAATACTAATAACGTTAATGACCCCTGGATTGATTATTGACTCACCCCTAAACATTCTTTGCTAAAATTACGTAACAAATTGGTAAATGCTTTCAGTCTAACACTAATTCTACAACAAATGTCTAACAGGAAACCATGTACCATACATTATGAAAAGGTAGAGAGACCATTTTTCAACTCGAATGGTTTTCTTTTAGGGCTTACACCCGCTGTTAATAACCTTACTAATGAGAGAAATTTTTCTCTTGGTAACGTAATGAAATTTTAATTTAAACTGTTTACTAATAAAAGCTTATTTTAAATAAAAAATAGAAGAAAAAAAATTATTACACAGAATATTATTTTTGTTGATTACTCAAAATAGGTTTCTATTAATTTATCAAAACAGCAGAACTATTATTTAAACTGGTACTGTCAACGGACACAAAAATCATAATCGAAATACACTTCTCGAGCTGATGTATTTGGGGCATCTGATACAATGTTATCTCGTTGATTTACGTCACCATTAAAAATGTATAAAAAATCATAGACACCGCTTTTTGTTTTCATGCAAATCGCTCCGTTTTATTACGTGGATACATGAATGGGTTTGAATAAATGGTTTCATATAGGTGAACAGTTTAATATCTCGACATTTTCACAACGAAAAATAAATCGTGGACAATGGGATCGCGTACGGTGGAAATGGCTTGAGAGTTAAAATTGACTTTATTTTCATGTACAATAAGACCCAGCGGCGTATAAAATCAACGATTGTGCAATATCTGAACTCGGGTATTTTAATAATGATTTATTTTAATTTTTTTTTTTTCGATGTTATGCGTGAATTATGAATATTGAATATTGAAATTCGGATTCGATAATATTGGTATCATTCACATTTACGAAATGTACCAGTAATTTCGGGACTTACTGGTAGAGTAATAGTAAAAAATATTTAAAAAATTGCGTAAGTAAAGCTGTTCCTTTGAGCTATGTACATACTTTTGCAGTTTGTTGTTAATATTAATATATTAATTAAATTGTTATGTATATCTGCTATCAAATATATAATAAAAATATTACTTATATTCTGTAAAAATTTAAACTAAATCCTTTGAATGAAGGATAGACATACTGACGGCGTAGGCTTAGTAATAAGGTCTTATTGGTACCCATAGGTACATTACATAACTTAAAAAATTGCGCATGCAACAGCATACAAATGATACTTAAAATTGTAACTTCTTTAAAATATATAATTCTCTTTCCCTCAATGTCACATTGTTTTTTTCTCTTATATAACGAAACGTACTAAATGTATCTTTAAATTTTACTCTCAATTCTCGTCCACTTATCAATTTTATCGAATCATCTAAGAAGTTTTACTTCAAAAATCAATCTAATATATTAAAAATAATGTTTGTTTGTACGTATCTTGAAGCTGGCATACCATACCTCCGATTGCAATAAAACTTTGCCAACTTATTTTAAAACCGCGAGTCAAAGCAAGGACGAATACACCGTTGTGGGCACGATGGGCATGCCCACAACCCTAATGGACTTGTGACGTCACACATGCCTTAGTAAAAAAATCGTTTATGACTGATTGAGGCCCAGTTTTAGCAATCATTTAATGATATTTTCAATCCTCAATCGTGAATATATACAATTTAATTATATTTATTTATGGATACATATTTTCATATGAGCGAGTTCGACTCACCCTTGGATGATTGTCGGGTGGCTCTGCCCACAACCTTTTTTGATAGAGTGAAAAACAATTTCTATAAAATAACAACTAATCGCGTCAACATTGTTACCATTAATTACAATTTATCTTTCGCATCCAATCATCAGATCTAATAACGCGTCCACGACACACGTAGGAACGTTTAAACAGCGGCAATTGAGTTCGGTTAGTTACCGGCAAGTTTTGTGCCGTGTCTCCACTAAATCGCTTGCACGTGACCCCGCAGGTTTATTAGACTTATCTATTTACCTGCCACGCGGTATTTTTACGACACTTTCTGAAACTCGACGGTATTAAATTCAATGTTATAAATCGTTTGGAAAAGAATTAGAGAATATATTGTCTATACGAAACGTTGGTATTAGTTTTGGTGAAATTAACTGCCTGTCGCATTTGTTTAAATCTGAATTTATAGAAGTTAGAGAAACAACTTTCATTTACAGACTTTTTAAACTTAAAATTGAAATCCAAAATATGGTTTATTCACATGGGCTTTTCAAAAAAAAGCGTATTTAGCCTATTATTTAAAATTATATTTTAGGAATATTGTTATTCCTTTTAATTATTAGAATCTGTAACATACTTTAACGTATAAAAATACTATAAGATAGTGACTATATATCGATTTCATTATATTTACTAGAACATTTTTTTAAGAAAACCTTAAATAATTGTTAAATGATGAATACAAAATAATACAAAATCGGTCCTGCTGTGTATATTTAGATTTATTTAAACTATAATACTATACATTGCTTATCTTCAGACTTAGGTTCCAATTAAAAGAAAACTGTCGTCCATATACATACATACATTATAAATAAAAGGACGTCAAATCGCATTAATATTTGCACGATATTATTTGTGAGGCAATAAATACGCTCAGAGGAATTGCTATTAATTTCTTCACAGGCGCTCATTCCGAGCCTGCTAAACCAGCCGCAATAATTCTATAACCTGCAATTAATTGGGTAGTTGAGTACTCGAGTATTCTCAATCAGTAAGTTGACGGTTAAAGAGAAATATGAGAACTCTCAATGTATTTAGTGCAATAAATATTATCGCAAAACTGTTTTCTTTTGAAACTTTTATATAAGTACCATTATTACGAAAGAAGACCAATATTAACTGAATTATTAGTTTAGAGAACTCTTAACCTAACCTTTTCACTTTAATATTGAACATAATAATAAGCCGATTGAGTTTTGTCCTGAGAGTTCTTTTATTTAATATTTATTTATATATTTGATAAAGCTGGTCCATATATCGATTCAGAATATAATTACACCAGTTTCATTAAAATACATATAGAGATTACCGGATAACAGTCAAAATAGGCTTCGAATTCATATTGCATCAAGATGCAATTATAGTAGATTCGACAAAAAAAAAACAAGTATTCATAAAGCCATTTTACAGTTTCATTTAAAGTATGTACGAAAGCAAAACTAATGGCGTACATATTTTAGCTGACCAACAAACTTTAAGAAGTAACACAAAACAAGGCGAACAGTTAACGAGTGTTTAAAAGTAACTAATTAAAATTCGAAACCGAAACATCGTGCGTATTTCGACTAAGATTAATAACTTGCAACTACTTTAAGTTATAACTTTAAGCCATAGGTTTTAACACATTATGTAACAATTCTAGAACAAGCGGTAAAGTTAAACTAAAAGTTATTAAAATATTAATATTTAATTGAGGTAGAACCTAGCTGTAGCCCACTGACTACAGTTCGCATTCGACTGGCTCGACCAGGACTTATGTCATATAATACTTTCATGTCACAGGAGATAGGTGTAAAGTAGCTAATAGATATCTGCATTTCTTAAAGTGAGTGAGAGAGCCAGAAGCCTACCCACTCCCTAATTTCTTTCCTCACTTCCTATTCCCTTTCATCGTTTATTCTTTTTTAAACTAGGAAGGCATGTATGGCTGCTCTGGTGCTACAAATATTCATGGACATTAGTGATTACTTAACATCAGGTGTCACCTAACATATTAAATCCATACTTAACATTGTAAACGTGAAAGAAGTTCTAACTATCTTTTTATTACACTTTCAGGCCTAAATCGCTATAGGAATTTCGAGAAATTGAATTTGAATTGAATTTGATACATACATAGATTGGACTTAGAAGACTGATATAGGTAACTTTTTATTGGAAAATAAAACTTTAAGTAGTGAATAGGAAATAAAAGGTTTTTTGCATATTTTGGATTAAAAATCATCCGAACAAGTCGAAACCAATCAGTTCGTAACGTCCGCCTTTTTATTAAAATCGATTCAAATTTAACACAAATTACATGGATGGTAATCGTCATACTTTATTCAATAATCTTAACCTTCTATTTTATGTACGACAGCAGTTTAAATCAGATCGCAACAAGGTTATACATAACACATTTGTCGGTGTGTCCATCACAGGGTCCGGCTCATAAAGCATGTTTACGGTCAACCAAATTGAAGTTCCCCTTCCGTCCCGAGACTTAATAGCTAGTCATAGACACGCTGTATTGAACAATCAGCTGTCAACACTACCCGTGCCACTAATGGTACGAAGGACCCACTTGATATGCAGTAAGAAAAACTTAAATATTTCCTTAAGGGAAAACATAATTCTTAAAGTGTATCTGTAAGGGTAGCGTATCTTTAGTGTTACTGAAATGACGGGTTATGTACACAACATAAGGATCAACTTGTTCATCACTAGGTCCGGCTCGTAAAGTATGTTTACGGTCTGCCAAATTGTAGTTGCTGCCCTTTTCGTCCCAACGGTTAATAGCCGTTCAAAGAGCTCGCTGTATTGAACAATCAACGGGCAATATTAACACTAGTCTTGCAGCTGACGGTACAAAGTACCCACGTATATTTGAGGAATACTTGATAAAGGAAACGTGTAAATTTTTATGTTAAAACTTTTTTTAACCAATAAATGTTTATTTGCTTTGGACTAACAAATCTAAACAGTATTACGAATTTCGTTTAGGTTATCTATATTTAATAAATAATTCGTATTCAATTCAAAATAACGAGGGACAAAACCTATATAACGGAAACAACTTAATTAATAATCCCAAAGCCGCATGCGTGGCGAATTCGACGGCCGAAGTAAATAAGTTTGCGATGATGTCGCTTTTGCAAAATATCTGATTTCAAATAACAGAAAGGTTATTTTATGTCTGTTTCTAATTTTAGAAAAAAAACGAGTTTGTTATTATTGGAATTATTACATTATTTATTTCTGTAGCTACCAACAACTAAATTTGAGTATTTTACTTCTTTATATTTTTAACCTAAGTGCCATATGTTTTGTATTTTAAGCGTCTGTAATGTATCTATGTATGTTTGTTTGTATGTATGTTTATAGGCATGTTTCTTAAGCACGCTCTGATGCCTAAACAGTTTGATGGATTTTAACGTATGTTTCATAAAGAATATTTTATTTCCTGGAATTTTCATGGAAACGGAAGGAATATTCTGCGAGAAACATCGATCTCTAATACCATTTAAGTGAATTCCGCTAAAAGAAATGTACATAATAGACTTTACAATATTTGTAAAACTTTTTGTATTCATACTAAAAGCTATTGATAATTATTTTAAAATGAGTTGAAATATACACAAGTTCTTATAACATATATAAAATCATGAGACACTTTCATTTAATAGGAATTCCTACTTAAGTACGACGATAATTACCAAAATATTATTACGATATTGTTACAAATTTTTGTGTAAAAAAATTATTTAATCGAGCACATTGACATTTTGATGGCAATTTTAGTCACGATGCTGTCACTAAGCATGTGTTCATTTGGCATATTGTATTAACAGCCGTACATGCATACTACATACTATATATTGTACCAACTACATAGCCTCACTTACCCTTCATATTCGAACACATTTCAAAGCCTTGCTGGACGACAGTAGAATAACTGAGTGGGTGCTATCTATACAAGCAACACTTTAAATTCTGCCAGTAGGATGATATTAGTACAATGTTACGCCAATGTTGTGTTGTCTTTCTGCTTCTAATTTCAGAATAAAATACCTATTAGCTTAATATACTACTAGCAGTACACTATTTTTATTATTTACCTTAGTCTTAAAAATACAAAATCGTTAGTCATGACGTTTCTCAAACCTTATTAAAATTGATCAAAGAAATATAAATACTATCTTTGAAAGTATTGTCGATCAACCGATATGCTTATGAAGCGAAAATTATAATATTATATTATAATTAGCATGGTTCTACAACTATGCCTATTGGAGTTATTATAATATTTTGTTTAGCTGATTCCCAGATTACCTATCTATGACAAGAAAAAATTGTAGACATTTTTTTTTTAATAAAATTAATGTAAGCAAATTCGCAAGTGAGAATGTAGTTTAAAACAAAATATATAGATTTGATATATTCACTCGTAAATTACATTATTGTTATCCACCAAACATGAAATACTCGGAAAATTGATGGAGGCCTCGGGTGGTATTCATAATTGCATCTGGCTGACAGTCGTATGACGTGCCTAATCTGTATGCAACCGCGAACACTGCGTTTCCGAACGATACATAATATACATATACCAAACACGGTATATCTATGTATAAAAATAACAGGATAAACTGTTGAAGAACATTTTTCTTTATCAAAAACAGAATCCAGTATAAATTATTTAACTGAAACAAATAGTATTTATTTTTACAAATATTTATAGTAATCTAAATATATATAACTCAAAAATGACTGACTGACATAGTGATCTATCAACGCACATCCCAAACCACTGGACGGATAGGGCTGAAATTTGGCATGCAGGTAGATGTTATCGTAAGCATCCCCTAAGAAAGATTGTAATAAATTCCAGTGGATTGTACATAATATAAAGATGAGTGTAAAATAAGTAGGAAAAAATCTTACTACCTCTGACGTACGCTGCAAAAACCGTTAGAATTACACCTTTGGAATGTACAATGGAAATGTTCAACTCAAATATTCCTACCATAAAGCCGTGACAGTATACATCTATCTCTTATGTATAAGCCATTATCGTCAAAATTAATCTTGCGCTGACGAAGTCGCGAGCGCCAGCCAGCAATAAATAAAGCTAAAGAGTTTGTTGGTTTGTTAGAGGCGTTAATTTCTGGATATACCAGTCTCATTTCAATTTTTTATAAAATATTTTACATACATACGGATCGAATAATATATTATATCCCCAATATAATACATATATTAATCGACCCGTATGTATGTAAATTTATTTGTCCACAATTTTCTCAAAAACGACTTACCCGACTTAAATAGGATTATCGTAATTTAAATGCATACTTTTAGAAAAGATTATATAACATATCCTAATAGATTATATTAGGATCTAAAATACATCTTCGGCGATAGACAATGGTACTTAATATCTAATAGCAAACCCATTATGGCTGCCAGCACTTCTATGTCAACGCAAACAACAACAGTTAAATTTGAAGTCGGTTATATTTTTCGACGAAAACTTATTTAATGATAAAGTTCGTAAGGAATCACATCACCCTAATACCCATAAGAGCGGAGCAGTAACCATAGATGCGGATGAAACCATCACAAGCAGCTAGTATAATGTTGAAAACGAAGAATGAATTAAAATTACGTTACAATTAAAAAAATCGAAAATATTTATTTTAAATTTATTTAAACCGAAAGTGAAATGTTAATCTACCTCCAGCATTAAAGGGTTAATATTTCCCATTTTAGTAATCAAGTGATTGAAGGCTTAATATATTCCTATGTCTACGAAGTTTGCCGAAGAGAGTTATATAATACTTGTTTCTTGTTAACATTTATAGTATAACTATACGATTTAGTAATCAATTTGTGCTCAGAACTTCACAGAACTTTCGGTTAATTTATCCACATCTTTTTAGCTTACTACACTTTCATTCATTACCTTCTTAATTTGTATTTATTATGTATATATTTTTACTATTTTATTTATATATAGTATATGTTAGGAATATATCATAAAAGTAAATAATACTGTATTTTGTCTATGGTAGCTCGTTGATCAGTTATTATACATATAATGGAAGTACGCATCCTCCCTCTCTCTAGGATAGATTGCTCATCTTTACTCTCAGAAATATATTCATAATTACAAATAAACTAGTAACTAGAACCTTAGATAACAGTATATTAAAGTATTTTATTGTAATTAATATTTTTATATTGTATTGTGCTTATATATAAATTAGTTTTTTTTTCACCTTCATTACTTCTTAGTCTTCTGTGCCTATACCAAATTTATAATATTGTTATTCTATCCTCAAGGGCTTCTAGAAGAGATCTTTTGTAAGAGATAAGATGTCCTTTGTACATATACTATAATATTTAATTTTGTAATTAGTTTTAAGGTACATAAATAATAATAACTAAATAAATAAATAGTATTATCTCGAAGAGTTTTATTCGAAAAATTGACCTTAACTTCATAAAAGGTATTATTATCTTCCTATGTATAGTTATTTCATGTTTTTTATATAATACTTTTATACGGATTGTAACAATTATGGCAGTGGTTCTCAAATAGTGGTACGCGTACCCCCAGGGGTACATGAAGAGCTATTCGCAGCAATCTACTAACAATAAGATAATAAAATCAATAACAAAATAATCAAAATATCAAATTATAATTTTTACCGCTACCGCTATATTAACTTCTTCACGCCGATCCGCCGTTGTGGGCACGATTGGCATGACCATAATGGCCTTGTGACGTCACACACATGCGTTAGTTAAATAGTAAAAAAATATATCGTGCGTGAATGATACAGACCCATCATTAGTAATAATTTAATGATATTTTCAACTCTCAATCCTAAATATATTTATATTTTAATATACAGGTTGAATTTTTCAATAGATATAGAACATATTTACGTAGAGTCATACATAGGATACGACTAGCATTTGGCAGATTTTCGGGTGGTTGTGCCCACAACTTTTCTGAGAGCTGGACCTTTACCCCTGCTTCTTTGAGAATCATACTGCCTTAGTCAAACAGTCCATACGCAAACTGTAATCTGTGGGCTACAGCTAGAAAGTTTGGCTTGCAGCTCTCTCATAGTATCAAAATTTAAGTGACTGTTTGTAATTTAAAATTAAAAGTTTTTAACTAAATGTATATGAAAGTACACAGGGCGCTTACATTATAACATCAAAAACACAATTTTTAAAATATTTGTCTGTCTATTTGTTCAGGGTAATCTCTATAACAGCTGGATCGATTTTAACGGGATTTTCATTCACAGACAATTAATGTTATAAGTAATAACTTAGGCTACTCTTATTTTAATTAATTAATAAATAAAAGGGTTACACGAAAACAAAATTGAAACCAATGAAATAGTGAACAATATGCGAACAAGTAGAATAGGCAACATTACATAAATATATTTTTTCTCAAATTAAAGCGGATGAAACTGCCGGGCACAGCTAGTATCGAATATTTTGATTGCAGTAGTTTTCGATAATTACCCTGCAAATATAAACGAAAACAACGTATATCCAAACGAAAATACTATTATGTACACAGATTGCATTGCCAAACTATTTACATCGTAATTCGAAACGTTTCACATATCTCGCTAACATTTCTAAGCGTAACACAATGTTACCGACGCTCAAACGATTCCATAGGATTATCTAAGGATTTGTTACGAGGTAATCTGAGATCGCTGTGTTTCGACGATTTGCTTATAGATCATATTGCATGTGGGTATTGACGGGATTCAACATCGTACCTAACATTGACTAGTGGTCGAACGCCATTTTGTACGTTTAAAATACAGATGTGGGATTTTCATATATTATAAACTAGCAATTGCTCGCGGCTACGCCCGCGTATAGTTTAGAATGTGACCTTTCCAGAATTTATTACCCCCTAGCGTCATTTTAAGGGATGATTTTGAAATTCTGGGATACATATATTTAATTATTCTCCCTAAGTAATGTTTGTGCTGAATTTAATCGGCCAAAAAAAATACACTTTCTCCATATAAACTTTACACCCCAGTGTGGAATAATTGAAGTACCCCGTTTTCTATTTTATATTTCATTACTATCACCCAGAAGTATGTGTATTAAGTTTTAAGTTAATACGACCACGAAATAAGATTTTGCATACAAATGTTTTTACCCCTTTTCACCCTCTTAGGGGTGAAAGATCGAAAAACCCTTTCTTACTGGATGCCTACAACCTAAAAGCCACCTACTGCCAAAATTTCAAGTTGGACGCTGATAAGCCACACGGACATTTTGATAAAATGGCGTCCAAAGATGTCAAACCTATTCTTAAAACATCTGTTTGAAGAAGTATATACCCATCCTTTCCCTTCTATTTTGATAAAAAGTATAATTATTTAATAGCAGATAGGCTCGTAAAAAGTTTTATATAATATTAAGTTTTTCAAATATATTTGATTATTGTATTATTCAAAATATGGAACACACTTTAATATTCTAATCTTTAGATTAAAAAACTTTTTTCTGTACTTATTTAGTTTAGGTGACTTGAAATTTTTTTGAATATTGTTAAATACGAAAAGCATTATCAGAATACATCAATATCTCCGAATTCGACTTTTGGTGGATTGACACATTTATAGTTTCTTTTTTATTTGCATTTGAAATATTAAAATGAAGTATAATTTTTTTCGTTATTAATAAATATTACTTAAAATTATCAAATCTTTTTTGTGCTAATGTAACTAACAGACAGCTACTATAATTAAATATTTCGTTCATTCATTAACATAAAATCGATTATCTAAAGATAACGATATTCAAATCGATTCAGCGCGAAAAATATTATACATGCAAGATCTTCGAAGTTCATAATAAAATTTCTTACTTCAAGAGATACCCCATTACAAGCTGATAGCTAACTTTAATATATATAAGTCCTTACAAACTTGAGTTGAGTTTGAGCGTTTCCTATCTCTACATACTCCCGAATATATAACCCGACTCAATTTAAACGACACTAAGATGCCTCGTAAAGTATACGATTTGTATACCTTTTGAAGGTGTACATGTGCTTATTTAGTGGTCGGTTGTGGCAAACGGAGCGCAAGTAACTGGTATAACTATATACACAACACTGGTATCGGGAATTTTAAGCTGATTATCGATTCCGCACGAAATACCGATTCGGAAAGGTAGTATATTAGGTTTCGCTTTATACATCGAATTGTACGACTAGCTTTGCGTGTAGATGCGGATATCCGCAAACCTTAATCTCTAAACCGTCTGTGTGTGTATTTATAAGTGCTGCGTCGTTAATAGGAAGGCCTTTAGGTTCCCAGCGGTGGGACTTTACATTCTGTTACTTTACTTTGTAGATGAGGTGGGTCATTTAACAATGGTATATTTTTAAATTTTATCTTAAAAGTAAATAGCATAAATAAATTGAATTGACGGAGCACTTATAAATACACTGAAGTATATTGTATAGATTTTATTAAATGCAAACAATTATTTAAGCTTAAATTCTATATCTTTAAGATAATATTATGTGGCGCGGATTATCCGTGCTATTAGTCTAATGTATTAAATATGAGGAAGTCGTATACCCAGGGGGGGGGAGTTAATTCCAAATTTTTATCGAAAAAAAAGTACTGGTCCCAAGGAATAGAAAAATAACTTTTAGGCGGTGATAGGGCATACAATAATGGACATAATTAAGACTTTTTAAAAACACCTACTTTAAAAGCAAAATAAACAATCTCGTTTTCTTGGGTAAGATACTAATTCCAGTTATTATTATATAAAAAATCAATTACTAAAACGATGGTTAAGAAATGACGTTGTTCTGACAACGAACATTACAAAATACATACATCACTAATTGAAAACCTCCATACTTTTGAAGTCGGTTGATTAAGGCAAAACAAGCCGCAAACTATAGGAAAGTTTATATATGGATGCTGATAAGCAATACTGTGTCAAGCCACACAGACTTCATTTTGAGAAAATGGCGTCTAAAGATGTCAAACCTATTCTTAACAAATATGGTTGAAGAAGTATATGTACATCCATCTTTTATTTTATTTTTTAATAAAAGGTATAAAGAATTTAAATCAGACTGATAGATTTTATATATTATCTTATAAAAAGTTATTGAAATATTTGAGATTATTGTATAAATTGCAAAAAATGAAACGCACTTGAAATTCGAACCAATTATTTTCCGTACTTATTTAATTTATATGACTACAATTTTTTTGAATAATGTTAAATAGGTGATGCAGTATCAATTTGACTTTTTGTGGGTTGACACATTATTGCTTATCAGCATTCATATATGTATATAATCTAAACTAACTGGCTGTTATATTGACTGACTGTTGGATCAACACAGAGCCTAAACACCTAGGCCTAGAAACACGAAATTTAGCACAAACGTTCCTTAAATGTCGTAAGTGTGCATTAAAAATCCATCCATTCCCAAAGAGGTGATAAAAATTTAAATGGGATGAAAATTCTTAAGTATACGCGGGTAAAGCGGCGGGTACCTGCTAGTTCTCTATAAGCGCGAAGTTTCATTAAGATAAATTCAATAATTACAATACAACACAAACGTTTTGTGTCCTCGATAATTAATTAATTGTTCCTTTCGTTGGTATCATAAAATTTTCATGTATCATAATAATAATTAGTGTGGTTTCAACAGGTAAAAATTTCTTATTAAACTTTTCATTTAGCTTATATTGTCATTCAATGCTAATAATATTTTTTTAATTATAAATATGTTACGTTCATAGTATTTGAAGCTTACAATTTATAGCCACTTCCAACTTTGACAAGCTCATGTCTCAGCTCAAGCCTGTCATAATCAGTCGTTAGCCGGTTGCTAGGCAACGTTGTCCACAGTGGTCGGCATTTTGTGTGCCAAAATCTATCAGCTTATAACATAACTATAGGTATTTAATATCTTTATACAATACATTTTTTATTATAGTAAAAAAAAATATATATACTTTTAGGAACCCCTAAAACAATACATATCATTATTAATTATTATAATACATTAACATGAAATCATCAATTAATCGTCAATTATTAAATAATAGCTGCCTCGTGATTTTATGCGCGTTTGTGTTTACTATTTCGCTCCTATGAATCGGAACGTGATGTAATATAGCCTGTAAACTTTCTCAAAAAACGGGCTATCTAACACAAAAATAATTTTTCAAATCGGAGTTTGTATGTAGAGAACATATAAACTTACAAACAAAATTTACCTCCTTTGCTCGCGGTTCCGGCGGTAATATATTTCGTTAAGCCGGACAACCATCTAAAAGTTATTTTCTGTGTGCCCAACATATACGACATGTGGCTACTGTAATTGGACGCTGATAAGATAATGTGTCAACCCACAAAAAGTCAAAATCAGAGATATTGATGTATTCTGTTAAAACGTCACGTATTTAACATTCTTCAAAAAATTATTAAGTCATCTATACTTAATAAGTACCGCAAAAAGTATCTTAATTTAATGTTTCGAATTTTAAAGTGTATTACATATTTTGCGATAAGCAATAGTCTCATACATATATAAAACTTGTTATTGGTAAAACTTTTACTATATTAATCTGATTTTAATTAATTATACCTTTTATGAAAATAGAAAATAAAAGTAGATATATACTTCTTCCAACATTTTCTCAAAATGAAGTTCGTGTGGCTTGACATAATATTGCTTATCAGCGTCAAATTATACAGTGGCTATACCTTCGTGCTAATAATAAGGTAACAGAGTTGTATTGCAGTCGGACGAACGACATGCGTATGAGCGACCAAACAAACATATGTACATTAATTCATATATATATATTATATATATATTAGATACATTCAATAAATTCATATATAAGGCGAGAATTACACTTGTTAATTTTACTTTCGTGACTGATATAAAATAACTCTGAAACCTTGCAGTCAAAATGAACCACCGACAATAAATTCTTTCAGTTGTAATACAATGAGAAATAACTTATGTAAATATGTATGGAAATCTAATAGCAAACCTTATAAGTGTAATTCTTGTCTTACAATAAATTTTTTTTCAAAACACTAAACCGACTTCAAAAATGAACCTTAGAGATACAAATTAACTACAAGGCATAAAATAAATGTTTTCTACAACATTATGAAGTCGGTGCCTAGTAAAACATTCGAAGTCGGCGTCAATTAAGACCTTTTTCGTGCTATTTACTATCCCTAAATCGGTATAGATGTGCCTATAATATTTGAAGTGTTTCCTCGATTTCTCCAGGATCCCATCATCAAATCCTGACCTGAAGACAATGGGACCACCTTGAAAGTACACCCTTTCCAACAAAATTGAAAATCGGTCCACAAACGGCGGAGTAATTGGTGAACATCCATAAATAAAGTCCTCGACGAATTGAGAACCTTCTCCTTTCTTGGAAGTCGATTAACAAAGATATACCTTATCATACAAGAAAAATAGTGAATCCTCCTTTTTATAAGAGTAATACGATACGTGTAAACAATCGATAAATGCCAATTATTTAAAGGCTTAAAACAAGCAATCAAAATATTCCAAACTATCATAAAATCCTCAGCAAATAATCATAGGTACATATCTTGTTTCACATCCGAAGCCTTACGAGTACGCAGGCATATCGTGTATGAAATTAATTTCACCTATTTGGTGTGCTGGGACGGATTACAGTTGACTGATGGGCGCGTTCCTATTTGAGTAAATCCGATCCCGGACGTCATACAGAGCCAAATCCCGGACGATCCCGGGACTGAATGCTTATTACATATAACTTGTTGCTGCTACGTTTATCTGACGTGTTTCAAACGAACTTTTACTGTTACAAGGATTTTAAGGGAATGATACGTTTTAATACTGTCTAGGAACAAGATGTTTTAATAATGAAACATGGAAAATAATATTAAATATTTTGGAAGATTTTCTTTCTTTGTTTGATAAAATATTACAATTAAATTTAAATTTTATTTTTTTATATAATAGAAATAAACTCTATACATACGCGTTTTAAAATATCAATATGTCATAGACAGATCACAGAGACAGTAGTTGTTTTTTACAATAGTGATTTCGAGCTTCTGGTCGCGACACATTCCGCCTTAAACTAGGCATAGATACTACCTAAGGTTTAAGTTATTTCTATACTTTTGATAAAATATCAAATAAAAATAATTTAGCTTTCAAAATTTAACAGGCAGATATGGTTACTGTAATAATACTGCAGTATCGACCTTATTCTTTTTAAAGTATTATGAGAGACTTTATTCGATTAAACTCTAAGAATAACATCCTATTTCTTGTGCAAAGGGCCTTATCGTAGCCTCGTCCGATGAAGGGATTTGTAGGAACGAATCCGAGCATGTCCCCCAACAGTCCCTGGCTTATTTACCCGCTATACTCCCCACAGCTCTCGGGCGAAGCGTTCGTCATTTCTAAACAAATACAAATAACATTTTCCTTCTCATGTCCTTGTAAATACGAGAAACTGTGATCTAAAAATGAGTATTTTAGCAAAATAAGAATACATGTATTTTTATATATGTCTTGTTATGTTTATTGAATTTTTTTTCGGTATCCTTTTTTTATGTTTTTGATAAAATTGTAAAAGCTACGTAACATTTTTTGTTGAGTCACTTCGCCACACTAGCCATTATTTTACAGTATCGTACCGATATCGTGTAGTGCCCATATAATTTATCGTGTTTATACATCTTATTATGGGTCCCGACAATAATACTAATGTGGCGTCTCCAATATTGCCGACATGTACTTTTCGTTATTAATTGATATCCATCACTCACCAAATTGTATCACAAATGCGCTGCTGCAATTGAGAACCAATTGTGTCTCAAATACGCTGCTGCAATTGAGAACCAATTGTGTCACAAATGCGCTGCTGCAAATGAGAACCAATTGTGTCACAAATGCGCTGCTGCAATTAAGAACCAATTGTGTCACAAATGCGCTGCTGACCTTAAAAGGAATAAGAAGGGATGAAGAAGACTGGAAAGGGACAGGAAGGGAAGGGATTGGACAAGACCTAACACCATTAGGCTTCTAACTCTCTTACTCACCACACGAAAAACAGCTATAAACTAGCAAGTTTACGCCGATTTTCTGAAAGTGTGGTATTTTTACATTTGAGTCAAATCAAATTTGAAACAACCACAGCACAATTTCATATTATAACTTCATTCAACCACACAATCATACATCATTAAAACATTGTATAGTACACGATAAAATTCTAACGTTAACATTAAAAACTGAAGTACAAAATGTGAAAACGTCGATTCCTCTATTTCTCTTCTCAAAGCGGAATTTTCAATAAATGTTAAACTTCCGTTTCGAATAAAACTTGAAAAAAAAACTTAAAAGGCTAATTAAGCACTTGTACAGACTATTACAGCTGAAATTGAAGTAGGTAGTTATTCGTTTGAGTCTTTCTCAAGTCGACGTTGCAGTTCCCACTTTTACCCACTTCCCGGATTCCGCTGTCTTGCATTACGGAATTTTCTACTATAAATTTTTATTAAGTTTTCTTTATTAGTTTCAACTTCTGCCATGTTCTCGTACATAAATATCGTAAAATATTTTACAGCTCATTGCTATATGTCGTCTTCAAGATATAAAACATGACATAAAAATGCTATAAGCTAAGAAGAATTAATAGAAAACCTGTGTCTGTACACATTGGTAGTGTATACAAATATTATAAAGAGGTAAAGTTTGTTTGTATATTTTTAAGTAGAAAGTAATCTCTGAAACTACAGTTCTGATTTAAAAATTCTTTTCGAGTTAGATCGCCTGTTTATTGAGGAAATTGTAGGCTATATTATATCACGCTATGACTCATAGGAGCATACCGGTAACTATAAAAAACGAATAAAAACGCAAGGGTCAACTAGTACATTATAAACGCAAAAGTAATTCTGTCTGTGTGTTACGTAATCACGCCTAAACTACTGAACCGATTTTAATGAAGTTTGGTACAGAGATAATCTAGAGCCTGAGAAAGGACTACATTTTAATGCGAAAAAAACTATGTAAGAGATTGAAATAGAGGTACAATTATAATAATAATAAATAAGAGTAAATAATTCTGTCCAAGCAAAATAGCATCGTACATTACACCAAAATGATAAAAACGACCTTGGTGTTTATCCAGCGATGGCATTTGTTATTTTGTGGTCACTAGATTTAAGAGACGTCCCATGCGAAATGTCTTTCAATGTACTTTTACTGGTAATCAAATGAAAAAACCCTTGACACCACCAACCACCACCAAATTAATGTATATATAATTTTCGAGAAAATTTTAATGTAAACAAACAATATTTCGATATAAATATATTTTAGAAAAAGAATTAGGTCAAAAATAGTTTCACGAGAACCTCGTGAAAAACAGAATAGGAAAACACAATAAACAATTGTTTCTAAAACAATAAAACCGTAATCTATTAAAAAGACAATATAAACAGACACATTGCACAATCGAAAAACAAATTCATCAGAAAAGTAGCTCAAAAGAAAAAGGAAACAAATAAAAAGTTTCCAATAGCAATTAAAAACGATACCACGCGGCAAATCATCAGCCATTGGAAAGATCTAGTACATTCCTTTGACAAGCCGGGAGAACCTTAAATTACAAAGTTTCGAAGCTATTGCGGAGAGTCTTAAACAATACAATTTCAAACTATTCAACTAAACTTCGATTGAAACTTCTAGAACCGATAACAATTTATAAGTGTGGTGGCACGGCTTCGCTTAAGTGAACTTTTCGAGGGCAATATATACACCTGACATATAGAAAAAAATGTTTGTTTGTTTATTTGTATCTTCCTTCCATATATCCGATTTCGATTTGATTCAGCTTTGTCAACTTATTGTTTAAACTTGCGAGAAGGATATAACGTGGCACAATTAACTTCAAGTAGGTCGCGCGAGCTTATATAGACCAGACAAAAAAAAAAGTATTAAGCGTTCAACATAACAAAATCTACATTAACGCAAGCAAAGTCACAAACACAAGCGAGTATATACTAATAATAATATCATGTAAACGACGATTGTCAATTGTTTTGTTGATAAATTCAAATTCAAAATATACTTTATTCAAATATGCTTTTTAAAGAACTTTCAAATCGTCATGTTACTAGACAGTTGGTTATAGATTTTTTAAGCTACTCAACAAAGATAAAAGCAGCAGACATATCTAGATGTTTACACTGCTAACTGTACGAGCACACAATAGGCTTAAAGCCCAGACCATAGCAGCTTAGATCCCTCAGTCAGCTGCGCATAAGCAATATTAAGAAGGATCGATACCTAATACAGAATGTCCGTGTATGGCACATCAACTTGCCTTCAAGCAGCTTATTTGTTTACCCCTACGATCTTTAGCTTAAATCTTATTTGTTATTTTAGAGAGTCCAGAAATTAATAATAATACTAATTTTGACTTCTGTCACATTGTGTCTTTTGCTTTTGAAATCATTTCATTATAATTTTAAATTATTACTTACTTTATTTTTTCGATAAAAGGAATATTGAATTAAAAGCATATTTAATATATTATCTAATAAAAAGTTCTTCATATATTTGAGATTATTGTATAAATAGAAAAATATGGACACACTTGAAATTGGAAACAAATTATTTCCCTTTTCTCCGTACTTTTTTAGTTTATATGACTTAATTTTTTATATTAATTTTTAATAGGTAATGCAGTATTAAAATATATCAACATCTCCGAATTTGACTTTTTGTGGGTTGACGCATTATTGCTTATCATCATACAATTTTCCTGTTGTGCGGTTTCTAAATTATGGTGCACTAAGTTTACTTGATCTGTTGAATAGATGTGGTCATAAGACAAAGAGATAGTATTGCGTTGTGGTCAATCCCAATCCTCGTTGTCACGCAAGCACGTTCGATAGTTAATTACGAATTTCCTATCAGATGTATGAAGTCATTAAGAGAAACAGGATGTTTACTTCATATTCATTTTAGAATAAAAAAGAATTATTAAATGATTGCAATATCAAGATAATTATTTCCATACATAAACATCAATGCCTCCAAAAGGGCTGTAGCGTTATGGATGAATTATTTAGGCAATCTTTATGATCGGTTCAGTGGTTTGTACTTTTGGCAAAAAGGTCGCTAGGTGATCACTACTAACCTACAAATTATTATCATACGAAAGTTATTTGGAATCATCAATCAATTATATTATATGCTGAAATTTATTTAAGCATTCCATCGTACCAACGATATTAAAATTCTGACTGATTCATCAACGCAGAGCCTAAACCGCTGGGGTTAAAAATATGAAATTTTGGCTGTAAATGACTTTTAGGTTGTAAGAATCCACTAAGAAAGGTTTTTTCGATTTTCCACCCCTAAGAAAGTTAAAAGGGGTAAAAACATTTGTATGAAAAATCTTATTTCGTGGTCATATTAACTTAAAATTTAATACACATACTTTTAGATGATAGTAATGAAACGTGGTGAAGATAAAATTTATTTTTTCAGCCGATTATCCTTAAAGCTTAAAGTTAGCATAAATATTCATTAGGGTGAATAAATAAATATCTATATCCCAGAATTCAAATATCATCCCTCATTTTTGTGCTAGGGTGTATTAAAGTATACGCGCGTAACACCGCGAGGAAGTGCTAGTAAATATTATAAATACAAACGATAAAAAGATTCAAAATGGAAAAAAAAAACATTTTAAATCAAATACAATGCTTAAATTTATTCAAAATATCCTTCATAAAGCCTAGTGTTATTTTAAAGCCTAAAATAACGGCAACAAATTCCACCGCACTAAGTTATTTTTAATACCCATTACCCAAAAGGGTTGGAATCTAATCCGGTGCTTTTTATTCTTCCCAGACCGTGTCAATTAATAACACATGCTTTAGATTTTAGCTGGGGATAACGTACAAGTCGTAACTATTGAACATTGGACAAAGATATACAAAACGACTAGATTTCTAAATCTTCATTGGCTTTGATTTGTACATAAAACCATTTATTCTTCACTAGTTGTGCCTTAAGATTTCATTTGTATAAACTAACTTAAAAGATTTGATTATTTGTAAATCTTATCAAAAAGGTAAACATATTATCAAAATTAATGAAGAATCATTACAATAAGAACCAAAACTCAATAAAAACCACATTCATCCAATATTTCGGTCACAGAAAAATATCTCTTGACTTATCACTTCATTTCACTCTATTTCCGAAAGTAACAGGTTAAAAGTGGCTTATTAAAGCGGTCTCTTTAAAATATGTCACGTTAGGGCGGCGAATAAATAATGTTGGCGGCCGCTGGGGCGCTATGAGCCCGGGCGGTCTCGGTATGCCCATACACAAAGAAACTAAAGTGGATAAGACAGAACTTTCCTCACAAAACGCGACCTCAAAACACCAGAAAATTATTAGTTACAATGTTCCTTTGAATTTTATCACCGAACATCTAAATAAGCTTCTAAAAAACTGTATGGTAAAAAGCACTTTGACGTCAACTTCTTATGATTTTAATGAGACGTTGGAATTCATTAAAATGTATAAATAAACATGGCAGACATTATACCAAAAATAATATGTTAATTTGAAAAAGGATTAGAAGGGATCGCTGTCTCGTTGTACCAAAAATGTTTACGTAAGGTTTAAGAATACAGTAGAGTGAAAAAAAAATCAAAGTATCAACGTAACCTGCCTTTTTCTTCTCCATCCCCTTAACTGAACGTAATACCTGTAGCAAAAGTAATATTACGTGTATTCATCCAATCTTAACCCTGATCCTTTTTATCGCTTTATGAATATTTCAAAAGGTTCCAGACGCAGGTTTCCGAGGGAGCCTCTAATGATCGACTGCCTAAGCCTCTGATGTTAGTTTTGACTTATAAATATGTATGCGAATATTCAGTACAAATATGATTTCCCGATAGACACGAGGCTAGAACACCGAGCCGTTTTGTGAGAAGATTGCATAAAACTTTTTTTTGGAAACGTTTCATATTGATTTATTTATCTTTCTGTTATATAAGCTAGTACTACATTTATCACAATCATGATATTTTCACGAATACAATTATTATAATGTTAATTATTATTTTTTGTCGAAGACTTTTATTATTGTTTATGTACGTTACATAATTACTCGAAACGACTTTACCGTTTTGGTATTTTGTTTGAAAGGATATATGTACTTTTATCTCAAAGAATTTTCATAAAAATTGGTTTTGTGCTGTAATTTTATAATAAAAATACCTGCAATAAATATTTCATCTGAATAAACGGAATTACGTATTTTTCTCTCGACGTTTCTTTTTTTTACGTCTTGTTATTATCGAAAGCATGAAACAAATTACGAATTGTCATTTACTTGAAATTGCCTCGTCCCATGTGCAAATTGCGGAATATTAGCAAAGTTTCGAAAAGGATCCACACTAAGCCATAGTCCCTCGCTGGCACCAGTGCTAGCAATGGCCCCACCGTCCTCACTGTGGAATTTACATCATGTCCCATATACTATACATGGTCGCACATTAAATTCGATCCCCCGAATTATGAGAATAGAGTCCTCAAACTTTATGTCCCACTAACTGTCGTCTGGTGTTCACTGGCTTTAAAATTTGCTTTTTAAATTTCAGTTTCAACGGTTTTAGAATGAAAATGCATATTCATGTATATTTTTTATTCGGTTATTAAAGTTTGGTGGTAGCAGTAACACATGACTTTTTTTTAAATGAGATTATCATTTAGCTATGTCTAACTTAAATATTTTTTATGTCTTTGAAATAATTTTATAGCAAATGCACTACGTCAAAATCAACTAATATCAATTTCGGACACAATTATGTAAAACTTTCCAAGAAATAATCTAATCATTGATCTAATCAATCTAATTAAATATTAACTTGCATATTCATTTCATTATATGTATGTTTTCAATAATTGCGTAGGTATTCGTTTTATCATGAAAATTCTATCTATTAACTAATACTATCAGAAAAACATACGCTCTTATTTTAAAGAGAAAAATTACACTTATAAATTTTGTTCTCAAACTCTGATAAAGATTTACGTAAGTTGTGCCGTTGCTTTATACCTAAAGAATAGTAAATTCACTGTCTTTAGTTTTGACACGCACGGCTATCGTAAGGTAACGTAGATAACTGTTACCAGGTAACAGAGTTTATATCAAATACTAAAGTAAAACTTACACATGTAGTTCTCGCCTAACACTTAAATCTATACAAATAAATAAAAGTGTCTGTCTGTAATTTCAAATTAACAGCTTTTAACTAAATGCATGTGAAAGTATATACTGTACTTGCATCAAAAACACAACTTTTAAAATTATTGTCTGTTTCTCTGTCTGTCTATTCCAGCTAATCTTTGAAACGGCTGGACCGATTTTGACGGGACTTTCACTCACAGATAGCTACTGTTATAAGAAGTGACTTATGCTACTTTTGTTTTAAAAACTTTATATATACGCGAGTATCACCACGGGGCACAGCTAGTAAATTGTTGAGAAAATAAACAAACAGGTATATTTCTAAAAATTATAAAAGATTCATCACTTTATATCAAATATTTGATTTTTTAATAGGCTAATATGACAACTGGGTTGTTGATTATGTATTTAAACGATAAAAAAGTATTAAATGTATTATTTTTATTATATCAATGTGATAAAATTAAATAAATAGAATCACAAGAATAAATCTTGATAAGAAGATATGGAGCCATTTCGAGAATGTGACAACCCGTCCCATTTAAAGAGAACATTTAGCAAAATGACTCGGAAAACATAAACATTAGAGGGTAGAGCTCCTGAGCTATTTCCTGTACGTCCTTTGTGGCGAACTGTGCACTGTAAAGAACTGTTTATGTGCGGAAGTAAAAAAGTTTAACGTTGTTGCTGGACGGCCTGGCTACTGTGCATCAGAGTGAAATGCGGGACGACTGACTCTGCCCATCGGACTAGCACGGCCTTAGGGCTGCGAACTTCGCTGTTATTTGGACGCTTTTTGAGGTAATCTACACTAAAATTATAAAAAGGAACTATTAGACCGTTTTGCGTTGTTTAGCCTATTTATTGAGGAAGGTTATTACATCACGCTGTGACTCATAGTAGTGAAGCAGTAACCATATACGCGAGTGGAACCGCGAGGAGCAGCTACTAGTAATGTAAAGATATCACCTATTTATCAGCTACTAACTTTTACTCGCAGCTTCACCTGCATCAGTTTTTTTTAATATTACCAGTATATATATAACTAAATAAGTATATAAAAAAATAATGAAATTTAAGATATAAAACCTACATATAAGTTTCATTGACTTCATGAGCCTAACTGTAGCCTATTGAAATCAGCTCATATACAGGCTGGCTCTACCGTGGCAGTACCTCACCCTCTCACATCAAAAACAATTACAGTGAGTGAGAGAGTCGGAAACCTAACCTCCTTCCCCATTCCTTTCCTGACTCCCAATTCCCTTTCATCTCTAATTCTTTTTTTAAACTAGGAACACATTTGTGGTTCCTGTAGTGCTGGTAGTGTCTATGAGCGCGGTGATCCCTTAACAACAGGTGCCCCGCCTGCTAGTTGTATAGTTTTTTTTTTTTCAAATAAACTGAAGTTAAATCATAGCAAGGAAAGAACACTCTTCCCTCGTATCAACCCTATCTTAAAGGTGGTTTAAGTGTACAACAGACGGTCGTATCTCCACGACGATTCACTAGACTGTCTTCTCCGACGAAAGAATACAGAAAACTAATACGATACAAAAACAAACCTTATTTACCAGTGAAAAGAATCCACTATCCCATTCACTAGTAAAAACAAGGTGAGTCACAAAACTTCGAGGTGTGAGATGCAAAAATGGATCTTAAAAACTGTAATGTCGAGACGAAGAAGTTTAATTTCCTGTGTACATAAATACCGAGGCATCCAGTTGTTAATTGAAGGAGCCTGGCGGTTTGGATTATGTCGAGTTTTTGCCTCGTTCCGGTATAATTACTTTGAGTGTTTCGACTAAGTCTGGGAAGTTAAGGCCAGTATTTTATAGAGGGTCGTTAAAATTCTATAGACTGGTATTTCTTATACTGGTGAAGTTTGTCTTTAAAATATAGTGAAAACTGCGCTCTAGAATATAATTAAGGGTTAAGAATCTTAACTTAAGATTGACTTTTAAACATTAGGTCGGGTAATTTTTTTATGCTCACACTTTTAGCTATAAATTAAAATCGTTTATCGTTTCTACAAAATAAAATCTAAATATGTATTTGGAATAATTTATTTATCGTATTGTAAGTATGGAATCTTAAAAAAATATACTAATCCTTAAAAAATAAAAATATCAACTAAAAGAAAAAAAACTATTATAAACAAAGTGAAGGTTAAAAAATTGGCGTTAATATTACCCAAAGAAAGTTTAGAGTTACGACGAATCCCTGTATATAATATTAAAGTACTTATTAGGCGAGAATTACACACGCAAGTTTTTCTTACAGATACTGCCTTATTCGTTGACAGTTACATCTTTCGTGAGGTTAACTAGGTAACTGTTACCAGATTACAAAATTGTTTTACATCAAATGCGAGAGTAAAACTGACAAGTGTAATACCAGCCTTACATTAGTTGCCCGTTTCACATAAATATAATAATTAAGATTTCTTTACATGTAGATTATTAATTAGATAACCCAAATTTACCCGTACAGTTCATCAAACTTTTTCTTTCGTACATCGTGCTTACATACATTCGGCATTTGATTTTTTTACATAGATAAGTAATCTCAACGATTAGTAAATAAACAGATGAAGTAAACATTAATACGGCAATTATTTTTTCTTTAATGCAAACATGTGAAACAATTCTGAATCATGGTTTGATAATTAAATAACCTTTAAAATTGCGTTACTTATAAAAACTTATTAATCTTCTCTATTTGAATGTTATATTTTCTTCCTTTTTATATTTTTTATTTTTCTTTTTTCCCTTCTTACCAACAGCCACAGGTTCAGGTTCTGGAGTCGGTGGTAGTTCCTTTTCTGGCCACATTCGATGTATCATTTCAACTACACCTAAGGTTTAGTGCATTAAAATAATCAACTCAATAACTAAGCGACAAATATAAAATTAAACAAGAACAAAATGTTTACGCAGACAAAATTTCAGGATCCAACTATTAATATATGAAAATATTTTTTTATTATATAATTTATACGATACAAATCTGATTTTAGATTTCAGGAAGAAATTGCCCCAAAATTGATAAGACCGCCGTTCTGCATCTTCCCTTTCTTATGTACATTTCAATATTACCATGTTACTCGTAAATAGCAAAAAGTAATTAATATTGTTTTAATATCAAAAAAAGGACCGTATTAAAAAAAATCACGACGCATTTGTTATTGTAAATCAATTTTCAAGCTAAAATAAAACATGAAACGCGGTAAACGTTTTATAGAAAACCCGATAATTATTTATTAATGAAACGTCAGTTAACAAACAAAGAATTAAATAACGGCATAGCCATTATTCTAGAAATAAAACAATAACGAATTAATGAAAACGAGTATTACGGTATGACATTCTGAGCACTATAATGAAAATTAGTAATATTAAATGACCATCATTTTAATATGATATAATACCAACTGATTAATAAGATATTTCTGCGGTATTGTTGGCAATTTAACGTTCAATATTGCTAAATATTTTATTTGTTCAGAACTGAAAAATTTGTACATAAATAATATGAAAACTATCTCCGTTTGTAAACATTAAAAAAAATAATGTGCGCTTAGAAAATTTAAAATATATGGAAATGACTTAAGCATTATACATATTAGTCACCTGACCACTTTAAGTCATGTTTTATATTTTTTGACTTGCTTATAGCCCGAGAACTAACTGCATTCGTACTCATCTGTTATTTATTCAATATGTCATCATGTACCATAGATTCATATATGGACGCTGATAAGCAATAATGTGTCAAGCCACACGGACTTCGTTTTGAGAAAATGGCGTCTAAAGATGTCAAACCTATTCTTAATAAATTTGTTTGAAGTCGTATATATTACTTTTTTCTTTTCTATTTAGATAGAATGTATAATGAATCAAAAGTAGATAGTTTTATTTAATATGTTATCTAATAATAACTTTTTAAATATTTGATATTATTTTATAAATTGCAAAATATGGAACGCATCTGAAATTCGAAACATTGAGTTAATAAACTTTTTCCATACTTATTTAGTTTAGATGACTTGAATTTTTTTTTTGAATAATGTTATATAGATGACGTAGTATCAAAATACACCAATATCTACAAATTTGACTTTCTGTGGGTTGACACATTATTGCTTATCAGCATCCATATATGAACACACATTTCATTCACATATCGAATTAATAACAGATGACGGTATCATCATCACAAACTTTCGCATTTATTGCATACCTACTAGTAGTCGCCAAGGGGTTGGAATTCGATCGTAGTTCATTAAATTTTCAACCGATTTCAAGATTGACCACAGATTATCTATTCTCAATTTGATCACTGACTTTAACAATAAACAAAAGTGTCTAACTATTGATTGATTTTGATTTCATGTATTTTTTATGCATTAAAAACGTTAGTATTCTACAATCTCTATATGACTTATAAGTTAGTGGGCTTCCATGCAATTTTCTTAAAAAGGGTATCCTTTATTTTTGCGTCACGTTATAATATATAGATTTAATAATATTGGGATTGACAGCCTACTGGAATATAATAAACAGAACTTACCAGCTAATTCTAAGGTTTTTCCTCCTTTATCCAATTTAGGTCCAGGAAATGTATCAGTGAGAGCCATTACCAAATCTTCATCTAACGGTGTTCCGGCTAGTTTCATATCTCGCAATATTTCCCTAGGCTGTACTAAGTCGCATGTCTTTTTCTTTTCAAGAAAGTATAGCCTTGAATGTTTTATAAATATTATTTCACAATTGATATCAAAAAAGGAGAATGTACTCAATTCGTGGCGTAAGTTTCTTTAATGTTTGGTACCTCAGTACTCCGTTATTTTTTAACTAATTTTTGGTTCCATAGAATTATAATCAAAATTAGATTAGTTAGGTTTTTAAATCACAATAATTGGAATTATTTTGTCATCGAAGCAAACGAAATTGCGTAATTTGCTTTTAAAAGAGTAAAGAGGAGCGATCTATCCTAGAGTGAGGGAGGGTGTTTACTGCCGATATATAATAATAACTAGCTGATCAACGAGCTACCATAGACAAAATACAGTATTATTCACTTTTATGATATATTCCTAACACTAAGATACCCAGTGATATCTGGTATACTCTACGAACTAACGCGATGTCAAGATGGCTCTTCTTAGAAGCGCGGGCCGTGAGGAAATCCATCCTCTTCAGTATTATCTCTCTGATGTCCGGCACTGAGGGCGTGTAATCGTGCTTCACATGACCGTGCGTTATCTTGCACTTCTTACGATAACTTAGTTCTAATATCTCTTTGTGTTCCTATAGTCAAATACATCATTAATAAACTAGTTAGGTATACAGTTACTTTTATAAATATAAAGTTTAAGAAAAATGAAATCTTTATCATCTTTCATTTTGATTTCATATTTGTATTTGGAAGGGCTTGATTTCAATTCTTAATACATATAATTTTTAAATTTCGTGTGATTTTTTTTTATACACCTATTTAATTTTAAGACAAGGATTTTCATTAATCTGATTATGGCGGCTAAAACGCTTTTGTAAAAATCTACTTTTACAAAGCGTTTTAACCGCTTTGCCTTGCTTAGTAAAAGGAATAAAATAGGCATATATTTTGTTTCTTGCCTTAACGAATTCCTTATTAACTTCAACATTATCCATAAATAAATTACTAAGCTTTATCTCCTTATGTCTTAGTTTATTTACTATTAAGAAAGCACCGTCTGCGGTTAGGGGATTAAAAGACAAATCCAATGTATGAAGGTTCTTAGCTGATTGAAGATTATTGGCTATTATCGTTGCTGCTAATTTTCCTAACCTGCAAAGTAACAATAATGATGAGTTATTTTTATAAAATAGACGGCAAACGAAACCACCTGATGTTAAGTGATCACGGCCATTGATATTTGCAGCACCAGCAGCCACAAAAATGTTTCTTAAAAAAGAAAAAAGATATGGAGAGACGAGAGTAAGGAAAAGAATAATTATATCTTCGGTTCTTTCAAGATATGATTTATCTGATGTATTCCGACTATCTGATATATTCCCTTGTACCCTATAAGCAATTGATATATTTTTTACTAAATTCAAGAAAAAAGAAGATTTATAGAGATGGTTTATAGGTATCAGTTAGTCATCTATGAGAAAATTCCAAAATATTTAGCAACCTATCTGATATTCCTTAATTCTTTTGTATATTCTTCTTCGTAACAATATTAGGTCGAAAACTAAAACCCTAATATTTTATCTTTTAACTAAAAAAAAGGAGAAGGTTCCTAATTCGTAGCGTATTTTTATTATCATTTTAATTTTTGTTATTACATAATAGAACAAATAGAGAAAGCCAACTCCACATATCCCCTCACGTCACGACACGCCGGCCTGTAACGCATAATATACCCACTTTACGCTGTGGCCAGTACGTTTACAAACGTAAAACTCTACGTTTCACGTTAAACGTTGCACGGATGAACTTAACGTACCGGTAGACATAAGGCGAGAGTTACATTTGTAACTTTTACACTCGTAATTTACATGAAACAACTCTGTAATCTGGTAGCGGTTACCTTGGTAACCTTACGAAAGCTGTAGCAAAATAAAGGTGTAAAGCAATGACGAATAACTTATGTAAATCTTAGGGAATTCTCAAAGCAAACATAAAAGTGTAATTCTCGCCTAACAACAAGATGTCACTGATAAGCTCTGGTAACATAGCGGTCGTAATATGACGGACGTTAAAAAACTATTTCTCTTCACGATAACAAGAATGTTCTCTATGTGTCTACAACTAGCTGTACCTTGCCGTTTCACTCGCTTTTATGGTTACTGCTTCGCTCGAGTCGTAGCGTGATGTGATATAGCCTATAACCTTCAATAAATAAACTATCTAAGACGGAAAGAATTTTTAATTCGAACTAGTAGTTCGTAAGGTTACCGCGTTCAAACATACAAACAAGCTCTTCAGCTTTATAATATTAATATATATACTTATCCAAAAACAATGTTTATAAATGAACAACACTATAAACGGAACGCTAAATAGCGACCACCGAAACACTGACTTTAGTAATTTTTTAAGGTCCTGTGTACCAAGGAAATAAATATATACCGCCAAATAATAAAGGAACTTATTTAACATTAAACTACCAAACTACAAAAATTATACAACTTCATTTTTTTTTTATAAAAAATAAAAATAAAGCGTCATTTTACACTCCACCTATTGTTGCTCAGATCCAATATACGAAGCGTTTGCACGGCAAACAGTCTCTTGAGGACCCTGCTTATTTTAAGACCGTTCCAAGACATATTGAGCTCAACTAAAACTTTACTTTCGCTGAGGTGCCCGAGCAATTCGTTCACTTCTGCTGATACAAAAAGTGGTCATTAATGTCTCAAAAAATAACAAAAATATGAATATTAATTGGGTTTGTCTGCGTAGAAATATTTTCTCCTATTACAACCCCTTTTTTAATATTGTAACAAACAGGGATCTATCCCTCTCCAAGGTCTAATCTATGTCTATATAAATGTATCAATATTTGGTTCAGGAGTTTAGGCGTGAAAGTGCAACAAAAAAAAAAGAGTTACTTGCATTTATAATATTAATTAGCATGGATAAGTTACGTATTGTGACTACGAAGCTCTATTGAAAAACTTCAATTACATGATTATAGTACCAGTTAAACACAGGCATTTAAAATTAACTTTTCTAACCAGACGAGAACTTTTTATTAAAATTTTCTGAGATGATCTTTATATATATTTTTAAATATGATGTTATTTTATGAAAATACATTTCACAAAAATAAAACATTAAAAAGCACCTCTATGAGTCTTTATCATCGTCGGATTGCCTCTCCATATAGTATATTTACTGGTATATGCATTTTACATTCACTCAAGGCTCCATTGACAACACAGAAATAAATAAACTTTACACGACGAGAAGCAAAACGGAATACCTTACAAATACTTTAAATTAAATGTCCTTTCGCAATGCGCCAAACTTTTATAACTGGCAAACTTTGTGCCCTATCTGAATCGCTCAGGAAGGTGGATAAACGCATTTAGTTTGTTAATGAGTTCCACTTGCCTTTGAGCGAGGACATTTTGTTCCAAGAAAGGTCCAGATGAGTCGTCCTGTTGTTGCCTTCAATGGCGGTCGCGAACGACGCAGCAGCCACGGAACTCAACTCATTATAGCTTAGATTCAACCTTTTAATTGAATCACTTGAATTAATATAACTGTTAAGTTGAGGAAGAATTGAGTTGACATTAATTAAACTCGTTAAAACTTTACGTTTTATGAATTCTTTCGTCCAAGTGTGTCTCATGTGTTTTATGTAAAAGCAGCAATATGGAACGAGAAGGTCATGATGACCAAGTAACTATTATTATTTCTTAAAAAAGACTTACGAACGTATCCGCATAGTTGGGAGGTTAAGCATATTGGGGACAAAGCTCTTAACTAATTCATATTTTTCAAAATTAACGTTACACGCTTGGCCTAAAGCACAAATTAAGATATTTTAAAAAAAGAATAATACAAATAAAATAATATTTATATAAAATACCGCGTATACGACTTAGAAAGTCTTTAATTACGAACATCCTACGTGTAACGAATCCGCTATAACGCAGTGATGATGAAACAACACCGGATAGGATTGGATCTAAATGGCTAACCTGATAATTCCGAGTTTCGATGGGAGTGCAGCCGATTCCCTAATAATTTTACGATAGGATGGAATTTCGATTACCATTGGAATGGGGCTGGCAGTAATTTCCTATTTTCGACGCAGCTTAACATCGCTGGGTTGTGTGTTGATAAATTTTCATAGGCTTTCAAAGCGATAAGTTCAGGTTTATTTTGCTAAATGCCAAATCTAATTTCTCTATTACTAGTATTTTCGCGATGAATATTCTAAACCGATATACGGCTATATAAAAATAAAAGATAAGTTATTTTTATAAAAATAATAACGATGGCTACCGTTAATTTCTAAATCTTTTATGCATTATGACTCATATTTGTTTTAATGATGTTTAAATACAATTACTATTATATATGAGTCGTGATAAAGTCATATTCATCCTACATAAAAGAAACATTATTTAAACAGATATATACGTCCAAGACTTAAAAGTAATTATTGTTATCCCTACGCAATTAAAATAAAAAAAACTTCGCTCAAGTAGAAACTAAAAATTGTAGTTAAAAGGATTTTCATACGATACAACCTTTTAACGATGGCTCCTTTAACCAGCTGATGAGCCAGATATTCGAATCCCGTGTCTCCAATGTCATTGTGAGATAAATCTAATTCTTCTATGGATCGACAAGCTAACGTCGTCACAAGTCTTTTAACCCCCGCAGCTTGAATCCTTAGTAAGTTATATAATGTTATTTACTTATAATGTTTTATCAAATCATCAAGAGTGGTTACTGGGCTATACCGGTTCATCTATTTGTATAATGTATATGTTTCAATTAATGAATCGTGATGAACGATAGTAAATATATACATATTTTTAACTCTTTTTTATTACTCAAGCATGTACACCTCGTTTATTAAAATAGTTCTTGGCGCTTCGACTCTCTGTAGAAAAAAGATATACCTGTATACATAAATTTAGAAAATATGTACTTATAGCTGGAACAAAATCCAATGTAACGTTAACACAAATCCATGATCAAATTTTATATTTGAATACACTTAAGTATTTAAATACTAACTTCCACCACTTCTTTCTCTCAGTATGTTTTTTACATAAGAAGCAGGAAAGATAAAAAAAGAAATAGATATAATAAAAATGAGTATCTGTGGCTTCCGGTTCACTCTCTCCATCTCTATGACCGTACGAAAGACTGCTTTAACGCTGATATAATAATCATATTATTTAAAAGTATTTCTAATATAACCGTGATGGCAAGTATTTTACCTGCATCCAGACAATATTAATTCTTGCAGAACAACATTTTCTCCCAACATTTGACCGAGGTGGTAACACGCGTCTTCGTTGAGAAAATTGGAGGTTAGGTCTAAGCGTCGAACGTAGCGATTGTATGTAAGAGCCATAGCCATTGCTCTTACACCATTTGGATTTACGCCGTAGTACTAAAAAGATATTATTACTTCAAAAATGTCATAACGGAAAGGTCGATGGGAGCAGGCTCGAATCGTGGCACAATAATTTGCATTTTGCAAATTTTCATAATGATAACCAAGCGTCATTGTGAGACGTCACTTCGATAGGAACTGAATGGGTGCTCTGTATACCAAATTATGCACTTATACATATGTAAGGTGTTGCAAATAGATGGACAGTTTCTGATATACTTTTTGTATTTAAAGGATTGTTTAATCGGGATAATTCTCATGTCTGTTTGACAAAACCTTTTCAACCATTTAAATATTGTAGCTCGATTCGTTGGACGTTTAAATCACGTCATAAAATGTAAATTTACTTGACGGGACTTTTTAATTTTCAATTAAAAATTTATTATTTTCGTTGTAGCGTTATGAAGCAAATACCTTATATTTATTGGTGGGTGAATGGGTTTTCAAACAGACAGATTTTACTGTAGTATTAGATATATGGATACTATATATGCAATAAGCAATACTATGTGCAGCTACACATCTAAAGAAGTCAAACCTATTATTTTAATCAATTTGTTTGAAGAAGTAAATATTCACCTTTTTTTTCTATTTTGATAAAAGGTATAATAAATTAAAAGCAGATTGGTTTTATAAAAATGTATCTAAAAAAAGTTTTTCGGGTGCATGCGATTAAACATTGAAAAATATGAGACACACTTCTATATTCGAAACATTAAATTTGAAAAAAAAACTTTTTTTTATACTTATTTAGTTGAGATGATTTAAAAATTATTTGAATAAGAAAACGTAGATAAAAGAAGAAGAAGAAGGTAGGTTCCTTTCTATATTCGTTAATTAATAATTTCTTAATAAAAAGACGCTATACTAAACAAAAAACGCTATACTAAAGGGTTTTATTTATGATCTGTAAAATCACTATACATATAATCTGTGACATTCGTATTATGACTCTATGACATTAAATCCGGTTTCTCTCTCTCTGCTACAGACAGACACGTTGGTACAGTGGTCACTTCACGGTCGCGGGTTCCATCCCCGCTCACGGCAAATGTCTGTATTGACCATACGGATGTTTGTCGTGGTCTGGGTGTTTGTGTTAGTGTTGTGTATGTTTCCGGACCCCCGACACAAGGTCTCAAGATCTTAATGGGAGCCGTTAAGTGTGATACGTTTATTGTTAATATTATTATATCTGCTACGTTCCTCCGACGCGTAAACAAAGTAAATATTAGTGCCGGCAAATAATCGTACCAACAAAAAAGCAGATTCTACCGTGAATTACAAACAAGAATCTTAGTGGTTTCTCTTGTAAATAATTCTAGGACAACATTTTTTGGTACAATTAACTTCAAACATACTCATAGAAATTCAACAAACATTCATTCCATGCCGCTTTATCCAAATAGTAATCCTAAACAGTATAGATAGTAAAAATAGTTTTTATTTATTTCTTTTATACAGACACTTATATGCAACTTTTACGACTGAGTATATCAGAAAGCAATAAAGATTTCTATCCTTTAAATGGTCTGACTGCTGCTTGAATTGTAAATAATGGTGCTTACTTTCAAATCAATGACTTCCCCAGGCAGCCCTCGGAGAAAACTCCTCACTGGAATCACTTTCATTTCTTCACATAAATCCGAATACAATTCTTGCCCATCGAGTGGGTAAATTTTTGTTTGTTCTGTATTTTATTTAGTTATTATAACTATTGTAAGTTCTTATAAGTCAATTAGAATTTTATTTGAGTAGTTTAATTTAGGTTTAATCGAAGATTTTTATGTTTGTCTTTACTGAGATATCACAGAGTTTCGTGATAGTAGGAAAATAAAATGTATACCAATTTCTAATAATATACTCTTAAACAAAAAAGTTCTCAGATTTGTAAATTTCAATAAATAATGTACCTAATCGAATTAACGATCCGTTACTTTCTACATTTTATTCTTATTTGATAAACTCAATTATCTATAATAAGTAGAAAGGTACTCAAGGCTTTTATGTGTGGCAAATATCCCAAAAAAAAATTCAAAACATAATACTATATTTCAAATAAAGCCACACTAACCTGGATCTAACAATGCCTCCTTTATACCAGGGTCCTTAATCCCAGGATATGAATAATATGGATGTCTCAGTACTGTGCTAGCTGACATTGGAATGTACTTAGCACAAATCTCTCCACTTCCTGGGTCAAATAGACCTTGTTTATACAATGCTGTTTTAGTGTTATCACTTGAAGGTAAAGAGGTTAATGCCCAGTCGGATTGATCCTCAGAAGATGATGATGACGTCATTGAGGATTTGTAAAACATTCTAATAGGCATGTTTTGAGATATTCCAGAACTGCACGTCAACGACATTTTTTTATTGTTTGCTTTTAAGTCTTCTTATCCTTATTAAACACGTGTATTGTGTATGTTAATATAATTTGTCTGTAGTTTTTACAAATATCAAATAATATCTTTTCATTTTTGACAAACATGCTTGTCATTTTAAAATAATAAAAAGTAAAAAAATTACCAACTTCAAAAAGGATTTTGATACAAGTACCGAAACAAAGAAATTACAGTAACTACGTGGATACCGAAACTAAAAATGAAAAGAATATATATATTTTCTACAATATTTTGATTGTCGGTACCAAATAAAACTGTAACGGTGTTTTTTACTAGCATTTATAACCTATTCCTTTCTTTGTAATCGGTTAAAAATAATACAAATATAATAAACAATTGTAAAGCTAAACGGAAAAAAAGTGAAAAATATTTAAAAGAACCAGTATACATATATGTCGGCCTACTTATTAACAAAAATTAAAATTACTGAGAAGAGTTTAGCCTATGAACGTAGTTTTATATAAAAAAGGTAATGAATACAAAATATTATAAACTACCTGCCCTTCGCGGTTTAACTCGCTTATGGCTATTGCTTCATTACTCTGAGGCGTAGCGTGATGTAATATAGTCTATAACAGTAGTTTCGGAGATTATCCCTCTTTATAATATTAATACCTACAGATTTTAGGTAAATACCATGAAACATGAATTGGTACTTAACAGTTTAAATATTGTTTTGTAAAATGCGTAGTTGTTGGCGGCCACAGAATACCAGCGTTGGAACTCATCATAACGATGATTTTCAACATAATGCTGAGTGGCTTACCAATTTCGGCATCACATATTGTTTTGTTAATCTTTTATCTTTATTTTAGCTTTTGTTCTGTATTTTTATATTCTTGTTTTTTATTTTTTTTTAATATTATTTTTACAAGTAAAATGTGTGTCCAAATAAAGGTTTTTTGATTTGATTTGATTTGAAATAATTAATACCTACGCCATAAATTAAAGTACTACTTTCTTTCGTATGCTTGTACATATGGTCGGTGACGATTGTCGCGTGAGCTGTGTGTTAAAGTCGCTTCGTGGAAACACCTACGCCTATGCCTCTAATCACCCTTAGCCCATGTAATTGAAAACCAAAGAAACATTCCCGCGAAAACCTCATTTCAGAACCTGAATCGAACGAGGTAGGTATCTTTATCATATAATTATATACAGTCCTCTAAACTATAGCGGGTAATCAAATAGTGATCGCATTAGTTTTTTTATGGAAATTACGGGCAAACGAGCAGGCGGTTTGCCTGATGTAATGTTATCACCATCCATGATTATTTGCAGTCACAGAGGAACTATAAATGTATTGCCTGCTTAAAAAGGAAAAATAGACGAAGGGAAAATAGATATAAGGGAAGGAATTTGGGTGGGGAAGTAGAATAAGTCAGATCTATGATGATTCATCTCATAATATAAAATAGCTAATTCACTTTCAAAAATATTTTTGTTATGTCAATTAAAGTTTTTTTTTCAAGAGCATAGGTTTATACAAATTTATATCGAAATAACAATTTACATTAAATAAGATTTTTATTAATAAAATTCTTTCAAGCCAGGGCCCTCTTGGGTCCGGGGTCCGTGGTTTTTGCCAGCCCTGCCACCCTATAGTTACGCTCCTGGTGGCGGTGATCATCAGGTGTTCGGACTTTTCGTTTGTCAGCTGTTTTTATAAAAAAATATACCTATATATTTGGTTTTAATAATTTATTAATATAACCATATATATATGAAAAGGTGAAGTTACGTAACAGGTATATCAATTATATTTAAATGTAAAGAAGAGAAATAAATGTTTTTGAACTGCAGCAAATTTTCATAAACGATCTTCGCCGTGCCGTATAACTAAAAAAGCATATAATAAAACGTTTTAGCTAGAAGCGTGGCATGTCTTTAAACGACTGAAAACGGCTCCGAGCAAAAAACATCATCTGGTGTGCAATATCGCGCCGTGTCAACATTTGCGGAAGCCGGCGGTTTACCGATGCTATGAGTTTTCAAATGGGTGTCGCTAAATACACGACTACGAAAAAACTCCGCGAATCCTCTATGAGAAACATTTGTAATTAAGTACCGTTTTACAAAAACGTTCCTAAAAAGCATAAGTAATCAAAATTTAATATTAAAATCTATGTAAAAAATTAAAAAATTCAAATCGGTCTTACTAGATCGGTTTCGGAGTCTATTCAATGCAAACAAGCAAATAATCAAATCTTTCGTCTTTATAATATTAGTGTACAACGCTAACGACGCAAACGTTGTCGATTCCCGAGCCGTATAGACTTTTTCTGTCAATCCTTGAATCCAGTTTTTCTTAACTTCATAATGGCATGATTCTTTACAACAAATTCCTTTAGCTCTCATAGTTTCATATTTTTCCGTAATAATCAATCTTCATGAATCGCACTGTATAAAGATTACTCACTACAAAATCTTCTTTAACTTTCTATAAATATCTTGTTTAACTTTCTTACCTCATTGTTACCCTTATTATGATAATGGTTTGTTTAAGACTTTAAGACAACAATAATGATTTAACAAACTTTTTTATGCCAAATGCCGTCTGATTTCATTGCGTTTAAAGGTTTCCTCGGTTTATAGGAGTGATAAACATTTTTATACGGGAATCGTGACGATAGAATTACTTTTTCTTTTGTAGTAAATTTTTAAGATGCCGTTACTATTTCATTATTATTATTAATAATGTATCAATACTGTCGGTATTTTTTATTACAGCTGTCTAAATATATAATAAACAAACGAATACTATAATAAAAATGTAAAACTTAAAAAATATTTTATTTTATTTACACAAGTGAGACAATTTCATTGTCAATATTTTATATTATAATTAATTAATGTAATTGATACGATAAAATTCAAGGAAATGTTGCTATTCATGGGTTTTTGACGTCTTATTATCTGGAGGAGAACGGGCGTAGCTATAGCTTTCATATTGGAGGGGCCGTCCAAGGGAAGGCTCCGAAACGAAAAAAATGTACAAACTTAAAACTATTTTTTGGAAATAATAGTAAGATAATAATAATAATAGTAAGGTATGATTCTAAATGCTAATCTCAGTTACTAAGGGGATTAGGGGGGCTACACCCCCCCCCCCCCCTTATATACGTCCATGAGGAGGAGGCTCTCATTTCGGCTGTATGGGTTTTTTTTTTTAATTTCCTGTCACTGTCCCATTGTCATCACGTCAGGAGCTGATGCTGTGATTCAGGATCGAAGGAACTCTATAAATATTATTGGCACGTGTTAGAATTAGTTTAAAATCATCGTTTAAAAATATGACTTTAATTTTAGATCATCTGTGATTGGTCAAAACATGGCGTGTTCCATTATGACTCATATATAAAAAAGGGTAGTTGACAATTGCAAGTTAGTTGATCATTGACTACGGAGCTGGAGCTATGAAAGTTAAGTATACTGTTACTATGTTGCTTTTCTGTTGTAATTGTGTAGTAATTTATTAAACTGTACTGTGTGTTTAGTACTTGTTTGTAATTTGTAAATTTAAATATGTTCATTGTGTATAAATTGTTATTGAAAAGAATAATCCAATCAAAAATATAAATGTGAAATGTTAGCCAAGTTCACTATTATGATATATGCCGTGGTTGTTGACTTCAACGACAAAAGAAGTGAGATATAAATGGGTGCCAAGTTAAATGGTCAATCCTGAAATTTATTTATAAGTAACAGTATAACATGTCATATCTTCTGATAACATAAGATAACGTATTGTAGCCTAAGGTTTGTCTTGGCTAGTTTTTCTAAGCCTACTAACGAATTATTATGTTCGATCGCTAGTTTCTACCGACAATACCAATTTTCAGAATTATAAAATAAGAACCAACAAATACTTGTAGGCTTAGAACTTCCGAAGACTAGAATTCATATATAAAAATTATCACTATACTTTCTAAATATAATAATTCCAAACTATATTATTTAATTTGATACTAGCTATTTTCAAGTAATTTTCGTAATAATTTCCTTAAATCTACTTCCATTAATATTAATAATTTTATAAATTCTAACACACGCGTGGTTTACGCGATTTAAGTACTTTTTATAGTAACTCGTGCATTTGCATGTCCATTTTCATGTGTATTTACAGTAACTCATGCATATAAGAAAATACCATTCGTGGAATTCAATAACAAGTATTTCACAAGCTGCAAAGCGATAACTTCGATTTAATGTATTGTATCGCTAATCTATTCATCATAATGCATATGGGAAGATGGAGCTGATAGTAAAATACCACGAAAACTCCTTAATAAATAACAACCTTGCATCAGGAACATCAATATGTTAAAAATGATGACAAGCTGTAAACATTAGACTATTATAACTTAGGTAAATATTAGGTTCTAGAAAAAAAACCGAATTCAAAATCGAACTTAATACAAATAAATTAAAAAGCAAAAATTTTAACCTTAGACAAATTATAATTTTTAAACTTTTGTCTTACCCATCTTTTATACGTATAAACAATTTCATCCTCATACACCGTGTCTAGCATACCAAACCTCAGCATTTATATCAACCCTACATTATAATGACACGGGCGTGAAAAAAATATATATCTCTTAAAACACTGCGGCTGAATAACAAACCTTGAACAATGGAGCTCGGTTGATGGGGGCGAGAATCATAAAAACACCATTACACCGCCGTTAACAGATCCCCCGTGTAAAGATAAATAAGCGAGAGAAATGCTAGAATACTTGGAACGACCGGCAGGTGATACTTTATTTATGACTCGATTATCTACGTTATGAGAATATCTTCAAATATTCTAGACATAAATATGGCGTTTGGGAAAATATTCTATTGAAAAATATTTTCATCAAAATTTTATATGTACTTAAATAAAATTTAATCTTAATTGTTTTATATTTTAAATTTCTTGCTACGTGTCCGTCCGATTTAGTTTTGTCATAAAAATAAATGAGGGAACCGTTTTCTAAGCATAATACTTAATTTCGTTAACTTGAATTGACATCCTTATTTTGATTTTAAAACCAAACTCTGAACCGATTTTGATGAAAATTTTTTGAGACCAATGCGAGCGTATACCCTTTTAAACAAAAAAATAATTAACTAAATTGGCTTAACTTTTTCGAGTAATCGGAAAACATACATAAATAAAACCCCGACGAATTGAGAACCTCCGTTTTTGTTTATCCGCGGTGAAATCATACAATTTCATAATGTACTCGTTGTCTATAAAACATTCGTTACCAAGCGCATGAAATTTCAAAAATAAATAACATACGTACGTAAAACAAACAGTGACTCTTCGATGTAAAATAAATAACATAAATTCGTGCCAAATTGTCGCCTGAATCTGGCACAAACTGAATAAATAAATAATAAGGAATACGTATGTTCTGATTGCTTTTTTAATAAATAACTGTATTATCTTTATATGCCGCTGTTAAAATATGAATTTTATTTCAATTGTTTATCGTAATGGTGATTGTTAAATTCAATGACATATCGATGCAAGATCGTGCTATTTTTTAAGTAATAAACAAGAAATAATTTCTGAAAATTAAAATTAAATAACGTTGCTTAATTTAAATAAGTTATCAGTTTATATATAGCAAATAACGAACTCATAAACTTTAAACTAAATCAAAAAAATTATCGATACACTATTTCCAACCGACTTCCAAAAAGGTGGGGGGACGGGGACTTTCTTATGTATGTTAACCAATTATTTAAAAAACGGTTTGATCGATTTGATTATTAACTTTATGTTTCAAAGGGTATACACTATTTCCAACCGACTTCAAAAAAGGTGTGGGGACGGGGACTTTCCTATGTATGTTAACCAATTACTTAAAAAACGGTTTGATCGATTTGATTATTAACTTTATGTTTCAAAGGGTATACTTCTAGATTAGTCTCAATGATTTTCATCAAAATCGATACAGTAATCTGGTTTAAATTTTTTTTTGTCAAAATAAGTGGAATAAGTATATCATTCAAGTAAACGAAATTACGTATATTGCCTTCGAAGTCGGTTTCCCTTTTTATAAAAAGTCTTGTACACAGATCGTTATAAAAATAAAAAGAATAATCTACAATTTCTCTTCACTAAATCCAAATGTTTTTTTTAAAACATTAAATAAAAGTATCCATAGACAAAGTTAGCGTACACTTTGCTTGTGCTTCAATAAAAATATATTTATAGAGCGGTTTCAAAATGTAGTTTTCTTGAGGTCGCCGGTGTTGGTAAAAGTTTTTTAATTTAAATTTGTATCCGCAGACAATAGGGAACAGTGCTTTGCATTTGACAAGCTACTTTTAAAGGTAGTTTTTAGTACCGATCTTTTTCTTCATTTTAGTATAATTATAGAGATTTTCATTATACGTTTTGTGTATTAATTAATAAATAAATCATTACATACTACATGGAAGGTATATAAGGGTAACGTTACCCCATTCGTATAGAACTTACTTAAACTTAGTACATTTAACGAAGGTCAATTGTTTATGTAACGCCCGGATAAAAATTGTCTTTATACATTTTTGATTTACAACAAAATAAACATTACATTTGAGCGAAGGCGCGACAAAAGTTAATAAGAAAACCAAGACAGTCTAGTGGTTACAATTCTTTGATCTAAACCTCGGCCAACACCGAATTATTCGTATATTTTATTTTTTGTTACAATATAACTCGGTTTCTGGGGGAGATCGGGTATGTGAAGATTTATACCCACTAAAACCATGCGATGACCGTCCTCAGCACAAAAATGAAGAGGCCGTGGGATCGCTTGCGCATGTCATAATAACGTTGTCATCTTGGCAGTCAAGAAAAAATTTCGGTGGAAAATTTGCGTGGCGTCTTACATATCAGAAAAAAATTTGATACGGGTATATCCGTCAACCCGCATTGGAGCAGCGTGGTGGATTACGCATCTTCTCCTTGGCAGCAAGGAATGCAGTGTAACAAAAAATTTTGAATTTTGAATGTTGAGCTATATAGTTAATTTATCTGTGTTTTTTATATATCACATTAATAAATAAAAACTTAGTTAAGTTGTGTTTTCATCTTTCAACCCACGAAATATTTCAGTTTAAGTAAATTTAACTAATATTTTTAGACAATATAACAGCTAAAATATATTAAAGTTCATCCATATAAAAAATATTTAAAACTGTTTAAACATCATTCAACTTGCATGCAGACATTTTCCTATTTTATTGCAAAAATGTTACAAGCTGAAAACACTCTGTTGGCGCACAAGCGTATCTATAATATTTGGATGCTGATAAGCAATAATGGGTCAACCCACAAAAAGTCAAATTCGGAGATATTGATGTATTCTGATAATGCGTCATCTATTTAACAATATTCAAATAAATTAAAGTCATGTAAACTTAATAAAGACAGAAAAAAGTTCTTTAATGTAGTGTTTTGAATATTGAAGGGTGTTCACTATTTTGCAATATAAAATATTCCGATGCACTAAAACATTTCGTTTTTAGATAAAACTTTTCATTATACCAATCATAATTTATTTTGATAAAAGGTATAAATTAATTATACCTTTTATCAAAATAAAAAAGAAAAAAATGGATATTTACGTCTTCAGAGAAATATTATTAAAAATAGGTTTGACATCTTTAGACGCCATTTTCTCGAAATGAAGTCCATGTAGCTTGACACAGTATTGCTTAGCAGTGTCCATTTAATATAATTTTATCAATTATTTATTTGATTTATATCACCTGCAATAGTGATACAGTGATGCCATATATAGATTTTTTAATTTTCCATGCTTTTAATTTTATTTACATTGTTTTCAGTTTGTTGTTTGGTTATAATTTAATTGTTTTGCAACAATTTGTTTATACTTTTCATATAATTATTTTAATAACTTCTATTACACAACAAATTTACTAAGTTTTACTTTTTTGAACGATATTTTCGCTTGACATATACTTACGTCATATCAAGATTTAAAGAAGATAGTCGGACCGATTTTGTCACATTCACACAGAAACCTGATGGAATGCAAAACTAAATACATCGAAACAAAATAATTGGATTCCCGATAATCTAACTTAATTTTTTTTTCATCGAAGTTTATTGTCAACTATATATAAAACTATGACCTCGGATTAGGTTAGTATGAAAACTATATTATAATTCCAAATTGGTTATGAACTTAACCTGTATTCGTAATATTTTGTTACAATTTAAAGTCAGAATGTCGACGACACCAGAAATAGTATCTATACCAATCGGTGTCCGTGGCATGAAATGTCTTGATCGTGAGAAATTCACACGAATAGTTACAGTACCAGTTCTCAAAGTGCCAGGAGAAAACTTGTCTGATATTTTTAGATTATTCAAAAAATACATTTTGAGATTGGATCATTTTAAGGCTGTACAAAATATAGAAGATGATTCACAAGTAAATTTAAGGAAAATAATTTATTTTGATCCTGAGAAAATTACAAATTGGGACAGCATTTCGGAAAATATTCGAACATCACTAAAGAAATATGGTGTATATGAGAAAGATTTTAATTTAATTGATTTTAAACTAACTTATAACCATTTTAAATATGATGCAATTTTTAAAGCGGTATTACCTGAAAATGAAGAATTTATAAGTGGTTTTTCTCAAATTGGTCACATTATACACCTTAACTTACGTGATCATTTATTGGAATACCGTTCGCTTATTGGTCAAGTTCTAATTGACAAGATTAAAACATGCCGTACTGTGGTTAATAAAACTGTTATCATTGATAATGAATTCAGGAATTTTAACATGGAAGTGATAGCCGGAGATGAGGACTTCCTTGTAACAGTTAAAGAAAACAAATGCATGTTTGATTTTGATTTTTCAAAAGTTTATTGGAATCCACGTTTGGGCAAAGAACATAAAAGAATACTGGCATTACTGAAACCAGGTGATGTTTTATTTGATGTTTTCAGTGGTGTAGGGCCATTTGTAATACCAGCAGTAAAACAAAAGTGCAGAGTATTTGCCAATGATTTAAACCCAGAATCATATAAATGGCTCAATCATAATGCTAACAAAAATAAACTCAAGTTAAGCTTGTTCAGATCATTCAACATGGATGGTAAACATTTTATACAAAAAATTTTCAGAGTATTTTTAATAAATCTTTTTAATGGTACGGAGACATTAGAAGACGGGGCTAAAATTCACGTAACCATGAACTTACCTGCATCTGCTGTCGAATTTTTGAAGTGTTTTGAAAAATTAATTGATAGAACAGAGCTTAAAGATAAATTGGATATAGATATCACCGTATATTTATACTGCTTCACAGCTAGAGATGAATGTGTTGCACGGGCTAAGGAAATGGTGATTCAAAATATGAGTACTGATGTTACTCCTAACATAATTGACGTCTTTTGTGTTAGAAATGTATCCCCTAAGAAGGAAATGATGAGAGTCACTATTAAACTGACAAAAGATATTATTTTTGATGACTCTTGTACATCAGAAGAGTATGATGAACCTCCAAGTAAAATACAATGTACACGAAGAATAGAAGAATAACTTAATGTATACATTATATAAATAAAATGCATATTTTTACTTGATACAAACTTCTTTTTATTTATAATTTTTTTTTCTAATGACTTCCAAATAATCTATCAAAAAGTAATTGACGACTCGAGGACAAGAACATAATAATAACTATAAAAATTCAATATAAAATGTACACAAATATATATTAAATGTAACTTTTTATATATCCTATTAGATCTAAGACAAAAATAAAATGAATGTTTTTAATACTACAATTGTATACTGACCTTTTGAAACTATACATTACATTAAAATGTACATGTATGTAAAGACAATAACGAAATTAATATAAAAATGATTTCTACCAGTAATTATCATTGCAGTTTGCAAACAAGCCTGTAAGTAATGACGGTTACTAATGGATGGTTTTTTATTTCAGTTTTGTTTGGAAAGTGAAAGAATCATGGATTTTGAAGATATCAATTCAGTACTAGAGGAAACGGAACAGGTTATATCATATATTATTATGCTTAATTAATTAAATGCATGCAAGCATGTTCACGCTGAGTCATGCAAAACGTATCGCTTAAAATCACTCACTAAAATGACCCTAAAATGTTTCTAAAATGACAAAAAACTTTTATTTTCGATTTTCGCCAAAAACAAAATATATATATAACGCGTTTCTTAAATAAGTACCCCACTTTGGTTTGTTTTTTTTTTTATTATTATTATTTGTCGGTATATAAAATACATACTATAAAAAAATCGTACCTATTACGCTTCAATATACTTTAATATAAGTTAGTATTTAAGGTCAAACAGACCGACAGATGGAGTCTTTATAATGAGGTACCTCTGACGCATTGGTTACAGAACACTAAAAATAAATTATGATAATGATGTGATATTCTATTAATAGTTGAAGCTGTATCATGCATGTATGTAATTATTTCAAATTGATAATAACCCAGGCAATAGCAATTATTGCAAAATGGCGGAAATGGTAATTATATAAAACTACACATTTTTACTAATTTTCGTAAAAATTAATGGTAAGGCGTTTAAGTTAGGTATTACAAGATTTCTTTGTAAAAATATTTGTTAAGTATCTTAAAATGCAAAATATCATTGTCACTTGTATCATGACTAACATTGCAATAGTATTTCTATTTTTAACTGACTTCAAAAAAAGAAGAGGTTCTTTGTTGGACTGTAGATGTATTTTTTTTATGTTTGTTCACCGATTTCTCCGCCGATTGTGGACCATTTTTACGTGTTATTTACTGGCACCGAACAACAAAAAATGTAGACAATATTCTTTTTTGCATTTTAGATTACTTGTTTCGTTTCTGAAAAAAAAATGTGTTTACAAAACAAACGCGTGAGCGTTAAAGATCAATATCGATATATATGCGGAATAATAAAATTATAATTATATTATTGCGCAGTGTTAATGGCATATCTTCCTAATTTTGAACTTAAGTTTCAAATATTTACAGGTTATTCGAGATTGCTTCACAGAATTTCAACTAGACGAAGTATTTCTATCGTTCAACGGCGGAAAAGACTGCACGGTTCTATTAGACATCACGATAAACATATTAAAAGATATATACAAAAGAGATGACGTAGGAAAAGATCTAAAAATCGTGTACATAAGAACGATAGGACCATTTAGAGAAATAGAAAATTTCGTTAAACAAATCGAAGAGCATTATGGTATTAAATTAATAGTGACTGAAGGTGAAATGAAGACGACGTTACAGAGGATATTGGAACAAGATACAAAATTAAAAGCTTGTTTAATGGGAACGAGACGAACTGACCCGTACAGTGAAGGGTTGAAATTTATGCAGGTAATATGTGTTCAAATTATTATAGAGTGATGTAACCTAGATGACCGAGCTTAGATCGGTAATTTTTTGTTAAATCGAAAAAAAAGTGTTTTGCCTGATTGCCTGAAAGGACGAATAAAACGACGTTTTCTAAATGAAACGATTATCCCTGCGTACTAAATGTCATGAAAATCGTTGTAGCCGTTTCTAAAAAAAATAAAAAATCGTCTTCAATATTTTAGAAAACAGATTCCAGCTGGCCAGCTGTTGTAAGAGTATCGCCATTGTTGAACTGGAGTTACCATCAAATATGGAGTTACATCTTGCAAAGACGGGTGCCTTATTGCAGCCTATACGACAGAGGGTAAGAATCTAACGTTTAAGCAATAAGAAAATAAAAACTTAATTATGTCATGGACTAAAACGTTCGCTTTGGAAAATTATATTCAATGTACCTATTAGCGATATTTAGTATATTCGCCGCATATAATTTCTCTGATTGCGTTAATTTGTAACGGTAGAACAGGACATATCCTAAATGTTTGATTGAATTTTACTCAAATTTAGTTCACTGTTCGCTTTACGAGTCATACGAGAGAGTTGAGAGCATCTGTGGCTTGATGCACCATTTGGCAACAAAAATCTTCAATATCTATTAAATTATATTTTGGTACTAAATAAACAATTTTAACTACCGTACCAAAAAGTGTTCCTATAAAATTATTAGTAATTACTTTTCGGCATAAATTCCAAACCTTAACTTAAAATCAATTCTACTATTTCCACCATTTTTTTTCAGCTATACATCAATAGGCAGCATACACAACACTTGGCCAAACCCCTCACTCGCATACAAAGACATGTATGGTCAAATAGCCTATAAACCAGCCTGGCTCCTGACTGACCCTTCACATGAGAGGTCAGGACGAGGTACAAATAAAGTTACCAAAGGATCTATAGTACAAAACCTGGATAATGGTCATCGTATGAGCGAAGTAAAATTATAATTACGGTTTTTAAGTAATAGCTGAAATTAATTTTTTTTTAAGTTCACTAAGGGTTATGGGTTGCAATGTGTAATTATTAGTTTTATTATGTATGATGTTTTGAAATTATGTTAACGTTACTAAACAACTATAGATACGTTATAAGTTATTGAATTTTGGCCATCGACCACTTTGGTCGACGTTGCCTAGCAACCAGTGACTGAGTTTGATAGGCAAGTGCCATTGAGCCAACACAACTATTAACGAGCTTGTTAATGCAAATTTTTGAAGTGAAATAAAAGTAACGTAATTTAGCTATATTTACAAAATGTCATTGATTAATCTGCATTTCTTGACGTTTTTGTAGACATTTCGACTTAGAAGTAAGGCGAATACATCGCACGCTTAGTATTAAAATGACTTCCACGTGACATTGGCGAAATAACATCTCTCTAATTGGCACACTAAAAGCCATTAACCAAAGAATTGAATTGAAATTGTATTAAAATGACAGAATTCAAAAGTTCAAGTTTTTGGACACAAAGCACAAATAAAGTTTAGACTTGGGGCTTCGGCCATTTATTTGGAATTTAATGACACAAATTGTCATGTAATAGATATTTAGATTTTTCAAAGAATTCTCTCTTTTCTTTTTTTAATTCTTAACTCGTTTCACACAGGTTTTGAATTCGGTCACTTTAATACTAAGTGTAGCGATATAACTTAATGGCACCCGCCTGAGTGAGAAAGTGAGTAGTGTGAGCGAATTCTGCTGTGTTGCAATATTTAATATGGTTTAAAATTTTAAATAGTATTTTCCTTTGTACGAATTTATACCATAAATAAAATATAATTGATCTGCATATGTAAATACGAACAGGAAAACATAAAAGCCTAATGTGATAGTAGTTAAAATTATTTTAGTTTCTTTATTTTTCATTTTTTGTTGTACATTTTTGTTTGTCTCATTTTTTGTTTTGTTTTTTTATGAGGCCATCACAATAATATCTAATTTAAATGTACATTGTTTATTTTAAAAATAAGGGTTTTAAATTTTAAGTTTTAATATAAACAAAAGCAAATTTTGAATATCTCTAATCCGATAACCGAATGTACTTAAATTATTTCGCAAAACACAATAAATAATAGTTTTCAATTCAAATAAATTATTTTCAAACGTCTCTTAATAATTTATAATACATTTGATTCAACATTAAAGAGAAGGAAATACGTACTTAAAAATATTTTACAGTTCATGTGATCCCGTTAAAAGACAAACGTTACACTTAAAATCGCAAAGAATTTAACTATAATTTTAATTTTTTTTTTTTGTTATTTAAGTGAACAAATCTGAATTAAGATCTCGAAATACGAGCTGCTTAAGTTATTTGTATAATAGTTCATTATTTATTTTATTATATTAAAAATTAATAATACATAAAAGTAAAATAAATAAAAAAATATCTACCTATAAATTATTACCTACTCATTATTATACAATTCCAATACATAATCACTATTTCCTGATTAAAAAATGTAAATTCCTGCTTAAATACTTCGAAACATGACGAATATTAAACGGGTTATCTCGATTTCATGCAAATTTACTAATAAATAATTGTATATGATAATTACAAACTGACTATCACACACTCACGTTTTATTGCTTTTTTAATTTCAGATAACAAAATTCCGAAAAAAGTTATAAAAAACGGTAAAAAAAGACATGCGTTATATTTATATATGAAAGTGCTGCTTATTTAACTAATGTAATACCAATTTTTAAAAAAATAATCTTCTTATAAAGCATTATTATAAATCATTACTGTTGACAGTTCACAGATAAAGAATAATAAAAAAAATATGTAGAATTAGTGTAGCAAATAAAATAAGTAATAGATTAACAAATTATATATGTGTAAATCCTTATGTATGTAATATTGGACCACACTAATTTGCTTACAGACGTACCTTAAATACCTTACCTTACTTTAATTTAAAAACTTTAGCTATTAATAATATTTACTGTTAAACACCGAACACGTAAAACAACGTAATAACAGTAATTATAAGATATACATAATATCCTTGAATAGAACATCACTTTCTGCTTAGCTTTAAAATTATTATTTATGTAATTATTATTTTAATGTGTTCAATAAAATGTTTATAAGTTAATTTCGTTCACATTTATTTTTTTATGTTCAAAATATTATGGTGCTAATAAATTAAAAAAAAAAACTGTTTTTTTTTTTTCATTGTCGTCATGTTTACAAATTAATATTGCCAAAATTGGTAAGATTTTGTGCTACACTTTACGTCTAGCGTGAAATTAGGAAAGAATAATAAAACTCAAGAATATTTATGATATAAAACTTAACAAAGTAGGTTTATTATTTCACAAAGATCTTATTTATTTTAAGTTTTACTTTCATTGTTGTGTTTGACATACTTCTTAAAGAACTCTTGGAAAGCAGCTACATCCTCACTGGTGTCATCTGAAAAATATATTTACAATTTTATTTACAAACTAGCTGCCCCTCGGGGTTACATTCGCCGTTATTGTTACTGCTATACCTCTCTGAACAGATATGTGATGTAATAAAGCCCATAACCTTCATCGTCATCTTAAAAAATAATTTTTCAAATCTGATCAGTAATTTCAGAGATTACTCTCCACATATAAACTTACAGACAAAATTTACCTCTATAAAATATTAGTATGGATCAAATTAATTTCGCTTATTAGTTGTTTATTCTACTTTATTATTTTGCATGTATCATTTGCTATTAACAAAACAATTTTTGTATGAAGACAACTAATAAACACTTGAATAAAATTTTTTTAATTGATTTAATACAAAATATAAAATTTAGACTTTATTAAATAATTAAGATTTTATTACGGAAGTAAATAATAGTTGTATCGCAAGTTAACTCAAAGAAATTTTTTTATTTAAAAAGAACTAACAATCATTATAAACATTGTTAGTTCTATCTTAATATTAGTGTATTAACGAAACTAACCAACCTAAATTGTAAATTTATATACATAAGCGAAATTCTCAAACGATACTTAATATTAAGTTTTAAATAACTCATATCTTTGAGAGGGACAGTGACACTCAACTTAAAGTGCTTGTTTTTTAAGCTATTAAAATTGAGTATTGTCTAAAAACTTGGTAAGTAAATTTTTCAATACAAGGTGTAAAAATTTAAGTTTCTTTACCCATTTCTGGTTGACCTTCCGTACCCTCATCATCACTTGAGCTCTCATTGCCGGGATGCTTTAAATACATATCACTGATCTCCCGACCACCGGCTACTTCCTCTATTAGTTTCTTCTTGTCTATCACTGTGTCTGAATCATCTGGAAAATTCATACCATTATAAATGTATATAAATAAAAATCAAATGTATGTAAGCTCTTGAAAACAGCTGAATTTATTTCGAATTTTTTTTTGTGTTTGTAATTTTTGAATATCAAGATTTGTATAAAGAAAAATGTTTGAAGAATTGTACTAAAAATTTACGTGTAAATAAGAGAGTAACTCTTAATTACTACATTTGTGCAGTCTGGTAATAAAATTTAAATTTAATTAACTTCCCTGTTAGTTTTGTTAAATAAGTTAATAATATTTCTTCGTCCAACTATTTATATAACTTAAAAATATTGAATGAAATAAAGAAACATTGTGCATGTTCATTAAGAAAAGGTGTATGTCCTGTAGAAGTATAATTTAAACAAGCTATGTGCATGATATGATCAAAATTATGAATTTTACTTACCTTTAACACCCTTTTTTAATTCCTCCTCCTTTTTCTTCTGTTCTTCTAATTTTTCCGCTCGCATTTTCAACCAATCAGCTTTATAATCTCTAAAATTAAGAAACAGGTTTTAAATCAATAAAAATCAAATTAAGAAATAATCTTAATTTAAATATCTTTGATGACTCTTACTTCTCGTATTCCTCAGCTGCATCATCAACTAATTTGAAAAATTCATCTATACCCTGCAAAACAAAAGAATAAATTTAATCAAATTGATCCATAATCAGATGTTACTAAGATTTTATAACTTTATGCTTCAGGGAGAAAGAGATAAAAGATGACATTGAAATAAAATTGATTGCTTTCACTAAACACTTAAATGAAAATGCTAACATTGGTATGTTACATTAATACTTAGCTATGCTAATATTTCATATTAAAGTTGGTAACCGATTTAACCATCTAGTCCTATTATAAATATCAGACTTACATCTCCAGTATGTGCACTAACACCACAGCATCGGAGATCTGTATAGAAAGTGTCAAGTGCTAATGCCATAGATCTTGTGAGGTTGCCTACATAAGTGCTGCCTTCACCATCACCATCAGCGTCTAATGCATCTTGAAACGCTTCAAAATCTCTCATCCATTCCACTGCGTAATTATTGTCTACTACATCTGTCTGTCAATATTAAATTCATTTAATTTATTAATTTATAGAATTAAAAAATATATATATTAACAACAGAGCTTTTAAGAGTGTGTAAACTTCCTAAAAATATATTAATGAGATAACACAGTATTGAAGCAAAGAGCCGATTTAATGATATGAACATAAAATAATAAAATATACTTTAAAAAAAAAACAATATACATAAATTCTATATAATATTTAAAAATCTTTCAATAAGAAACAATAAAGTTACCATTATAGAAACAATATACCTAATTGTTTCAATATCTACTGTTATAATCTTTGATATAATATTAAAATGTTAGTTTAAATTTCACATAATTCGAAAAAAAATATCCTTATATATCTACATCTACTAACCTTATTCATTACAACAATAAAAGGTAACCTCGTCTTATATAATATAGAGCAGGCATACAACATATTGGACATGAATGTGACAGGGGAGACACTTCGCACTGTGTCCATAACATATACAACGACTGTAGGGCAAGACGATGCTAATGTTTCCGTCACTATGGTACCTGATGCTGACCATGTAAATACTTCTATTTGACCTGTTGAATATTACTACATTAATTTTATTTATAATCCTGTTAGTAATTAATAATGTTGTATTTATTTTTAATATTGAACTTGTTAATTTAGTAGTTACTTATTATTATTTCTTTATAGTATTTCTTGTGTTAAAATGGTGAAGGAACTAATTACTAGTGTTTTAACTAAAACTATTTTTATATTTTTATCTTATAGAATATTTAATTATAGCAATATATTTATGTAAAATCTCTCCCAATTCTCTTTATTAGTAATTTATTTTTCTTAAGTGCGAAATTACTAAGTGCTATATAGTACTGTACATACCTGGTGTATCTATAATACAATATTTGTGTTTTTTTCCTGCTTTTTCAATCAAGTCTACGACTTGTCCAAACTTAGTTGAGAACAAATTAAGTGCTGTTACAATACCACCATTTGGTCCTAGCCCATACTGTTTCATCACCTCTTTATAATCTACTGTATCTCTTATATCTGCAAAATCATAATAATACATTGAAAATATTTGTCTTAGATCATAAGACAAGGAAAAACATAGATTATAAACTTAAAGGAAAAAACAATATAAAAAAAAAATAACTATATTACGGATCTATGACAAACAATTTCTAAGATAATTACAAAGTTTTACACATAAAGTTTACTATTTGAAATAAATTTAAATATATAAAAGAAAACTTTGTTTATAGTTTTAATTTAAGAAAAATATATCTTTTACCTATGTTAGCTGGATATGGAACTTCACGGCATGCTGGATCTAAATTAACCAAATACGGTCTTGAACCATTTACAATTTTACTGGATAGACGTCTTGTAAACGATGTTTTTCCGGCGCCCGCCATACCTAAACATTTTGATGAGCAAGCATTCTATATGAAGTAGTTTAAGAGATTTATAGTAAATTAATGTAATCACAATACAGTGTAACAATTACTAAATGAAATACATTCAATAAATAATTCTAACCTAATATTATAAGACACACTGGCTTCGGCTCTTCCTCCATGTTTGTAATATCAATCTGTATCGGTTTACGGTTAAAAAAAAATATAGAATTTATGAATGTTCGAAAAAAATATTATTCGAGGCTATAAATATTGGATTTCTTGCAATTACAACATGAAACGAATGTTTACGAAAACATTCAATTCAATTCAATTCTATGGTTTATGGCTTACGAAAACATGACTAAAAACTTAAATTTTGACAGTTGACATTGACAACGAAAAAGAGTTGCCAAAAAAAATACACTAGAGATATCACCCGTTTTTATAAAAATCAATAAAAATTAAAAATCACTAAAAAAAATATTATTTAACATGTATATTTAATATGTTATAAAATCACGGATTTTTGGCACTCAGAATGTTGTCTATATTGGACGATGTTGCCTAGCAACTAGTAGCGACTGAATATTGTCAAATTTGGAAATATGTACAGGTTTTTAACGTCAAATAGTATTAACGTAACAAATCTGTGGTTATAAAATACGATATCAGTAAAAATACTCGAATTCGCTATTTCCTCTAGTTTTGATTTGGCTATCCAAATAAAACATATATACATGTGAAAATTTATCATCATATTGCATTATAATGTTTATGTTAGTTTAGCATATAATTGTTACCATTATAACATTTTGCCGTTTATTAAAAAAAGAAAAACATTTTAAAATCATTTAGGCACTTTATTTCTTACAACGTAGTACATATTTACAAAATTATTACGAATAATAAACTCAACTATCCTTTTCTAGATTCAAAAACATTATCGGGTACATGTGACCCAACTTCGATATCCTTTTCTGTATAATCATTCTCAACGTATCTGTATACGTGGCTGGCGGCTTGCAAGTAGACGGATCGCGCCAGTGAAGACCTACATGGAATTAAAAAATATTACACAAATTAAATAAAAATCAATTTTAACAACTATAGTCGTATTTTTAATTAGACGAAGTCAACTGACGTTTACTGTGTTGTCACTTTTTAGTGAAAAAAAAATAGTGTTGTGACAAAGTGAATGATTGAAAAACTCTTAAATGAATGAAATTGCTTAGATTGTTTTGTAGTTAGTTAGTGTTCAAATCTGCCGATATTGTTTTTAATACATAATGTAATTGAAACTATAGATGTATAAAATAAAACAATGCATGATAGGAAATAAAAATAATAAATTACGCTGAATACATAATTTGTATTTATTCATTATCAGATGAGAAATCATCACTATCACTTTCGGTGACATTAATTATAAATCTGTCTGAAACATTGTCGATCATGTTGTCGAGACCATACATTTTATCCTCTTCTTTAATTATATGAGCAATGCAGCTACTCCATTTTTCAGCCGTAATTTGTTGAAGTCCTTCTTCAAAAAGTTTTTTTACTTCTGCCATTTTGAATGTTTTATTATTTTTTGCAACATATCCTTTAGCCTGCGCCCATACCAATTCAATGGGATTGAGCTCACAGTGGTATGGGGGCAGACGTAAAACAATTATCCCATGCTGTCTTGCCATCTCGTCCACAACATACTTGTCGGAATGTTCTCGTTTGTGCTGCCGTACAATGTCTATAAGATTAGCTTTAACCATTGTTTCTTCAAATGAAACATTTTTGCTTGTTAGCCATTCTTGTATTCTAGCTTTAGTCCAAGACATTGTAGGCAGCGATTCTAGTTTTCTGGAGTGGTATGGGGCATTATCCATCACAACCACGGAATTAGGTTTTAATTTTGGCAAGACCTCACCAAACCATTTCTCAAAACAATCGGCATTCATCTCTTGATGATAATCTTCTTTATTATTTTTGACTTCCAATATTAATAAGCTGTCTTCAACAAATCCTTCTTCCCCGCCTATATGGCCGATAATTAATCTTTTTCCCTTTTCTGTAGGCTGTTTTAAGCCAGTGGTCAAGCCGTCTAGGAAGGCCTGGCGGGACGATAACACAGTCTGGTCAATCCATGCTTTCTTCGGTGCATGACCTTAAAGATAGTAAAAAAAATTATTATTGAAATTAAAATATAATGGAAATTTTAAATAAATAATAAATTTTAAATACGTAATAAATACCTTCGTTAATCCAGGTTTCATCTTGGTAATAAATATACCTTCCTTCCCTTCGATACTCTTTCATTTTTCGAAGGTATCGCTGGCGCCATAAAATAATATCATGTCTGTCAATTAAAATGCTATGTCTTGATTTTGTGACATATTTGAAATTTAAATGTTTCATAACCTTTCTTAATGTACTCCAAGAAAAATTAGGTAAGTCTGGGTCTTCATTGACAACCTTAAGAATCTGTAAAGTCATAAAACAAAGTTTTTGATTACGCAAGTGTGCGCAAAATAATAATTTCGTTTAAGATTAAGAACATTCTGGTAGACAAATAATATAATGCAATAAAAGAAATAAAGTTTAAGTTACCTTTGTGATGGTGGGTGGTTCATTTTCATAAAAAAATTGATGGACTTTTCGCCTTATAGCGGCAAAAGCAAAATCGTCCAATTTATCTTTGAAACAGTGCTTCGGTCCACGTTTCTCGGGAGACTTAAATTGATCATTTTCTTTGTATTCTTTTAATACACTGTAAACTGATGTCACACCAATTCCTAAAACGTCAGCTGTTTTTGCAACACATTCTTTTTTTTCGGGAGTCTCAATAGGTAAAAGTGAAGCAGCTTTCTCCTCAAATACGTTTTTGTAGACGTTTTGAATCATAAGTTTCTCGGTAAAGCTGAAAGCAACTCGTGGTCGCTTCTTTCTTGGAGACAAGCTTTGGCTTGACGTGCTTGGTTGAGGTTCCATATCGTTAATAAGAAACAATATAACAACAATAAATATATAACACAACAATAACAATACAACGAAAAATGTACACAAACACAACGTAACGAAAAACTTAACAAAAACAATAACTAAACAGCGTGAGCGCAGAACAAACATTCGTACTATCAGACCAGAGGTTAGAAGCAGAATGACAAACAAAATGGCGACCGACGCGCACGGCGTTGATCGGTGTTGCCACTAGTCGCCGCGCCGCGCTTTGTAATAAGCTGTCAAAAACTGACTGTAGTTACATACTACTACTAGATAACTTATATCAAAGCATTTTTATACGATTCTATTGTAAAATAGAAATAATATTCTTTTCTATTATAGTTTGAAATGATTAACTATTTACACTCATTCTTCATTCATCTGATTGAACGACAACTCAACGCATCACTATTACTTTAAATATGACAACATTATATTACAAAGTGACATTAGTTATTGTCAGCTGGCTACGTCTAATAAAAAATACGACTATACATACAACACACGTAATGTCAAATAAAATATCCTTAAAAACGATCTCCGACGAATTGAGAACCTCATCCTTTTTAGTAGTGTAGAAAATTAAAGAGTAGGGGATGAAAGTTTGCACTTCTTTTTTCTTATATTATGGTGTGCATCCATACTACTTATGCGCAAAATATTCTGCCAATGTCGCGTATGTTGGAGGAGACAGGAGAAAGTTTACATTTTTTTTTTAAATAAGGTGGCAATGGAATATTTTATTAAGAACATCTAGCAGTTTCATGATACGTATGTACCTGAAGAATCGCAGGTAAATAGCGCGGGTGAAGGCACGTGATCTCTTGTATAGTTCCAAATACAGTCTCGAAGAACCTGTACGATCTGAAAATAAAATTTATGTTAAGCATTTCAATTCAAAGATTAATTTTAATTATCACATCGAGGCAAACTTTGAATATTACAAAGCTTAATTTAATAATGATTATGAAATATTTTATTACGAAGACTGACAGGACAAAAAATGTTCACAGACAATCGCAACGACATACATTTTGAATAAAATTACGTCTATTTTAGTTTTTATATTCGCTAAAGTATATAAAAAATAGTTATTAACATAATGGGTACCTTTAATACTATTTGAAACTACTGTACTTATAAAATTATATTTTTACCTCGCTAGGTGTCAATTCTGGCGCCAATTCCAAAATATGACTTAATGGATGCGGTAAGAGTTGTCCCAGTGTCATAACAGATAGCAACTCTGTTAGTGCTGCTAATTCACGAGCCATTTCTGCTGATTGTGTGTGACGATCTGGAATGATAACATTTACATTATAATTATTTTTATTAATGTAAAGTTAATGTTGATCCTATTTATAGTTCAGCAGAAAAGAAAATGATGTGTGGAATTTATTTTGTATAAGGATAAATGATATTTAAGGTGGTAAGTAATGGTAGTAAAATGCATAAAATAACTAGAATGACAACATAGGAATGTTTTTTTAAGGATAAATCTTCATAAGTACTAAGGTACTAGTAATTAATAGGAGCATATTTATCTATTCGGGTTTATAAAAAAAAATAGTTTGGAATATTATTATTATATCATGAAAACATCTAATAAAAAATAAGTGCTCATTCCTAATCTTTATTTAATCACGCTAATTATAAGTCATGATTAATACGCTCCTAGTAATTCAGATATGAATATGCAATATGAATTATGTAGCCATGCATGGGTTTGAGCGGTGAGTGAAGCAGTTCAAAACGTTGAGCGCCTGTGTCCAAAGGTCACTTAGTTTAAGTATTATCGTTTTTTCGGACAACGTGATTACAAGTGGGTAGATCGAATTTGTTAACGGCACGGGTTCCAGTCTGTTAGGTAATTATTTGATCCTAATTTAATTGTTAGGCTAATGACAAATTTGGTTGGATGTTTTTATGGAAGATAAGTATTTAAGTATTAATAGTCTAATAATGACATACGTATTAGTAATCTTATAAGTTGTCATATGACCATAATCTTAACACATTTTTTTTAAAGGGAGGGTAAAATTTATAAAAAACCCTTATTTAAATCTTTATTTATATAAATGAAATGAAAATGAAAATGCTCACGATAATTGAACGAAGCGATAATTGAAATGGAAACGTTTAGAAGAAGTATTGAATAAGGGCTAACTTGGGAAGAACTAATTAATTGACATCACATTTTAACATGCTCAAAGAAAAATAAACGATTCGAAAATTAGGAAAAGTTGGTCCTACGAGTCGGATAAAGGGTGAAAAGTGGAATACCGCCAATGTCTAGGCTTCATAATTTCCATCAGTGGTACAACAAAAACACACAATCTTATTAAAGTTGTCGCGTCCAAGGGAACAAAATGATCTTCGTTAGATGAAACGAATGCCGAATTTACATTACGAAAATATCGTGCATGATATATAACTTCATTCAATAAAATGTAATTGTAACTGGTTTCATTAAAATAATATTATAGTGAAATCAACAGTATCGCTAACATTGGGACAACGTCAACTTTGTCTTTAATAGTTTAAGTCATGCAAGTTACAAATAGAATTTCAGTTTTCCAAAATTTTTTGTTTATTTTTCCTTAATGGGAAAAGGCAAAGGTATTAAACCGTACAGCCAAGTCGTTTGTACTTTTTATTCATATTCAATTAAATTGTAAGGCATATGTTCCGCCTTAGTAAGCCATGTGTTCCGTTTAAACACTATCTTGTATTTAATGAAATCGTAATGTAAATCAGCGTATAGGGGGCAGTCGTGTCGGTCGCGTCGGTCGCGGCGCTCAACGCGTGTACCGAGGTGCGCACGGGCGCGGTGCAGCAGCGACGCGGCGGTGGCGCGCAGCAGCGCCGACGCGAGGCAGAGCGCCGGCCGCGCGCGCGCCGCCCGCCGCAGCGCCGCGCGCGTCACGCCGCAGCGCTCCACCGCGCAGCGCATGTACAGCTCGCGCTCGATGCTCACTTGCTGCTCGGGCATTGACACGGTCGAGCGCGAGGGCGACTCGGGCGTTCCGTGCCATCGTACGAGATGCATCTTTTACGATGGCACGGAACCCTTCATGCATTATTCTTTTAAAATTATTACAAATCACTCCTCGTGTCCTCGCACTTGATCGGTTTTATTATTTGTTGTTATAGCGGCGATAAGAATACACATTCAGTAAAAATTTCAACTGTAACTATTACGAATTATGTTATACAGCTCGCTGACAGACGGACCGACATACAGACAGCGGAAGCTTAATAATAGGATTCCGTTAGCATATATATATATATATTATTTATGTGTTTTTAAATTTGCTCCAGGTTGAGTATATGAAACTATTTATTTATTTTTTGTAAAACTATTTTATTATTATCAAATCCATTGTCTAAATGTAATCCTATATTACCTTAGTAAAATCTTCATCAGGCCAAGGCAGTCCATTGTACATGACATCCGGAGAGACCAATTCCACTAGCAGCAAAGATATTGATGTTGAACCTTCAACTATACCGCTGTTGCCATCCTGTTTAGACAATGACACATTTGGTTATTGTTCTAGATATATACACTAATATTATAAATCTGAAGATTACTTTTGTTTACTTTAGGAACTATTGATATGAATTGATTTTTTTTTTGTGTCGAACAGCTGAGTATAGGACGGCTATAGGCTATATAACATCACACTAGGGCTATAAGGTAGCCGGGCTTAGTAAGTTATTCTTTTAAAACATAATCGTAGGGCACAGCTAATGAAAATTATTTCAATTTCTCACACCTTCACTGATTTTATTAATTAACCACGCAAGATTTGGTTGAGACAACCTATTTATCCAGTAACTCACCATGCAAGACATGAGAGCTCCCATGAGCAGTTCGTTTTCTAGGGTGATTACAGGCGGCGCGTCTTCCCCGTCTTGGCTGCCTCGTTTGCGGACTCCCTTACCGATAATACCCGCGTGAAACACGGATGTGTGACTCTGTGTTAATTGGGTTATTGGACCCTGGGGAAAAATATTATAAAGTCATTTTCTAAACTATTCTTAATAGTTGGGGGTTGTTCAAGTATATAAAACATAAAATGTTTAGAACATAAAATATCTATGATTTAAATGCAAAGTTTTTTGTAGATTCTGAACTCTGAGGAATATTGTGAGATTCTTTAAAAAAAAAATAGAAAAAAGAAAGCATTGGTTTAACGGCTAAAAATAAAACTTCAAACGTGAACTTAAAACTGAATGTTTTTAAATATATAAAGAACATTATTTTTAGGTAACAAAACAATTTTTTTTGGTCAGACCACAGACGAGTTAGTCTATGACAAAATAATAATGAAGTCTACGACTTACATGTTTTTGGTTCATATAAATGAGCAGCTCTTCGTTGTTCCAGTCTCTGGGTGAAGCGATGGTGTTGGTTACAACTGAGCGACTCCCGAACAACTTGTCCTCTCTGAACATGGCTGTTTCTAGCAAGTCTCTCAAAGCTACCGCCCGAGCTAGTTTACTATGCAAACATAGTTTACGAAGTAAGCGGCTCGCTGTTTGAACTCCTCGGATTTTAGACATTACATCTGAAATTATTATAATTAGAATTAAAGTGTCAGAATTCGAAAATTCACATTTTCAGCCATAAAATCCAAAAATTTCTTACACTTGGGAAACCGGCTGTTTATTTATTCTAAAATCATAAAATTATGAACCACGTTATTATATGAAACTAAATTTTAATTTAGCTAACTTGTGACAATCACATTTTGAATTCGGTCACTTTAATACTAAGCGATATAAGGTTTATTTAATGTACACATACGTATTAACGACGATATAATTCAATTAATTCATATTGGGCTTATACTATTATTATTATTTACATTACAAAACAATCAATATCAAGTCAATAAAGTCTGGTTAATTTCATTGACTGTTGATTTTTGGATCATTTTGGGTAAACATAAAAATGACTTAAAGCTTTAAGTTTAAGTTAAGGTCACAATAATATTATTTCAATGTATTTTTTTAATATATAATATATTAATAATAAAAATGAAGTATCAAACTGCTCTACTAATTGTAGTAAGAATATATAACTAACCTTTTTCGTGTATACATCTGAAGAAGTATTGGACGGTTGCTTGAACAACCTTCAAGATGACTTCGACGCTGGGAGGCGGTGACTTTGTTCCTGACATGTCAACGTTATCCAATACCTAGAATATAATTTAAAAAAGCTTTACAATTTTCGTTTCAGTATGTTACCACTAGCTTGTCCCTCGCGGTTTCACTGGCGTTAATGGTTACTGCTTATCCCTGTGTGTCATAGCGTGATGTAATACAGCCTATAACCTTCCTCAATAAATGGACTATCCAGCGTTTCAGAGATTACCCCCTACATACAAAATTATAAATTTTACCTGTTTATAATGAGTATAATAATAATACTTAAAGGTTCGGAAAAATTACGTACTGTCAAAAACAAGTTTTTTGAAAATTTTAAGACACTACGAACAAAAAATCAATGTTATTTTGAGTGGTGAGAGCGGAGGTGTGGATTAAAACGTCTCCACGTATAATCAGGATCAAGGTGGGGTTACAAAGTAAAAAAAAAACATCATATGATTAATAGATCATCCCTAATGAATCGTATATAGTCAGTATTAATTGTTTACAATTAAGAGCGCTACAGTTTAGTTACAGCATTGATATTTATATATTTATAAAATATGTCTATATGTTAAATCCGACAGATGGAATTAAGGTCTTTGCGCACTTGTACGACATCGTTCCCGTACGGCATAATAATTAACATTCAAAAACAAACTGAATGTATTACCATTTAGATACGTTTTACAGTGATATATACAGGGCTACCGTTCCCAGTGAGTTTTCATTGTACAATGCAATGTATGTTTTTAATGTTCATTTCTTCCTATGTGGGAGCGTTCGTGTAAGTTGAGATGACCTTTAGTCGTCTATTCACAAGTAAAGTAAGACGTTATATTTATATAAATATCAAATTTGTTATTATAATGTAGCAATTGTAATTGGAAGTCGACGGTTAAGTCTACTGTTTTCTATATTACCTATTATATTAACAATAGATTTCATGTTCAGTTCATTGTTTTATGTAATTTATACAAACTGTTGTTAGAAAACGGCTTCGAATTGAGAACGTCCTCCCCCTTTGGAAGTCGGTCAAAAAGTATAAGTCTTTGGAGCCACACATTTAAAATGATATTCTGTATTTTAAAATAGCTGAATTATAATTAACTAATTTCACACATGACGCCTATACGTATATCTGTACGAGCTTACAAGATTCAACGTTTAATTATTATTTCTTAATGAAATATAGGAATAGTTCGTTGAAGGTACTAGGTAGTTAGCGGAATGAGCGCTGCGCACCTCGGCGAGCGCGTGGCAGGTGGGCATGGCGGGCAGCGCGGCGGCGGTGGCGGGCGCGCACGCCCGCAGGCGCGAGGCGCGCGCGCGCAGCGCCGCGCCCAGCCGCCCCACGCTCGCCTCCACGCCGCGCGCCGCCCAGCGCGAGCGCAGCGCGCCCACGCGCCCCGAGCGCTCCCACCTGACCGGGGGAAGTTTATTTTCAATTTAAAACTAACATTATATATGGACGCTGATAAGCTATACTGTGTCAAGCAACACAGAGTTCGCTTTGAGGATATTGCGTCTAAACAAACCTATTCTGAATAATTTCTTTGAAAAAATATATTTTTTCTTTTTTTTCTTCCATATTTTCTTTTCTATTTTGATAGAAGTTATAATGAATTAAAAGCAGATTGGTACGATAAAAAGTTTTATCTAATAATAATTTTTTGAAATGTATGAGATTATTGCATGCATTGCGGTACATTAAATTAAAAACCTTTTTTGGTATTATTTAATTTAGATGATTTGATTTCTTTGAGTAAAGTAAAATACGAGACACATTATCAAAATACACAAATATTTTCGAATTTGACTTTGATTAGGCTTCTGGATGGAGCAGCCATTGCGAGTTGTCATCATATCAAAGCAATATGTTTAGCTCATTATTTATAGCAGTTTTTAGTGCGATTCATCTCCAATAATACTGAACCAATATAATTGGGCCTCTACTCAAATAAATAACGATGACAATTACATTTAGTACTGCCAAAATTAAATTGTAAAGTACAAAAAAATATAAAAAAAAACCGCTCACACGAACCTCAATAGCTTGATGATGTTCAAACAAAAATGATGCAAGTACGTCTTCTCGTCCTCCGAAACCGTTTCCTCTATGAAGCACTTTTTAATCTGCGTATCCGATATCATCGCGTCTCGTAATGCGTATTCGATGCCGGTTTTGATGAAGTTCTGGTATCTGTCCGTGTCCATATTTATGTCTGGTCCGTCTGAGGGAGTGTGCATGGATATTGTTCCAGAAACGATGCGAACGAGTAACGCTAGGGTTGTATCGTCACGGGAGTATTGTAGGAGGTAGCTGATTGTGCTTACGAATTCCGATGGTAGATTGTAACCTGAAATTTTTATGTTTTAAATTGTGTTTTATTTGAGACTAGCTGATGCTTACGACTTCCTCTGCGATGTCTGATGCCTACGTCATAGTAGCTTTATGGATGCAAAGTCCCAGCAAAAATTCACAAAGTTTCATACAAACTTTCATCCCCTATTTTATACCCTTGGGGGTAGAATTAGTCAAAATCCTTATTCTTATTCTTAGCGGTTACCTACGTCATAACCTGCATGCCAAATTTCAGCACGATCCGTCCAGTGGTTTGAGCTGTGCGTTGATAGATCACTATGTCAGTCAGTCAGTCAGTCAGTCAGCTTTGAGTTATATATATTTAGATGTCTTGAATATTCGGCAACTGTTCGGTATTCGGCTATTCGGCCGAATCTTATCTTTTTTAACACAATTAATTATTTCATTTCATAAAATGTTTAAATAAGTGATTTTTTATTAAATGGAATCATTTTGCTTTTCTCAAGCAAATTGTGATATTTCTTGTTGCCGAATATTCGGTATTCAGCCAAATAACTATTCGTCATATTTCTATTTTTTATATTCCTAACTGTGCAAGATTATTAATATAGACCCAAATGATATCTAGTAATGAATATAGATTTTTAATCAAGTGTTTTTGACTGAATTTCCATAAAGAAGATATTAAAAGCGATCGGTTTTAAGGTTCAGTACACCAAGGATGCTAACGGGACCTTTTGTGTATATTTTAAAATTAAATTTTAAAACAATAATTTGTCCTAATAAAGGATATTTTGCATAACTTTAGTTGACCCAAATAAATTCATTTCCACAATTATATTTGTATTATTACTTCAACCTGTTTCATTATTTTTATCTAAACCTGCTGTTTTTTTTAATAGATTTGAAATAGATTTTATACTTACTGACTAAAATAAGTATCCTTGCAATTGAATACTGCTCTAATTGATTCCCTGTCAAGAGTTTCTCTCTGATAATGTTGATTTCTTCGGCAGCACTCATCACTAGAGGTATGTTCGAGTCAGGGAAGAGACACTCATATTCTAACTTTTGTAGGAGATATTCTAAAAGTAAATAGAAATTTACAACTTTTGCAGTTTCAAATTTTAATACTTTGAATTTTATACACATTCTATCAATATTTAATTAAAAGTATACTAAGTGTCAACTGGGATGGATATTTTACCAGCATTAGCACTAACAATGTTTAAAGTAAAAAAACTGACTTAACTGTTTTTAAATCTTATTTTATAAATGATAAGGTATATGTATATCTATATAAGCCTACAAGATCCTCGGAAACACCTGGTATAATTAGTGGTCTCACCTAGTAACTGCCTACAAAATAGATTCCTCTGGGCATGTTTCAGTAACAGCAGGAAGCAATGAACATCAGAACGTAATAGAAGTGCCACAAGTGACGAAGGACCAACCCCTTCCCATGCTCCGCTGTGTCTGTGTGTAGTGCACACTACGCACAGTCTATCCATTACTTCATCCGTCACTGAAAATGAATTTATTTTATTTATAACAATCTACACTAATATTATAAATAAGTAAGATTTGTATTTTTGTATGTTTATAATGAATAAACTCAAAAACTACTGGACTGATTTTAAAAATTCTTTCACCATTGAAAAGCTACATTCATGCTGAGTAACATAGGCTATATTTAATGCTAGAAAAAATTAGGGATCCTCACTAAAATATAAAAATAATATAACAAAAAATCATAAATGAAAGTAAAAAAGATTTAAAGAACTTTGTCCACCCATGCTAAGCCGGCACAGGCCACTAGTAGACAGTATAATGTAGGCCTTTAGAGTATTTTCGACACTATCTTTACCAACTAATATTAGATAACAATTTGAAAGGGCCCTTAGGACATTTTCAATCATTCATTCTTTCATGGATCATAGTCTATATAAGAATATATTTCTGTATTTTTATTTAGTCTGTAGTGGACTTTTTAAGTATATATAATATGGAAGATTTATTTTGAAATATAATAATAGAAAAAAAATCATCAAAATTTCATGAAAATTTGACTTGATATAGAGGTAAAAAACTTATATGAGTCAAATTAAGAACCTTTGCTTTTTTTACATAACTAAAGTTATATTCCTAGGAAGAATTTTTATAATATAAGACTAGATCTGTATGCTGCTGTTACATGGTACATTTTAAAAACAAATTTTGCTAAATAAAGTTCTTAATTAAAGTGAAATACTTACAAGTTTGCTCAATATCTTGAGTGAGTGCTTTCAAAACAATATCAGACTTGGAAGCAAGATTTAATAGGTAGGGAATGACATCTCGTTTCTTGTCTGCTTTGCTATCCTCTTTTATTGCGTCCTGTAATTAAAAACAAAATTAAACGGGGATTTTTTTTTAATACATAAAAGAAATAATTATTAAATTTTAAAAAGATTTTACTATAAATTTACATAAGTAAAATAATATTATTTTAAAACTATCTACAATTTATACCTCTTTTATTATTATTATCAATAATCTTTATGAAATTTAATGTCTCCAAATAGTATTTTATAATTGTTTTGGCATTATGACAAATTGAAATAAAACTTTTTTTTAAAGATTCAAATAGGATATATTCAGTATTTTTAGTGTCACAACATTTGGAATTCTTTATGGCCTACTTATTATTACACTTCAATTAAATTCCTTTTTCTACAATCATTATATTATATTCAATCTACATAGTTATATATTACTCACTTGAAACAATTCCACAAGAGCAGCCCGTACATGATACAATGCAGGTGGATGGTTGGCTAGATGAGCGAGCACAGCTCGAGCTGCATCTGCACCTAAAGCAAGTGCTCGTGGCGCCACCAGCGCGGGTTCTGCACGACCCACCCATCCCACCGCCCATGAACATGCTCGACAACCTAACCATGATAGAAAGTGCCAACTTATTAAAACTAAACAAATAAATCAATTTTAGAAACAAAAAGTTCCTAAGTGTCATAAATGGAAATCCAATTATTAAAAATGTTTTTTTTTTTCATTGTATTACAATAATCCTAACTGTATTCAAAAGATATTTGAAATAACCTACAATTGTGGCAATTTTTTTTACCATTATTGCAAATACATATAAACTTACCAAGCATCATATCAATGCACTTAGCTCTTTCTTCAGCATTGAGTAATGTCAAATTTTGAGTAGTTATATCCAGCAAAACTCTCACAGGGTCTGTATTTTGTAGTGTGGCATCTGAAATTATTAACTCGAATGTAACTTCAATTTTCAATATGTCACATTATATTAGATAAATACTGTGAGCTAGTCTGTATGAAACAGGGCTTGATTTGGTGGTGTTTGGTGCCCCATAGCGGCATGGAAATACAACAAATATTTATAGTGAAATAAACTATTTGATTTTTTTTCCTAAAAAATAAGAAGGCCTGTCTTGTGTTGGGGTAATAAGAACTATACTATCTGAGGTTGATAATAGCATATATAAATTAAAAACAAAAGTTAATTTAATTATTACTATAATATACTTACTTGGTAAATTTGCCTTATCGGTGGCAATATCCATTATCAAAGTTATGCACCATGGTGCAATGAAAGGGGCCCAAGATTCTCCCATGCTGCAAAGTTCTGGTCCAATCATACTGACACTCTCTAGTGACCCATTTGCTGATGGATCAGACTAAAAAATAAAACATTATGTACATAATTTTATAGGTAAATTGTAATATTAGTATTTTAATTCAATTCAATTCTTTTTTAATTGCTTTTACTTTTGACATATGAGCACCACCAGTCCTCATTTCTTTGAATTCACCAATGTCGCATAGGATGGAGAAGACACAATTTTGATGTATATAAGAAATCAATTAAAGTTTCATAAACATAAACAAACTTTTAACACAAAAGAGATTCAAGTTTCAACTTTTATTTTGTAAAAACTGTAAATGCTAATTATTTTGTAGTTAACCAGCAGCTTGAATTTCTATATTTTATTAGACAAATATTTGTTTTAATACTAGTCAACATTTTTTTATGGATGTTTAACTTCTAAAAAGGAGATTCTATGTTCAACTGTATTTATTTTATTGGAAATAACTATTTTTATGAGAATGATAGAACTTTTTTATATCAGAAGTAATAGCTCTCCTCATGATAAAACTGCCTATGTACATTTTTCTCTCTCACGTACTTTTATTTTCACGTACTTTGTATATAATTACAGTATACAGTAAAGTATATTTGTTGTTGTTATTTAATTAAGTAACACAAATCTTATTTTTATCAAAACATAATTTAGGGTTAATATAAAACATTAGTAGTACATAAAATATAAAAACAAACACACCTCATAGTCGGTTTGGTTGATGGAAACATTAACAGCGTCATGGAATACCATGGCAAAGTATTCTAGAACAGCATCTCTAGCGGCTGGAAAGTTTCTTAATAAAGAAATCCCAATTTTTGTCAATTCTGGTGCATTTTGGAAGTTCCTTCTTGAGACACCATAAATAAAGTTATTTAAGTCCGCAGACAGCGCCGTCGATTTATTTTGGGTATTCATTTTGTACCTGTGTCATTAACTTATATGATGTGAATTCCAACTAAGCAATCCATACATTATATTTTAATAAAAACTATACAGTTATACACGCCGACATAAAATAACACAACCCTAATGACATTCACAGATACAAAAGCGTGTTATAGTAAATTTAATTGTCACAGTCATTACTGTCATGTTAACACTGACAAACCGTTTTTGACAATGGAAATACAGTCGAAAAATAAATATAATTTAACTAAAATCCATTAACCACAGAATTGAAATGAAATATAATTTAAGGAATTCGTTTAACGTTATTCTGTGATTATATGAAATTTTACAATTTAAGGTTTAATCTTATTATATTAAACCAAGTCATTTTATCACTATAGCTATGTTGCTTTAATACTAGATGTTAGAAGTCTGTACCCTGTATCTCTTCAATTGACTTTTTACTTAGACCATTAATACTTAAAGGTGTAAGACTTTTTGGCTCAAAGGTACTCTCATTTGTCAAACTTAGTCGCTGGCTAGTCGCTAGGCAAAATCGTCTAAAGTAGTTAGGACTAGCTTATTACATATCTATAGTTCTTTAATATCACATTTCAACAGAGATAAATAAAGAGCTAAATTAGTTAAGTCGGTAATATTTTCTTAAAATGCCTGGATGGCTCACTGTATAGTATACGTCGATTTTAACTTGGGGTCGCAACCCCTTATAACTTTGGTTCCATTCCAGTTTTGGAGGTTCAATTCCAGGCTGGCACCTCCGACTTTACAAGTGGTATCCATTTAAAGTAGCGGTGAAGGAAAACTTTGCGAAGTAATTTGCATGTATCGGAAGAAGTTCTGAGACAAGCATTAATAATTATTATAAGTGAAACAAAACGCACTACCGTTAGGCTTTTATTCTTCTGATTAATGGGGCATTTGTTCAGCGGTGCGACATAAACAGGCAAGCAATATGCCATACTCTTAAACTACTTTTAAAGCAGATGTAATCGAGGTGGTTCTTACTTATACTTTATGAATTAGTTCAGTCGTTTGGACATAACCCCTTTTCTAGTTTTTTTTTTTATAATTAAATAATTTTATTGATAATATTATATTTAATGTTTTTATTAATAATAAATAGTTCGGTGGATGAATGGAAAAGAGTTTTAAATTAGGCGAACCGACTTTAAAAGTAAAATACTTACTGTAATTTACTTTTAATGAGATAGGTACCTATTCCAGTTACTTTGATTTTGAAATCAAACTGAATCGATTTTGATGAGAATAATAATGATACATATGCTATATTGTATAAAAATATGTTTAAAGGAGATGTGAGGCTGCTTTATTAAAACTCGTGATGATATTATATGAAACCAAAATATCTACAAAATAATAAAAATTTATTCCGATTAGAAGTTTTTTAATTATTAACGCTACGACTACGCTACGTACCTACAGGTGCATCGTGTACTTATAAATACGCAGTTAAACAAGTCTTAATTCCGAAGTTGGATAACAGTTTTTTAAACTTTCTTGATTGTTCATATAAATTGTATATCTTAATAATTTAACTGTGTAAACAAAGTTACGATCCCAGATTTTGTTAACTTTATTTACTTAAATTTATTCGGTGGACTTTGATAGGGGTTTCTATCTTTTAGAACACGAATGAAGTTTATAAGAATCCACGTGCGTGAAGGTACCCAAGCCCTTTTCAAAAAGCAGTAGTGTGAATTAGATCAAAAGAGTTCAGTTTATCATATAAGGTAAGGTAAGGTAATTTCGATGTCAAAACATAACAGAATATGTAATATTATTTCTGGCATATGTATGCAAACATCTTCATTATTATATTAAAAACTGTTTTTAATATTTTAAATCTATGGAACCTTGATAAAATGATAATTAATGAGAGAGTTTCATCAATGTTAAAAGTATTTAGGAAGTTTAAAAAGTTTAACTCAAATAACGTCTTTATTATTATTAAGCGGTTTATTATTTGGGCTTTACGTCCGTCGGCTACCGTCTAGTACGCACGGTTTTAATAATGTCGATCACATTTTTAAGCAAAACAAAACAAAACATAAGTAATATAATATTTGAAAAAATAATGTGTTTACATTATTAATTAAGAAGGTGTGGATTTAACTTCGGTGTATTCTCCGCTATTTCATTAATCGGTGTATTTTCTTCTGGTTTCAATAAAATTCAATAAATTTCTGTTAAATATTCGATCACCAATAATATTATTGCACATAATAATAATACCATTAAGGCGAATATTTGCTAATAAAACCGTAATCAAATTTTATAATTTTGTGATCATCATGATGATCATGGTATATTAAATGAAAACATAAAAATTATTACTAAATTGACAACGTAATACTTGTACACTAAAAATAAAAACCTTTGTTTGCATCAACGTAAAAAAAGTCGTCCCGGCGATTGAACAATGTCGTCGGCTATATCATAGATCGATAGTGTAACATCTAGGCATACATAGAGCAGGGGTTGAAATGCGTGGGGCACTAGGGTAGCGAAAATCAATAACGTCTGCGCACGCGATCCGCGATGCCCTCCCCGCGTTGGGTAACCGTGTAGGTATATTACGTAATGTTTTTTTGTTTACTTGACTAATATTGTAACAAGAAAAGTTATATTGTTAAAATAATAAATTAGGGGAACTAGTATGAAATTATTAACTTAAAACGATAACGCGTATTATCAAATATTTAAAGTAACTAAAATTAAAGTAAATCGTGACAATGAAAGCATATGCTAGCACTCGACATCAGTCACGAGTTTTGATTCGTTGAGTTTAAACCATTTTGATTGCATTTTGATTATTATTAAAAATAAAAAAAAAAACCTCTTTATATTTTCTATTGGTAGATTCATAATAAAAATTTAATTTAAACGTATAAGTTACCCTATATACCTACTTATTTAATCTGCGAGTTAAACCAACTGTATAATTTTTTAACCAACGCTTTTAATGTTGTGTCTTTATTATTTGTATGTTACTAGCTGGTCGCCTCGCCGAACGGTTGGTATTTAGAGAAACTTGGTTGAAAAATATTGTTTTTTGTTTAGGTTTTATTATATAAGTACATGAAGATTTATATACGTTACGAAAAATAAAATCTCAATTCTCAATGATAATAAAAACCACCTCAAAATCCGTTACGTACTTAAAGACGAGTTACTGGGCAGACTAACGCGGAATGTGACTTTCCTTTATACTATGTAGAGATAACATTTTATTATAAACTACATAAACATACATATTTATATATTATGACTTCGTTCGCGTGGACTCCAGGTCGGCGTATCTTATACAAAGCAAGACTATACTTTGTGGTACCGCTCAAGAAAGGAGCATTTTACTCGCATTCATTAATAGCATTTTGTAAACATTTTGACTTTTCCTTGATAACTTCCCAGAAGTTTTTCTTTATACTTGACATTATTAGATGGAGCAATAATACAGAACCGGCTTTTTTTTTTCAAAATTAGCGGGTTCGATTCAGGTTGAAAAATAAAATGTGTAAAATAAAACTGGTCCAAGTTAATTAATATAACATTAGCTATCTGCTAGGCAAAGGCCTGCCAAAATCGGTCTAGCCGTTCCACAGATTAGCCGAAACAAACAAACATACAAAAAGACAAAAATTTTAAAATTGTGTTTTTGATGTATATACCGTATATACATTCATATATACGATTTCATATATAAAATTGTGTTTTTGATGTGTGTACCGTTTCGAAGATACAAACAGACACTGCAATTTTATTTATCTGTATTGATACGCGATTGCGGCTGATGTACACGTACACGTGACTTGGAGAGTTGTCTAGCAACGGGTTGTTGATGTCAAGATCAGAAACACTGCGATACAAAGAGTATACAGTGTGTATGAAAATTTGTGTCAACCCCCTTAACTGCGTTATCAGTATCGAAAACGTAACACAATCAAACAACTTACATTTACAAACTCTTCAATCAAAATAATAAAATTAAATATTAAATGATTATTATATGTAGAGTAACAAAATGTTTGTACGCACTGGTATAACACGATGAGACTCCATGGCGCCATCATACCTGCTGCGCTACTAGTGACGAACTCGAACGTACATTCACATTATTTTGATTGTTTAATCACCTTAACGATTTACTGATACCGCTTTTTTTCAAATATCGATACGTTTCACTATGTTACAAATCAATTTAAAATAATAATACTTAGTTTCATAAATAACATCTACTTGACGGCCATGAATGTGTTGCTCAATATGCCCGCCTTGTACTTCTATGCATTTACGGCATCGGGAAATAAAGTTAGCACGTACATTTTGTAAGACAGATGTATTTGATTTTATTTCTTCGAAAGCTGTGATGATTCGTGAACGCATTTCAGCCTCAGTATCGCACTTCTTTTTGAATACGGACTGCTTTATAGAACCCCATAAAAAAAAAATCCAATGGCGTTAGGTCCGGTGACCGCGCAGGCCAATTAATTGGTCCACTGCGACCAATCCAACGTTCACCGAATTCCGTATTCAAATAGTTTCTCACGGCGCGGGAAAAGTGTGGTGGCGCACCATCATGTTGAAACCACATACGGCGTAAAAGATCTAAGTTTAAATTATCAAGCTCCTGGCTTAGTTGTTCTCGCAGGAAGGAAAGATAACTGTCACCACTCATAGACTGGGGTAAAAAAAGAGGGCCAATTATTTTGTCACCAATAATACCGGCCCAAACATTAATTTTCTATCGATGTTGGAAATGGCTAGGTTTAGTAACATGTGGGTTGGTGACTGACCATACATGTTCGTTGTGCGTGTTAAATACGCCTGTTCTAGCAAAAGTACACTCGTCACTAAAAAGTATACGGATCGAGAATTCAGTGTCTTCATCGTTTTCGTTTAAAATCCATCTTCAGAATGCCATTCTAGGCTCGAAGTCGGTAGGAATTAATAACTGTACTCGACGATAATGGTACGGGTGCTGGCCATTTTCCTTTAAAACTTTCCATACACGCGTATGGTTGACACCGAGTTGATGTCCCACCGAGCGCGTGCTTTGCGTAGGGTCCTGGCGAAAAACATCTAATATGTGTTCCTCTAGATCGTCATTATTAACCCTCGGCCTTCCCGCATTAGCACGTTGTTGTTCACGGCCATCGACATTTCCGAAATTGTACATGCGTATATGAAGACGCTGAAATGCCTTAAGTGACGGTAATGGTATGTTTCTTGGAGAAGCAAACAGTTCGTCATAAAGTCTACGCGATTCCGCATAATGACAATCACATTTCCCTAGACACATTAACATATTGAAATATTCCTGGTTGGAGTACATTTTATAAAACAACACAATTTTATAAAACCGTAACCAAAAAGTAATCCACTCGGAAGAAATTTTCACGAGGAATTAAGTAATATTTTTTTTATTAAAAGGGCGGCATAGGCTTGAATAAAAAATATCGATAAATGAAATTATCGATATTTGAATAATCATAACAATAAATAAATATTTAATATTCATATTATTTCGATACTTATTTTGATATATCAAACATTAATATTATTTTGATTGTAAAACACCATTTTTAACAGAAGTAGATTAACGATTTATCCTAATAATACAATATAGTTAATTTACCTGAAGAAGTTCCAAATTATAATATTGATTAATAATATTTTTTATTAATAGAAGTTATTTTAAATGAAATTATTTAAATGTGAAAAGCATAACTATTTATAGCAATATTGAAAATATCGATAGAATATTTATCGATATACCTTATTTTTAAACTTGCAAATCTCTATTCGAAAAACTAACAAAAGACGCGTCGCGCCACGCCGGCGCCCCGGCACCTGCGAAAATGGCCACGCGTGCGCCGGCGCGACTATACGGCGCCTTTTTTTTTTTGTTTACGCAGGGTAAATCTTCATAGATACCCGACTCCTGGGGGGGGAGACCGGGTTATGTGAGATTGTACTCACTAAAACCCCCTGCGATGGCCGCCACAGCACGAAAAACGGAGAGGCTACGGGATCGCTTTCGCAGGCACGTCCGCGGCCTCTCCCGTGCGTTGCTCCACTCGTGGCTTGCGGAGCCCTTCTCAGGAGGGCGAAGATGGTCTCGCCCTCCCCGCACCCCTCGCTGGTGCGTACACCGGCAGTCCGGGGCCATACCGGACTGCGGTCCTCCTCTCGGCCGATTGAAAACGGATGCGTGAGACCCCCATCTCACGCACCCACGGCCGGAGGGAGTGCCCTACTTATTCCGCCCCGGGCACTGGGGCTTGGAGGCCGTGAAGGCGACCCGCAGGTCGCCTCCGCCGGGCGGGATCGGCCCTCTCCCGAGCCCGCTCCGCAGTCTTCTTCTGGACCATGACGGTCTCACAGAAGTTGACTACGGCCTCCCGCGACTATACGGCGCCTTAACCGTTTAATAACGCGTACTTTTTTGCATATAAAAATTTATAGGTAATATTTAATATGACAAAACTAAGCAAATAATAAACTAAGTAAATAAATATAACTAACATAGCATATTGAATTTTATGAACTATTACTGAAATTACTCATATTACAACCATTTAAAAGAATATCCTTAAGTTATTTACAAAATAAAAAATAAAAATGTTCTAAAACAATATGCATCATAGTATTGAGGAATAACAAGAATAAGACATAAAAACAAATAAAAGTAAATAGTATGTATCATATTATTCGGGAACACTTTTTAGCAGATTTTTTAAAAGACGTGTTTAAAGTAAATTTTAAGTCGGTATTTAAAGGGTTAAGGGAAAGCTGGTTATTTATGGGTCAGATGTTTGAAACGTTACTTCAAATAATGTCGATTTAAAACTTATTTAGCCTATGCACTGTAACTGACCTCTGCTTGATATTTTTTAAGTTATACTATTTTTAATAATAATCTTATACTTATATGTATTCATGCCTTTAAGGAAGGACACAGTTTTTAGATATAATAACTACGTAGACGTTGCGCTATATTAAAACAAGAGTTCAAAAATAAACGCATAATAATAACGCATCAAACTCAACGAAACGAAACAAATGGATTATGAATCTCATACCTTATTTTTCTTCACTTTCTGACTCTTTAAAACTACAAAATTATATACTTACATAATATTTTTTAAATTATTTATACTAAATACAATAATTCGAGTTTTACTTGTATTCAGATTTCTATATAACTAAAGTTTTTACGGCAACAATAATACGGACTCAAAATCCTAGAATCGAACTTGGGATTTTCGCGGCAGTCTACCGCTGATACGTCGATATAGGAAGCTTGGAATTAATAAAGGTATTTACTTTCAAAATGTACTTTATACAAGCTCATTCTAATTTAATATGTGTATTATTATATACATTAACATGAATTATTGTATATACAGTATATAGCTATCGTGTATACTTATGATGTCTTACATTGATTCTGCACCATATACATATGTTTAAGTAAATATTAATGTATTTGATCAAAACTAAGGTCACAGCAGTCACTCGGACGCGTAGCTCTTGTGACATCACTTTTGTTGCAAAGTCCGAAGGAAATAGATTCATGGGCAGACACATATATTTATGGCAATTTTTAATTTTTGTCTGAAATTGATTAAAGTATTTCAACCGATGGCCAAAGTTTCAAATTCGGGCAAGCACAGAGGCACATTTAGTGCTCGGCGATGAAGGAAAACATTAAAAGGAAACTTGCCTGTCCTGTCAAAATTCTGAGAAACTTAGATATATCCGCCAACACACAGTAGAGAAGCGTGATGGAACCGCTATCATTCTACTAAAATAAGAAAAATCAGCCAAGTGCGTGTCGGGCCACGCACAATGTAGGGTTCCGTAGTTGTCAGAATTGTCAAGATCGGTCAAGTAATCTTCGAGTACCTATTTTCGTAAAAAAGTTTACGACGAACTGGGAATTTCCTTTTTTAAGTCAGTTTATACAATATACGAACTTACAATTTTAAACCTTTTATTATTTTAAAATTATTTTTAATTTCTCTTTATATTTCGAGACTAAAATATTTTTAATGTAAAATCAATGTTTGAATGTGAATTATACTAACGATTTTGAACTTTATATGTTCGGCGATTATTTATTATTCTAAAACTTGTAAAATATACTTAGCGCCGATTTCCCTTCCTGATTAGCACCTATGAAATCTATGGAGATTTGGTTAAAACTTCATAAGCGCGATTCAGAATCACTCGCGACATGTTTTATTGAGACATTGTTTTATACCTTATTTTATATTTTATTTTAATTTAAACTTATTAAATATTTATTTATTTATTCATTTAAATTCATATATTAATTTAAAATTATTAATATTTACATAATGTGATGCTTTAAAAAGTGAAATATTTATTTTTACTTAGATCATCTATAACTCGATAACCATAAGAACCCACATAGCCGTGATAATTTTCCTTTTAAATTCATTATATGTACCACTATCGTGAATTTTTTCATATTTTTAGACGCAGCAGTTTAGTGGGTAGAGGGGGGGACACTTGACTCTAAGAAAAATTGACACTTCAAAGCTTAATATTTCGGAAACAGTTCGTCGTTCGGAAAAATGGTTTTCCCACACCTATAACATTTTTAAAAGACCTATCTAACGATACCCCACAACATGGGATAAATGAGAAAAAAAAATTTTGGTCTCTCTTAACACATAGGGAACCCCCCCCCCCCCGAAAAAAAAATATTTTTAAGACACCCCGAAAAAAAAATATTTTTAAGATTTTATTGTACGACTTTCTCGGCGTAATTCATATGTAGAATATTCATACCGAATTACAGCTTTCTGGTATTAAGGGTTTCGGAGCAAAGCCGCGGACAGACAGACAGACAGACAGACGGACATGGCGAAACTATAAGGGTTCCGTTTTTTACTACGGAACCCTAAAAATGAATATGAAGAGGACTTTGTCCGAAAGTAGGATTATAAGTTGGACTTTGTTGCAAAGTATTGTTTTTCTATACTTACTGAAAAAAAATAAGTTTTTTTATATCTTAAACTTGCGAAAAATTATTCGTATGAGAAAAAATAAAACAGCAACACAATAATGCTATTATAATTACGCTGAAATTGTAGTTAGTTGTGTTTAATGTGAATTCCTAATTTGGAATAAAAATATATTTATTTTAATTTTGCGTTTTATAAAATTACAATATAAAAAATACAGTTGTCTTTTATTTTGTGTAATTTCATGAATTCTTTCATTAAATCTATCTAAATTAATAACTGGACTCGTATAAAGAAAGTTTTAAAAGCCGCATTATGTACACCCTACATAGTTCATTATCCTACGTTAAGTATTCATAAAGTTAAGTGACCAAGATAGATAAGTTATGATTTCACATGCTTGACTAATACAAAAATATCTTTACATTTATTTTTAAATAAAAATATAATAATTTTTAAACCTATAACTTAATAGCTTAATTAATTAAAACTTTATAACCACAACTATTATTATACTAGCTTTTCAACGCAGCTGTGCTTGCAACAATGCAAGAATATCGTAGTAAATCAAAATTCTAGCAAATAGTACTAAGTATGTCAAAAGACCATAAATCTTTGTTGTTTTATTATGAAAAGAGTTGCGATGATCAATAAAGTTATAACATCAAGGGATCGTTTAAATTTTGCAGCTCTGCATCAATACATTAATAAAGAAATTTATAAACCCCATTCCCTAAAATTCATCATTTTTAGTTGCATCGATATTCTTGAAAAGCAGCGAAATACCATTTCTTTTCACGATTTTTTAAGTTAATTGCTATTGCAACTATCCGCACTTACAAACAAATTTTACATCTTTATAATATTGATATATGTTCACTAATTTTTTCTACTATTTAGTGAAATTTACCTATGTTATAGAAAATTAATTTAAACATTATTTGATATTAATCTAATTAATAATATTTTTTCGAAAATTGACCCTTTTGATTTTATTCGTGTCAATGGCATATAATAATAGGTGCGATTATAAAAATTTGCGCGTGAACAGGGTGGCATAGGGCACTGCAGGCGGCAGGGCGGGCGCCGGTTGCTACGCGCACGCGCGCGCACCGACGCTTCCCACCCGACGCGCGACGCGACGCGCCCAACTCATGGATCGATGAGATAAACGCGCAACCCCGCTTTTCGCGTTAAATCAATACAAACTTTATCGATTTTCGGAGCCGCAGCCGCCGCACACCGGATTTGAGGATCGCACGCGGTGGTTGCGCGCATTACATTATTACATTCAAAAGTGAATTTCCCTGTGTTTATTGTGAATTATTTCATCAAAATGTACTACTATTCAGTTTGTAGAAGTCTTAGATCATTGTTTTATTAAGGTAAAATTCTTTTATTTTTATTAAAAATGCAAAACATTTTAATGATTTCGGCCATCTATTATGAGTTGTTTAAACTAGAAAATAATGTTTCTTTTAATTCTTTGATTTAGTTTGAATTTTATTTTTCAATATTGTTTAACATGTTTCATGAATATATGACATTTTCCTTTTGAACTTAACATTCCGTATCCACTACTACACAATCAAATTAATCATTTAGAAATTGTAGATTATTATTCTTTTACATTTTATTTCGGTTTCCACGCGACATGTTTACCTTTAGCAAAATCAAAATAAGAAAGCCTAGTGTCTTTAAAATAACTATGTTAAACAAACGTGAAATTGTTTCGAGTTTATTTAGTGAGATTTAAACGAGATAACGACACGTGGTAACTCTTATTTGTTTTTGTCATTGCCTTACAATGTAAACAAAGTGATTTTTTATTTTTTTATTAATAATAGTATTTTTACAGTGAAAGTGTAATTAAACATGGTGTAAGATGACATCAACAGACACTTACCAGTTAAAATGGCACTCGCACAGTTCACATTTAAATGGTTCTGTAGCCGCTTTGCTACGTTCGGAGCGGTTTACAGATGTGGTGTTGTGTACGATGGACGGGTCACAAATACCGGCTCACAAGTTTATATTGAGCTCATGCAGCGTGTACTTGAGCGGTCTGTTCGAAGGACAGCGGTCCGTGACACGCATGGGCGGAATGCTATATGTAGTTTTACCTTCGGAGATATCTACAAAGGCGCTAAAGATTCTAGTCGAGTATATGTACAAAGGTTTGTTTAATTAAATTGTTATGATATTTTAATATATCAAAATTATTTAAAGCAATCTAATATTTTTATTACATTATTATTGTGAAGAAAAAAGATAAATTAATATATACAAGGAATTTTATTATTTAAATAGTAAATATTATTCTTGTATACTTTGTGGATTATTTTACTTTTTATCATACTTTTTATTTATTTAATGTGATACATATATTAAATTGAATATTTTTTAGGAGAAACAACAGTGTCAAATGAGGTATTAGACACAGTTTTAAAAGCTGGAGAAGTTTTAAAAATAAGAGGTTTGTGGAGGCAAACTGATGAACCGGGAGATACACCGGCAGAGAAGACTAGCACCCAAGTCCTCAACAAACAAACAAAGAAACCAGAGGAACCGCCAAAGATTACTGTTAAGAAAGATGACAAACTCCTCAAAACATTTAACCCTGTTCAACCTCAGGGGGTCACAAGGTATGCTTGTAAATTACATTAACATGAATTATAAAATTATCAAGAAAAACATTACTTTTTAGGAATTGGTATTATTGTTGTACAATAATAATAAATATTATATATTATTAGGCTGTATTACATCACATTATGACTCATAGTTAGTGCTAGGCAAAGCAAATTTTTTTCAATATTAGCAACCAAATATTTTTTTTTATAAATTGTTGACTGCTTGTACTATTTAGTTTTATTGAAATATAGTCTTGGTATTTATAAAGAATAAAATTGGAATAGCTAGATAAGTTATGAAAAATACAGCATTTATTATATATATTTAAATTGTTTACACAGACCTATGTTCATTGGCCCACCTAAACTGGTCTTTATTAAGACTACTGAAGGCGGGACTCAAGCGGCACTCCGTCCAGGGGCACCAAAGGGCCAAACAATACTGGTCGCACCTGCACCTACCACTGAAATGACCACCGCTACTGTCACCACACCAACAGCTACTACAACAGTCACTGTATCCAGTACAGCAGAGGACTCATCAGATGAAACACCACCGCCTCGTATACTAAGGCGTCATGCGGCTGAACGCAAATATGGTAAGAGGCAAAAGACTGAAAATGCTGAGAAAGAGGCTAAAGAGGCTGAAGAACAAGATAATGCTTCAGTTAGTTCAAGTAAGTATTTTTGTCTATACATACAAGCCATTACTTTTTGTTAGTTTGGTTTCCTAGGAGTGCAGTTGCGGAATATTATTATTGTCCATAATTTAACGGAAAACCATAAAACTAAAACCATAACCGTAAATAGCAAAACCTCTCTGAATTTACGGTGTAAAACTACGCTTTCTGAGAAATAGTGATGTCATATGAAGACATATAGTGACCGCTAAATGGCAGGCAACATCATCCTAGGAATCCAAAGTCTTATGCATTGGTTTCTTCGTAGGCGGCAAGCATATTTTTGCGGACGCATGATTAAATCGAATGACGACACTCAAACATTCTTTGCGGAAATAGTACATATATATTGAGATTTTACAATTAATCAGTTACTGAGTCGTATAAAATGTTACAACTAAAATAATTTGTTACAGAGAAATCAAACCAAAGCTCGTCAGAAACAACAACAGAGGTGCATGTTAAAGATGAACCAGAATGGGATGCCAGCAGCATCGAGGAAGAGGAGAGGTCCATCGCAGAAATGTTCCAAGCGGAAATGAGTGTTAAGTCTGAACCAATTGACGACATGGACATTGAAGAGGAAAGTTTGGTAAATATAATCTTAAAATTCAATAATTTTTTTTTTATTAATAACTCATGATAATTATATTAAATTCATTAATCTAAATAGGATTAAAAATTAACATATTAAATTTCAAGCCTGAAAATTTATTATCCTTTTAATAAAAATGATACAAGTAATGTACTACCTGTTAATTTTTACACGATAAATGTAATATGCAGGGTATCAACTGGGCATGTGTTGGACATTTTACCAGTGTTAGCAGAATTGATATTTAAAAGTAAAAATATTTAATACAATTTTTTTCAATTCCTTTTCATAAATGATCCCCATACTATACGAGCCTACAAGATCCAATGTGTCAATTATTATTATTTTTTATTAAAAAATAAATTAAGATCAGTTTGACTTTTAAATATTGATTCTAATTTCTGGTAAAATGTCCAACACATGACCAGTTGACACTCTATGTACAGGCATAATCATATATTGTCTATGTTCTAACAGCTGTATAGCCCGCTGGCGTGCGAGTTGTGCGCCGAAGTTTTTACGGTGCCGGCCGCCTGGGTGCGCCACGTACAAAACCACGCGCGCGACAATCACCACCACCCGCGCCGTCGCAAGCATCGCTCCGCGGTAACTATCCCCATTCTATATCAGCTACCGGTATACACTCCCATTAAGGAGTAGGAGTAAGCATACACTGTACATAATACTGACACTCCATGTAAATAATTATGCAATATGCATTTTGCTACTCCACATTCATTGTACTTCTACTCCACATGCATTATACTGCTATTCCACGTGCGTTATACTGCTACTCCACATTAATTGTACTTCGACTCCACATGCATTATACTGCTATTCCACATGCATTATGTTGCTACTCCACGTGCTTTATACTGCTACTCCACGAGCATTATACTGCTAGTCCACGTGCATTATACTGCTAGTTCACGTGCATTATACTGCTAGTCTATGTGCATTAGACTACTACTCCACATGTAAGACTATTACTCTTGTTATAATAATTGTTAACGATATGCTAATTATTATTTTGTAGAGCGATGATACAGAGGAGACAATGGCATTACTGAGATGTGACTTATGTCAGAAACACTTCCCGAACCCAGCGGAGTGGGTTAGGCATATACAAAGCACGCACACGGAGTCAGGTCAGTACACACAGACATTTTGACACATAGTTTATAATTATTATAAGTAATCTTAGGATTAAGATAGAATAGCTTATAGTTATATAAATTTATTATTTTAAATTTATAATTTTATCACATTAACCTAGAATTAGTGAAAATTTTGAGTATGTTAGCAACTATTATATAATTAATTTCCTCAAGATATTTTTTTTTTGGAATTTGTAAATTGTTTTGATTATTCAATATTTGGTTATTGAAAAATATTATTATATTTTTAAAATGTATTCGATTATTCGAGTCAAGTACGTAGTTTCTTAACATAGCTGAAAATTGATTGTTATGTATGTGGCTAATTCTCGACGAACGCAACATCGTTTTTAAATGTTTTAATGCATCATTACCGCTGTTACCTTCCTGACGCAGTGTCTAATTATTGCATATGTTATTTTTATCGCATTTTATTTTCTTTATTTCTTCTCACCAACCCGCTACAGTCATGATAATCACTTCAGTTATGTTCTATGATAGTTTTGTAACCTTGGAATGCTTTGTATCGCTTTTGGAATGTCTAGATGCACTGATTTTCTATAAAACAAATATATTTATTTTTTTCTTTATTCGAACAAAGCATTGCATTGTCTCCTTTTGCTGTTGTGATTGAAATCGTTGTCTAAATGTTCGTTCGATGTCGGTTGTCCAGAATTGGCCATATCAAACAACAGTGCCCCACCAAAACGTCACAATCGTTTCACAGAGGGCGCGCAAAACAAGACTTGCACGTTCTGCAAGAAGACATTCCCGTCACATGCCTCTATGCTCATACATATGCGTACACACACAGGTCAGTATGACTCACATACTTGTTTGAAGTTTTTAGTGATCTACCCTCATTTTATAAAAAAAGAAAAAATTTCTAATGTTCACATAAAAATATTAAATAAATATTTAAAAAAATTGTATTTAGGTATAATTGTTAATCTCGTTTACTCAATGTATATAATATAATTAAAAATAAATATATTTTTGAAATTGAACACTCTAGCTTTGATGGTTTCCGCCTGTCTTTAAATAAATTAAATAAATGTTCAAATCTCTTAATTGATTAAGTATCAATAGAAAAAAGTATCTTTAAAATCGTTTTAAAATAAGCAAACGTGTAATCCGAAAAATGAAATTGAGGATTGATTTTTTGTAATTGTATTGGTAAAAGTGAAGTCTCAATTGAAGACGTGACTGGATGAAGGTAATATGTCGCATTTTGGATTTTTCGCCGTTCCATTCATGGATAATTATTATGTATATACAAACAATTTTAAACCTTAAAACTATTCTTAACCCTTAATGGTCTTGAGTTTCAATTTTTATACCAATCTTTTAAACCAAATGTTCACATTAATATTAGTTTAGCCTAGGTATATATATATTTTTTATGGCCTTAATGCCTGAAGTATCAAAATTGATACCTTTTTTTTCTAAATAAATATGTAAAATGAACATTGTGATTTTTTAACTTTATTTTTCCCTTCATCTAGATCTTCAAGCAAATACAGTAATATTTAAAAATAAAACACTTTCGTATATAAGGCTATTAAGGGTTAGTATGTTTCAAATTAGAATTTCGCGACACACCACCCTCATCCATTCACATCTTCAATCGTAAACGCGTACTGTAAGTGCACCCCAACAGGCGAGCGGCCGTTCATCTGCGGGCTGTGCAACAAGGGCTTCAACGTGAAGTCGAACCTGCTGCGCCACCTGCGCACGCTGCACGACCAGGTCATCAGCCCGGCGCGCCTCGAGGACGAGGAGCCGGACGCGCCCGGCACCAGCGAGCCCAAGCGCGAGTCTTGAGGGCGAGGAGGGGGGGCAGGTAACTGTCCGAGAATTATATACTATCTGTATGAGTCGGCGGACTTCATGTTATGTGATCAGCGGGTTATGGATATTTGCTGACGTGGCAGAGCTTTACCTTGTCTTTATATTAGTTACTTTATGTCATAGTGTAACTGACTCTACAGCAGTAACCACATCCAGCCCGATAAACTACAGTTACACTATGACAACATATTTAGTTTTACCACAAAAATACCAGATTGAGATATTTTTGAGAGCTTGTTAAAAGAAATGGATACTGATAAGAAATAGTGTCAAATTCAAAGTTATTGATGTATTTTACTCATCTGTTACATATTTAACATTACTTAATAAAAATTTCAAGTCATTCAAACGAAATAAGTATGAAAAAAAGTTTGTTATTTTATTTTAATGTATCGATTTTCTAGCGCGTTCAATAAATTGTTATTAATTATATCTTTTATCATAATAAAATAGAAAAGATGGACTAGATAAAATATACTTCTTCAAACAAATTTATTAGGTTTAACATATTTAGATGGCATTTTCTCAAAATGATATTCGTGTGGCTTGACACGTTATTGCTTATCAGCGTCCATATAGGCTCGTAGTACCAAATGACGTGACGTGCAACAGGTAGAGGGCGCGGGCGGCGCGCCGCGTACGTGCCGGTGAACGATTCGGCGCTGCGCAAGCAGAGCTACTCGCTGTTCCTCAAGCAGCGCGCCGTGCTCTTCTCCGCCAAGAAGTGGAAATAGTCGCGTCCCAGCCCGCTGCCGGACTGAGCGCACCGCGCGGCCGAACGGACTGCGCTCTCGGGTACGTGTGAGTCGCGTTGAGCGCACTAGGTGGTGCTGCCATAGACAAGGACGAGACTAAATCGAGTGTGCTAAAATATAAAGTCAACAAATTAATAAAAAAAACATTGATAATATTTACAATTTTAATTCACATAATTCACCTTTATGTTATTTAGTTTTCCAAATCCTAACTAAATATAAACTTGCCCGATTATATTTTTGTCTGACTACCATGACATAAATTGACATAATACGTGAACATTATATTGATGTCGAAGCTTAATAAGTGCATTCGCCATACAGTTTCTTATCTATGGATGCCCCACTTCTTACATAGTGTTTGTATACACTTGAACGCGTACATTTGACAAGCTCGTACTGTGACGAGACTAAACACGGGTATCAGACTACGCGTACCCAGAAAGGCGCAGTACATGGCTTACTAACGTCAGACGTGGATACAAGGCGAGAGGGGAGAGTGTGGGAACATTTTTGTAACCTCAGTAATTTTTTTTCCGACAAAAAAAAATTGCGAAAAGTAAAGTTATATGCAAATTGCTCCCCTTCATCTGAGACTTTGTATCTGCGCCTGAATACAGTTGAGTGTTTATACCATCAGTCTCAATTATGATACATAGCCGTATATGTGTTTTTTAAAGCACATAATCAAACAGAGATTGCTTTATTGTTGAAATGTGTAGAATTATAACGAGTGAGCGAGTGTTTGACTAAAGACTTCCTTCTGAAGTTATCTTCTGTCGAATAATTTTATTCGATCTACCGCCTCTGTTAATTCGTACATAATTTTATTAAAGTACGTTTCTACTATTTCCAAAAGTATCAAATTATAATTTTTTATTAGTTTCATCGGCGATCATCACAATACTCGAAAATTACTTTATCTTTTATACAGTCAGTGCTATAATTATCATAATAGTATAGTCGTAATTTCTTGTAATATCGAAGTGTTGGTCGCTGATACTAAAATGAATTCACAAATATTTTACATAAAAATGGCAGCGGGCTCGGCGTTAACATTCGTATCCTGCCCACCCTCCTTAAATTTTAAACTTATATTTAGTTTAATTTTATTCCTATGATTAATTTCATTATTCCCTAATGTTTAAGTTCACTAGTCTAAAGTACTTTTAAGTGTTTCATGTGATCTGTGTATTCTGGTCAGTTTTATTTATAATGAGGTATAATTGTTTTTAATTTATCATATAGATTAGTTTAGTTGTGGACACTGTCCAATCAGATGATAGTATTTTATTTAGTATTAAAACACGCACGATTGTAATTATACGAATAGGGTTGCCAGATGGCCGGGAAATCCGGGATTTATTTTATTTATTTATTTTTTTTGGTATGATGATTTTTTTTAATATTTCAGTCGTAAAAATTATTTTTCGGATTTCGTTAAAAACGGTTTGTTAAAAAAGCACTTGCTGACTTGAATACTGATTCAAAACTCCCATTTTTCACTAATACGCAAGTCTTTTGTAAATTACTAAAAATTGTCAATTTTTTTTCTTTGTTTTTTTTACAGTAGTATATTTATTGCTTTCGCCCGACTTACCCAAGAATTGTCCCGTAAATGATGAACTTGTATCTGGCAGCCCTACTTATGAGTTATGTAAGAATGAGTTCTAATCATAGTGAACCACCATTCCAAATATTAGAAGTAATTATTTTGTGTTCAGTGTATTATTATTTCAATACTCATGTGAAACATGGACGTGACTTTAAAATTATTGTACTATTTTATATAATAGTATGTCAGAATAAAAAACCTTCAAATTTTTATGTATTGTTTTATTAGAAAATTGACTGTAAATACTTCGCGTGTGTTCCCAAGATATCACAATTTTATTGTAATACACATTGTATCTGTAAGTTCACAACATGATAACGTAACATACATTCACATTAAAATAAGTTTAATTCTATTAGTTTAGCTGTCGTCCTCCTCGATCTTAGGGGCTAAGTAGTAACGGATATGGCCAATATCAGGAATGCGGTACTCTACTACTAATGGCACATCTGCTGACATCGACAGTTGAACCTGTAACAAAAATATGTAGCCTTAATGATCCAACAGACATTGTCTTGGTAAAATTTTTAAATTTTGTATATTGACAATTTTATTTGTGTAGGAAGTTTGAAGAAAGCCCTATAAATAAAGTATCTGACTGGCACTTTTGTTATGGGAAAGAGACAAATAAAAGGGAGAGGGTAAACATGTACTTAGTGCAGAGTAGCTATCTTATCTCAATCATTTTACTATCTCTGTTTACCAATACTTTTAATATATAGAAAAAATTTCATTGCTTCATCTTTCATTTTTTTTAATTTTTCAATTCATAGAAACCTAATTTGCCTATCATGCACATCTTCAAACGAAAATATTTAAATAAATTCAGCCATTTTCAAGTGCACTTACCCATGAAATGCACTTTATTATTGTTTTTATAGATTATCTCTTAAGTGTAAAAATAGAACGTGAATTTTATCTGTCATCAAACATTGATAACAGTAATATTGATAGAAGCCACAGTTTCAATTAGTTTTATTCTCATTCAATATATAGGATACAGATAAGAATTTAATTTCTATAGCATTGCCAAGTTTTTATCCTCCTATCAAAAATGCGCAAATATTGTTGAGCATATTGTGATGAAACTTTACAATAATACACAAGCTACTGTTTACATACATATCAGCTTTGAGTTGTTACATGTATTAATATTATAAAAAGGTAAAATTTGTTTGTATGTTAGGGGTAACCCTTGAAACTACTAATCTGATTTGAAAAATTCATTTAATGTTGGATAGCCTGTTCATTCAGAAATGCTATGGGCTATATTACATCATGCTACGATTCATAGAAGCAAAGCTGTTACGATAAACGCGAGTAAAACCGCGAGGGGAAGCTAGTTTATCATGAAATTGTTATTTTACCTGTGGACTCAAGGATGTGGCCTTTGTGAAATAGTTAAGATACTGGCAGGCAAAGGTTAATGTGACGGGCTCATCCATCTCAATGACCACTGCTTCTTCTTCCTTATCTATGGACGCTGTTTGTGCCAATTTAATGTTGGCGGAACCAATATCGCCACTGGCTGAGAATTTTACCCCTACACAAGAAAAGAACAATCATAAAATAAAGTTTTTTTAATATTATGGTCAATAATAAAACTTGTAAAAGCATTATATTCTACTCTTATAGTATAAAACAAACTAATTTTATTATAATCCAATGATGATATATAACTATACATATGTTATAAACATTGATTTTTGACATCCACCATTTTGGATGACGTTGCCTAGCAACCAGCTTAGTGAATTAATATGACATGTGAGAATACCTTTGGCCTAACAAGTCAATTGACAATGTCAAATAGTACGAACATCGCTTTTTTATTGCTATAAGGCTATTAAATATTTCATCAAGTGTTCAAGAGTACAGACAAACAATACAGAATGCCTGTGTCATTTTGTTTTATTAAATGATGTCTAAATATTAAAAATGCGCTGTTTATTATTAAAATGAATTGTATATTAATATTTACCTTCTTTTGTACAAGAGATGACCATTGATTCTCCAAACTGTGAGAGATCACGGCAGATTCTTGCAAACTCTGCACTTGGCATACGGATTGTGCAACTGTACTCTGTTTCTGGGATACCTAGTAAAAAAATTTTTTTTCCTACTTTTAGGATATGATTGAACCTTAGAGAAAAACAGACCTTTTTGTCCAACTATGGACCTTTTTGTCTTTAAAATATAACTTGAAAGGTAGTGAAATGGAGGATGAACTCATATTTTGTCAATGAATTAGGCTACTCAAATGAACTGTTCCAGAAACTAACATTTTTTAATTTAATTATGCAATAACACTAGAATGTGGAACAGGTTTCAATTCAAAAATTCAATTGGCTTGCTTAATGACAGATTAAGGAAAACATTTTTGTATTCATAGTCTTTTGAAACCTGGTATATAATAAATATTGAATCTCTAGGTAGGGCAAAATCTTATACATAAAATGTTACTATTGCTTACCTAAGTGCTCCAGATCTAAATTCATGAGTTTCATCTCATAATCAGACACTTTTTCTTGGTTGGGGCTCTCGAATACGAATGTGACAGTATCAGCGTTATCCTGCGCCTTCATAGTCACTGTGTCTTTGTCCCCCGCACATTTCAGGATTTTCGACATACTGTAAATTGTATTGATATTAGGGTTGACTAAATAAATATAAAGTTTCACATGAAAGGTGAAATATAAATAATATTATCTGAAAAAATTTAGTGATTATCATTAATTAAAATTACCATATAAATACTTGTAAAAAAAATGAAATAAAAATTATTATGCACATGTAAAGCTAAATTCTATGATAATATTATAAAGAAGTAAAATTTGTAAGTTAGAAGAGAGGAGATAATTGTCAAAACTATTAATCTGATTTGAAAAATTGTTTTTGCATTAAATATTCCTTTTATTAAGGAAAGTTACAGACTATATTACATTGCGCAATGATTCATAGGAACAAAGCAAAACCATAAATGGGAGCAAAACTGCAAGGGGCAGCTACTTTATAAATTTTTAATGTAACAAAATAAAAAAAAATTGCAACATACCTTCCTAAATTCATGCCCATGGAAATATTTCTATCACATCTGTATTTATCAAAACCATCTGCTCGGAGGGTCAGGGACACCAAGGATACGTGTGAGTTGTCCATAGCCTTAAAAATAAATAGAAATTAGTTATACTAGACACATCTCATAGACTTGTCTACTTTCAATTTATGTATAAACACATTGTAACCTTTATGGCTACACAGCTACTTCATCACCATCATAATAAAAAAGGTCATCTGATAAAGAGTGATCCCCGCTGCGCACGATTACTTGCAGTACCAGAGAAAGTTACATGGGAATGAAGGATAAAGAAAAATAGGAAAGGATGGGGAATCGGCTTCTGGGAAAATACTATGATGTTCCATAAGGGTAATTAATCTATAATGTTATGTACATACAGTCAAACAATTGATTGATTCTACAAACTGGAATAATTATAGGTCGGTTACTTTTTGGCTACAATTTTCGACACTTATTTGATAATATTAAACACTAGCAAAAAGTATAAATGATGTGTACAAATATAAGCTGAATGTTTGTTGGTGAAAACTAAACAAAACAATGTAATCATAAAGATACCTGTAATTGGATTCCATTGTCGTCACAATCGAACGTGGCTTGTGTGAGGAGATCCTTAATAGCCTCCAGAACTTTCTTCAGGATTGAGCTGCGGAGGAGGCGTGCTTCAAACATCTTTTACCTGTAACGATATTAATGTAATAAATTATACGCAATACTGTTAACATGTACCATCAACATTTGTATTGATAAACAATGACTAATTGAAGCATTCACCAAACATTAAAAGAAAAGTGCTTTGTCAGAAGAAATTAAGTAATTATTCTTTAGAACTTCAAGTATTAGTCACCATTAACAATGTATTTATAGTTTATATCGTCTTTCTAACTCAGATACTTACGTGGCTGTTTAATTGGTCCTTTAGAGCAAATAATTACTACAATTTAACTTTAATAGCAAACGTTGATGTCGCTGACCGCTTCGGAAATTGACAGACAAGCCGGTTACAAGCGGGAAAAAATAGCGCGAAAATTCTTTAACGTCAAATTGATTCGTTCATCATCCATCAGTTTAGTAAATAATAATAGTAATTACATATTTTTAGTTAAAATAAAATATAATAGAATTTTTCTTCTAAAAAATGTTAGATAATGACTATGATTTTAAAAACACATATTTTTAATATGAAAAACATGTTTAATATTATACTCATGTTTATTCAGGTGGATTCTCACAGACGAAGCTAGTTGTGGAACAGTGGACGGGATGCGTTAATTTTAAAATGAAAATTTTAATTAGCGTCTCGTCCACCTTTGGTGTAAAATACGTGAGAATGTACGACTTAATTATTGAAGAACATTATATTACACTTAATATTGCATGATTGGAGTATTTATTACTCGATATTTCGATTCTCGTCTAATCCACCCACTCCTGTTGGATCACTGGTATGGAATTGGATTTTAAATAAATTTTCCTTGTCTTATTTTAAGAATGATATTTTATAACTATAGTAATATAACGCTCATATTTGACGTTGAAAATTTGTATCTATTCCTAACTTTCACAAACTCATTAATTGACATGATGGTACCCAAAAATATTCTCATCTGTCTTACTTAATCGCTAGCTGGTTGCTAAGCAACGTCATCCAGTGGTCTAAAGTGATCATCATCATATTGTATGTAGCTATAAAATATCATTGTATTTTAAAGTTTTCGTTTATGTTGTCCATTTCCAAAAAGTGTTTTACATAAGTAGGTATGTAAAAAAATTGTTTTGAACTTTAATTTGTATTTAGAAAATCAATTATTCAATAAATATCGAAGTCATGCTATGCACAATAAAATAGCTGTTCTATATGATATAAAGAAAATGTTACAGATGTCATTTATGTAAACATTATTAACAAAAAAAATTAGAAATAGTTATGTATCCCTTATGCTATATGTTTCCATTCTCAGCAAATATAAAAATATCAATTATTATTAATTAATGCATGACTTGTACAAACACAGAAATTAAAAAAATAATAATAATCACAGTTTTTTATTATTTACAAGAACTCATACATATAACAACTATAATTCAACAACTTGGCTTTGATCAGGATAGGCTGGTAATTTGAGTTTGTATTTCTCAATTATACCAGGAGGTAAAAATCTCCCTCCTAGAAAATGTTTGGCTTCTTTAAGGATTTCTGGTTTAGCACATAGTTTAGGAGCTGACAGAGATATGAGTAGAGCAGGTTTAAGAGCACTCTCTGAATCTGGACCTTTTTCTACATCCCAGCCACTGGGTATGTCCACACTGAAACAAAAAATAATCTTAATATAAGTTATCATAAAATTTTTATAATCTTAGATTATCTTCTGTAAACTGACTCATTTTTTTTTTCTTAAACTAAAACTAAAAGTAAATTACTGTTATCATTTTGTTTTATGCAAAATCTAGACTATGTTTTTTCAGTAAAATTTATTGAGCCATTGGGACATGCATGTCTGTTAAGAATCCTGCATTCATATTTAAACAAGTATGAAAAACATTACTCACTTTGTTGTTTTGTGTTCAGTAAAAGGACAATTTTATTTTTTCCTGTTATACAAAATTAAAAATAAATAAAACTAATTACTACTGACCTACACACAGGTAATCCAGCATGAATCAAAGCATCTAATGCTGGTTTTAAAGCTTCCCGTACTGGTGGTTTAAAACTAAAGCCAAATAATGCATCTACGAGGATTTGGTACTCATTCTTCAGTTCTTCTGGAGGTGGCAGTGTATTCAAAATGTTCACACCAAACTTTTCACATTGTAAAAACAGGTTTTCATAGAGAGGGTTTGGGGTACGTTTTGGATAGTATACTCCTACATTGTAACCAAAGAGAGTCATGTGCCTAGCTGCTACGAGGCCATCTCCACCATTGTTGCCAGGTCCACATATTATTAGTGCTGATTTATGTCTGTAAGTTTTAAAATATAAAAATTAAGTTAATTTCTTTTATTTAAAAGTAAAAATTCTCATCATATCAACAATATTTTCTAACTATAGATATTTTAAATCTATATCTATTTTTATGTTGACAAAAGGACTTGTATTGTGTATTTGTCTGGTCTTTCAAAAATATAAGTATATATTGTATTTGAAACTTACGTAGAAGACGGAAACACACGAGCGACGGCTGTCGCAACACTCAAACCAGCCAGCTCCATGAGCTGGTCTACACTAAATTTATACTCATTAAACAGTTCCTGGTCAAGAGCCGCTGCTTCAGCTTGAGTCAAATAGTTCATTTTATTTGTCGTATTATAAAGACATTTATTTCCTTCGCAAGCTATTACACCTTTACAACCAATAGTAGCTAATCGTAACTGTAAATAATGCATTATGATCAATATAATTTTTTTCAACGTAACAAGATATTATAATGGGGAAAATAGAGTTGTTTCAAAGATATCTTTTACCTACCACCAAAGCGCTTCCAAAAATCCTTTGAATTAACATTTACACTTAAAAAGCAATATTATTAAATATATATAATGCGACTTATTTCGTATATAATGGAAATTAGTACAAACTGTAAATCGTAGCGGTCAATAAGTATTAAAAATTTTTTTTTTTTTTTTCCTTATAGTATGGAAAAATATATTTACTTGATGATTAGACTTTGACATATGCTTAGTGTATAAGCCGGATAACAAAAATTTAAACAATTATATCAATATGTCTGTTGTATCAATGCTAGCTATAATACAAAATTGTTTTTATACTTTGGATGTTACGAAATTTACTATTTTAAAACAACATATCAAGAAAGCAACAGTCAATATTTTAAGTGTTGTTTTCTTGATTTGTTGTTAGTACATAATTAGAGTATTTACATCCAAATTTATTATATTTGAATTATTTATTATAGGTTGTAAAGTCATTTTAAACACAATTTATTTCGAATTTATGTATAAAGGATTTATTTAAATATTTATTTAGGCGAGAGTTTTCTGAATCCATTTGAGTGACTCGATTAAAAACAGAGTCATGTTCATAACAACGTCACTATTTAAAACAGTATTCGTGACATAGACATTTGGTTGGCTTAGTTTTTATAGTAGACTAGATTTTAATAAGTAAAAATATGAAATTGAAGTTGAACAAAATACTTTAATATCAAAATATAGATTTAAATAATATCAATTTTTAGTGTTATTATAAGTTACTACGTGATACTTAATAATTCATTAAGTTACAAAATATAGCCGACAAGTTGTCAACCTGTCAACGTTTATTTTATGTGCAAACCAATTCCTTTAACTAATATACGTATTTAATAAGAGTTATCAATGAACGGCGAGAAAAGAAATGCTCGTGGAAGAGGCCGGGGCCGTGGCCGTGGAAGAGGACGAGGTAGAGGTCGGGGGAGAGGAAAAAAAGTACCTAAAGTAATGTCGTCTGACGAAGAAGAATGTTCTGTGGAAGAAACTACTCAAGACCCAGAAGATACTGCCCCAGAAGATATTAAAGAAGAACCTGAACCAGCCGAACCAGTTAAATGTATGTTATGTACATATATTACTGTTAATATTTGCTGTTTGTGTAATCATATGAAATAAAACCTTACCCTTTTTAACTTTGGTTAGACCATCATCTCATTGTTAAGTATAAGTGTGATTGTAAACAAAATTATTAGTAAATTCAAATAAGATCTTTCCTGTATATATGTGCATACAACATCAAATCATCAAAAAAATACACAATACTAGTAAAATTAACAGCCTGAAAATTCCTCTGCAGGGCAAAGGGCTTACTTGATACCAATATATAATAAATATCACTTATGTTGTATATTTGTATAAATAAATATTTTTTTGTACTAATGTATGTTTGAAATTAAATAATATATTGGTTATAATTATCTTAAACATAAACAAACATTTGATAAAATAATACAATATATGTATGATAAATTATTTTAATCTATTCTAATCTATTATTATCTGTTCTTATTATTAAAGAACACATGACAATTGCTTAATATAATTTAAATATTACAAATTAACAAAGAAAGTTTAACTAAAAGTATGTACTGGTAATAATTATTAATAAATGAGCATGCATTATGAAAAATAACTTCATAATGTAAATACTTAAAAAATATATTCTCATTTCAGTGGAAGTACCCTCAGATATATCTCAATTAGAGGCCCCAGTGTTCACAACACTCCAACGAGGCCCTCCAGAGCCAATGCTGAGGTTGGACTGGAGCCACCGAGCCACACTCATCGGAGAGAAAGTTCTCAATCCTATGATATACTGTTGTGATATTTGCTCAAAACCTATACTTATATATGGAAGAATGGTGCGTAATTGTTTGTTTTTTGGTAGTGATGTATATTTCAATTTATATTCCTTTCACTTACATTCTGTGTTTTAGGATAGTTTATAAAATGGAAAACTTATCATATATTGTCCTTGTCTAGTTCTACTCTAGCCTGTTTTTTATGTGTTACGAAAACTTTAACAACAGTATGCTATTTTGTTTTGATTTTTTTATAATTACAAATTTTTACTAAAATTATGAATCTAAAGTAATGTGTTTAAATACATCTTTAAAATGCTATTTTAATAAAAACTGTTTTTTTTTTAAATAGATTTTAGTAATAATTTTTGAACTTTTATTTCAGATACCGTGTAAGCATGTCTTCTGCTTGTCATGTGCGAGAGCTGATCACACACACTGTCCACGTTGCAGAGAAAAGGTAAAGCATATTCTACAGATATTATAAATTAAATAATAACTACCTACACTCTTATATAAGATACTGTGATGATGTGTGATAAATTTATAAAAAGTAGAAAATCTTCAATAAATACAGGCACCTACATTTTCTTTTGTTTTAGGATATGAACTCTATAGGTAACTTTTCTTATACTTTTTTCAAAAAGATCTCTCTGGATTCTTTCTGGATTATTGTGTATAATTCTTTCATTGGTTGACAATATTATTCTCTTTTTCCTGTGTATTTAGCATATAAAACCTTAATGGCTTTCTACACTATAACATGATTTGATATTTCTTAATATTATTTTGAATATTTTTAAATGGTTATATCTGTTCTTTTTAGGTGTTAAGAGTGGAACAAACTGGTCTAGGCACTGTTTTTATGTGCACCCATTCTGGAACTAGGTATGGCAACACAGGTTGTCGAAGAACTTATTTGTCGCAGGTAAGTTTTTAAAATTTTCTTTTTGGAAACTGAAACTGATTTTGCTTTAAATTCTATAGGATCAAACTGAAATTATAACCTTTTAAAGAATTTTTCCATTCTGTCTGTTTCTGTCTTCCTTGTTTTGAAATAGGTTGGAAAAAACACCATATAAATTTCAAGTATTATAATTACTATAGAATTACAGAAGTATATAACTAATTATTATATAATTTCCAGAGAGATCTACAGGCTCATATCAATCATAGACACGTATCTTCAGGAAGCACTGAAACCAAGCAGGAACCAGAACCACCCCCCACTTCTGTTGCTATTGTCAAACCTTTATCAGTAAGTGTCACTAAATATATATGATATAAATATTATTTTTGTTACTTTTCTGTTTTTGTTTATAATGTGCGTAATTATGTATTTATACTAGTTTTATAAATAATATCTATTACGTCTCGACTTTCTGGAAGAGATCTCTTGTGAATAAAGGGAAAAAATAAAAAGTGAGTTAGTTATCCTGTGTACTCATTTTTCATATATAGGATGTTCGATTTTAAGGTCCTTCAAAAGGGGTTTCCTATAAGTTTAATGCATCATATTTCGAATTTTTTTTATTTTTTATTTATTTTACACTCGTATTCGCGTCTCGTACTGTCCATTGCTCGCGACGCACAAGTTCAGCTTACTCTTAATAAAAATAATCAAACGAAATAAAAAATTTGAAAATAACTTAATTAAAAGCTGAACCCCCTTTATATTATTTCTCTTATATCTCTCTATATTTTTTATATCACTACATAGTATAAAACAAAGTCGCTATCCGCCGTCTGTCTGTCCCTATGTATGCTTAGATCTTTAAAACTACGCAACGGATTTTGATGCGATTTTTTTTAATAGGTAGAGTGATTCTTAAGGAAGGTTTATATGTATAATACATGCATAATATAGTAGAGAAACGCTGATAAATTTAGAGGTTTCTAATGTGATGTCGTAAATAAGCACGTTTTTTTACGCTTATATTGCAAACGCTGGCTGAACCCTACGAGATAGACCAAAATAATGTACTACAGTATTGTCCACCTTAAAAAGTTCAACAAAAAAGTCCGCGATGGTATATGTCTATCTCTTAGGGATAACCCACCATAACCATTTTTTATCCTTTACTAAAAAATGGTTATTTACGAAGTGATTTTAAACAATATAGCATTAATCCTTATCCAATTAAGTACCTTAAATAAATTGTGCATTTATTATAGATCAATATGCTTTTTACAGCATGTGATTTAAGTGAATATTTCCGAAGATATTACAAATTTAAAATGCAGGGACGTAGTTATTGCGGCGCCGCGGCGGTACCGACCCGCGGCCGGCCGGGGTCGGGCGGCGCGTAATAGCGCGTCGATGGCCAGAAAGTCCCCAAATCCAAAGTAAAAAACTCCTTTCTTGAGAAGCACCGCAAACTGCAGCCTTGCTTTGCATAAGACACTAAGCATTCTGTAATCCACGCGAACGAAGTCGCGGGCACAGCTAGTTTGGTATAAATAAGTGACTATAAATTTTGTCTTAAATTAAATTAAATGAATAAATAAAGTTATAAAAATAAAACTACGGCATAGGTTTAGGATTTACGTACCTTTTGTTTACCTTAAATCAAGACAGATTTATTTTGCCGCAAAATATATTTTTTAATCTGACTAGTAATTTCAGAGATTATGTAGGGGCATACAAACTCGCGAACAAATTTTACATCGTCATCATCTACGTAGCTATTTTCCTGATTATACCAGCATCTGCTTATTACTCTTTACCAATTATTAGCAATTTTTACACACCAATTGCCATCTGATTTCCACAACCCGTAAAGGCAAGCCAGTAACCATTTAGACTAGAATATTGTCCCACTAGGAGCCACAATCAATATCAGGTGGTTGTGATAACAACTGGGACCGACAGCTTTCCGTGCTCTCCTAGGCAGGTGGGAAGACCCACGAGGACAAACACCCAGACTAAGGAACAAATATTAATAAAAATACCACATGACACCAGAGTGGTGGCATTACAAACAAATTTGACCTCTATGATATTAGTAACATATCTAATGTTAACTCATCTCCAGGTGTCAGGAGGCAGCGGTGATCCTCGTGCTCACTCCCTAACGCACGCCACCGCGGAGAGGCCTCGCGGGGCGCGCACCAATCTCATCACAGTGCCCATACACGACCAGCCGGAGTCTCACAACTACTACAATTATTATCAGGTAATGCCCGTCGTGGTTATTATATATAATTACTGCTTTGGGATTATGAGTTGTAGCATATATACATCAGTATATAGCTCACTGCTATAACCTTCCGAAATGAAAGGGGTATACAATGCATAAATATTTTTTTTTGCAATTGTAGGAATGATTATATGTTTTGACAATAGCTATTTGATTATTATTTTCTTACTGATTGAATTATCTAAGTGGAGATTCTACGCTTATCAATGTACAACTAGTAGGGAATTGGTGCTATAGATTATACTGTTGACCATAGATAGAGTGTTAGGAATATGTCATAAAAGTAAATATATACTGTATTTTGTTTATGGAAGTTTTTGACAAGTTAGTTACTCATATACAGGATATAATGCAATTTTTTTTTCAAGACATATTTGGCGTCGACTATTTTACTTTTGAGTGTCATTTCCTTGAAAAATTGATTACTTAAGGTTTAATTAATGTTTGAATCTAATAGCATTTTTTAAAAAGCCTTTTCCTTTAGTTTGTCGTATACCATTACTTCCCTGATCCTTATAAGTGAGACAATCAGCTGGTGCAGTAATATAATAATACATGTGTACATCAACAGTATGTTTCGTCTCTCTCTCTCTCTCTCTCTCTCTCTAGGATAGATTACTAGTCATCGCTCTTATAAATATATAAATAATATCAAGTAAATTGCAGACTAGAAAATCAGTGATAACTTAAAGAGTTTAATGAGAGTTGGTGAATCTGCAGCAGACGCCGCAGCCGGTGCCGCCGCCGCTAGCGGGCGCCTCGGTAGCGGTGCTGCCGCACGCGCATGCGCTGTCCGTGCCGCCGCCCTACTACCCCCCGTCCTACGCACCGCCCGCGCCCTACGCGACGCCCGGTAAGTGCACACTTGTGGATTCATTATTGACAGATGCTAAAGCTGTTACCATACTAACCGTCCATGTCATCAGACTAACCGACCGTACTTTATGCACCGCTCGTGCCCTACGCGATACCCGGTAAGTGCATATTTGTAAATTAATTATTGATAGATGTTTCAGCCGATGCCGCTGTCGTATTAATCAACAATGCCCTATGCAATGCTTATGCCCTACGTACCTTACGGTAAGAGCACACTTGTGAACTAATTATTTACAGATGTTGCAGCCGCTGCCGCTGTCGAACTAACTGTCCATGTCTTATGTATCGCTATGTATGTCCTAAGTGGCACACGGTAAGTGCACACTTGTGAACTAACAAGACACATATTGCACCTGTTGCCAAACTAACCGACTGTGCTATATCCACCGATCATTCACTACCCGCCATTAAAGATGTGTGTATTTGCAAACGATGTCCTTGCTGTCGATATAACAAAAACGAAAATACCTACTCAGTGTAAATAATCACAACACATTTATTAGTGATTACCGATTTATCACTTGGCACATAATAAAAAGCAACTGGATCAATTAATTCCAAACAAAAAAAGAAATTGACCAAAATAATCTACATTCTTCCAGCTTATCCGCATCATAAACTTTATTTCAGGTGGTACCATGACAACGAATGTAGCAGGCGTGTCTCCAATGCCGAATCCCGTCCCTATAGCACCCGTTAATCCCATGCCAGAGACAAGCCGCTGGCCTGAAGGGAGTTATCAGCAGTCTAACGTTCCAGTGCAACAGTGGCCTCCTCAAAGCCAGCATCACTACTACAGGTAGCACCTGTACCTACGAAAGTAGTAAGAGTGTATGAAATTAACAAACATTAATGCTTCGGAATAAACTTTTGACAAAACGGTGATCATGTAAATGTTCCATTCAGTGTTTTTAGTTTTAATAAATATAAAAACTTATCTCAGTTATGGCAATTTATATTTTTGATTCCATGTTGAATTACTTTAAAGTGTATACCAATAAAACATGTATTTTGTATGAATATGTTTTAACGTTTGAATTCTATGGCGGTGTATTCGACATTCAAGTCAGTTCATGTAATAAAATCGAAAATATGGTTATATTAAATAAATGTACATTTTTTAAATACGTAAATCTTATGGAAACCTCAAATTGAACCAAATTTTTAAAATATTGTATTGATAATTTAAAAAGATATCAAATTCAAACTAAAATTTGAACGTTTATATAAAGAAATTCAGTGTTTATATAATGAGGAAAGAAATAAAAAATGTTAGTTTATGATGGGATAATTATTTATTAACACTAAACAATATGTATTAATAATTATTATTTACACTTATGTTCATTTAATGCCAATGCGGGCATTGTAACAAATTCATAACATTGAAAGAATTATTTCCTTTTGCACCATACGAATAAGGGCCTGCACAGACAAGAGACAACTTTAAGGATATTTTCATGTTCCTAAAAATAGATTACTTGCTAAGTCATTCTATATAAAATAATAGATAGACTTCAAATTTGCTGAGTACTTATGTTGTTCTATAACAACTAATAATAAAAAACCAAGATGGCGACTTTGGAAATAGCGGCCGTGCCAAGAAAATAAAATCAATTATGCTAGTATATTGGTCAGCGTGTTTAGTTAGACCTATTAATGGATAGTTAGTACAGAATTGTTTGTATGAATGCAATTCGCCTTTGACCAGTTTTTAACTATTCAGGCGTGACTAAACTGCATGTGGACACTAAAAGGTACAATAAAAATGTCCAGAGGTTTGTCCCTTGGCTGTGTCGGTTTTAACTGTTAAAGTATAAAACATAGATGTACTCTATAAAGAATATGCTACTGAAATGAATGAAATAAAATTATAAGAAATACTTTTATTTATATTCACATCATCAGTATAGGAATGCCAAAGATAACAAAATTTAAATGCATCAAACTGTTTTATTACTAATTATCATATATTGATCAGCCTTTTTGCACCAAAATTTTACAATAGGTTTTTAATTGCACATTAAAACTAATTAATTAATTTCGCATTCAAAATTAATTTTGTTACATCAATTATTTGTCATGAATTAGTTCAATAAAATTCGCAATTGTTATACAAAATATTATATTTCTGGGCATAAGAATAACATACTGAATCAACCATTAAACATCAATTGTTCGTAACTTGAACAAGAATTTTTATAACTGATTACAACAAATTTATTCTATCTACTATGAACACAATACCGCACGATAATTCAACAAACATTATCTTCTTTTCAATCATGTCTATTTTATTTTACATAAATATTTTTATTGTGATGTTATCTTATAATACATGAACACACCACACACCTCTATCGTGGTAGTGTCTAACTGTAGCCCACTGTTCACAGCTTGTATAAGAGCTGGCTTGACCACGTACCACACTTACACAGAAAATTGGCATAAAGTAGTTTGTAAGGCTACTTTCATACAGTAAGAGAGTGAGCCAGAAGCTTACATCATATCCATTCTATTACTTCCTATTCCCCTTCACATCTTTTTAAACCAGCAGCATATTTGTTGCTACTTTTGTGTTGCAAATGTTCATGTACGACGGTGATCACTTAATATCACTTGATCCATCTTATCTTGTTTATTATTATCATTAAAAAATACCTCAGATTCCTACACTGAACTGTGAAATGTCTTAACGAATGAATGACTACAATCATGAAGTTTTAGTTGTGGGCGGTGAAGGATCTGTACTTATGTCGACTAGTGTCGTCTCTACTGGAGCCGCGGGTTGACTGGCCTCAGCTTCAGCAGGAAACTGGGGTATCACATGGGGAGACTGCATTTTCCTCACAGCTTCCATGTTAACCTTTGTCGATAAGTTCTTTTGTCTGGTCTGTTCCGATGTCTTGGATAATCTCTCACTTAACGCTTTCAGTGCGATTTGGCTGCATGAAATATTATAAATGTTAATTGTACATGTAATTTGAGTACAAGCAATGACATAAATAAAATAATAAAAATAGAAAAAATAAATTGCATTTAAATCGATGACAAAAATGTAAATTTATAATCTGCTTTCATGTCTTTTAAGTCAGGGTATGAGAGAAATGAAATTTGACTTCTTTTTAAATAATGAATGTAAGATAAAACAATATATTTTTTTATCTTATAATATTGTATAATTTTGTTTGTTGTCTGCAATATATTTGTTTATTAGCCAACAAATAATGCAGATATCTATAATATTTTTATAAAAAACAATTGGGCCAATGACACTTTTAAATCAATGATTATAGTCTTAAAACCTAACATGTTGCGTACTTGGCGAAAACCTCTTGGTTGAGGCTCATATAAAACATTTTTATTAAACATAAATTATCTACAAGTCTCATTTGAGCTTATCTAAACATAATCTTTATGATACTACATTACCCAGTGCTAAACAATCTGTTATTATCTCTCACTGTAGCTACATACTAACAGCTATGTTTTATTTTCTATTAAGAATTAGTATAAATATTTGATCTTACCGCCTTCTCTCCATATCCTGTGGTTCAACACCTGGTAATGAAATTGTAACACCCCGAGAGCTCATCGTGAGATGTACACGGCGTGGACTCGGAGAACACACCCCTATACGTACACAGCAACGATGCATTGGGCCAATGATACCTCGCACTACCGGTTGGAGAACAGTTGGGAAGAAACTGCGAACAAGAAATTATATTTAACTAGCTACGACTATGACTTCACTTGAGAAATTTTGTCTCAATAAACTAATTTGTAATGCCATCTGTTAGATACTGATGGAACTTTGTCCTATAAAAACATTTCATTTGCAGTTAAAAAAATATTGACATTATTAATTGGGATAAAAACTGTGCAATCTAATCATGCAATGTGCAGTATTTAAATAGAGTCCGTTGGGCAGTAGCAGAGTTTATTGCAGTCAAGCAATGTAATACAGGATCTTTGTATATATTATTTAAGCCACATGAAATAATTCAACCAATTGGTGTTCAAACCATTTGAATTCAAAATATTATTTTTCAATTTAATTATTTGGTTAATGGCTTTTAGATGTGCCAATTAGACACATGTTATTTGGCCAATGTCATGTGGAATGGAGAAGACACGATGGAGATTGATTGAATATTATTCTTATACTTTACAAAGTAGGTTTATGAAATTGTTAATTAACACATTCACTATCGCCAACACACCAGGCATGTCCATTTATAGTAGATTGAACATGTTGTGGCAGTAAACGTGTTAATAAATCAGTCTTTTAATATATCATGTATCATTGGTCACAAATGTGGTCTTAAGCGACAAGAACTAGATGGAAACTCATTTTATATACTTAATTGTTACATATTTGTATTTATTTTAAACAAAGTAAATAAAGTATAAGAACATTTTTTAGGTAATATGAATAATAAAAGAATATGAATATTGTGTATGACGTACATTGAACAGTGTACACAAAAAATAAGTAGGTGTTAAAAGATATGTTTTTCCTTATGCTTATCATCATAATTTGAGTAACATAATTCTCTATATTCTCGAAATATCTACTCACTTATCAAAACTAAAATTTTCAGCCATATCTCCTCTTGTACCACTGCTGTGGCGTTGCCAGAATCTCAGGTAAATCCATGACAATAGTGTCCCACTTCCCCACATGCAAGGATAAGTGCCTTCTAAAGCACCCACAGCCCACAGGATAATGGCTGCTATAAGAATTAGTAGTGGCAAGGACCTATTTGTAAGTTTTCCTACAAATAAAAAAAATTTAAAAAGTCAGTTTTGTAATAGTTTTTAATGTGTTTCATAAACTGAATATTCATACCTAAAGGTGTTTTAATTAAAAGGTGATCTGGCATTATCTGTTTCACAGCAACGCTCACAGCCGCCAGGTAACCGGCAAGGCCGTGAACATGTATATCGAATAACAATGATGTATCTTGAGTCCAAGAATATATTACTAAGTAATAAAATGTTGTCAAAAACGCAACGCCAATGTTGGTTAGAAAAAAGAACCTCATCATCTCCGTTTGGCCCCATAGGGGCTCGATTAATTTCCCACATAATCCAACCGTCACTATATCAATGATCACCTCCCACAAATGTATTTCGAGAAACCAGAATGTGAAAGTGGACCACAGTTGGAAAGAAGGTGGCAACAAATATCCTGGCGTAACACTAAGAACGTCCACAACATCTTCAGAATATGATAAAATATATCCTATTACCACTACAACACAAATAAATTTTACTGAAGGTGATGTGTTTCCTAGTAATGCTGAAAATTGTTGTCGTAAATAAGGTATATTACGACTAAATACTCTGAGCGCAGCCATTTTTATGACGGATGTCACAGTTGACTAATTTGTCAATGTCACTAAGCATTAGATGCGATCAAATATTTTTAAAGTTATTTAAAGAAATAATGATTGGAATACAATATTATTTTTATATTTTAACAGTAGTATTTGTTAAAATAATAAGTTGTTTCAATTTTTTCTTTACTTCACAACATTTGTTATAAATGAATTAGCAACTAGATAACGACAATATGGCAGGCGAGAATTTCTTTAGGCCAACAAGACAATCGACAAGCTTTTCAAAGTAGGAAAGCGGTACAGATTTTTATCGTGATATAGTATGAGCAGACGAGGAACTGAATATGTACACTACAGATGTATATTTATATTGCAAATCGTAATTAATTCTGTACCTATATACCAATGTTGTTTTTTATAATTATGAATTTATGTAAAATATTAAAAACTAGTCCACTTCTGCGGTTTCACCCGCGTCGAACGTGGATAAAAAGGATTATGTGTTATTCTAATGTCTAATGTTATTCTAAATTCTGTAAAGTTTTATCAAAATATGTTCAGTAAGTCAGTTTTTGAAAGTGAAAGAACAACTAAATAGCGACGTGAAAGCGCAACAAACATCATCAAGAAGTAAAGTAAAGTAACAGCCAGTTAATATCCCACTGCTGGGCAAAGGCCTACTCTCCTATTAAGGAGAAGGTGTAGAGCTTAATCCACCACCCTGCTCCACTGTGGATTGGCGGATATACATGTGTCAGAATTTCTCCCTGCACATGCAGGTTTCCTCACGATGTTTTCCTTCACCGCTTAGCTCGAGATGAATTTAAACACAAATTTAGCACTTGAAAAATCAGTGGTGCTAGCCGAGGTTTGAATCCGCGATCATCGGTTGAAATCGACGTGTTCTAACCACTAGGCCATCTCGGCTCTATTGTACATTGAATAGCAAATTAATTATACTTGTTTTTTAGGCATCATCACACTGAATTTTTAAGTAACTTACTGCCTTACTACAAAAGATTTAAACAGACGTTAAACGCGCGTCTAAGACAGTTTTGAGTTAAACATACTTTAGACATAGATTAATATACGTTTAAGTGAGTTTAATAGATGTTTAAAACCTATTTATGCTGTCAAATGTAACGTATAACATTTTATCAATAAGTTTTTTTATGAGTTTATTCGCTGTTAAGCAATTTAGATAATATTTTAAGCAATGTTTAAATCTTAAACACTGTTTAGCTAGACACGTGTTCAACCTGGTTTTAATGCGTCTTTTGTAGTATGACAGTTAGTGTTTAAAATTATCTTGGTGTTCTTTAGAAGAAATAGTGCACATGCCGAAAGTGGTGGTTACATTTTAAAATAATGAAATAGTTTCTTTTTTATTTATTCTAGTTTTATTGTATAGTACGTAAAAGTGTCTACGAACGTAATATTACGTATTCTATGTACTCGTATATCTACTATAGTAATAGATAATAATTTTGGTAAAGACTCTATCCAATCACCCAATTTTAATAATAGCATTAAAAATATAGATACACATTACAAATACCTTATAGGTAAATAAATATAGATTGAAATAAATAATATAAGTAGTACATAAGGAAGTAAAACTAGGCACTAAAATACTCAGCATCTGCTATTTCCTTTTCCTTAATATTTTATATTCTGTTTACCAATTTGCTTATGTATATTTCATTATTTTAGTAACATGAATACTAAAATATTAATTGAAATTTGAGGCAATTTTGTCTTTCAGATTGTTACTTTAAAAACAGTTTTGGGATTTTAATAAAAGATGTGAAAGATATATTTTAAGAAAAACGGCATACAATTTACGCCTTAAAACTGAAAGGTATTTTATAAAGAGAAATATATGAAGGAAATATTATATATTTTATAGTAGTAGTAGTAGTAGTAGTTAGCAATTAAATTGTATTTGCGAGGCAGATAATAGAAAAATCATGAAAATCAATCAGGAAATTCTGTGATATAAAATATATTTATTTCTATTTCAAAATCAAAATATTGAATACAAAGTATAATCTAAAAAAAAACAGAAATGTTTGTGGTTAGTTGAAATATTTATATATTAATCTTCACGGAAGCAATTGAATGATAGCAACCAATTTATAACGTACTGTAATATTACAAAAGAGATACTCGCCGGCTTAAAATATTCACTGTGAAGGTCGCCCAATTTCGATGACTACTTGACTGTGTTAAATAAATTGCTCCTAGTCACTGTAGTGTTGTATATTGTAACGTTTTAGTGTACCTACTGTATAACAAAACACAGGCAAATTCTTGAACGTTATTCAATTTTAAATAGACTTCAAAGATTACGCTGTCATTTTTAAACGGAACGTTATGAAGAGATGAGCCTAAAGACATAATCACTTTGCGACGTCGTGCAGTGGCACAATACAATGCGCGGCGTTATAAAGGCGATGTCTGCATTTGAAAATGTACGACATGCATTATAAAAACCACAAAGCAGCGTCGCATCGTGATTTTTTGTTTGATTTGAGTGAATCATAGCATCGTACTTTCCTTGCTTTTACGATATACATTGTAGATTTTTATAACGCCACGTTATATCGTTTCACGACTGCGTAATGCGCTATGTCGTAAAATGGTCGTTTTTGTCTCGTAGCACAGGTTTTATTGACAACTTATAATTAAGTAGAGTTTGTGGATTTGGACGTAATTGACTCAATTCAATGTTTCTCTAATATTTCTGTCGCAGACATTTTTATGAATTTATGTTTAACGTGATAATTAAAACTGTTGGAAGAGTAGAAGCTGATTTTTTTTTGTTTATGATAAATGGCTATATTATTTTGACAGGAGTTATTAGAGATTTCATGTAGTGTATAAATGTTTTTTCACATTATTTTTTAGTATCATCAGCTAAAAAAAGGAACAGATTCAAAGGATTGGATGTTTAATTCAACTAAAAATAATATAATAGTCGCAATTTTTTTTTAATCCGACGAAAATATCTTATTAAATGTTTAAGGATTCAGAAAGCACAAGACACATTAAAGTGTTTATTTTATAACTGCATTATGGCATATTATACTTTGATATAGGGTACTCATGATATTTTTCATAAAAATAACGGCTATGTGCCTCCGAAATTTATGCATGATTTCTTTTTTACTATAGGAATTTATATCAATGTAAAAAAAAACAACATGTAAAAAATATAACCGACTTCAAAGATAACTAGTGTTGTATACCAACGATCACAGCCATCACAGGTTATTTGCTGTTAGTTATTGAAGAATCCTCTTATTTATCTCTCAAGATCTAATATATTGCACAATATATTATACACTAAAATCTTCTTTGATAAATATGCTTTTAAATAGCGAATACTGTATCCAAAACAGATTAATAGTTTTTGATAATAACGCGGCCATATAACGTGTACATACATACGGCTGGGACAAGACCTCTTTTTTTGAAGTCGGTTAAAATAAATTATTTTTAGTAATTTCTTATAATATTTATTTATATTAGTATTATAGAAGTAGTGTGTGTTAATTCATTACGTGCGTTTTTACTCTCCACGGCTAAAAGGGCTATTGCTTTCAATCAAATCATTTCCGACAAGTATTTGATAGCCGAAAATATAAAGCTTGATATATATGTAGTATCTGGTTTACTTCTGGGCTGTTAGAGATAAATTGTAAGTTAATTGTCTGTTCACACTTTCAGCATTGTTCGATAAGTCAAAACATATTTTGAAATTCTTTGTATACAGCAGATTATTGCCAAGAAACTGAAATAAATATTATTTTTTTCCAAGATGTTTTAATACACGTAATAGCACACACGTTACATAGACGTCGACATCTTCATAGATTTAAGGACAAATTTTCAATTATCATTAATCAATCAATCAATCAATCAAAATATACTTTATTCAAGTGGGCTCTCACGAGCACTTTTGAATCGTCAATACATAAAAAAACTACATCAATAATAAAGCTATCATCGGTTCAGAATATAGATTCTACCGAGAACTTACTTACTTTTTTTAACATTTTGTCAATACAATTTTTTTTTAATTATTTATTCTGTACGAAATCAGCATATACTAAGCCCACGCATTTTTATCGTCAACGTAACAAGTCTTATTAAATAATAATTTTAACAAGATATTGAGACCATCGATATATTAAATGTAATTCCGCTCAAAATACTCATTATAATGCATATTAATATCGCGTGATATATAGTTGTATCAATTACAAACGAGATTCATTAAAGTTTAGTCATAAAGACAAATTGCTTGTAAACCTTTAACCTGTCGCTTACAAATTGGAATAATCATTCGATAATTTGGTTGCAGCGTTAAGCAACTGATTTTATGCGACTTTATATAAAACTAGTCGTGCCTTGCGATTTTGTCTGTGATTTTGGTACTCGTCTATTGTTTGCCAAAAGTTTAGCACATATTTATAGTTACTGGAGTAGAATAGGATTAGGATAGGATAGGATTTTAAAAATTGTAGCGTAGTGTTATATAGCGTCTAAATTTCTCTAACAAATGGGATGTTTTATGGGAAACTACCCTGTTATGTATTTCGCAGGGAACCGACTTCAAAAGCAAAGAATGTAATTTCATTCACTTTAATGACAAACCTTTTCCAGTTATTTTAATTTGAAAACAATCCGCTGAACTTATTTTGATGAAAATTTTATAAGACCAATCAGAGTGTAAAAAAAAGAAAATGTATCAAATCGGTTCAGTCGTTTTCCGAGCAATCAGTGAACAAATGGTCCCCGATGAAATGAGAACAACATCCTTTTTAGGAAATCAAAATATGAATTTAAAAAGTTCGTAAAAGACATGTGTCGGTTAATTGGAAGTATTATTACAACTAGCAAGTTAATAGCTCTGCGGCTCAAGCGGTTTAACTCGAACCACAGGAAATAATCATTCACGAGTCATAATTCACGTATTGCAAATATTTGTTATGGCTGTTATGTAACAGATATTGTAAACAGTGCGGTGCGAACGTTAGTGATGGGTGAAGAGTTCACGACTTGTAACGCGGTCACGGCCGGTTGACGCTCCGTCATCGGATGTCGCATGTACTTCTAACAATTCGCTTGTCCTAAAACCATTACCAAGTCAGCCGTTAGTAATAATATTTAAGTATTTTTACATTTACGAGATATGAAAAGTTTTTAGAAATACATTTTTATAGATTTCCATGTGCACTTTATGAATTTCACTTACTGGAAATTAATTGTTAACGTAAATTAAATGTCGCAGCTATGTTTGTTACTTGCGCCTCCATTTTGGCAAAATGGCGAAAAAAAGTTGTCATGAAAACATCTATATTTTATTAGACTTATTTTGTGATGAAAAAGTTATAAGTTATGTTATTAAAAATGTTTGCTAAAAGATGATGTTTCTCTTTTTTTAATGTAAAATCCTTCGAATAGTTAAGATAAAAGAATAAAATAATTTATTTAACTTGCTATAAGTTAAACCTTTCAAAAATTAATAAAGTATGGTACCTATTGAAACAGGGTAAAGTAGATTTTGTTGTTTTGGCATGTAGTATAGTTAAATTAGTTCACTTCTAATTATGAATATATTCATGAGACCGAAGAAGATCGACCTATCCTAGAGAGAGGGAGGTTGCGTACTGCCGATATATAATAATAATTAAATAATCAACGAGGTACCATAGATAGAATACAATATTATTAACTTTTATGATATATTCCTAAAAAATTGATGAAAGAAATTAAATAGATAACTATTTAATCTCCAGGACAGCTATGACCAATCAAAAGTAATTTACTGCTTTGAAATAGACACAATTTTAGTTTTATTATTTAATAAATTAGTATGCAGAGGTATTAAATATGTAAAATATTTATTGTTTTTTTTTCGTTAATGCTTCGATAGATGGCGTTATGTACCACAAAACGTGATGTGTCTGTGGTTTAGGTTAGCGCCACACATTTGTTTAAATATTATTAAAACTGCGTAAGAATTTTACTCTAGTTGGACCTAACTGTAGCTAATTAATTACAGTTCGTTTATGGGCTGGCTCGACTAGGGCACTACTACACTCTCGTAGAAACCGGTACCTAAATTTTATCGTTTTTTTCGTTTCAGTAGCCTAAGAGTTAGGTTAGGTTAGGTTAAAACTATCTCAGTTATTTGTGGCTTCTCTCTCTGTACTCTCTACTGTAAATGTTCTTGTATGGTGATGATCAATTATCATCAGGGGACCTGGACTTGGCTTGCGAAATTAAAAAAAAAAGTTTTTTATTTCTCTGAACACGATGGAAATATAACAAGTGTTTTTTGAAATTGTATTCCTAAATTTTACGTTAGTTACGTTTTTATAATTGTATTTATTTCATGAAAGGCAAAAAAAATCGCTTCAGCGTATTGTGCTCATAGCAATAAGATACATTTTTTACGTGACTAAGAGGTATTTTTTTGTAGGAAATAATTTTCTAAAGAAAAACTCTGTTCATTGGCACAGTAAAATGTTTCGCAACTAGGAACCGATATCGGGTCAGTTGTAAAAATAAATTTGGCAAACCATACTTCCTTGAACCGTAGACTTTTCGCGATGACGTCTGGTTGTTTCCTTGAAAATAGCGCGAAAATATCCAAACTGACCATATCACCGAATTAATTCCTTTTTTTATTGCGGCATATAATTTTTCTTCGCTTTTCATACGTTCGCACAATTGTTAGAAGAAATTTATAGCATATCACCATTCATTTTTATGCTACATTTATATTTTTTTAAAGAATGAACTAGTGGATTTTATAGACGTTTACCGCTGTGTATGCTAGTTACCTACTTTTCAAACGAATTTGAGGGTTTTTTTTTAAACAGAACATTTCGAAGGTAAATGCAGAAATTCTACTATAACATATGTATAACGGGTGTTTAAAGTTTACAATTAATACTTTAATATTTAGAGACTAAATGTGTAAATTAAAAATTTGACACAAATACCATAAAACTTACAGCATGACTATATAACATGTGTCATAAAATTTATTACATATAAGACTGAGATAGCTTTAAATATTGTCATTAATTATCATTAGGACCATTTACAATCTGGGTAAAATATTCGTTTCTAGACATTTTGTATAAGGCTTCATCGACATGTTTTTTTTTCACGTTAATTTAATTAACGTTCTAGTGTTTCCAATACTAAGTACGCTATAAACGGCGAAGTGGTGATCTCCTTTCATCTTCCGTAATCCTCTAGGGTTGTGTTAACGTGAATGATTATTTATTCTATGAAATAATTACTTTACAAAAGAGTTTAAGTTCACTAAATGAACTGTTTACTGAAAAATCTCAAACAATGTTAGAAATATCATAATTACGAAGCAAAATACACTGTAATAGTATTTTACATATTTAAAATACAATTAATGTTATTTTGTTATAAAATTTAAATTTTCTGTGAGACAATATAGACAGTTCAAACCTTATGGCTGATTGGTAAAATTAAAAGTTTTTAAGGGTTGTAATGTTTCTCTTAATAAAGTTTCTTCTCAACTAAGATTCAAGTTAAGAGCACCAAAGCAAACCAAATTCCTGATTTCCTACATAAAATCCTGCATCCGATTATGTATTTTATACTTTCACGATATATGTAAGTATATTCACAGAAGAAAGACTTGGCTTCAATCGTAGGCAACCCTGTGCACGCACCTGTTCTCGAGAAGCCGTGAACTCGTTTACGACCCAATCTTATTTATGTTAGCCGTCTATATTAAATACGATATGAGGTGGTGCAATTACAAGTCAAATTACATGATCAACTTAGGAGAACTTCTACATCAGACATAGTTAGTTTTTATGGTTAGGGAGATAATTTTAAATAGTGGCTACATTCGGGTAGCTATAATATAAAAGATTAAGAGATTAGAGGCAATTATTATGTTTTCATAACGAAGTGAAAATGTTTATAACTTCTTTGAATATGAGTATTTGTATAAAATAAGTCTTTCTTATTATGTATGTGTATTAGATCGAGTTTTCAATATAATGAAAAAGTATGAACGCGAACACTCACTAGCGTTCATTTACCTTATGTACCTACATCTGATTGCTTTATTTCAACTTACTAAGAGGTTAGTTTAGTTTTTAGTTAGTTTATTCCCAGAATTATTCAACAAAATCAGCGTGTATTACTAATGTATTTACATTTAATTTATACTGGAATGTATATTTCATGTAAACAATATAATGTTTATTAACAATTTTATCTTATATCGAGTTTTCAAACGGAATCATGTTACTGATTTATTTATAACTGGTTTGCAGTTAATATTCCAATGCACTCTTTTCTCCGAACTAACAGAACAATGACTGTGTAATTGACAAACGGGACACGTACATCTAGCTGATTCGAAATGTAAACAAATTGTCCTGTTTCATGTACCTACTCGTATACTTAACGTTTTAGTGTATATAAACTTTAATCGGGTAGCTTACTTAGGTACCTCTTTCCCAAAGGGCAATCTGGGCAATTACTTGTCATGTTATAAAATGGGCTCAATATTTTTAATAGAAAAAAGTTGATATTTAAGAAACTTGCTTACATTTGTAAGACGACATTTGTACCATTAAACCAGAATTATTTCCCAAGGGCAATTTAAACGATTTGCAAAACAAATAGTTTTACCTACTACGTAAATAGTTAAAATAAGAACAAAATTTTTGTGTATTAATTAATATTTGTCGTTCCACTTAAAACAACACTATTTTGCACTCAACCGACATTGCTTTGAAAATATAGGCGTATGGATTTCAGGAAAACGGAAATCGTTATTAGATTTCTGGCGCCGGTTCGGTATTTTGTCAATATTATGATTTTACTTCGAGTAAGACGTGGAATACGTAATTAGGCGCGAATTACACTATTAAGTTTTACTCTCATACTTTCATAAAAATATAAGTTGTTTATACTTTACACCTGAAATAATTAAATTAAATTATTTGGTTAATGGCTTTTAGGATTGTCAATGACTTATTTTTGACACTTACAGTTTTAGTAACTACTCACTAGGTTACAGAGTTGTTTTATATCAATTACGAAAGTAAAAGTTATAAATATAATTTTCCTCTTAGAAAGAATGTAAAAAATATGCATATTCTCTAACTTATATGAAAGGAATTATTGCAATGGTAGCAGAATCTTTTTTTTTCAACGGAAGTAGTATATTTTATATTTTAATAATTTTGAACTGAGTAGTCTAATTGCACTGGTAACTTAAGGAATTATTTTCGTATTATTGGTTTGTAATCGTATTTAAGATAAAAAAAAATCGTAGGTATCTCAGCTAGAAAATCACCATTGAACGTCTCATTCACTCGTTTGCTTTTACCTATTAAAAACGTTAGCTATTTTAAACGACAATTTTATGAACATAAAAACATAACCATTTGCCAAAAGAAACACCTGTTTAATAATATAAATAGCGAGGGTGTGCGCGCAGCATAATATTAAGACCATTTTGTACCACATTTCGGCAAAGCCGTCGTAGTACTTAAAATTCTTAAAATTTATTTACTTATTTTTTAAACAGGTATGTGTGTGAACCATCTTTATAACAATTTGCTTTATTATAATTAAGCACATAAATAAATGTTTCTCAGATTTGTTTTGAAGTGTTATTGTTTTTTAGTTTTTTTTTTGTCATTTAATTAAAAAAAAAGTATACGAGTATAAGGTAAATTCATTTGTCTTGAATCAAAATAATAAAGTTATTTTTGTTTTTATCATAACACCTTAGTACAAGAATGAATACAAGTAGGTACCCACTTAATATATATTATATAAGAATATACAAATAATTACTATTACTTTTAAAAATGTTCAAAAATATCAAATCATAATCAAATTTATTTTTATTTGGAATACATTGGTTATATAACATACAAGAAATGGGTTATTAAAAAAAACATATTTTATTATAATAATATTAATATGCTGTGCCCCGCGGGTTCGGCCGCGTTATTTTGAGGACCTTCCGTACTTGGGTCGGATATTGTTCACATTTTTTTTTGCGTAAACCTCTTATTTAATTTATTAAAGAAGGCAAAGTTACTACTTGTAACATCCCTTCAAAAACAGTCCAACCGTTTCAGAAATTTACGGACTAACAATGAAATTCACACTATTTAAGAGTGTTTCCAAAATATAATTAAGGTTGGATTCTCAACCCCACCGATCACCCTCCATTGTCTCTTCATCTCACATGACATTGGCCAATTAGACAAATGTTAATTCGCCAATGAATGGAATGGAAAAAACACGATGGGGATTGAAGTCAGAATATAAAAAAAATTGTATTACGTTATATAAATACGTCAAAAATATTTATCTACGTTGAAGTTTTTTTTTTTAATTTTACAGATAATTAGGTATGTAAACAATGGACAGATAATCGAAACCTAAAATATTAAAACCGTAGCGAATAAGTAATATTCAATTATTTAACATGATTTCTTAAAACAAAGTCGCATCTTTAACGTGCAGTCAACTTCAAAGGTCTGTCGTGACTGTAGGTGCCTACTTGGTAGCTAGCGACCTTTGTAACTAGGGCACTAACCTATTCCCTTAGTTTAAAATTCAAACGGCTCCCTCGACATGCAAACAGATATTATGATTACAAAAGAAAACGGCTTTTATAGACATCAGGTTTTATCTATACTATATAGTATTTAATATTTGTTTGTTTTGTTTTCGCGCGTAAACCACTGCACCAACTTCGATGAATTTTGATATAAAACATTGCAGGCGGATATGGGTTACTTTTTGGGTAAATAAAACGTCCAAAGTTCGTCCAACGTTTCTTAAAAAATAAGCTTTTCAACGAATAATTTTACGCAGACGATGTTGCCGGGACTAAAGAGTTTAGAACAAGCCTTATAAATATCGTTGTGTTATGTAACGCATAACGTGTTGAAGATTATTATTGCGAATTGTATATTGTTACAGAACAGGATTTAAATATTAAATTATACAGTTTTAAATTCATTTCCATTAAATGGATAATATTTGAACATTCCACGTTGTTCCAAGTTAATTTAAAAATAATAATTTGTATTTATCTTTCATATGATAAAATTAATTTAAATAATTTATAATATATTTATATAATTTATAATAATATAAAAAATATGTAATAATTTCCTGTGTATTACTTATATTTTTAATACAACAACCATTTAATATGAATATCATCGCTTATAATTAATTGTTAAAAGATAATTATTATTTTCACTCATTAATAATTAAATTTTTCATCCAACTTCAAAAAGTTTTTCAATTCATAGTGTATGTTTTATGTTTGTTGCTTCAACACTCTGTCATAACGTAACCGAGTTTAATTCTTAAGTTTTAAAACAAAAATAACTGGAATACGCATTTGAAAAAAGCTGAAATAAGCACAATTGAAAAAAGCGAAATTCCTCATTTTACTTTTTTTTTATAAAAAAAAAACGTAATTTTTTGTCTTTCTCGAAAATTAGGCAAATTTACATTATACGTCATTTTATGTAAGCGTCAATATATAATCTGTGGAGTGTGGCGCCTAACTAGAAAAAGGATCAATGTTATTCTTGTCGTTAATATTAATTACAAAACACTTTTATCGCGTCATGTTAATGTAATGCGAGTGACCTGTCGTCTATCGTGAATTCAATTCTGATGCAATCTCTTTCAGGCTTGCTTTAGCAAGCCCGCGAAGAGTGCGGTAAAATTACTGAATGTTATCTTAGGACATTTTATTGGTACTGAATCAATGACAAAACATCAATTAAAAAAACATCGGCCATTTTGTTGTATGATTGTTACCTACCCACTATCGGTGTTCGAAATTTGAAAGTATTTTATTTATTTTTTATTATATTATTCTTCGTAGATATAATTATTCATAATAGTTATGGACTTTAATCTCTGAAGCAGTGATATTAAGTGGGTTCCTGTCGTTGAGGACTATTATTTATTTTCACTAGGTGTGTCAATTTTTGGGATGGTCTTGAAACATAAATCTAAATACATAAAAATAATAAACTTAATAAAACTTTGACACCATAGAATCTCACATTAATAATTGTTACATTTAATTATTATTTTTCGTGGATTGGTAGTTATAGGTATTATAGATCCGGTCATCTTATATAAAACTTATATATATTTGTTATTATTTTTTATTTATTTATTTAAGAGCTTAGTCATCACTTATAACTATGTCGCTGTGTTCGTTTAACATTGTACGATTATATTTTTATTTTAGAAACTTATTAACTAATTTATACATTTGTTTTGCTTCATAACATGTAGGAGATGCCAAAAAGCTTATACAGTGCGCAATAGTTAAATTAGTATTTAAGTTAACATTAATGTCATGTCTGAGTGACTTATTGTGAACTCATAATATAAAATATATTGTATGAAAAAAAAAGTTTCTGTCTTTGCCTTTAATTAAAGTTGTCCAAAAATTTTATGTAAAATATCTTAAGAATAATATTGCTTTTTTAGTGCTAAAGATAATGTTGCCATAAAAAGTTACTGAAGTTATAAATTGATTATTCTCTGAACAATAATATTATCGATTAGGATAATTGCCGTTTCGATGTACTTTTATTTTATTTATCTGTTTCAACCTTGGCCCAAAGAGTTTTATTTGACCTTCTTGATCGGTCTGGTATCTATCTATAGTCTGAATAGATTACAATGATTAAATTATTGTTTTCCCCTTGAATGTTAACGCGCGTTTTAGGCATATAGTAGTAATTTGCAGTCTGTTTGTTGTTGCACTATTTATCTTTTCGAATACTTCTTTTCGTAATTGACGAAATAATTGTGTGTTAACCTACATAATTTTTTTTCGTAAATTACAAAGTAAAGGTATCTACGCAATAATACGCATTATGGATTTTCTGAAAACTCTGTTAACTAGAATATTTGAATTAATATGAATGAACTCGGGATGAATGAATAGAAGAAGTGATATAGTTACGCAGAGTGTGAGAAATTAAAAGATAATATACTTTTACTTACCTATTTTTTTATTATATTTTTGTGTTTAAGCATTTATCGGAACAAGATTATAATATATACACAAAATAATACAAATAAAATATAATACAAAATAGAAAAATTATATAATTATTAAGTATATAATTATTGCCTAATATTGAAATAAATCTATGAATTGACTTATATTGGGTAATAAAAAAGATTTTAGGTCAGGTCATTTTAACACGACTGCCCAAATTCCATCTAATTTTTGTGACCCTGGATAAAGTAATAATTTTAGCGATTTACTAAACATCTAAGTTGTTTAGGTATGGAAAAGTTACAATGGAGTAAAGAAATAAATCCACTTCATATATATTTATATGAACACGGAAAATATAACAAACATTATCTAGACAGTTGAGTAAAATCGATATAATTAATAGTGAACTTAAAATACTTGAACCCAAGGCTATAAAAAAGGTGCTTATTAAAAAATGTAGATAGTATAAAAATCATAAGCAAAATATATATGATAAATTCGTAAACATTCGTATCGTAAAATTAAGCGTAAAAGTTATTCGGCATTTATAATCGATATCCGAATTTGATAGGTATGGCATTGACCTACATGACATTTTGCTTTAATATATATATCGATTTCTTGTTTTTTGTTTTGACTTTCGGTTGTTTTTTTCCTTGCTTTTCCTTTTATATAAGTTTGTGTGAATATTTTCGTATGCAACAGTTTAAAAATACGACATAATTATGTAACACATTTGCTCGAGCATCACGCACAGAATTTGGATTATTTAGAAATAATGAATTTGCTAACCGATGAATTATGGAGTTCGGAGATGCACTTACTTCACAAAACCTTTAAGGTTGCTGAAGTCATCTAAAACCACTAATTAATTGTAATAGAATAAGTATATTTTTACCGTAGCTAATATAGCTGCGTTTCGTACTCCTCCATTTCTTCCCTTACTTCCTTTTCCGTTTCAATCCTTATTCGTTTTTTAAACTGGCAACCCATTCGTGGTACTTCTCGTGTTAAGTTATATATGTATATGTTTCTATTTTATTGAAATTTAAAATGGAATTATTACATTTTTGTATGTTCATTAAATCTTTTTTAGTTTTATTTTCAAGCGACTTCATATTAAAAGTGATATAAGTTTTATTACATTTGCGGGATTAATATTTGGTTCATCACCTAATAACTTTGCGCAGTTAATAAAAAAAGGTAAAGTATTAAAGTAAATTACAAGACAGGATTTCGGTAATAACCTATATATTTTTTATTAAAAAAGAAAAGAATATTTAAAAAAAAGAAGTCAAGAAAGTCTTTTGAAGTTAGGTTTGAATGAACATAAAATATTTAGGGATAGACAGTTCTAAATCTACCGTGTTCCTTGACCCCATACCAGCATGACGCGGTCGAACCTCGGTAGGTATTGGCAAGTGTTCCTGTAATAATAAATCTTGTATAGTTTGTTTATATGAATTAAATTCGAGAATGTTCCATATTATTGTCAATGAGATTTTTTTACGGTATTTCTACCCGACTGAGCAACGCAAAGGAGTATAACGTGTTTATCAGTCTATGTATGTATGTACGTACTTAATTAGTATATATGTATGGTACCTTTGTGGCACTATTTCAATCCGAAGCGTGGGCCGATAAATGACATATCGTTTGATTTGTCATGACGGCTCAAATGTCATAATAAATCAAAATGGCCGGTTTTGCAGGGCGAAATATGAAAAAATTAATAAGTTGAGAAAGTTTAATAGATATTTAAAAATCATTATCATATCGTTTTTCATTTAGAATTACCGTTTAGGATCTTTAACAATTTAAGGTTGGTTAGTAGACGATTCTCACTTATAAACAGAACTGATTAATACGGTACTGCTGACTGCAGATGGTCTTGTTACGCAGTCGGGTTTATGTTTTTTAAACGAATTACTTATTTATTTGGTTTTGATTTGAATTCTTCTTGAAAATTGGACTGTAGTGGAGATTAAGATTGGCAAAGCTTTAGATATCTAGGTCTCCTTTGTGTTTAATTGGTGTGGAATTTAGAATACCAGCGGGATAATTGTCGAACAATATCCTTATCAGATTAAGAAATATTCCGAAATATTAAAGCCATTATTTCTGAATAAATTGTCAGAAATGTGTAACAATTTGTGAAATATCGACTATGTTCAACAATTAGCTTGCAGTTCGTTTATATTCACTTTCCTTAAGGGTTTCGCAATTTTTGTTCCTATTAAAAGACTGACTGCATAACACTCAGTGATTATAGTAATGAAGGACAACCCGACAATATAAGGGAACTGTATATCAAAATTAGATTTGGTTACTGAAATTGCGGTAACAATTATATTATTAACAGGAATTGTTATGTAAAATCTGGGATTTACATATTGTGCTTGTGCATATTGTTTATGCTTGTGCATATTGTGTATGCTTGTGCATGTGCTTGATTTAAGGCTTCAAGGAAATTGGTACCGCTCGTTACGAGCATGCGTATGGAAACGGTCAAACGATGTGACTTTTACATCAAAATTGTTCGACGAAGACGAGCAGTACCAATATGTGGAACGGTACGAGGATATGAAATGAGCTCTTTTCAAGTATTGATTGGTAATCCAGTAGTTCTATCTCGCTACACCATTTCATTCCTCGCTCGAGAGCTTCGCACACATTCCTTGCTCTCTCGCAGCTTCACTTGTGATTTGGATGTTAAAATAATTAACTTTTCTAGCTCTTTTCCATCAGACCTGTCCGTAGCGATGCTAGGAAAATAAAGTAACAATAGGATTACTTTTCCTTGGATTTTTTCCTAGCACAATGTTTAACTATCTCACATATATAGTAGCAGCCTTAAGCTTAGTGTTGCTTTCTGTGGATAATTTTGAAAGTACTCTCGAAAATTCGATTAATAAGGTGAAAATAATATTTTATAGCTATCGTTAAGTAAACTATTCCTACTTTATTTATACGATTATTTTTTTTATTATTTTGTTTTAAATGTATGATAATATTTACATACTCATAGATCTGAAAGTTGGCACGTGCTTATATCTAAATTACGGTGTAATATAAACGTAATGCTTAAACTGATACGTCATTCATGATCGATCATATATTTTTACTTAGTCATTGTGTCGGGTAAGTTTTGTTACTCATTTTATTATATTGTCAATATTATAAAGTTATTGCGAAAGATGTTTTCAATTTTGAGAAGTCAGGGGCGTAACTATAGGGTGGCAGGGCCGGCAATAAGCTACGGGTCCCGGACCCGAGAGGGCTCCGGCATAAAATAATTTTATTAATAAAAATTAATAATCATTAATAGTAAGTTGTTATTTGATTATAAATTTGTATAAACCTTTGCTCTTGAAAATATAACTTATCAGATATTTAACTAAAATACACACAATATAATATATATTTTTGGGTAACTTCTTACGTGGTTCATTAAAATTAAGTTATAACGTGACGATTTTTACTTAGAGGCCCCAGCCAAAGAATTATTAAATATTAATACTACGGGCCTTAGATGGTATAGTTACGTCTCTGGAATAAGTCATTGTACAGAAAATGAAATTTTACTACTACTTTACTAATAGTGATCATCTATTGCAAAATGAATTTTGGATTTTGATGAGATTGAAGGTGTTCATATTTTTTTATTTGAACGCGCTAATCTCCAGATTTAACATTCCGATATGGATTTTTGGGTTACGTAGCTTGTGTATCTAAATAAAGATTAAAGGCTTTGTTGCATTATTCCCATTCTATAAATGCTGGTAAAACCGCAAGAAACAAGTAGTATTCAATATAGTCAAAACACAAATTACTAAAAGGATTATTGATGTGCTTCTATTTTATTTTAGATAACGTTGGGATTACAGCGAGTGGTTCTGGGGCCTAATTGTGATATAATATCGCTATTAAAACATGCAATATTTTGACAGTTTTGGCGTTTTAATACAAAAATCAGAATACAACTATCAGAACGTATTATTTTGTGATAGAAATATTTTAACGTTATTACCTTGCAGACATGATTTTTACACTACAACCCAATACACTTCAAGTTATTTAGTCCTCCGAAAGCATTATACATATATTGTTTCTCATTATCATTTAAATGATACCATTTAATATAATAAATTGTGGTAGTAAAAATTTTTAAAACTACTAAATTTCAATTAATCCAAAACACAGCTAGATAGCCTTGACTGAATAGCTTCTACTTTTTATATTATTGTTTCTATAAAACAGGTCCACGAGCTCGTTATAAAATATTCGTTCTAACTCATTAATGAATTCTAAACTTAACATTTACGAGTCCCACCAAAATATTTACATTTTCAAGCTACGGCTGACCAAAACACATTTTATTAGCAAACTGGATAATTGTATTCATTAATACGTGCTGCGTAGATAGTTCGAATGGTTTCCGGCACGCCTCTCGTGCGGTTTACACACACATGTGTAAACTACGGTCTGGCGACTGTTATTATTTTTTTAAATCGTCTAATTAAAATATTTTTACAGTGAAAATAAAGGTGATAACAATTTAAAATGAGCAAATTAATTAATTGTTTATGAAGATACCGGTTTTTGTCGGAATAGGAATATGAAAAAATGATACATTTTTACTTAATCCCTAAACAGCCACACAGACAAACAGAATAAGTGGAACTAGCTGGTTATAAATCTGCTTCATCTTTAATTTTTTTTACATCTATAAGATTATATGAAAAATACTGTTGAATTAAAGATTAGTTGAAAAGTAGAAATAAACTATAATAATAATGAAACAAGTTTTATAAAACTATTGAATCGTAGTAAAGACTTATGAAATTAACGTTTTTAGATTTAAGAAATAATGATGAATAATTTCAAACCAAATAAATAATTCAATCCATGTTTGAGTTTTTATAAAGATATTTTGAGTCACGTTAGAAATCATGCGTTAAATTCATCCGCCCACGACAAGTGGACTAATGCTAGAAATTACAGTCAGACTGATAATTTTGTGTTTCATGATCTGGGAATTTTTGTTGAAAATTTTATGTATGTGACTCATCAATCTTTTAACATTCGGAAATGCTAAAAGCGACATAGTCATACCCAGGTTCTGTATTATATTTTCTTAGTAAATTACAATAGATTTTAAATATAGGTTTATTTTAATTGTTCTGATACTAATAAAAATGATCGTGGCATTTACTTGTGCAATTTAGATAAACCGGTTCAATATTGTCGCTGGGACATGAGTTTGCATTTAAATTTTTTATTTTAAATCTATTAACTTAAGATTTAATTGGTAGTTTAATACGTGCGGTACAAAATGGCTTGCTCTCTCCAAGTATTTGTTCAGCATATATTACTGTGATAGACAATTTGACGTTTATAGTATTATTATTTAATTCACTTAATTAAATGTCCAGTCGGCAGCGCGAGCGGCGCCTTCCGGTTAGCGTAGGCATGAGGATAACAAATAGCCGTATGTGTAATTGATTTTTGCACTAATATTACATCATAAATTAAAACATTTTTTTTTACCTCTGTTGTTATACACCACTTCACGATGCTTACAAATTACAACATACTAGAAATTACATCATAAATATTATGTATTAGGTATATAAATCGGCATTTTTGCATAGTCTATGTTATCTTCGAAAATTTCTCACGTATTTTGTAACGATACCTGACTTATTTAAAAGAAGAAGACGTTTTAATTAATGAATAATATTTAATATTTGGTATCATGTAGGTATACGTACTAAACTAGTTCTTGCAGAAATTTTGAACGCAATTTCGTAATATTCTACGATTCCCGGTAAGTCACTTTGAAACAACTACTTACTCATACTGATGATGAAACTCAATAAGAACTTGCGAAGCACATTTCGAATCCTACGTTTAACTAAATTGGAATATTCTTGAGACATAAGTAGACACAAGTTTCGCCATATTTTCTGTAGCTTACAAAGTTTGAAACGAGTAAATTTCAAAGGTTTCATTGTTATTTTAAGATTGGTTGAATAACTTTATTAGATCACGTGAAATTATAACGTGAATACATACAATTGAACAAATGAATTTAAATTTAGATTAGCTGCCATCGCAAATGGTAAAAATATTTGAAGGACTTCTGGTTACTAAGGACGTTGCGAAATTAGGTTTAAAAGATCTTTATTCTCAACAAGACAATAGGTACATAGTCACTTATTTGAGAACATTACTTACTTAAATTATATAACATTGCTAACATTCGTCACACCAAGTTTTATTTAATCTGTAGTAGTTAGTACGAAATTAACAAGAGAGTAAAAGAAGAGAAAAGAAAAACGCACCCACTGATGCGTTAATTGTAAATTAATAACTAATTTAAGTCTCAAAGACGAAATGTCTTCAATTTTGTGTACAAATGTAAAATTACTGAACAAACGTAACTCAATCTAGTTGCAGACACATTTAGACCACGTGGTGCCCTAATTTTCGCGGAAGTGGGACGCTACGATCATTTTCGACTCTCACGTCACGTCGACTATTGAAGACGTCGCATATATATTTCTCGTATAAAAAACAATATAGATGGCATAAAAATAATCTGAAACCTAATAGAAGAACAGATAATATTCTATTTGTATTTAAACGATCTAATAATCAATTTTGAATTTATGTATTCTTAAAAAATAATTTTTCATCACAATTCCCCAGGGAATAGTGTAGGATTGTAGACGAAAAAGGATTATTTTTTTTTTAAATAATTATAAAATATTGATTATTAAAATTTATTATTAGAAGACAAGGTAGTAATGATATTGTTTCTGATTTGAATTTGCAAGTCACGATTTATCCATTACTAATTAATTCAACTTCGTTTTTGCTAATTCTCCTATTCCAGTTATGTCGTGTGGTATTTAGATTGAATGTGATATTTAAGGCATGCTCCTACAAAGTTTAGATTGTATCTGATGACATATCTATATTTGGCGCCTTAGCGCCATTATCTGCCGTAAATAGCTCTCGTTGCTTCGTAGTTGCATTACAAGTTGGTAGGGAATGTGTACTTATTTACTTAACCAATAATTTCAATAAAATATATTTAATTTATTATCTATTACGTTTCGAGTATTCTTAATAGCATTTTAATGATATCTAATTTAACTTTACATTGCAATATTGTAAAAACGTAAAATATCTTCGTACCAACTTAAAACCTTACATGACTGTGAATTTAGTAACGTGTTCTATGAATTTTAATGCTCAGAAATTGATATATTTTTAGCTTAATTTTATTAGCGTTAATAAAAAAATATCAACCGTTCTTTGTTTATGACTTATTTTTGAGTATATTTCATTACTGTTTGTCTCTCTCTTGCAATCCTTGAATGCCAGGTTCAAATGGGATTCAGGATTAGGTTAAACAAAGAGTATGTACCTAAGTGGTTTGTTCGCATTTTTAACAGTGTAAACATATTGTCGACCTAGTTTCCGACATTGTTTAGAGCTGCGCACGCGGCGCCTAGCCAAATCTATTTTGATTTTTATCTACGTAGTCGTGCGCGCAGTCTGCCTTCGCTCAATTTTTGCAATGTTTATATTTTTACGCATATCGTTTATTTTTTAACGTAAACTTTATTTATGCGTAAATTCATATAAATTGCTAGGAAATGTTAAATAAAATTTATTCGCTACTCCGCGAAAATACGTGAATTCTATAACAAGATACGACGAATTTAATTGGAACGTCTTCAATGGGAAATTACAGCAAGAATCCTTTGAAATAAATACTGTTCATTTGTATGCAAGAAATAATGAAAAAGCAAAAAAACATTGATGATTTATTTTATATTTTAATATACGGTCAATATTGTCTCTAATACTAAATATGTAAGAGATATCCAATATTATCTTTTTCTCGTAATCATTCTGCCGCTTATTGTTGATAATTGATTATTTATTTATAACTTGTGCAGATTATGTATATTATACTAGAATAACCTCATACATATCGACGTAAGCTGTGAGTGCAATTTTGATAATCGTTAATTCGTAAGGATTTACTTTTACACCTAGAAATAAAATATTACGATTTCTTAAAATAGAACTTCAGTAAATATAAAATTTCCATTAAATAAATCTGGAGAATTATTACGGTGAGATACCGCTATCGTACTGCGATATATTTTGACAGTTTATACATTTTACTTTAGTACAAAAGAATAGCGTACCCATAATCGTTCTGTTTATTTTGAAAAAAAAAAAAACTGGAACATTTAGTAAACAATTAAAATATACTTATGAGATATGGAATGTGTAAATAGACGTTTTCAAATGTAGCAGTTTTCATAGATCAAACTGTTTCTACAATTTATTTACACAATAATTTGTAAGGCAAAACGGTGATAATAATCTGGAATGTTCTAGAGAATTACAAGACTATCTTGTTTAGTAATTGGTCGAGGTAATTGACATTTCTTTGCGTCTCGTTATTACGCGATGAGTATAATGATTATCTTTACTAGAAGCGTTTATTTCTTTTTTGTTGACTAGTTTTTTAAAATGCTAATTTTAAAATTGTTTAAGGTGGTTAATATCATCATTTTTGTCTAGGTCTGAGCGTCTGCCTTGCGGCTCTAATGTATTTTGAAAAATACCAAGTTTTTTTAACGGAAATTTATTTCAATTTTATGACGACTTTCTGTACAAGTGTTGTACTTTCCTGGTTCGAGCTTCAATCTATGGGCTACAGGTGTATAGCTAGAGCACAAAAAACATATCTATTTAGACACAAATTCGCGTATTCTCTTAAAACATTCAAGTGAAGTTGGGTTTGATAACGAGTATTGTTTACGCCAGTTAGAAAATGGTAAAATATGTACAATTCTAAAACGATATTATGCGTTTTGCGATATTCATGTTCGAAGGTTGTGAATAATTTAATGAAAATAATATAATATACATTCATTGTTATTGGAAATCGTTATCATTTGATTGAGATACAGTTGTTTTTAATAATTTATGGCATTTAAATTGTAGCTAGCTACCTTTTCTGATATTTTCGCATTGTATCGAATTGCATTTTGTTCAATCGATTTGTGCGAAAAGAGAGGAAGTATACATGGAATCTTCATTATTAATTTTGTAAAAATATTTTTATTTTTAAACCTCAACCATAAATAAAGGGTGTTATAAGTATGACGTTGTGTATGTGTTTGTCTGTAGGTCCCAAACGAATAGACCAATTTTAATGCGGTCGTTTTTGTTTGAAAGCTGATTTAATCGAGAATGTTCTTAGGTATGGTTTATGAGGATTTGTTCAGAGGTTTGAAGGTCACCTCTTTTCTAGATGTTGTAAGAATTTGAGCAACTTCTACTGGTTTAATTGATACGAAATTCATTTTACTATGTATGATTTTAAGATAACATAGTTGTGTAACCTTGACCAGATGCTGCAGCTGCACCTGAAATTAGTAGGATACACAAATCCTAACGAAGTTTTTTTTTTTATTTTACATTTCATATTAATATATAATATACAATTATATTTTTGCACCAATGCGCAAAAAAAGTATGCAAATTAGTGTAATGTCACTTATTTTTAAATATTTAAAAGAGTTACCATCGAGTTTCTCGCTGGTTTTTCTCGGTCGAGACTACATTCCGAACCGGTGGTAGCTTTATAAAAATCTAAATTTAAAATATGACATGTAACTTGACGATTTGAAAGTGCATTTGAATAAATTATTTAAAAGCCCATTTGAATAAAGTATATTTTGAGTTTGATATTTTGTAAATAAAATTGGCCTTTTAATAAGTTAGCTTCGTATTCAACGTTCGTTTACGTTTAAAATTAGAGGCCCAAGAAGTTTTTATATATAGAATTTCCTCAATTATTTTTAAACAGTCTCATAATTTAAAATGTGAGTTTTTATTAAACGTGTTGCCATGTAAGAGCTTCCAGGGGCTTGGCCGTCTGCCCAAAATGTTTTGACTTCGCGTCAATCCATTTGCGTTATGCTGTTAGCACATAAAAATAAAGCTAAAATTGGTAACATTTAAACTTTATGCATACTTAAATTTTTCACGTGTAAATATTTAATTTTATATTCCACAAAAACCAAAGCACATGTAACGAATTTAAAAAAGCAAGTTTCTTTTTCGAAATAAAAATTCGTTCCCTTCTTTAAAAATAGGTGAGGTACAGGCATACTAAAAAAAATATTTTCATAATTTTATACTACTACTTTGTCGGCGTTATTAATATACCCATGCCAAGCTACAGCTTTCTAGCACTAAGAACCTCTGACCTAAGCTACGATTGACAGACAGATGTGGCAAAAATATAAAGTTTCCAAATTGTCTTCGGAATCCTAAAAACTTGTACAGAAACTACAAAGGAACCGTTAATCTTCTAAATTCTTAGAAAAAGTTCTCGCCAAAATTCACCAAAGCATTTCACTCTTAACAAATGATAAATGGCGGTGCCAAAAGTTTCCTACAGTTGAAAAAAAATCTTGTAATTTTTAATTTCAGTTTTCTGTTACTTAAAAAAAAATATCTTATATTTAACAAATTGTGTCTATTATGCTCGAATTCAGTTGAAATTATATTTAGATTCGCTCCAGATCCACGTCGTTTGACTGAATTTATTGGTCAGTGTGTTTTCGCCAGATTTCTTTTTATTTATTTAAGTACGTACAAAACCATTTGCATATAATAACTCAAATTCAAAACACATTTTATTCAACGCTTTGAGACTTTTTAGAGCACTACGTCAAGTAACAGGTCAATTGGGTATAGATTGATTTTAAGTTACTACTGGCTCTGATTGTAGTCTCTACCGAGAAAAGCCGGTAAGAAACTCGATAAGTACTCTTCTAAAAACATTTATACATAATAGGTTATTAAAGATTTTTAAAATAGGTTTTAAACAAATTTTGTGGCAAATGTAAAACTGCTTACGGAATTTTGTTATAGACACGAATACCAACGCTGAATAAGGGTTCCGTTTTTCCTTTTAAGGTACGGAACCCTAAAAACGATTCACTTACTTTATGAAGACGAATACTAGGTGTTACAAGTTTATTTTCTGCCTATAGTGTTATATCCCGAAGAGAGTCTTTCAAAATTATAAATAGCTCGAATGGCTCTTTTTTGCATGATGAATACAGTTTCGATGCTTGTGGGATTGCTCCAAAGCAATATGCCATAAGACGTAACACTATAAAAGTAATTAAAGTATACAAATAGTGTCATTATCAGTTAAATATCTTAATTTTCTAACAGCATAAGCTGCGGAGCTGAGTTTTCCTCCAAGAGGTCACAAAAGAGACGTCCACTGGAGTTTTAAATCTGGTGTTATACCTAAAAATACTGTACTATTAATAGCATTAAATACTTCAATATTTTGGACTAGATTTAATTTTGTTTATTTACGTTGCATTGGCAAATTGTATATAATAAAAATACTAAAGGTAAATTATTTAAAGTAAATAATTAAATGAAATAGTGTATTGTGACCTTTTAGAAATGTTTTTTGTCACATATTGAAGTTTATTTATTATTTAAACATACACATAACTATGGATACTTATAAGCAATTATCCACTTAATGGTCTACCGATCATCGTGAGACATGAATGGTATTTCTTCCCTGGTAATAAACATTGCAAATAACAATCTAGTTGAGGATTCCCCACGTGAAGCATAGATAGAAAAAACAACTAATGAATTATATGTGTTATAAAATTCATAATTGTAATCATTACCATCATAAAATAATTTACAATTGCACATTATTTCTGGACGAACATCTCGGAATTGAGACGTGATTTTAGGAGCTACTAGATATCACATTTAGGAAAACATGATGTCATGTAGAACACGTTTGTCATCACTAAATCGTGAGTTTATTCTCAAATTGGCATTTACGTATGTAAAAGCAACATTAGCTTTTACGAAATGGCATAGAAGCGAGAAATTCACCTCCGGTTACCATAAAGATTTGGCAGACGGCCATTGGATCAACGACTCTGTAATAGACAGTAGGTATCAACAAATAAGATATAATACAGTATAAAATAGTGTGTAATAATAGTCCTTACAGATACAGAAAAAGTCAGTGTATAGTATCATTTAGGTATCGATTTTTTCAAATATTATGATTGCGGTCTCTCTGTCCATCCTTGACTATCTACATCATCACGTTTATAATACTTTGTTAAAATCAAATAATCGACTTAAATTTGTAAATATTATTTAAAGTTTGGACCAAAGTTGATGTAGGCTATTGTTATTAAGTTTTGGAGATATTCACCAGTTCAATTAATACAAGTTTTTTTATATAGAAACTGAATCTGAGAAGATAAGGTTTTTGTTATTGGTAGTTGTAGATGTAGTAGTGATACTGAAGTTTCGCATAAAGTATGCCGGTGGTTTGGATGCGGACCGTGGTTCTCTATTTGGCGGTTCCTTGGGTATAAATAAAGTAGATTAGCCATTAGTTTTGTGTAAAAATAAGGGAAAGAACCATTACATTTTCATGTACTATCGGGACAACTCGTTCTCGTCAATCGAAATCGATGAAAAACATAAGGATATTTGCATGTGATAGGAGATTTTCTATGACATAAATATCTACCATCCTCAATGGAGTAACATTTATCATTCGTAAGAATAGAAGATGACCAATCAAACAATTAAGCAGTTTCGTTTAAATTAATTAACTGGATTCACTGGAATATTCCATATCATTATGTACTCCTAATTGTAAAAGGGCATAAAAGAAAACTTTTCTTTAAAAAAAAGATTAATTGAACATTCGCTTACATCAAACAAAAGTTACATAACGTATAAAGGTGATTTACATGTCTCCACTTGACAGATTTAGATGCGTGTCTCCTGCAGAGGTCGATGGTGCTGCCAGGGTACCACAGAGCGCGCTATTTCCGTGCGCGCGCATGACGCACGGCCGGTCAAAGCTCCTGCTGACGTTCAGCTATCCAGTGTTTAGATAATTCATTAAATTGTTATTTCCTTTACATCTTGTACGATGTTTCCTTTGTATTGTTGTGGAGGTTTAGTCTGAATGAATACATTGGTATTTGATAAGGATATGTATCTATGGTTATATTAGAAAGCTGAAGTGTATTAATCTTAAGAACGTTGGATAGATTTATTGAAGAAGGTTATAAACTCTATAGTATCTGGTTAGGGCCCATAAAAACGGAGTAGTAAACGTCGATAAATCTGACAACAAATTGTAGGCAAGTGACCCTAAGCAGAAAAAAGATACGATAAGATAATACGCACTAGACCGAAATAGACAAACATCCTTAAATAACTTCAGGACAAAACTATTCTTCTTAATATTGTATTTATTTACAAATATGACGGTTATTCCAATGACCTGTAATTAGTGACCGTTGAAGAACCTCTTTATTATGCACCCTACGCACATTCCACAGCAATTACCCTCTTTAACCGACAATGTTTATGCACCCGCTATAACCGGCCGAGTGTAGTAGATCCTTAACAAGATAAATGCTATCTCATATTAATTAGTGCCAGTCACAAGGCCAAGAAATCGTTTGTTAGGTAGAGAAGATTTATCGCTATGGATACTTTTTAATATATATAATTTAAATTCTTACTAATAATTCTCATTATAGTGAAAGTAATTTTATTGGTCAATTTTTTTCACAACTAAACAGCTGAACATATTTCAAGGAAATTAGTAAAGACATAGTTTGATTCTTGGGAAAGATCGAAGTTACTTTTTTCAACCGAAAGTCTTAAAGGATAAAGTGCAAAAGGTCCAATAATATAAAAACTTAATGTAATGTTTAAACATTATTTTTAAATACATTTTTCTATTGGTGTAACTGAAACTACAATGTCGCAAGCAAAATGAATGTAATATTTCATTTGAATCTTACGAGTAAATCAATTAAATAAAAATTATATAGGTTATTATATAAGCTAGTTCTTTCAAACAAGTTCTTTAAATTATTAATAGATTACATTTCAAAATGAAATTTATACGCAACAAATGAACCGAGCATTCTAGTCGTGATGGGATCTACTCGTACATGTAGAACGAGAGTTGGTGCCCTTTCTGAGTAACGGACGCCCCACTGCACTCTAATTTGCACGTGTCAACAATTATCGAAGCAATAATCAACCTTGTACCCACTTTCTCCAATTTCACATATTATTTGTAGCAAAGACAGTTGAAATAAGAACAATTTTGTTGTATTATAATTTTGGAAATTTGTTGCATATTTATGTACTTTTAAGTTTTAACAGTTTTTTTTTAATAATCGATATTAAATTTCTTAGTCGAATCTAAAACAGAAATAAAATGACTCTAAATTCAAGTGCTTGACTAGTTTAATTTCACTGTAAACCATAAGGTTGCATCATCAGACTCGAGCTATCAAATATATTTATTATGTTATATATATAACATATTGAAATCGTTAAAACAAATGACATAAGTCCAAATACTAGGGAGGATTATCAGAAGCTATCGAAGACTTTATTTTTCCTAGTTCCATTATCATATCAGCTCGATTGAACCAAAATATTGTATCGTTATTACAGTATTACACAGATTTGCAAAGTTTGAAATCGATACGACAATGGCAAGTTGACTAAAGATTTCTAAGACTTGTTTCCAACGACAGTTAGTACACAATTTTAGACGAGAATTACATTTGTAAGTTTTACTCTCGAGATGGATATAATACAACTCTTTAACCTAGTAACAGATACTCGTAAGTAGTTACGAAAGCTGTAAATGTAAAGGCACTGAACAAAATAAGGCACTGACAGTACATTTTTTTAGAAGTAAAGTTATGAGAAATAACTTATGTAAATCTTCTGAAAGTCTAAGAGCAAAACTTATATGTGTAGTTTTCGCCTTACACACAATCGATATTGCTTTATTGCTCAGACAAAAATCTATTCTGTCCGTAAACAATATCGTGTGGATCTATCACTGTCATAAAAATGTATTGTCGGCCTATATTTGATAAGTCACGATAATACGTATATGTTCGTTGACGTGAAAAACACTTCGCACCTTTGTCAATTATCTAGATTGATATAATAATAATATTTTTCGCAGCCAAATAGCGGTTGTCTACAAACAAAAGTTTAAATAAAATATAAAGTATCGCAGAACGTTCCATATAGAACTGTTAATAACTTATTATTTAATGTTTATAGAATAGCACAGATAAAAATAAAAAAAAAAATTATAACGCAACAGAACAAAAGTGATGCATTTGGGTTTTTTATTGTTTACAATCCCTCATTAGTTGTTTAATAAACATAATGAAGGTAAAAATTACGATGCTTATGCAAAAATAATAAACATTTCATGCTCGATAAGCATGAATGTGTAAAAACCACGTCACACCGACATCGCATGCTTAATGCATTGACCTGTGACTCTATACCTATATATCTCACTTGTTTTAGAATCAAGTAGGTACTTGTTACTAATGATATTTATACAAACATATTTTTTTGCCTAACCGTGCTAATTTTCGGATTACCAGGTTGATTAGAAAAAATTGGTCAAGGGCGAGGCGGATTCGAAGGGTACCATCGTACAAGATACAACACTGTACTTTTTTACTAAACTGCTGTAAAGTCAAAGAATGATTGAACTTGTTGTAATTTTAATATTAGCTACTAGATGTCGCTATAGGTTGTGTAGATATAAATAGCTTTCGACCTACAACTCGCACTTGGCTGGTTTTTATTATTTATATACATATATGTATATATAGTTATATAGTTGATCTAGCAGCTATAGAAATACACATTTTGTGAAAATTTGAACTCACTACCTCTTATAGATTATGAGATACAGCCCGCTGATTGTCGGACGAATATACGGACAGACAGACAGCAGAGTCTTAGTAGGAGTAGAAATGAGAACCTCCTCGTTTTCGGGATGTCGGTTAATAATACAAATAGGAACTTGTTGTATGAGCATGATTTTGATTTAGATGAAAGTGATGTCCGATTGAAAGATTAAAATTAATGGACTTTAAGTCGCCCGGAACCAATCAATCTACCTTTAGGATATTCCAAACCGCATTACATTAGAACATCGAATTAAAGTTTCATACCAAAATTCACCTTGTGTTTCTTCCGAAGCTGAATATCAAACATTATACTAGACTATAAAAGTTGCTCCAAGGATAATAATAAAAAAAGTATTTACTTGAGAAGGCAGCTAATAATGTGCTACGATACTATTAATACATATAATGCCCGGAAGCTCATTCATATTTCTGATCGCTTATTATCCTCATACAGGAAATACGGACATAACAAGGCTTGTTATTGAGTTATTATGAAGTAAATTATAATATTAATTACACTTAAAAGGCTTATAAATAGCTAGTTAGCTTCGCTCCTTCGGATTAGATTTTATAGAAATCTTCTTTTTCATCTGATTTTAACCTCCACATTAAAATACAAAAATTAATTTGTATGGTTCTGAGTATTTAGCGTTGAGTGAGCGAGTGAATCTGAGAGTTAGAATAACATTATAGCCATTCCAAGTTGTCACACGTTTCTATAATTATTATACAAAACAAAGGCTTTTCTATAAATACTATAGTCTATTTTTCGTTACTTGTATAATTTTATTTCATTATAATTATACATTACAAAAAATGATCCAGTTCATTCATTCAATCGATAATTTCTTATCTAACTCTTATGTGTGGCTCGAAATACGTCATATTTGTCTGCTAAATAATACAAGTAAAGAAAATTGGGTGTAGTCTACACCTAACACCTAATGTTAAGTGATCAGCGCCAACCATGAACATCTGTAGTCCCAGAATAGCTAAAAATTAGTTATCACCTTAATTCAATCAGGGCTGAAGAGAATAAGGTTTAATTGTTAAAATGTTTCATGTTTTGATAGCGATACAGTTTCGCAATTATCCAGCTGGTTATAATAAAAAATCAGTAAATAATCTTTAGACATATATTTAATAAAAAAAAAGTAATATTCTTTTCATAATTTTATTTAAACTGAAGTTTAAAGCTGGTTACTGATGGTAACCAGTTTTGATAGCCACTCGGGATCAACTATGCTAATGCGATGGGCAATGCCACCATAACTCTTCTCAACATGATGTGAACGGTATACAATAATTACGAAACATCTTTAATCGCGGTAATGTTAATAGCAAAACAATTTACAACATTACAAGGAAATAAGTAGCGAGTAAGTCTGTCAATATCCTGTCGTGGGTAACGGTATTTAAGGAGAACGGAACGATGACAATTATGTATTGATGGATAATAATGCATGTCTCAGAATTTCTTCTAACCGACGCAGGTTTTTTAAATTATATTATTATGCCTCACTTTACCGTCAAGCACGAAATGAAATTTAATCACTATGGTAAATTCGTGTCGCCAGCGGATTAGCTTGAAGGATTTGAAGTCTTAATCATCTTGGGTCTTACGAATCTAGAAGAAAAATGTCCTATTTAGATTTAAGTTACTAGCTGCCCCTTACAATTTTATCATCAATAGTAATGTAATATAACCTATATTCTTCCTTAATAAACAAGCAAAGACGAAATTTTTAAATTGGATCAGTACTTTTAGTGATTATCCTCAAGACATAAAAATACAAAGAAATTTTACCCCTTTGTATTATTGATAGGTATAGTATTGATGATATTTTTATAAGCCGTTAATTCAAATCCATTTAGCCGCTGCAGTGTGAAGAAGTAGCCACTATATACAATTATTTATTAGCATTTGTAATATGACTGTAATAATATAGGTAAGTATACCTTTTTACAACCATAGGGAAGAGTTACATTGGTTTTTCTTAAAGTACTTTTTTCATATGGAATTTTTCTTTAAGGATCGGTTTAGCCGCGCGCCTTTCGGACTCTGCGCTGTCGAGCGCCGCACGACTTTACACGTACGGACGGCGCTAGCCTGGTCATGTTAAAATTATATTGACATTAACGATGCGAATTATTAATTCTTACTTGGATAAGGGCAACGTAGCATACATAATAATACTATGTGAAAGTACATAACTGTCAATCACATTTTTACAGCTAGGCACTTGAATTTGCTTGAACTTTGGAAAAGGATATAGGATTTTTTTAGTTTAAAAATAGGGTTTAAATGATCTTAAAAATTATAGAGAACATAATGTCGAGATCTTTTGTTAACATGTCAGGCGGTTCAATAGTTATATACGAATGATTCATATGGCGCAGTGTTTGTATTGTAAGCATTAATTCTTGTAACTGAGTCATGCTGTAGAAAATTAATTTAAACACTGCACTTTATGACTATTATTTCTGTATTTTTAACGGGTTTAATTCGTTTTGAACCACTGCCCAAATTGTGATATAACTTTGACGTGTGTATGTGTGTATGTCTATCTGTGGCATCGTAACTGTGTAATGAATGGACTAATTTTGATGTTTTTGTTAGGAAGTTGATGTAATCGTTCCTTATCTATAATTTATGAAGATCTGGTCAGATGTTTGAAATCAACTCTTTTTGTTGAAATGATGTAAGCAACTTTTGCTAGTCAAATCGATTGGAAATTGACTATACTGTAACTTTTATGATATTAAAATGACATTTACATGATTCTGATGCATCATCTGGAATTAATAGAATACAAAACTCCTTAACATTTACAGCAAAAGTATCGCGTTGTATTGATCTCAATGAGTAGATTATCGGGCGTTTTTTTACTTATTTATCTTGTTTATATCGACATTTTTCTAAGTTTAGCAAGAGGTTAACTAGTGCAATCAATTCAAAGTGTCATTAAGACTGACCATGATGGATTAAATTATATTGGTGATTGAAAAAGGTTTTTAAACGTTATTCTTAATTAAGTATTAGATATTAAATCTAGGTATCACATTCTATATAGTTGGTATAATGATTTTATTATAACAGGCCGTGGTGCTCATTGTTACCGGATGTCCATCCATGACAATTAATTCAGCCAGGGTTGTTGTTTTTTTCTGTTTATACATTTTCCAACCGACGTCACGTTACTCAAATACAAATAATTAGTAATGAATTTTGGAGTAATTAAATGGACACTGTTAGCAATACTGTGTCAAACCACACGAACTTCATTTTGAGAAAATGGCGACAAAAGATGTCAAACATATTCTTAATCCATTTGTTATAATAAGTATTTGTCCATATTTTCTGTCCTTTTTTGATAAAAAGTATAATGAATTAAAAACAGGTTGATATATTTAATATATTATCAAATAAAAAGTCTTTTAAATATATGAGATTATTGTATAAATTACAAAACAAGAAATGACCTTAAAATTCAAAACATTTAATTAAGAAACATTTTTCCTACTTATTTAGTTTATACGACTTTATTTTTTATTAAATAATTTTAAATAGGTAATGCGATAAGTATCTAAATATATCCGAACATCCCTTTTTGTGGGTTGACACATTATTGCTTATCAGCATCCAATTGTTAAGCCAGAAAAACAGTCATGTCATTGCCTTATTTTTGACGTTCACCGCTTTCTTAACTTCTAACGACGTATCTGTTACTAGGCACAGAGTTGTTTTATATCAATTACAAGAGTAAAACTTTTAAATGTAATTCTCGCCTTAAAATAAACAATGAGTTAGTATGTTGTTTTTGTTATATTATTTATCTATATTAATAAAATACAATGTTTTTATGTTAGTTTTCTATGAGTTCCGAAACTAATGATCGGATTGCGATGAAACTTTAATTCTCTATCAATCACAAAACATCACAAGGGTTTCTGACCCAAAAAATCTATATACTTTAGTTTGCTAGCTAATGCTTTGCAACGCATCCCGGATGTAGGTAGTAATAAATAATTGCCAAAACATAATCCTATCTAAAATCTAAATTTAGAATAAAATAATTCGAAAACTTAACTACATTGACACAGTTACTCGTTGAAAATACTCACATATTTTACCAATCAATTGAAATTGTAATAATATTTGAAGTATTCTGTTGGTATTCGTAGGTCTAGCGTACAAAAACCGCCATGTGTTCCTCGTTGCCATGTGTCAGCCGGCCCAATGGCAGCCGAAATAACGAAGTGCGTAGTAGCATGTGTATAGTGGTTGACACGTCATTATTGCTAATATTGCCACTGTGTGTAGATAGCGATCAGATTGAAATTCTATTCATATGGTTTTTATAAATAGGCATAATAAAACTGTTGACGTGTTTTTAGTATTACGTATTTTAATTTAATGATTCTTAAATATTTCGATATATGTAAAATCAGCGATAATATCAGCATAAGAAATTGTCAAATCGTTGATTGTAGAATAGTGTATAATAATATTTAAATTTTAAAATCGAATTACGAATATGTTTCGAAATACGATACAGCATACTGATCAATCTTAGTGACGACAAACTGTATGTACTGTAAATATATAAATAAATACTTCACACTCATCGGCCCCCATAAGAATTTCGTGATCCTGTGTCGGGGGTCCGGAAACACACACAACACACAGACACCCAGACCACGAGAAACATCCGTATGGCCCATACAGATGTTTGTAATGAGCAAATGATTATATTTGTAAGTTTTGCTTTCGTAAGTGTGCGCGTGTGTGCGTGTGTGTGTGTGTTTGTGTGATCTCTGAAACTACTGATGTTATTTGAAAATTTGTTTTTGTTTTGGATAGACCGGTTATTGAGGATAATTACAGCCTATATTATATCACGTTTTGACTTATTTACGGTCGGAAACAGTGACTATACACTTGAGTGAAACCGAGGAGCCAGCAAAAAAAGGCACTGACCGTAAATTCTTGCAGTACAACAATGACAAACACATATATAAACCTTTATGAAAGTCTGACAGTAAAACTTGTACATAAGTGTAATACTTACCTTACATACATATATAAAGAGTCAATTTGAAATGTTCTTACTGTTTTTATTTCAGAAAACTTTCTAAATTGAAATAGATCAACAGTAAATTACAACATTTGTCTGCTTATAACAATTAACGTATTCTTACATTTAACAATGATTTAAGGCATTTTGTAAGTAAACTTTTACCTTATAGGAAATATATATGTCTCTAAACCTAAATAATAATAAAAGAACTTTGAGGAAGTTTTGAGGTAACTAATATAGAAAAGAAACATACACAACGAATTTAAATATCTTTTGTGAAGTCGGCTAAAAAGGCTTAAAATTAAATGATCTAGATTTTAAATTGTTATCGATAACATTTTTGTCATAACAGTTTTCAAGATAATAATTATAACAAAATATGATACTATCAGAATAAAAAGTACCTATCATTTAATTAAAATAAATTCATATTAAGTATAAGAGCTCTCTATTATGTAATGTAACTCAAAGATATCGTGTGATAATCATATCAATAATAATTATCATTTTAATCTAATCTTTTGATAGACTTTTAATTTGTGGCTAGATGAACCTCGCTGTTTTACTCGCTTTTAATTTGAGCAGGTTCTATTGAGTTTCTTGCCGATTCTTCTCGGTAGAATCTACATTCCAAACCGGTAGCTTTGGAATGTAGATTGCTAGCTTGGTAGCGTCTTGGCAACACTAATATATATTTCGATACTTTGATTGATAATGTAAATCTAAATATTTTACGAACGTAGTGCAGGGCTAGTGGAGTGTAGTAGAATATAAATAAAAATAAAACGAGACTAAAATATAATATAATTATGTTGTTAATGTCAAAGTCAACAAGTTAGTTCATTGAAATTATCAAGAGATGGCGCTAGGTGTATCCTGAATCGCGCTATAACTTTTTTTTTTGAAAGTATAAGGTGTATTAGTACTTAAAAAAAATTTTGTGTTTCCATGGATTGCATCCATGATCGTGTTTTAAATTAAAGTGCTCCTAAGTAGTTTCAAAATAGTTTTTGGGACGTGATCCATATTTACATAATATTTGATTATATTTAAGCGACTTCTAAAAAGGAGTGTTTTCAATTCGACCTTGTATTTAATTTTTTTTTTATGTTTGTTCCCCGATTACGCCGCCATTTGGGTACCGATTTTCAAAATTTTTTTTGTTTGAAAAGGTATACTTCCAAGGTGGTCCCATTGTCTTCAGGTCAGGATCAGATGATGGGATCCTGGAGAAATTGTGGGAACTCCTCAAATATTATAGGCAAGCGTATACCGATTTAGGTATTTTTGATAGTAACTTATGTTGGAACTGATGATGAAGACCACAAATGGCGTAGATGGATTATTCTTATATAGATTTCTATAAGTTTGTACGGAACCCTCGGTGCGCGAGTCCTACTCGCACTTGACCAGTTATTTTTTTTTAATTAAAAGAATCTATACTCATATTATAAAGTTTGATTTTTTGTTTGAACGCACTAGTTTCAGGAACTACTGGTTCGAATTTAAAAATTATTTTTGTGTTACATAGTTTATTTATTGAAGAACGCTACATTACATCACGCTACGACTGATAAGAGCGAAGCAGTAACCATAAGCGCGAGCGAAACCGCGAGGGATAGCTGGTATACCATATTCAGATTGAATTAATTTTTATCAAAATCGGTTTAGTAATTTGGTTTTAAAATCAAAATAATTGGAATATCAACATCCAAGTAAACGAAATTACTTATTTTGTTTTGAAGTGTTTTGGCTTTTTTTTACAAAATTCTAGTCGGGGTAGCTTCTTATTTTAAATTATGTAAATATGTATACACAATGTGTATATTTTATGCGCTTAAAGTGGTATTATTTATTATTGAGTAGTATGATATATATTATCACGATTGAATATTAATAGCCCCGATGTTATATGTCTGTATTAAACAGATAACAATATATACTATATAATATAAATAAAAATATAATTAATAAAGTCAATATAAAAATGCTTTTCCGTATTGTATAAACGTTATTATTAACAAACCTAAGTTGGACGCTGATAAGCAATACTGTGTCAAGCCACACGAAATTCATTTTGAGAAAATGTCGTCTAAAGATGTCAAACCTATTCTTAATGAATTTGTTTGAATAAGTATTTATCCATATTTTCTTTTCTTTTTTGATAAAAGGTATAATGTATTAAAAGCAGGTTGATATACTTAATATATTATGTAATAAAAAGTTTTTTAAATATATGAGATTATTGCTTAAATCACAAAATATGGAACGACCCTGAAATTCGAAACAATTAATTAAGAATCTTTTTTTCGTACTCATTTTGTTAATATGATTTTATTTTTTATTGAATAATGTTAAATAGGTGATGCAATATCAAAATACATCAATTTCTCTTAATTTGACTTTTAATGGGTTGACACATTATTGCTTATCAGCATCCATTTTCACGTTAAATTATCACGTATTGTTTTATATAATTTATACATGTGTATATTGTACATAAGTGTTTACCTTCTGATAATACAACTATATTATGTATTGTATGTATATATATACATAATTCCGCTTATGTATTTGATATTTATAGATTTGAACCATTGAATTGCGGTTTTCGCTATTTAAATGAATATATTTCAAAGAAAGAATTTTCATTGTTTTTTATAAATATTGACTACGCAAATCTGGATGAGCCTACAAGAATGAAGATGACCGTTGGATGTTCAAATAAAAATACGATTTTTTTTTGTAATTAAAAAAAAATCAGTTTTTTTACTTTTAAATATCGATTCTGCTTATGTTTGTGTGTGTGTGTGTGTCGCATATGTGTGTTGCATTTTATCAGTTGATACCCTGTATAATATATTAAGATACGATCTCCGGAGATACAATGGAACTCGTCAATAACTAAATGATCCGAGATGGCTGCGCTCATATCGCTGCTTTCCAAGAATATCGATCCAACTAAAATGATGAATATTAGAGAATGGGGTTTTTAAATTTCTTTATTCATGTGTTGATGATTATTCATAGTTGCAAAATTTAAACGATCCCTTGATGTTATAACTTTATTGGTTTAAAGAAAATTCATTTTTTTTTCTTATAGTAAAGAAAATTCATCATCGCAACTCTTTATATAAAACGTCAAATTTTTATGATCTTTTGAAATACTTAGTTTTATTTTTTAGAATTTTGAATTACTACGATATTCTTGCAAACCAGCGATATGTCAATGTATACAACAACAGTTTTATTTGAAGTCGGTTATATTATTCTACGAAAACGAGTTTTTTGTTTATCTGAAACCCACTGACTACCACTCATATACGGACTGGCTCGATTTGAGTAGTTCTGTCTAGCACAGAAAATCGACATAAAGTATGGCTATACTATACTAAGGTACCGAGAAGGCTAAATTTGTGTTTAAATTCATCTAGTGCTCGATGTTGAAGGAACACATCGTGAGGAAACCTGCATGTGTAGGGAGAAATTCGGACACATGTATATCCGCCAACCCGCAGTGGAGCAGCGTGGTGGATTAAGCTCCTAGGGCCTATTCAGAGGTACCACAACCACACCACAACGACAGGACATCGCAGCGATGAATAGTGGTTACGTGTGAATAGTGTCGCTGCAGTCTTTTGCAGTTGCGTTGTGGTACCGACGATACATCGATGTGATTGCGTTGTCGCTGGTAGTTGCCATGTGGTGCCGTCATATGTAATGCAGTTATACACCGGTTCTCACAGGGGTTGTTCGCGGTGCCGCCTGTAGTTACGTTGCCGTTGTGATGTTATTGCGTTTTGGTTGCGATGTGGACGCGATTTGGTAGTATGAAGCACGTGGGCCATAACGACCGCAAGACCGTACGTGTAAATTGTATAATTCATTTCATAGGAAATATGCACCCGACCACGTGTTGACGTTGTGATGTGGTTGTGGTTGTCGCGTGGTTGTGGTACGTCTGAAAGAGCCCTTAACCTTCTCCATAATAGGGCCTTTGCCCAATATTGGTATATGTACTGGCTGTTACTTTTATATACTTTTACTTTCATATTAAGGCTGAGTTTCGTGCGGTGAGTGGGAGAGCTAAAAGACAGACTCCCATCCCTTCTCCGTCTTCCCTTTCTTTTACTTATTCTTATTCATAAATATAGTTATATTATTTCACCTATGTCAACTGCTATAATCGTTAAGGCGTTAAGAAGTCATCCATACTAAAATAATAAAGTATAAACTTTGTATGTATAAACTCCGGAATTCCTGAACCTACTTTTTAATTTATGGTACCATTTGAAAGGTATATAATTCTAGACTGTCATAAACTCTATACAAACCCGCTGTCAAAACCTAGTGATGGAATAAAGTAATCCAAACATATAAATTAAAAAAAAGCCATTTTGTCACGTAAAAAACTACACTGCGACTTAAATTTAAACTTAATCATATTATATTTACCTAGTTTTATCCGTCACCTTATCTCGTTGAAAACTGTTTACCTCTACCAACTGCGCAGTGCCATTGTTTACTGTTAATTAGTGACAAATCGATAATTAATCCAACAATCGTAAATGCCAGACGTATAATAACTGCCTTGTCTTGTGACTTTATTAGTTTGATAAAAAAATCAATATACTTTGTGTGTTTTTGTTGTTTTAACATCACCCAAAGCGCGGTGTTTGACGTGTATCAGTTTCTTCATATCTCCTTAACGAATACACCACTTTTCATTTGGTTTGTTTTATTTAAAAGCTGATTTTTTCGAGATGGTTCTTAGCTATAATTCATTTTATATACGAGATTATATATAACTATATATAATGATTAGACGTTTGAAGTGTATCAGCTCTTTTCTAGCTGTTAAATTTTAGCAATTTCTACTGGTCTAATCGATTTGAAATTTACTGTACTGTTATTTCAATGATATTAAAATAAAACACTTGACCTTGTCCTGATGCTGCAACATATACAGAAATTTGCAGGATACACAGCTCTCCACAAACGTATAGCAAAAATTTCGTGTTAGGGGACATTAAAATGGTTTCAATTAACAGATTGACGGTTGTTTATTTAATTTTCCATGTTATAATATATATATATATATTGTAGTTTTTTCGAGTTGTACTGTTGGTCCCATTGACTTAAGTGCGATACTGAAAGGAGGGAGGTAAATAAAAGTTATAGAATACATCTTTTAAATTTTATTTAGAGTTTTATTTAGTACAAAATCCTTCGTGTGCCAGTCCGAGTTGCACTTGACTTTGTTATAGAATAACCTATGTTGCGTTTACTGTAAGGAGCAAAGAATGGGACTGTCTGAAATCTGATAATCAGAAAAGAGAGAGAGGAAGATTATTTCGTATGCTTGGATGGCATAGTCTAACCCCCGCCCCCCCCCCCTCTCATTTCTTTCTTTTCTTCTTATTCCCTTTTATTTCTTGTTCTTTTTTAGCTGGCAAAGCATTTGTGGCTCCTCAGGATTGCAAATGTCTATGGACGGTGTTAGCTCTTGTCATGTGTCCCATCTGCTCGTTTACCAGCTATTCTCAATAATGAAAAAAAATATTGTCGTTCCAGTTTCTTTTTTCATTATTCTATGGGGTCTAAAAGAACCCTTTCAAAAAAAGCATTTTTAAAATCGGTTAAGAATTGACTTAGTTCAGAGGTAACAAACAAAAAGAATTACGCTTCTAATTGAGAACCTTCTCCTTTTTACCCGACTACGGCGAAGCCAAAGACAATGGTTATGGCAGTATGTTAGTATGTTCAACTGTAGCGCTTAAGCTACTGTACTGATTTTGATAAATAAGATGTTAGATACGTAATAATGGGCCGGATGACATGGCCTATGTAAATATTATCAAATTTTTATATGACGGAATTTATTTACGTAGTCGCGTTGTAGTTTTTTAAATTTTACGCTTTGTTTTAAGTCGATTGAAAATACTAAGTAAATATTTTTTTTTTTACGTTTCTAATATTTAACAATGGTCATATTTAAACAAACAGCAAATAAAGTCTATTTGATATCTTAAGCGATATAACATTAAATAAAGATTTTATATTCATTTCATAAAATAAGTAGAGTAATGAGGTATTGTGAAATAATTTTTATAATTAGAACTTGTAAGAATCGGGGTTTATTTTCTTTACAATGTTTAGCAAAACCGAGATGTAAAAACTAACATTACGTCGTAATTAACTGTGAAGCAAAATTTAATGAGCGCTAATTAATTATATTATACCATTGTCTTATATAATACATATAACAATTTATTGATTTTTAGGGTTCCGTACCTTAAAAGGAAAAACGGAACCCTTATAGGATCACTCTGTTGTCCGTCTGTCTGTCTGGCTGTCAAGACTTTTTTCTCAAAAATGCATGGACGTATCATGTTGAAATTAATATCATATACTCAAGTCTAAAATGTCTTATTATATTAAAAAAAAAATGAAAGAAGCCCTTTGTAGTTTAATATTAATAATGATTGTTATGTTACAAGTTTACTGGTTAATTTGTAATAAAAAAGTTACAAAAACCATAATTATGTTTAAAACTCACAAATTATCGCTAGTAATTATCATTGCCCTTAACCCTTAATTTGGCAAAGTATAAAATGCAGTAAAAAGCTTTTTTTTGTTGTAATTGTAATTAATACACATAAAACTATAATAAAAAAAATAATTTTAAGAATCTGAAAAGCTTATGTATGCTACAACATACATTGTCAATTATTATACCACGTTATTTTTGCAATTTTTTAAATAAAATATTTTTTCAAATTCATATGGACGCTGATATGCAATACTGTGTCAAGCCACACGGACTTCATTTTGAGAAAATGCCGTCTAAAGATATTGAACCTATTCCTAACACATCTGTTTGAAGAAGTATATATCCGTCTTTTTTTTTCTATTTTGATTAAAAGTATAATTAATTAATAAATGATAATAAGTTTTTCAATTATATTAAATTATTGCATGATCCAAAATATGGAACTCACTTCAATATTCTGAACATTAGATTAAGAAATTTTTTTCCGTATTTATTTAGTTCATATGACTTGAAAAATTTTGTATAATGTTATATACGAAATATATTATCAGAATACATCAATATCTCTAAATTTGACATTTTGTGGGTTGACATATTATTGCTTATCAGCATCCATATATGCCATTGTCAAATTAACGGTTAATGAATAAAGACATTTTGTAAAACCTAATCACAGCAAATAAATTTCTTTTATCGATATAAAATGTACTTTCCCTTATAACTACGACGACAAGCTCGAAAATCTAGAATATTCGAAGTTGATACTCACTGGTACTGATGTGAAAACCTCAACGAGCATGGGTAATTACGAACCAAACGAATCATAAGATATATTGGATTTTATCACGCTATTGCTGCTTCGACGAAACAGAAATAACACGTGTTTTGAGCACTGATATTATGTATGGTATAATATTATTTAGTGATGAATCCAGGATTTGGTTTGGTGGAGGACTCAAACGGCTTGAGGGCAGGTAAAATCTTGGTTGAGGATGTTTCTGTCATGATGTTAGAAATATTTTGAGACTTACTTGGGAGGATTGCCCTTCAAAGAATCGAATTTGTTAAATAAACTTCTATGTCTAATCGTATTGCAGTTTTTATTTCCAGCAGTAAAAACGAAGTGTGTATAGGCGCCGTTGACAGTTGAAAAATCAGCCAAGTGCGTGTCGGGCCACGCACAATGTAGGGTTCCGTAGTTGTCAGAATTGTCAAGATCGGACAAGCAATCTTCGAGTACCTATTTTCGTAAAAATGTTTGAATGTGAATTATACTAACGATTTTGAACATTAAATGTTCGTCGATTATTTATTATTCTAACACTTGTAAAATATACTTAGCGCCGATAATTTTCCTTCCTGATTAGCGCCTATGAAATCTATGGAGATTTGGTTGAAAACTTCATAAGCGCGATTCAGAATCACTCGCGATATGTTTTATTGAGACATTGTTTTATACCTTATTTTATATTTTATTTTAATTTAAACTTATCAAATATTTATTTATTTATTCATTTAAATTCATATATTCATTTAAAATTATTAATATTTACATAATGTGATGCTTTAAAAAGTGAAATATTTATTTTTACTTAGATCATCTATAACTCGATAACCATAAGAACCAAGATAGCCGTGATAATTTTCCTTTTAAATTCATTATATGTACCACTATCGTGAATTTTTTCATATTTTTAGACGCAGCAGTTTAGTGGGTAGAGGGGGGGACACTTGACTCTAAGAAAAATTGACACTTCAAAGCTTAATATTTCGGAAACAGTTCGTCGTTCGGAAAAATGGTTTTTCAACACCTATAACATTTTTAAAAGACCTATCTAACGATACCCCACAACATGGGATAAATGAGAAAAAAAATTTTTGGTCTCTCTTAACACATAGGGAAGACACCCTGAAAAAAAAATATTTTTAAGATTTTATTGTACGACTTTCTCGGCGTAATTTATATGTATACTCATTCCGAATTACAGCTTTCTGGTATTAAGGGTTTCGGAGCAAAGCCGCGGACAGACAGACAGACAGACAGACAGACGGACATGGCGAAACTATAAGGGTTCCGTTTTTTACTACGGAACCCTAAAAACCATGATCACAGATTAAAACAAACTTGTTAAGTTTCTGGAGTTGCCATTTTTTAATATTGCTAAAATACAACAAAACCTTTAAATAGATCACATTATTTCGCTAACAGGCATTAAATTTGGAACGAACAGATTCATTATCTGAAAGAAAACATCGTTAACAAAGTGGCTTAGAGGCTGATGTTGAGAGATATTAAGAGAATCGTATTTTGACCAATACGCAGAGAAAAAACTGGTAGAGTAACTTTCATCCTTAGTCTATAAAACACTTGCTCAAAAAAAAAATTGATGTGGAACACTTGCCGAGTATTGTTCACATTTTTAACTTGTATTTTTTAGTTTTCCAGAAAATGTATGTAAACCGATCCCGTAACTGATAAATTTCATAATAATATTATCCATCATAGCCAGAAACATGCAAAATATTACGACGATTGATACCGCGATAAACACTTCTTTATAAATCTGATACCCTTATCAATTGTTTACAAACAGAACTTCGAAATGTGACTCAATGATTATCACTTTTTCTGTTACATACTCACGTATTTATGTATGCGGTCATTTCACCTTGAAGAAAATCTTGTTTAATTTTGGTTTATACATAAGACAAAATGTCTCTCATAATGTCTTAAAACTTTATAAAAACTTCTAGATTAAAAATCAGCCTTTATTTTCCATAACTATACATTAGATTGTATTCTGTATAGTGTATATAGTAGGTACTCCTAATTTGATTAGTCCATAACCCGGGGCACCCAGCCTTTTATGAACCCGTATGAAGTCGTATCTGATAAATTGTTGAAATAAACGTTAAACAAAGTATATTGTGATTTTTTTTTAATTAAAAGGCTTAAGCCAAAAGTCCAAATGGATCTATTCATAATGCATATTTCCAAAGATATGATAATCCGTAAAATTTTCAACATATATTTTATCATAAGTTTGAGAAAAGTATGAATATGTGTAAAATTATTGCCGCTTACAATTTCTTCAACAGTACATTATTGCTTTACATTTTCTAACTAGCATTTGTTTTTATTGTTTATGTCTTCTCTAGTGAAAGATTTAAAATATGTTTTTCTATGGAATAATTTCCATGTCCATTCAATTATTTATGATCATTTAAATGAACTGATTAGTCATATATTGTTTAATCAACTAAAATGTCGCATGTCGTTGACATGATGGACTTAGTGTTTTCCTAAATGAAATGTTCTAAGGAGATTCTGAAGAAAAAGATAAATAAAATGTTTTTCCGTATCAGATTTACTGTTCTTCATTTGTGTCTCATTGTTGGTAAAACTAACTTAAGAAGACATTAATAAGAAGAAGGATTAAACGTTTAAACCTCCACGCTGATTAGTATTCTATAGTTAATTTGCATGGATCTGAATGTTTAGTGTTTCTAGTGGATCTGAATGTGTAGTGTATTTATGTGTGTAGTATTGCGTTATAAGATTTTATTTTAGTAAAGACAAAATGCATACATTATCCATATTTTATGCTACAGTATGCAATAGGCTAATTACGGTGAGCTACCGCTATCGCAACGTGACACATTTGGACAGTTGATTTCTGATTTTTATACTAAAACGAAACTAATAAACTGCCTAAATATATCGCATTGCGATATAACCTCTAGTTTACAAACTCACTCTAAATCCTCTGATGTATGCAAAAATGTAGGTATGTAATAGATGAGAATTACATTTCTAAGTGTTGCTCTCGAGAGCGATATCGAACAACTCTGTAATCTTGTAACAGATACGTCGTAAGTATTTACGAATTCTGTGATTGTCAAAAATAACGCACTGATAGTAAATTTTTTCAGGTGTAAAGCAATGAGAAATAACATATTTATGAAAATCTTTATGAAAGTCTGAGAGCAAAACTTATAAGTATAATTCTCGATATATATATGTAATTATGTCTTACACGACTGTCTTATGTGTATATCTATTTTAAAACCGAATTTATGCATTGTTTACTAATAAGGTCGGAATCAAATATGTATCAGGGCAATACTACCGATATTTTAATCTGCGGTCGTTCTATTAAAGTCACCTTGATAGAGCCGCGTGTTTCATGTAATACGACTCTTAATCCAAATTTATTTTGTTCTTGAAACAAAGATCAAGTAAACACAATAAATTATCATAGTTAAGGTATTTTGGATTAAGCTTAATTAATGCAATAAATGCGAATGCAAGTACTGCGAACGGCAACTTGCCCAGATAAACCCCTTAGAGGTTTTCGTGGCACTTTACTCTGTCAATATCTTATTGTATGGCTTGTTTTATAAATAAATGAAAAAAAAAATTAATTTGTTTTACGTGAATAATCTTCAAACAATTATATTATTACATTGCGTATACTTATGGGTACGTTGTTAAGAGTATAAAAAGACATCGAAAAAAGTCACGTGGTATAATGAAGACTTAAGTTATAATTTAACGCGATCGAAGCCGTAGAAAGTAGTCATATTCTTTATATAGTATTATTACTATATTATGTACCTCTATAAAACTTATTGTTACTATAATCGTTCGATAGCTTATAGATGAATTCCTAATTCAAAAAGATTTGAAGAAAAAATTATAATATTTAATACAATACTTAGAGTACAAGGTACGTTGTTACGATCTACATAAGGTTGCAATTAAAAAAACATTAGCCCGATTTTTGATTTAATTATCCGTTTGCTTATTGTGTTCACCTTCAAAACCACAGTTAAACTACGAAACTAGGTCATCGTTAGACGATGTAGATTAACAGATATCGCCTTGACTTCTGATAAGACACAGTTTATTCCAGACTCCCGGAATGACCTGGTGAAGGTAAAACAGAGCTGGCGAATAGCCAAGAGTTTTTACAGTCCACAATTCTTTAAAGATGTATCGTGAAATAGTATACGTGGTTTGGAACTGATCTGTTTATCCTAACTAATTCTAACTACCCGTAATATTATAAATACGGATGTGAATTTGTTTTTACGCTTTCACAGTTACGATGGGTTTCGTAAGTAAAATCTTCAAAATTATGCCCAATTCCTGGGGGCGAACGACGGTTTATACAGACTAAAATCTTGCGTTGGGCGTCCTCAGCACGAAAAAGGCTGCGGGATCGCTTGCGAATGCGCTTCTACAGGCTCTCACGAACTACGAACACTAATATTAGTAATATTGAATTCCAGTTTAAATTTCATCGGAATCTGATAGAGATAATCAGAGCTGGAGACAAGGAGCGTGCATACTGACCAGAGCGAATGTCATCTTGAATTGACAATTATTTTTTTTAATAAGAAAGGTTATACTTTTGGATTGGTCCTATAGAAGTTTTTATCAAAAATCGTACGGTTATTTGCTTTTTAAGTCAAAATAACTGAAATCATTCAAGCAGACAAAATTACGCATTTTGCTTATGTAGTCTGCGATGGGCTCGAAGAATATTCATCACATTTTTAGGTAAAAAACAAATATTGAACTCGTTTACATATCTCTATGAAGAGTTTAACAATATTTCGTTCAGTGACTTCTACGTGGCGCGTATGGCGGTACACAGACATGTAGACAATATTGCTGTGTTTTATGTTTCACCTTTAAACACGTATTTTTTCATAAAACGATTACGACCGGTCACGGTTTTGATGAAAACGTGTATCAGATAGGTTAGGAAATGATGCTGACACGCCATCAGTGTAAGGTCATCAAGGAAATAGTTAAACAAATCCTCCTCCGTTCAGATATACTCGTATGTATCTTCTTAAACAGCCTGGAAGTTTTATATGGCTGGAATGCTGTTACATTGTTGTAGTGTCATCAATGTGAGAAATGGGGCCTCATCCCCCAAGAGAAGAAGCAGCCGATGCATATGCGCAAATAATCATCACACCACTCTTAATCCGTCAGAAAATCCAAAAATACTTGGTCTCTTTTCCGAATCCGCATCTTTTGAAGGTTTTTCTAGATTTTCTCATTTATTTAGATTACAATTTTACAAAGTATCTCTATCTGTATGAACGTAATAAGATATTTCTCGTAGAATCTTCGTCGTACGCAATTCTCAAGAGCTGACTTCTAGTTTATAGATAACTTAGTAACATTTCAAGTACCTAACGCGATTATTAATTATATCTGCAAGCGTTATCACTGACTTATCAGTTATTGTTGAAGCACGTGACCTCTGTTATTGTTTATTTACTCTTCCGCAAGTTCACATTAATATTATTATAAGCACTATTTACGTTGAATGCCTGTCTAATAATATTATTGCAAATATAATATTTGTAATATTATTAATGTTACAGAATAACTCATACTGTAGATGTATTTATTTGAGTTGTTTCTAATTAATTTCATATTTTCTTTTGGCATCATAACAGACATGGTGAATATTGTGTGAATACTTTAACGCCCTCATAGTTTCTCTCGTTTTGATGATTACTTTATTCCTATGGTTCGTAGTATGAAGTTTGTGAGGATGAATGGATGAATGGATAGGTGCTTGTTTCTCTTTCAAGCAAAAACTTCTAGACAGATTTTGATGTAACTTAAAAGTAAGGTATCTTAATATATCATCTAATTTAATCATCATACTACAAGGCCGAAACCGCGATTCGGTTAAACTCAGTAACGGTTTCTCTATTACCGTATAAACTTCCTAAATGAGGATGATATCTAATGCAAAAGTATTTTTTCATATCGTACTGGTAAGCTGTAGGATTAGCGCGTTTATACGAACGTTATACATGAATAATCGTGAATTATACATATTTGTACAGATAACAACAATGTTTACGTAGTAAGTACAGTTGCACCTACATGTATTTAATGGGACAGAGTTCAAAGGCTAGAAATAGAAATAGCATCAAACAATGTATGCGGAGTTGTTTAGCACTAGTAGAAGTATATTTTTCTTTATTTGTCTTATTTAGCATATAAATATTGCATATTTTTAACTACACATAGATTAACATGAGAAATTGTCGATCGAATTAATGAAGGAAATTATTTTCTATGATAAAATTTATAATAACAAATAATGTTCGAAAATTCTGGATTTTCGTTTCTGATATTGTTACCACAAGAGTAATAGACTATTTGTATAAGTACCGATAAAATTATTATTTTTTTAACACGGCCCTGTTTATCTTTGTTCTAGTAACGGAGCGATTCGTATAGGTTGTAAATAATCTAATTATATCGGCTAATAGAATGAATTTGCATCAGCTGTTATCCAAATCAGTATGAGAATGTATGCAAGTTCGCAAATATAAATATTTTGTGTAGCCCAATACTTCTTACTGACTAACAACTATAAAATATAAAAAACGTGCTTAGGGAATATATCTATATATATATAAAATTCTTATATCACTGTGCTCGTAATCGAACTGGTCCGAAAGGGCTTGATCGACTTTAAGAATTTTTTTGTTTATTTTTGGTAGATCGTAAAATATTTCTTATAGTCCTAAGTGATAAGGGCGGCTTACTCCAAAAATTTATTTTTATTATAAGTGATTTATATGGTAAAACAACGTTTGCCCGGTGAGCTAGTGTATAACATATAATAAATTCCTTCTGAAACTCATTACGTTACAAACAAGTTAAATGCTTATACTTTTAATAAAATAAGACTTTAATAAGGCTAAGATTAAATATTTGTACTGCAAAGCAAATGATTAAAATGATATTTCTGTCAGTAAAATATATATAAGTTTAGCATTTCAAATAAAAAATCCATGTCTAAGAGTGAAGGGCTTAGATGCGTCATACTAGATTCTAATTCTGGCGGTGAGGGAGGAGCAATGTCCTATGCAGAGTTCAAGTAAGCTAGAATATTACGTAAAAAACTTACTATTTTCAGAACAACTCAACGTCTTGAAATAATAACTACATAAGCTTGCCATTGCGCGTGCAAATTGTACGTATTATGGTTATTTGCACGTCATTATCATTAAAGTACGTCTATTTCTATGTTTGGATTAAATTTCCAAATAACTGCAGCGTTTTGAATAGTTTCCGGATGTCGGGGAATAGTAAGGAGTAATTTAATACAATATAGTGCTTCGGAAATGTAAGGGGTTAAAAAACTCGGGACAAATCAAAACTTTGGTCCTAATGACAAACAAAAGACAGACACATTGGCGTAGTGGTCATTGTAACTGACTGTAGCTCTAAGAGTCGCAGGTTCGATCTCCGCTCACGGTAAAATGTCTGTATTGGCCATACGGATGTTTGTCGTGGTCTGGGTGTTTGTGTTAGTGTTGTGTATGTTTCGAACCCCCGTCACAAGGTCACAAGACCTTAATGGGGGCCGTTGAGTGTGATGCGTTTATTTATAAAAGATAAATCGTAATAAATCGTTGATAAGAAATTGGGTATGCCGTTGATACAGATGATACAGTGCCTGGTCAAGGTTACGTAACTATGTTATTTTAGTACAATTTAAGTCTCAGTATAGTGAATTTTGATTCGATCAATCCAGTAGAATTTGATCAGATATTTTAAACAACCATAAAAGAGCTAACCAACAATAATACATACGACTGAACAAGCTTTCAAATAAAAAAAAGCATGAAATAGGAAATTACGATGGCACAGACAGACAAACAGATACACATGTCAAACTTAATAAAACCCCTCTCTTTTGTCGAGTTTTAAAAAACGTGGACATTGTTAAAGCCCACATTTTAGTGGCAGAATAATAAAGTGGCATGCCAATAGATGTCTCGAATATTGTTCTAGTCAACATTGTTGTTGAAGTGAGCGATAGAGGCCAGGAAAGTCTGATAAAAAAATATAATGTTAACAAGAAATATTTTGCAACGTTTATGAAATTAATTTTTTTCACTAATGTCAGTAATTTTCATTATTAAATTAATTATTATGTAAAATTATCGTTATTGTCTGAGATCCCACCATAAATTCCGTACCCGTTGATTTTTGGTTCTTGTACTAATGCTCTTAAAATGAGGTGTTATGATAGCGATAGTTTAAAGCAATTGCCCTGCTGAATGTAAGTCGAAATATTTCAACTCATAGAACACGTGGATTTAACTGTCATTCAAGAATTTGTCGTTGCTAAAAATACACTCATAGTTCACAGTTTTAGGTCACCTCGTGATCTGAGGTGAAGGAAAATATCGTGAAAACGTGTCCAGTCAAATTCTGAGACATATATCTGAACATGTCTTTCCATCCAGAAGAGGAATATAACGTTCTTACGAAAGTAAATACACCACCACCTATCTAAGAAGAGATTCTTGCCTGGAAGAAATCGCTATTAAGCGATAAGGCCGCCTTATTGTACAATCATATATATTTTCCTTTTTATCGTTTTTTTATCGTGTGTGATGTACAATAAAAAAATATAAATTAATATTTTGAAGAGGGGTCCTAAAATAAACCCGATTAACCTTCTTGTTGTCAGTACTAATATTTTTCTATCTAAACAGTGCATACAAATGCTTAAATATATTTATTTTTTTTTTTATTTTTGTCAATGGACGTTAACTGCTGGATACGGGCTTCATCAAGGGAACGTTCATTACCACTATCTTGAATTTAGCAAGCCGTGATTTTCTTAACGATGTTTGTCCTGGTGGTGAGGACTACCGATACTGTATTTATAGAAACACACAAAGGTGTATCGTCTCCACTCCAGGCTCTAAGAGTGTATTAACCTTAAAATACTCTATAGAAATAAAATATTTTTTCAAATACAATTGATACGTTAATTAATAAACGGTTTTTTTCTATGGAACATTGCTCCTACCAAATGTGTTTATTTCTAGTAGTCAATAGTTACAAGTGCAATGGCCTGCCATGCGAACACATGGTTTGTTTACTTGTATTATTTTGCACCGTGAAATACACCACTAATGGCTTCGTCGCCGATATCTGACTTGACGTTGAGTATGTAATGGTTATAACTATCAACTTTTACTCGTAAAACACTCTCTACCTTAGCTTTGTATTAGCATAACGGACCAAGAATTTAATAATCTTCACCAGTTTTTATTTAATTTACTTTTGTATATGATTCCAGTTTTTCGAATAGTTACTGTTATTCGATTGAGTTGTAGTATACGCTTGGTGCCTATCCAATATTATTATGACTAGCATTTCTATACGACTTCGCTCGTGTGTATTTTAGAATTTGATTGAAGCGATTTAAAAAACTAATAAAATACTACGTTTTGGATTCGAATGTGTAGTAAGTTTTAAAGTTAATATGACCATGGAATAAGATTTTCTAAACAAACATTTTAACCAATTTTCGGCCTCTTAAGGATGAAATATCGAAAACCCTTAGATTACAGGATTAGGATACAGCCTAAAAGTAGAGCCTAAAGTATCAAGTTTGTAGTCCTAGTCTACGCTCTGCATTGATGAATCAACCAGTCAATCAGAAAAAGTGATTATATTTGATTTTATGACGAAACGCGAAGATAGCTATAACAATTTCTCAACGTCACAAAATAAAGGCATGTTTGTTCTATAAGAACTGTAGTTGGTGTTTAGGGTATGGTGTCTAATGGAGAAGGTAAAGAGATAAAAAATGATTAAAAAAAAAATGTTTAAATGATCATATTGACTTGACCTGTTTATACCTAAACAATGAATTTAATTTCCGTCCAATTTCGGACTTCTGATTCATTTGGTATCTTAAACATATATTTATGATTATGTCCAAACGGTTTAAATAATATTATTTATTCAAAATATCTTATTTTTAAATCATAATTTCTATCGCGTTATTCTGGAAAAGTCTAGAGAAGCGGTTTATTTATAAAAATGAGCATATGTAAAGTTTAAGAGCAATGGCCGATATGAACGTCACACGTGGTTCCGTGCGTTCACTGTGAGTTCAAGTTTTGCGTTGAGGTTTCATGTGACGCTATAACAAATATAAGTTTTGATACATGGCTTTTTAACTGATTTCAAGATTTACCACAGGTAAGCTTTTCTCAATTTGACCACAGACTTTAACAATAAACAAAAGAGTAAATATGCGTGTGTGTATCATGCATTGTAGTGTCGGTAACGTTTTTTTATCGATTTAATATATTTTTTATGTATAGTTTAAAAAAAATAGCATTTCTCTGTCCTTTTATTATCATTAGCTATTATTACACTATTATCTGTCATGCTACAAAAGACGCATTAAAACCATGTTTAACACGTGTCTAGCTAAACAGTGTTTAAAAATTAAACATTGCTTAAAATATTATCTAAATTGCTTAACAGCGAATAAATTCATAAAATAGCTTATTGATAAAATGTTATACGTTACATTTGACAGCTGAAATAGGTTTTAGACATCTATTAAACTCACTTAAACGTACATATGTTAATCTATATCTAAAGCATGTTTAACTCAAAACTGTGCTTAGACGTGGATTTGTAGTACGGATTTTTTTAACCACGCGTTTAACGTCTGTTTAAACCTTTTGTAGTAAGGCAGTATGTGATTAAATTTTGATGACACCACATGACTTACAAAAAAAAAATAAACAAAGAAAGACAAGTACGACACAGTCCGTTGCCTTTAAAAATAAAGGTACACATAACAGATTTAGTGATGGTCAAACGAGATGATTTCGTTACAACCTACAGTTACAGTAACTTTTGAAGATAGCTACAATATGCATAATAAAAATACAGTTAACTTGAATACAAAATGCAATTCATTCTACTTTTCTTTTTGTATCAAATAATATAAAAAATCTAAACGATTAAAGATAGAATAATATAATGTTAAAATATTTACATTGATGATTCTTAAAAACAAATTATTTTTAAACAATGTAACATCTCGTATCCGTAATTAATATTAGTCCTCATCAATCATTTATTGAATTTTGGCTGAAAACAATGTTTTCTTACATAATTACGGTCTGCTCGTGTGACTCACGGTAATGACATTTCTGTGTAAACTCACAATACGCATTGTTTGCGTATTTGGATGACTTCATTTCGCTCCGCTTGCACAGCTGTGGCTTGCACTGAGATGGGCAACATAAGTTTTCTGTTAACATCAACTTGAGAATACAAATACACGGATATTCATTTCTTACATTGTAGAGGACTTTTCAATGACGCGACAGCGCCACTAGCGGCTAAAATAGGAACTGTAAAACAGAAAAAATAAAAATACTCACTAACTCGCCTGGAGTTAGTGAGTTTTTTTTATAATAATAGCGAGTAGACGAGCAAGAGTGTCACCTGATGTAAGGTGATCACCGCCGTCTAATGACATTTGCAGTACCAGAGGAGCCACAAATGCGGAAGTAGGGAAAGGAATGGGGGAGGGGTTAGGCTTCCGACTCTCTCACTCACCGTTCGAAAAACCATATTAGCTGTTTCACGTTGGCTTTATGAGAGAGTTTGATATTATTCATATTTAATATAACGGGCCTTAACACGACAAGTAACATGGGCTGACCAAGACGAATGCAACTTCGTCGAAACGTCGGACAATACAAAGGTATTACTACTATTAGTTATCGCGGTAAGACCCGTCATATTAAATATAAATAGTATAAATCGCGAATGTTTAAAATTTAGAGTTTGATATTAACCTGGTTTATCTAAACCATATAGGTACGACATGGCTTACAGCTAGGCCACCACAAAATTTTGAACACAAACTAAAACTTATTTGCTTTTGTGATTCTGTTCAGATATTCAGTAATTTGAGGGTCAACTTATAACATAATAAATATAATAAAATATAAAAAGCCTTATATTTCTTGCTAAAAACATAACATTCATAATAAAAATCAGCCAAGTTCGTGTCGGGCCACGCACAATGTAGGGTTCCGTAGTTGTCTTTTAAATTCATTATATGTACCACTATCGTAAATTTTTTAATATTTTTAGACGCAGCAGTTTTGTGGGTAGAGGGGGGGGGACACTTGACTCTAAGAAAAATTGACACTTCAAAGCTTAATATTTCGGAAACAGTTCGTCGTTCGGAAAAATGGTTTTCCCACACCTATAACATTTTTAAAAGACCTATCTAACGATACCCCACAACATGGGATAAATGAGAAAAAAAATTTTTGGTCTCTCTTAACACATAGGGAAGACACCCCGAAAAAAAATATTTTTAAGATTTTATTGTACGACTTTCTCGGCGTAATTCATATGTATACTCATACCGAATTATAGCTTTCTGGTATTAAGGGTTTCGGAGCAAAGCCGCGGACAGACAGACAGGCAGACAGACGGACATGGCGAAACTATAAGGGTTCCGTTTTTTACTACGGAACCCTAAAAACGTGAACATTTGTGCACACTTTTTTACTAATATGTTTAGTTATATAAAATAAAATATTTAAAAAGGATATAATCAAAAGAGATATATAATTAGGCTACTTTAGTAAGAACCCCTCGTTCTCGAAGGTGAAGGCCTCCTCTAGAGCTCTCCATGTCTCCTTATTTTTCGCTGTCTCCATCCATTGCTTGCCAGCGACTGTTATGATGTCGTCTTCCCACCGAGCAGCTGGTCTACCTCTCTTCCTAATGCCTGGTGGTCCTTTCCAAGATGTTATCAAATTAGTCCATCGTTTGTCTGTCAGCCTGGCTATATGACCAGCCCAGCGCCACTTATAATGTTTAAAAAAATATTTCGTATGATTGTTTAGTTATTTGCGTAATACATAATAATGATAATTTCATATCATATGTTCTTGGTCAATAAACTGTAGCGGCATTGGTCTGCCGTACTCACTATCTAACAGAGTGACGTGTGAGGTACTTAGGTAAATAAAAAACTAAAAACAATGTCAGACAAATCATTTATTTTCGCAAGTATTTATGTAAGCAGTATTATGTAATAGGAAATATATCTTTATAACTAAATCTGTTTTAAATATATTGTGTTTTGTATAGTTACTAATTAATGCTTTAAAAAGAAAAAACAAGCAGAAAAGAAGAAAATAATCTTTGAATTTGTTAAGTTACGTCTGGGGTTCTAGTCACTAGTTTACTTGTAATTATGAATATATTTTTGAGAGTAAAGACAAGCGATCTATCCTAGAGAGAGGGAGGGTGCTTACTGCCGATATATAATAATAATAACTAACTGATCAACGAGCTACCATAGACAAAATCCAGCATTATTTACTTTTACGATATATTCCTAAATTAAACTGACCATTTTGTTACACTATAATTTTATATGACTTAAAAGCTTGTGGCAACAATACAAAATGAACACAAGAAAGACAAATAAAAATTAAAATATAATTTGATGTGTTTTGAATAAAAGAAATTTACATTAACTAACTCGCGATCTTTCTGATTTGACCCGAACAAACATACATAGTATTTTACACAAACGCTTTTAAAAAGATGCTCAATGTTTCTAGAATAAATGTTTTCGTTAAAAAGTATAACCGACTTCAAACCGAATTTTTGTTGTACCTATAAATAGACTAACGATCACAATAATCGCAGGTCATTTGCTGTTAGCAATTAAAGAGTTTCTTTGTTTATTTCCGATGATCTCGATCAGATCGAGACCTGTCTTGATAAATTAGTATGCATATAAACAGTAAAACACCATTCATCATAGGATCAGTAGTTTTTGAAAAGATCGTGAACACATAATTGGACGCTGATAAGCAATACTGTTTCAAGCCACACGAACTTCATTTTGAGAAAATCGCGTCTAAAGGTGTAAAACCGATTCTAAATTTTTGATAAAAAGTATAATTAATTAAAAGCAGATTGATATAATTAATATAATATCTAATAAAAAGTGTTTCAAATATTTGAGATTATTGTATAAATTACAAAATACGGAACGAACTTGGAAATTGAAACAATTAATTAAGAGACTTTTTTCCGTACTTATTTCATGTATATGACTTGAATTTTTTTTATAATGTTAAATAGCTGATGCAGTTTCAAAATACATCAATATCTCCGAATTTGACTTTTTGTGGGTTGACACATTATTGCTTATCAGAATCCAATTGTACTCATATGCATGCTTACGAGTCGAATACGGAACTTATTTTTTTTAAGTCGATTTATAAAGAAGGCACCGACTTAAAGAGTCATAATTTCGTAATTACGACTCTTTAAGTCGGTGCCTTCTTTATAAATTTAAAAACGTAATTTCGTTTCATTGGACATACTCCTTGTAGTTATTTTAATTTTGAAACAACTATTGAATCGATTTTGATAAAAAATTATAAATTGGATACACATTGTATTTTAATGACATAGTAAAGAAGGCTTTATCAGCAGATTTTATTGGGTCATTAGTTATTTTAAGCAACTGCATATGTGAGAGAGTAATTTTAATTTTACTCACGTAGGTATCTATAAATAAACCTTGTTCGTATGTCAGACTGTGTTAAAGTTTATTCGATACAAACATTGATAGTACAACACTGAATAATTCATGAAGATGTTCACACTCTGTAGCTTGTTCTTTCAAGTTACCAAAGAATGGAAATGGTATTTTATCAACTATAAAGTTCTTGTTATTTTTAAAGGACTTCTAAAAAGGAAGAGGTTCTCAATTCCTCGGGGATGATTTAGGTATGTCCACCAATTACTTAAAAATAACTAGATCGATTTTGTTAATTCTTATTGTTTTAAACTTTCAGATTGTTCATAGAATTTAAATTAAAATATGTTCAGTAGTTAGGTTTTGAAAACAAAATAACTAAAATAAATATTTCATTCAAATAATTGAATTTAAGTTTCTTCTTTAAATTCGGTTCATCTTTACTATACTGTTACTTCAATGATACTAATAATATAGACCTTCATGACCTCGACCTCATGTTGTAGCATCATCTGGAATTAGCAGGATACACAACTCGTCGCCAACTTACAGCAGAAGCATCATACTGGGACTTATTGAAAGAGTCTCAATAAATAGATTCTCGGATTTTTTTTTAATTATCAATTTTACATGATATTCTTATTTTAAGGTTCGACCGTCAAGATTTACTGAATCCATTGTGATAAAAGCTACCGTGTGTAAAAGCGTATAAAAAATTTCCAAAACTGATACATATTTTATTTCACAACAATGACAGAAAATGAAGGTATAAAAATAAAGTCTAATAATGACAAAAATGGGTTAAGCCGCGGATAGAAGTTTTGTACAAAATTAACCTTTTAACAAAAGCTTACGTATAAGTATTAAAATTATATGACAGGAGAAATGTATGAATTCTGCAGCATCATTCTCGTTGTTTACATTCAGAGTGCTCTGAAGCGCCATGCCAAAATATCCATACCGATGGAATAAAATTAGACGCCTCATTTGCGCTACGCTATTATTAATAGTATTAATATCGAACAAACAATTAGATCACATTCCTTTTTGGTAGTCCTTATTTTGTCCAGTAATTTTTTTTTAAAACAGTGTTCCCTCAGAACTCCATAACTTCTTAACCGAATTTGAAAATTACCACATGTTGTTACATTACTATTTTGCCTTAGAATTATGTTTCTTTTAAAAAAAATCTTATTGTTAGTTATTGATAGATCCGACGGCCTAGGTCACACATGGTCTCATAATTCAGCCCTTTTCTGTTATTGTATAATCCAAGATAAGAGATTATTGATACTCAGTCGTGAAAAGGGAACTCATAACGACTTAGACTGAACTCTCGTCCTACGGCGTGCTCTCGTACTAGACGCTGAGACACAGAAGTTCAATATCTAGCTGCCCCCCGCAGTTTCACTCGCGTTTTTGATTACTGCTCCGCTCATATGAGTCGTAGCGTGATGAAATATAGCCTATAACCTTCCTAAATAAATGGGTTATCCAACGCAAAAAGATTTTTTAAAATCGGATAAATAGTTTCAGAAATTACTCCCTGCATACAAACTTACAAACAAATACCTTTATTTAATATTAGTGTAGATAATAATAAAATAATATAGTAATAGGCTAAACAGAAATATAACATCGAATTGATGGCATACTATTTTTTTTTAATACACTCAACGGCCCCCATTAAGATCTCATGACCTTGTGTCGGGGCTCCGGTAACACTCACAACACTAACACAAACACCCAGACCACGACAAACATCTGTATGGCCAATACACACGTTTGCCGTGAGCGGGGATCGAACCCGCGACCGTTAGCGCTTTAGTCAGTTGCAGTGACCATTGCGCCAACGCGTCTGTCAAAATTTGAGATATAATAGATTATTATGTACTCTTACAGCTATTACTATAATAATAATAAATATGGAAAATTGTTAATATACATATTATTAAAATAAAGTATTTTAAAATATGTATATCATTGTTTTTTTTTCAGATACTTTTAGAGCAATTATGTATTATTTATATCGCTAAAGATTGTTTTGTTGTCGCATCGATGCTCTTCTCACGACTAGGTACTGTTTACATACAAAGTAGTATTTTCATAGTACACAATGTACGCTGTTTTATGTAATAGAATAATTTCACAATACTGCGTAGTGAATTTCAAAACGTAGCCAAAGCATTTACAAGTATACAAATAATTTAACAATTTGAAGGAATGCCTAACATCTGTGCTTATTTTTAGGTGAGACTGTTTTGTAGACTGAATTATCGATTCGCGAATCGGGACAAATGAAAATTATTATTTTTATCTTAATCGTACTTGGTATTTGCAATTTTTATGTATGTTTAACTAGCTTTTATCTTTAACAAGTATCCCTTACGGTTTCACTCGCGTTTAACGTAACTGCTTTACTCTTATAAGTCGTAGTGTGATGTAATATAGCCTATAGCCTTCCTCAATAAATGAACTATCTAACACAAAAAAAAAATTCAATTCGAACCAGTAGCTCCTGAGATTAGCGCGTTTAAACAAACAAACTCTTCAGTTTTATAATATTAGTATAGATTATTTCATGACTATTATAAATAAATAAATAAATAACGCATCACACTCAACGGCCCCCATTAAGATCTCATGACCTTGTGTCGGGGGTCCGGAAACACACACAACACTAACACTAACACCCAGACCACGACAAACATCTGTATGGCCAATACACACGTTTGCCGTGAGCGGGGATCGAACCCGCGACCGTTAGCGCTTTAGTCAGTTGCAGTTACCATTGCACCAACGCGTCTGTCAATATTATTCTATGAATAAAGAAAGTTTGCGGTAAATAATGAAATTATATATCTACAAAAATATATATAAATAACGAACCTTTTATTCATATTTCTATTAATTATAAAAAGTGTAAGACATATCTATACAAATATTATAAAGAAGTAAAATTTGTTTGTAATTCCGTATGTCGGGGGCAATCTCTGAAACTTATATGTCTATAACTACTATTAGTAGTTTACTTTAGTTTGTAGAATATAATTATATTTGTCAGTAGCTGCTAGTTTCCCTTGCATTTATGGTTATTGCTTCTCTTGGGTGAGTCGTGATGTGATGTAGTCTAAAACCTTTCTCAATAAACGGCTATCCAATACAATTTTTTTTTTTTTCTAATCAGTAGTTTCAGAGATTACCTCGTACTAAAAAGTTACAAAGATATTAATATTTAATAATGTTTGTCTTAGAATATATTTTACTTTTGTTTACCTATTGTACAATTTATTTTGGTATAGAGTTTGAAAAAAATATTTCTAACATTTCTTATTTGAAAGACCTAGAAGTCTAACATTCATTAGTGTCTCCTCTGGTGTCCAAAGTAAATACACGGCAGTGATTAGTTAACATAATTTGATCTGCTTGCTCATTTTCCGTTACTTTCTTAAAAGCAAGGAGTATAATGTAGTAAAAGTCAGAAGAGTAGGGACAAATAGAACCCCCTCTTCGAATAATGTAAATTAACAACATACAGTTTATTATTTATGATGTGTTCGATAGCCTATCCTTGACGTCAATAGTAATTATTTATTAAATAATAAATAGATTTTATTGACCTATTAGTTAACAACCTATAGTGTATAATAACTCGTTAGGGTATATATTTATTTCAGATTTAAAGTAAATATTTAATTTTAATTATGTTGGGAATTGTTAAAATTGATAAAAAAAGCAAAAAATTTAAAATGTGTTGTCGAAAAAAAAAAATACTTTTGTGCACTTACATCGCAAACCTTATAAGACAGATCAAAATAATATACTAGATAATTCTATATCTTAAAGAGGTCTTTAACAGTCAGTGATGGTATATATCGATCTCCTAATGATAAACCTTAGTAACCATTTTTATCTTTTACATATTATAAAAAAAATAAAACGGATTATTTACAAAGCTATTTCCAATAATATAGTATAATTCCTCATATAAAGAAGTTAGTTATGTTGTGTATTTAATGCAGATCAAAATTACCCATTACAGAATACCATCAATATGAATACCTTAGACGATATCAGAGATTTTAAATGCGGGAGTAAGGCGGTTGTCGGGCCGTCCTTTCGTTCCGAGAGGCAGCGCCCGCACTGTTGTAAACATTGTGTATGAAGATATCCTGTAGTATAGCAACATATCTTATATCTTACAAGATATCTCTATATATAAAATGCTTTGTCCTGAGTGACTGATGTATCAACAGCCTAAACCGCTTATCGGAGAGACTTGAAATTTGAAGGACGTATTCCTTATATGTTGTAGATATCCGAAAACATTTTTGAAACTTCTACCTCTAAAGGGGAAAGGGGAAGGTCATTCCTCTTGAATCACTTTGTTTATTAATATAAGCCAAATCAAAATCAATTGCGCTGCTTTAAAGATGGTAGCATACAGACGATGAGAAGCGACTTTGTTTTACACTATGTATCGGAGTACGGTTCCTCATTTTAGATGGAGTTTAAAAATATAAAACTTTATGAGCATCAGAAAGGTCACTTTTGCTTATTCTAACCCTAATTCGCCAAATGCCCTGTATTTATTTAAATGAAGTTGCTCTCATATAATTATACGGTTTTTGTTATAAATGAGCACAGTGTAGACAAGTGCACCCTAGTTTAACGTGACCCTGTTCTTACATACTATTCGTTAAATATCTAAAAATGTACGTTTTTAAAATGTAATATAAAATTTATTTGCGTAATGGGTTATTTTTCATGCAAATTACACGTGGAGAAAGCATTGAAACGCGCGTGCAATACGCATACCGCATAGTTCTAGACGCATGTTTGTAAATCGGTCAAGTGCGAGTCAATTTCGCGCACAAAAACAAAATCAAAATATACTTTATTCGAGTAGGCTCTCACGAGCACTTTTAAATCGTCAATACAAAAAAACAAAAACAAGTTAGAACCGGCAAGAAACTTGATAGTTATTCTTTTAAAATTACGTAAATATTTTTTTTTATTAATTAAGGTTTATGTACCATCGTACAAAACATAACACCAAGTAAGTAACTACTTTTTAATGACTTTTAAAACATAGAACAGCGGAAGCTAAGTAATAGAGTCTCACGGACATCCTTCGGGTACAAAACCCTGATATAATTGAGTAAAATTAAAAATAAATCCCAATAATCTATTCATTGATACCATTTTAACGAGCACCAACACAATACCAGGTAAGTTGATGAGGAGTTGTGTATCCTGATGATCCTGGCTACAGCATGAAACCAAGAATTCCATAATTTTGCATAGTTATGTTGCATGCATATGTGTTTAAAATTTTAGGTCACATATATATTTGAAATTAAATCAAATAGTTATTGTGCATCTAACATACCTACCGCAACTTAAAAGAAAAGAGCTCATGATCTTGAATTCGTTGGACCGATTTTGGTAGAACATGTCTAAGAACCATCACTAAAAACCCTCTTTCAAAAAAAACCGCATCCAAATCGGTTCATCCGTTTAGGAGCTACGTTGCCACTGACAGACACACATAGTGGTCAAACTTAAAACCCCCCTCTTTTGGGCCGAGGGTAAAAATATACCCCAACAGTGCGCAGTACTTCGGCACTTCGGCTTTACACGTCGGCTAGTTCGAAAGCGCCTACTCTATAATATTAGTATGGAAAATATTAGCTTCGTTCATTGTTTATGGTAAAAATGTCCTTGTATGTATTGATCTGTTCGTAATAATTATACGCTCTTTAACATTTCAAAGGTCACATTTATTTACTTTTATGGTTAACAAAAAAACAAGTCATCGTAATACGTATATTTGTAGTCTGTTATAAAATAATGTGTTTTAAAAATAACGCTTGAAATAATTTTAATACGATCATTACACACTAATAAAATTTTACAAACGATAAGTAGTTGACAAATTGAAAAAAAAAACACTATGTCAAGCCGCACAGACTTCATTTTGAAAAAATGTCGCCTAAAGATATCAAAGTTATTCTTAAAAAAATTGTTTTAAGACATATATATAATCATCTTCTTATTTCTTTTTTCATAAAAGATATAATAAATCAAAAATACATTGATATAATGAAAAGTTTTTATCCGTTAATAAATTTTTCAAATACATATATTAGTCTATGGTATATTGCAAAATATTAAATAACAATGTTAAATAAAAGAAGCATTACCAAAATTCATAAACATCTCCGAATTATATTTTTTGTGGATTTATACATTATTGCTTATCAGCATCCACATGTCATTTAAAATTAACAGGTTTTCATTAAATGCATATGAAAGTATTTACGATACTTACATAAAAAAATAAATTATAATAATTTTGGCCTGTCGGTCCGTAATATAAAAAAAGAAAAATAAATTTTGGGAGTCGGGAGCCTCTTTATTTATTTTTATTTATTAATAATATTTTTAATGCTTTCTAGTTTACAATTATCCTAAATCACTACCCTAAGTCGGGTATACGCATATTAACACGAATTTAAAGTCACGTTCACACGGTTGGATATTAGGTAACCAATTTTTTTTAATAAGTAAAAAATATTTGTTTATTGTAATTGTTACTTATAACGTTTCTTAAAATTTTCAGTTCCTAATTTGAGTGAGTTTTAAAATCAAGATATACATAATATATATATTTCATCGTATATATATATATGTCACACCAAAACCAGTAATAAAAACCGAAGATATAGAAGTATTTTTATAGATAAATCTGTAAAAATACTTGTACATTACTTTGTTAATAAACTGTCAGAGAATTTACAGAAACAAAATAAACCAGACTTAGCACTCGTAATACACACAATGATAAATTGTGTTACATAAAACACCAAGTTACTGACATCTTCACTTACGTAATTCTGTTGTTTTCGTTTGACTTACACGATTATTTATTGAGCCCTTAACTAAATAGAATAAAGTATAAACTCCAAGGTTTACGCTTGTACAAACAAGTTCCAACGAACTTTAATATGTGAATGTATAATACTTTGTGGATGTTTGTTACTCTTTTACATAAAGAGTACTGAACTAATTTTAAAGAAACTTTATTATAAATATTATAAGTATTATAACGCACTAATGCATAATTTATATTCTGCACAAGGCATTAAAATAACACAGATATAACTTTTTATCAACATCCGACGCGGGCAAAGGTATTCATATTATAAGAAAAATATTTATAATACATATACTTTTATGAGGCTTTAAATAATAAAAATCAACGAAACTAAATCATATTTAAAGTACTGATTAAACTAAGTCAATAAATAAATAAACCAGCCGGCAAAGATATATTTTTAATTAACTTATTATCTTTTAATGCGTAAATTCTGTTAGTTGTTGGATGTCTGAGTGTAGGCCTCGTTTCTTTCGTACTAATAATAGACTCCATACAAATCACTCACTCGAAATAAGCTCTCATTACAAAGCTTTGAAATTTAATATTTCATCTCGTTAATGTTCTCATTAAAATTACTTAAAGTTATATGTATCATAATATATGCGTCTCTTGTATATTAATAGGCAACTTTAAAAAAGTAAGATTTCTCGATAATAATTTTATAATAGGACGCTGATAAGCATTACTATGTCCAGCCACACGGATTTCATTTCGAGAAAATTGCGTCTAAAGATGTCAAACCTATTTTTAATTCATTTGTTTGGTATATACTCCTTGTATATACCCATATTTTCTATTATATTTTGATAACAAGTATAATTAATTAAAAGCAGGTTTATATTTTTAATGTGTTATCTAATAATTAGTTTTTCAAATATTTACGATGATCGTATAAAATGCAAAATATGAAATGCGCTTGAAATTCGAAACATTAAACGAAGGTACTTTTTTTCGTTGTCATTAGTTCAGATGACTTGAAAAAATGTTAAATAAATGATTCATTATCAGAATACATCGATATCTCAAAATTTGACTTTTTGTGGGTAGACACATTATTGCTTATAAGCATTTCAATTAATGGTGAAACGACAGAACCTAGCCGCAATAAGCGGCTAGGTACAGAAGGGATTCTTTTACTAGACCCCTCCCTTAACTGTCAAAATGTGGCATGTTTTCATAATTTATCATCAACATAATCAGCCCCCAATTTTGATATATATTTTAATTAAGATCATATGGATACTAACTAAATAGGAAAACTTAACTCCTCAATGGACGACAATAATTCGCTTGCGATAAATACCAACTAAACATATACTGAAGGGTCTGAAGGTTAAATTATTCTGATAAAAACATAACATTTAGGACAGTAAAATAATAAGCTAGTATAATATGTATTAACAATAAATACAAACATCCGAGTATATACAGAAGGACTTTCTGAGTCCAGTCACGTACATGTATAATAAGGAAGCGCGTGAAGCGAGGCGAGTCCCAAACCTCTTTACTAGAATTATGAACAGAAAAATTAAATAAAACCTACTTTGGTGTGGAAATATAAAATGAGTCACGGTGTTGATGTTATTTTTTATAATAATCTCAAAAATACCATTAAATGTAGGTTTATTTGTAGTTGTAGTTTGTAAACTACTGTTCCGATTTGAAAAATTATTTACGTTGGATAGATCGTTAATTGAGGAAGTTTGTACCAGACGCGGCCGCAGTCTGAAATTTAGGGGGGAGGGGGTCACTAATATTACTATACAAATATAATACTATATAACTATAAAGCAAAACTAAGAAACGGAAATAACCAATTTTTCATTCTACGAATATGACTTTTTGTGGGTTGAAACATTATTGCTTATCAGCATCCAAATATCGTGGTGATGTCTAAAGGAATGTATAAAAATAATCATGTCCCCCGTGACACCCATCTCCACTTCAGACCGCGCATGGCCTATAGGCTATATAACATTACGAGTATGCTACGACTCATAGGACCGAAACCGTAACCATAAATGTGAAACATCGTGAGAGAGCCAATCAAAAATAAATAAAAAAAATTCTTTCCTTGTAATATAATACATTTCTATTAATTTCGGTAATACACATTACTTATACATGCGTCTAGTAACCGATTATATACCGATTACAAATAAAGACTAATTTTACATTTCGTAAAACATATAGACCGAAGCGGACGAGCGGTTCTAGTTATGTAAATTACTTTAATATTATAAAGAGGTAGTTTGTAAGTTTGGATGTGTGGGGTAATCTCTTAAAGTACTGATTCAATTTCAATTTTTTTTTGCAACAGATAGGCTGTTAAGGTAGGTGTAGGTAAGGCTGTATAAAATCACGCTACAATTAATAGAAGCGGTGTTACACCACACCTTGCTCTCCTGAGACGAGCTCCGCCAGCCACGAGTGGAGGGACGCACGGGAAGTTTAGTGGACGCGCATGTGAAAGCGATCCGTCTCCATTTTTCGTGCTACGACAAATTTCCGGAAGGCCAACGCAGGTTTTAGTGGGTATAAATCTATTCATACCCCGATCTCCGCCCTCCCCAGAAATCGGGTATCCTTTGAAAGTTTTCCTCTGTGTAAATAAAAAAAAATGGCAGCTAAAATGGCCCTCCAAATCTTTTGATGTCTTCCAAATCAATAGGCAAAATTAACTTGACAAAGCCTATCTTCAAATAAGATTTGGGCCAAGTCCTCTCCAAAATCCTGGTTCTAATAATGGCCACAACCTCGTCAAGCCGATCCGTCACTGATAAACACCAACGATTCAGACAGGAACCAAAACACGGGTGAAATCGCGAAGAACATCTAGTCATAAAGAAGTTAGCAAGTGACCAAGACGAAAACATTTTAATTAACATCAATTTCACACATTTCTATTTGCTTTCTGCTTACCACATCGTTAGTGGTAATACGCTAAGTTTATTTGTATCGCTTTTCAGTCCCTGCACATTTCAAGACTAAAGCTATTCTGACCTCAACACGCGTTAATTATAGATGAGGACACTTCTAAGTTAGGGTCAAAACGCACCGCGAAATCTTGACTTTTTGTTTGATTTTAAATGAACAATCAAGTCATCGTACCAGGCAGCGATGTCAAGTCGTGATTTTTTACAATAAACGTAGATTTTGTCGACGCGACGCCGTGACTTTTCACAGAATTGGCGTCGGTACGAGTCAAGGCGCGACGTCGGGGCGTGGTTGTGTTTTGGCCGTTAACGGCGATTTTTTAAATGTAATATTAGTGATACTGTTCTTTTTAGCGTTTAAAGGCAGGATATAGTATAAATATTGTGTATTTAACATATATACAAGATATTGTATTAAAAATTATTTGTGCTCTGAACAACTCCAACTCCCTTTTACTATGCCTAAAGGTTACCTAGAAAGAATTGCTCTCTTAGTAATAAGACCGCTTTGAACATTTTCCTATTTCATGTATTATACTTGTTGATGAACTTTGTACATAACTGTCTTATAATAAAGAGTATAGTCGTTATTAGTAAGGGTTAAGAATATTTCTTTCTCAAGTGTAATCTTACTCATATTATAAATGTGATGCGAATATTTGTATCTACAGATGTTTGTTACTCCTTTACGCTAAAACTACTAAACAGATCTTACATGAAACTTTACGTTGTATAATGTACATACGTATACAGCCCATGTATTATTTATTACATTAGTGTTCATTGTACATGTAAGCGTAGTTATACTAGCCTAAGGGTATAGAATATAAATCGTTGATAATCGGATTCAACAGCTTTACTTTATTGTTTAGCAAGATACCCAAAATGAATGTGTACTTCTTAAAATTAGGTGATCATTTATCGGTATTTTATATTAATTCTGATAACATAGTAATTCTTCATGCCGTACTTTTAGAAAGTGTATGGTAACTAACTTTATCTACATGCATAATCTAAGTTGATTTATTGAAAAAAGATAAGAAACGATATTTGGAATTGATAATAAAATTAACATAGTTTGGTGGGTTTTTCCAATAATCACACAGAACCTAAATACCTTTATTTTTACAAACACAATGAACTTCTATGCAGTTTCATTATCTTATGTAACACTCTATGGTAAAAACACATACACATATGTACATACGGCCAAAACGTCGTAACGTGCCAAGATGCGACGTCGTAGCGACGTTTAATAATTTTCAAAAATGAAAAGCATTTTCAACCGACTTCAAAAGGGAGGTTTCAAATTCGTATAGTATGTTTTTTATGTTTACTACCTACGAATAATGTCATTTCTTAACCGAATTTAAATATTCTTCATTTTATTTGAAAGGGTGTACTTTCAAATTAGTCTTATAGAATTTTTATCAAAATTGGTTCAGTGGTTTAAAAATAAAAAAAAGTGGAATAAGTATGTCATCCAAGTAAAGAAAATTACATATAACGTTGTCTTACATTTTCGCGATTATTACTCATTGAAATAAAACTATTTTAAACGGATTTAAGTCGCGTATATTCACTATTTTTATCATCCCGACGTTTCGAGCACTTTACAGCGTTCGTGGTCACGGGTAGACTGTCTTTTGAAGTTGTTTGCTTTTTACTGTTTTATTTATTGAAAATTTTCATATAGCTAACGTATAAAGGCACTTTTATATAAGAAGCTCTTATAAGGATATAACAAGTTAATTCTAAAATTAATCCAACGGGATTAGACTATATGTTGATAGATTTTGTACTTTCATAGTCTATGACTTTATATCTAATATTTATACTTTTTAAAGAGGTAAAATTTATTTGTAAGTCATTCTATGTAGGGTAATCTCTGAAACTACTTATCCTATTTGATTTATTTTTGCGTCGGATACCCGTTTTATAACTTTACATCATGTTAAGATTCGTAGCGAAGCAGTAAATAAACTTGAGTGAAACAGCGAAATACAGCTAGTGTTATATAAAACAATCACTATTAACAATTTTTGACAAAATATGTATATACATAGATATTTTATTTATCGCTACGGGAAGTTAATGATATGTGGAGTGATTTACACGATGTTTTTATGTGTTCTACAAATGGCTGCAGTGCAGATACTTGCGTTAAGCCCACCATAAAACTTTGATAAACAAGACCACCCCAAAGATCTATGAAAAAAGTTCTTTGTGTAAGAATCTAAGTAAAGTGTAAAGTATTGAAGTGTTATATAATTTTTATTTGTAGAATTTTATTAGATAGTTTTTTTTTGTATGTTAAAATTCCACATTTTAATAAATATATTAGAAAATGTTTTCTCATAGACAAATCTATATAAACTAATGATAGCAGTCAGCACCGGGTTCGCCTGGGTTACTTATACATTTACAACCCCTACGTCTACCCTCTTAGGGGTATAATTTTGATAAATGCATTGTATGATGTATGCATTTAATGTTAATTAGAAGTAGCCTAGTAGAAGTAGTATATTAAAATAGGCGTTCCTTACTTTCCAAATTCCATACAACCGGTCATCCCTTATTGTACTCCCTTAGGAGTGAAATCCTCAAAAATCCTTTCTTAGTGGATGCTTACTATGTAAAAGGTATCAACTCGCAAACTTTCAAGTTTGTGACATAGTTTAGGTTCTGCGTTGATAAATCAATCAGTCAGGACAAGAAATTATATATGAATTATACTAATATTGTATCCACCCGTGAACTTTCCTTGATATGTCCGATATAAAATGTGTATTTCTTTAACTGAATAATATATATTGAATATTTGACTTCAAATTATAGTAATTTTCGATTTTCATTTTAATAGCCTATTGCCGTCAAATTAAATTAATCCAAGGGCAATTTTTTTTAAATATTAATATAGATAGTTTAATAACGGTTTGCACCTTGTGTTATTGAAACATATGTTATTTCCACCTGCTATATCCTTAGGCGAGAATTACATTTGTAAGTTTTACTTTCGTTATTGATAAAAAACAACTTTGTAACCTAGTAACAGTTACCTACTAAGCTTACGAAAGCTGTAACTGTAAAAATAAAGGCTTTTATGCTATATTCTTTCAGACTTTCGCGATTTATACTATTCATATTTAATATAACGGGTCTTATCGCGATAAGACCCGTTATATTAAATATGTATATTCTTTCCGGTCTAAAGCAATGAAAAACAATTTATGTCAATAAAAGTCTGAGAGCAAAACTTATAAGTGTAATAGTCGCTTAATACTGACAACAAAAAAGTTATTAAGAATTGATTAAATAATCTATATTAATAAAAATCAAAAGCATTTACATTCGGCTTTGATGATTCGCATGATTTCTCAACGGCTGTGTTTATTTGACGAACTCATTTTATTTTATTCAATTTTTTGGTTAATAATTCTTTTTATGTTGCGTTGTGTTAGTTATTGTCAGGACATACAGATTAATTAGGGTGGTTTATTACTATATTTTGTACTAAAACGAAGGAAACAAAGTTGCGATAGCAATTAGTTCCACATATTAACGCTCTGTAAGAAAATATTCGAATATCGTACGGAAAAGCAAAAAAATTGGTTTTATAAATCTCTATAATAAAAGTGAGTAAGTATTTAGAAGAAGCTGTTCCAACTGCCCTTGTATTATGTAGATACATTTAAAACGACATAATTTTTAAATATTTAAGTTACAGTTTCATCTGAGTTCAGTACTTTTCAGACAAGTTTTCGTTTATGGTAACTCTGCTTATATAAATTGTTTCGAAATGTTTTACTGTCTATGACATTGTTCATTAAATTGGCTATTAGGCGCAAAAAGATTTTTCAAAAATCAGATTAGTGGTTTTCCAGACTAACGTGAAACTAAAAAAACTTTTTAGCTTTGTAGTATTATTATAAATGTCCTTTTTTAATTATTGTTACATCTTTCCTAAAAGTTTTAATAGTGCTAAACAATAGTCTTATACAAGATTATCTTTTATAAGCTATTTATATCTATTAAGGGTTATAAATTATTTATATATTTTGTAAAATATATCTTTATCTACATAAAATAATTTGTAATCTTTTGAATTGAATTCTTTGCCTATTAATAACTACTGGTTGTATAATATTCAGGAAATCATTAATTTTAAAGATAAATCAATATTTACAATTCAAACGTAAGATAAGCGTTACTATAATCCTATAAAACAAATATTTCCATACACTTTACAGACATAATGTCTAAAACTAAAATAATGAAAACGGATGTATTTTAGTATGAAAGTTACTAACGGTTTTATTAATATTAGTGAGAGTTTATTTATCTAGGAATATAGGAAACCAAGCTTTTCTTGTTTTTTTTCTAAAATAGGTTTATTACGTTATTTTATAACTCCAAGAGTTCTGAGAGACCATTGTCCTAACGTGCAATAATAACGATAGTACCTCAAAAATTCACTAGATGGCGTTATAAAATTGCTTTTTAGTATTTTTCTATAGAGAAAAACTTTGAAAGCAATACATGTGCATGCCCAAGTTCTCCTATCTAAAAACTTTCTTTTCACTATTCGTGATTACGATTACGATGCGGCGTAAAGAAAAAATGAATGGGTACGTAAAACTTGCATATATATATTTGTGTTTTATTTGTAAGGCTAAATAATTAGTAAGATGAAAATTCTAAGCTATTTATAAACACGAGTTTAATTAAAACCTCTTACAATCTATGTCATTAGGGACAATGAGTGTATTCTAACCATACCAAACACATTTACATCGTCCGAAGGTTTATCTCTTTAATAGAATATTAATACAATATCAATACTTAGGTACTCTGAATATTTCTTACACTTTTAAGCCTCTATATCAAAAATAGTATTCATTACGCTACTTAAAACTTACAGTTTTATGATATGTACACTGTACATAACATTTTTATGTCGTTTACAATATACCTATGAATGGAACAACAACTTACATAAAACTCTCCGTGTTTTATCAATGTTCCAAGGCGAGCCGGTGCCCTGCGATGACAAGGTCGATGCGTACGTGCGGGGAGCAACGGAGCGCGTCCCAATTTCTTCCAATGAACTAATTGCTTCTGCCATTTTGTAATTGAGGAAACGCAGCGAGTGTTTACTCGGTTTTAACTTTTTTATTTCGTTTACCTAAATTCCTATCGTGAGTGTCTGTTTTTATCCAACTCACCCAGAAAGAAGGTAATGATTTTCGGGCATGTGTATCTATGTACGTACATACCTTTATATATGTAACTATGGAGATATGTATGTCCGTTTCATTGTAAGCTTCTGTTGATTTAATGGTTTGGGCCGATTTTTAAGTGTAAGGTAAAATTAGATTCATAGTCTTCCCGGGGAGTCATAGGCTATGTGACTGTGACATCAGCAAACATCAACATGGCGGGCGTAAACTGAGGAACCACAGTCACCACTCGTAGCTTAAAAAGTTTGACAGATTTTGAAGCACGAGTTATTATTAATTTATTTTTATTCAGTCGGATTTTTATTTATTTTTAAATTAAGTACTGAAGCCTAGTAATCAGTTGGTATCATATTGGTTTTGCTATATATTTGTTATTTATTTTTATGAATATTTTATCTTGATATAACACGACAAATACTCCCGAAACTTACCTTGAACATTTATTGAACATTATTATAATGATATGAAATAACGTGACCTAATAATGTAGAGTGCAAATTAACGTATTGTTATGTGTTTCAATATAAATTGTAACTGTAAAATATTATATTAACAATTTAATTAAGACACAATAGAATTATTAAAATAGAATTTTTAAAATAATATAAATGGCGGCTTAATCATTAGATGAAGATTTTGTAAAATTATTTTGTAAAATTTTATTAAAATATTAAGGCAATCTTTATATAAGCCTTGCTTGGGTTGGTAGCGATCGGATAAGTAGATTATTTTTTTTTTTAGCTACAGTATCGTCTTTAATTGTCTACTAGAACCTACTTAACCAATTTGAATATTTAGTTTTGGTTCGGTTAACTCGTTTATTAAGATAGGCTATATGTTACATCACGCTACGACTCATAGAAGCGAAGAAGTAGCCATTTAAGTCAATAGAGCCGCGAGGGGTAGCTAGTTTTAATTAATAACATGGAAAACAAATCTATCAAAAGTAATAAGTAGATAAAACAGAAAAATGTTCAAGTAATTTTCCTATTTCCTTCCTCATTTGTCTAAAGATTTTTTGAGTTACCTTCACCGCATCTGACATCAACCGTAACAGATAGCCGAGTAAACAAATAATTTCATCAAGCTCGTTAAACACCTTGGATCACTATGATCAATCACTATAATCTTTGCAATTGCACGTTTAAAAAATAGAGCAAAGTTGGCAAATATTTACACGTATACTGTAAATTGTATTATGAATGAAACGTAAACTATGATGAAACATAATATGTTTCGTGATTTCATACATGGTTCAAACTCAATTTGCTTCCTAGTTTCATACGTGGTTTAAACTCAATTTCCTTTCTGGTTTCATACATGATTCACTCAAGTTGCATCGTGATTTCACACATGGTTCAAACTCAATTTGCTTCGTAGTTTCATACGTGGTTTAAACTCAATTTCCTTTCTGGTTTCATACATGATTCACTCAAGTTGCATCGTGATTTCACACATGGTTCAAACTCAATTTGCTTCGAAGTTTCATACGTGGTTTAAGCCAAGTTTGCTTTATTGTTTCATACGTGATTTAAACTCAATTTGCTTCGATGTTTCATACGTGGTTCAAACTCAATTTGCTTCGATATTTCACACGTGGTTCAAACTAAATTTTCTTCGATGTGTCATTCGTGGTTTAAACTTAATTTGTTTCGTGGTTGCATACGTGGTTTAAACTCAATTTGCTTCATGTTTTCAAACTTGGCTTAAACTAAATTTGTTTCGTATTTTCATGCGTGGTTTAAACTCAATTTGCTTCGTCGTAATATGATGTGTTATATATCCTATCCCGCAACAAGCTTCACCCGTGTAATAAATGGAATCTTTAATCCGCTTGTCCATCCCTCCGTCCACCCTAACAAATTTTTGTATTTATAGTTAGAAAGATAGCTTTCGTCAAAAAATGATATCTAACGCTAAAATATTTTTTCAAATCAAATCGGTAGTTCTATCTAAACTGTCCAAACAAACAAATTTTTCAGCTTTATATATAAGTATATAATGCCTGTAACCTAAATGGATTTCTAACTGTAAATGTTTATTTAGAAATGTTAGGCAGTTAAACACCTACACAAAATTTTCTCATTTTTAAATTTTAAATCTACGAGTTTACATTTTTTTTCTGTAAACCGTTTTGTGCAAATTTATTTCGCAACTTTTATTTGAAGTGTAACATAGTTTTTAAAAGTTTGAAATAAAAAAGTTATTTATTAAAAAATAATTAAATCCATACTAATATTATAAAGCTGAAGAGTTTGTTTGTTTGAACGCACTAATTTCAGGTACTACTCGTTCGAATTGAAAAATTATTTTTGCGTTAGATAATTTATTCATTGAGGATGGCTAAAGACTCTATTGACGGCTGTGTCATCGCGTCGTGATTAGTTCTGACGAACGTCGTATTTTTTCACGAAGCGACATCGTAACGTTTCAAGACGTCGCGCCCTAACGTGTCACGCCGCGACGTCGTGGCGTAGTTATATTCTCAGATTCTTCTTCCGTTCTCCATAATTGCATCTTGAATTATATGGGACCACTTTGGACGCAAAAGCATCATTCGCATTATAATCGGTTAAAATGCAAAGAAATGTTTCGATTTTATGAGTCATGCGTGTCATGTGCATAGTTATAAAGAACTATGCTGTATTTTAATTAGCAGGCTTCGCTTGAAGGTGACACTATTTTTATAGGAAAATACGTTAGAAGGTTAACATTAACTATAAAATCTACCTGTGTATATGTGTTTTACGAAGACAGTTTTGTGGTTTGCTTTTTTAAAATATTATAACTACATAGATAAAGCAATAAAGCGCAATTTAACGCACGTCCTAAACAATTGAGAAAATTGTCAAATCCTTAAAAACAGATTAAAATTAATTATTAGACAAATATAAAACCTATTTACAATTAGTCATTATGAAAAAATTCTTGCGAGACGTTTTACAAAGAAACAATAAAAAACGTAACTTAAATAAAACGAATTGTACATTTTGCTAGTCACGTACGCATGCAACAACAAAAACAAAAACGAATTACTGGCAGCACTTTCATAAATAACGGCATTTGACAAATAAATTAACGAAAAACTTTAAACATTCACCAAGAAACATATCCAGATAATTAGACACATCCCTAAATATACCTAAATGAATGAACAAGATATAAACCGACGTAGTTATTTGCACGTCAATATTTAGAATACACTAGATAGGGAGTTAAGATTCCCTCTCGTTCGCGAAGGGTGTAGGGTCGTTGGCCCCGTAGCCTCGCGGCCGTTGACCGACCATCAGCTGTTGTAAAGCGGTTTGACCTACTTTACTAACGCGGCTCGAGTCGCGTTAGTCCTTATCGCTTGGTAATAAAGATCACAATGCATTACGTGTATTTTTATATCACTGTGTGCATTGACAACGTATTACATAAATCTTCCACTCATTAGTTTGAGCTGCACGTGTAAATGTATATTTGGTGGCCTCACTCGTTTCAAACGTCATATTGACGTTGAAATGTAACTAAATAAGCGCGAAAATGTTCTATAGATAATAAGATATTATAGCGAAATAATTTTAAGATAAATTAATTATGTGATCTTTTTGCTTTCGACATTTCTCCTTGATATCAATATAAGGTAAGATTTACACTTGGAAGTTTTGTTTAGAAATTTCCAATAGGGTTACTTTTACATTTCATAGAATTTACTGCTTTTGCCTTATTTTTGAGAATCACGACCTTCGTAAGGTTACCTAGGTAACTGTTACCAGGTTACAGTTTTTATCAGTTACGAGAATAAAACTTACTTGAATGGTTTCGTGATGAAGTAATATTTTTAATGACGTAGTTATCATGATGATTATATTTCTTATAAAAAAATTTAATATAATGTTTTCTAAAGACACATACAACTTTGTTAGAATTTTTGAGCGTTTACATTTATTTTATTTGTACAATATATTTTATGCGTATAAATAATATTTTTTGTTTAAATGAATATTCAATAAATAATACTAAAACTGCTTCTAAAATAATTGAAACACAAAGCACCACATATAACCATGAACTGTACCAGACGCCATGTATAAGACGCCACCTTGTATGTAAATTAATTAAAACCAAAGAGGCTTTACCGTCTCAGGTGGTAAAGTGAAATGCGAGCTCTTTTGAGTAGTTACAACATACGAACAAATTATATTAATATCCAACATTGTTGCTGTTACTATGTTATATTTTAAAGGTTAACTAATGCAATAACGCGTATGATAGCAATTATACTTAAAAGTTTTGCTCTCAGACTTTCATAAAGATTTACATAAACTATTACGTATATTGATTTACTGCTGAAAGAGTTTACTTTGTTTTTGATATTCACAGATTAACTAATTACGATGTATCTATTAATACGTTACAGAGTTGCTTTATATCGCTCATGAGAGCAAGACTTACAAATGTCATTCTCGCCTTAAGTTAAGAGTACTCATTGGGTACCCTTCAGAGTACAGAGCCGATCTTCTCAGATCTTTTTTGCCGTTTTAAGTCTCTCATAAACTAATATATAAAATATAATATTTGTTTATTTGTTTATCTTGTGATGTCATACCATTCACGCGATTGTGATAAAAGAGAATCCAAGATTGTTAAAATCTGTGGTCAAATTGAGAATAGATGATAAATTAATGTTAGACAATATAGCTTATTATTTAGTAGTAAGTTTTAAACACTCATCCAGCATAACAAAATCTACAACAACACGAGCGAAGCCGCGAGAAAATGCTCGTCATAAAAAATATCAAGTTGTACTTTCATTATTTGAGATCTTCTTTCAAGTAGACAAAAAGTATGAACCTCATAAAAAGTAAAGTTTCATAACATACAAGTGAAAATGGAGGCACTTGTTTGTTGAATCCCGTCCGACGTCTGTACTCGTATTGTCCCATAAAGACATTCTCAACTGAAGTGGACGTGGAGGCCGAATCGTCTGTGAACACTTCTTTTAATGAACTTTCTTTTATCTTCAACGAGCACAAACATATATATCTATCATATGCATGTAATATTAAAGAATTTTCGGACGAATGTACCCTAGGATCAAACGCAAGGATCAAATAATGAAAATGTAAAATTATTGCTAAACGTCAAATTTATTTGCAAAATTGACTTGAACATAAATTGAAAACATAAATTTTATTAACTTAAATCCAATTATCTATGTAACTAAGGGACATAACGGAGTCCTTTCTTGCGGGCAAAATCTCTTCTGTAACGTCTGTCTATATATTTATACAAATAAATACAGATAATTTGTAATTTCAAATAGACAGCTTTTTACTAAATGGATATCAAAGTATTGACGATTCATCAAAAAATCAATTTCAAAAATTTTGTCTGTTTGTCTGTCCGTCTGTTTGTTCGGGCTTATCTCTGAAACGGTTGGTACTAACCATTTATTATAAAACAGCTTGTGATATTATATGTGGTTCTTTAGTTATTTTTTATGTGTATAACATCAATTTTTTATATTATTATTAACGTATACATCAGTAGTGATTTACTATTGACGCCTTCTTAGCAATCATTTACATATAAAATACAAGACTGTCGTGCTGGCCTTGAACTTCAACGAATTATTCTCACATCACGTGGATAAAATTATTAAAAAGTCTAATCTAGAATTTTTTTTGTTATATTATAAAATTAGGATTCTTTTTATGTCGCGTACTATATTGATAAATTGTAATTTGTGATAAGTTTTGTGCAATTATGACAATTGTCTTATCAAAATGGCAATCAATGATTTTATCAATGTGACATTTTGTAACGATAACCCTATTTTCAAAAAGAGTTTTCACTTGTCACTTCTAAACATCTTATTGACGTCCTTATGTTCAGTCGCCGCCTAGTCTATAGTTGGATCTGTTGTTTACGAACACATTTGATCCTACGACCAAGAGATTTTTAAAAATGGCATGTGTGATTAATGCATTAGGCTACGTGTTAGATATTACAGTATATATCTATTAATTGTTTTATTAAAATAATATTAGAGATTTACTAATCCTTAATACATCTCATATTCTAAAAAGGATAATCTTTATGTAAGACAAATAAAATTAAAGAAAAAGTTACAATTTTTCGAAACATTTTACCGAGTAAGAAATATCGTTTTGGGATATTTGAAATAGTATCAATTACTAAAATGCTTTCTTTATATTATTTTCAATTTTATATTATGTAATATGTTTAAAACAAATAATTTCCCTTGCATTTCTAATTCGTTTTCTGTTCTGAGGTGGTAGCTATGTATGTGCTCACCCAGGCACCCCATTATCTGTAGTGTACCGAAAATAGGACTTACTGCGTAGTGCAGCGCTATCTTATCTACCGCGAAATGTTCTGTTGGCGTTAGTCATAATGTCTGTTATTATCTGTGGAAAATAAAACTGCCTGTAACACTTACGAATATGTTTAAAATTAGAGCTGCAATGCATAGCGATTTGGCCGGATATCGGCACGGAAAACCGACAGTTTTCAGCCGCTATCCCGGATATCCGCGCGCTGGATATCTGCTTCGGTTTGTATATTTAGGGACACTAGTTGTCAGTACCAGTTATTTATTTTTAATAGTACGATAAACATTACAATCCCTGCAATTTTTTTATTTAAAGACGTAAATAGTTAATATAATTAGTATGCATGTACATTCGCGTATTAAAACTATTTTAATTCTGATATCAAGCTTATAACCTTGACAAAAATATAACCTTAAAAATAAAATTTCGCCGTTTTTATAGCCCATCAAAATAAAACAAAGCGCATTTAAAATTGGACAACATGCCGGCTGAAGACAAAATAAAAAATCAAAACAGTTGATGGAATCATTTAAAAAATGTCAAATAAAGATAATCACAATACGCGAAGTCATAATAAAATAATGTCTTATAATACATGAAGTAAAATAAACGGTTGTTATTATTATAAAACGTGGAATATTGTGTCATTTACAATCAGTTTTTGCCCGCGGCCTTGCTCGCGGTTAAGTTGAATTTTCAATGAATTCAGGTTGTCATGTCAGTAGACCGAGCAATTTGACGAACGATCATCTAAAAGTCATTCCCTAGTCTCGGGAACAGTACTTTATTTTGGATGAAAGGTAATTTAAGCCGAGAATTACACTTAGAAGTCTTCGTCTCAGACTTTCATAAAGATTTACATAAGTTGGTTATCATTGCTTTACACTTAAAAGAGTTTACTGTCAGTGCCGTTGTTTTTGACGGCAATAGCTTACGTATGGTTACCTATGTACTGTTACCAGAGCTTTGTCAATTACGAAAGTAAAACTTAGAAATGTAATTCTCGTTTGTATTTCTGACAATATGTTTGAGAATGTCATGATAATCGGTTGAGTAGTGAAATTTGGAGAGTTTTTACGGTGAGCTACCGCTAACGCACTGGAAACAGGACGGACTTTTAACGGTTAATTTGTTTCGTCATACTATAAAAATCAGAAATCAATTGTCAAAACGTATCGCGTTGTGGAAGCGATACCGTTCGCATGATTGTCTTTAGAAAGAATAATAAATAACAGACTCACATTCGGATTTATATTAGGACGTATTCAAATAAACGGTCGTTGTTATTATAAAGCGGAGGAATTTATTTCGTTTACGTTTACCGACCACTTCCACTCGACAATGTATTACATCGCACGTGACTTGACTAATACGGTTACGGCTTAAAAAGCCGTAACCGTATTAGTCACATGTTTTCGTTTCTGGACTTACTTGCTTTACACTGAACAGCTTTTTAATTACGAAGAAATCTCATTATGCCTCAAATGATTTACATGTGAAAAAAGTACTAAATTATCACATCTTAAATTCAACGTGATAGTTTGTAATGTGATTTAAATGACATCGTTATGTCCATTTCAGTCTTGTTCACAATAATATTGTACCTCGATGAATGAGGTGAAATGTTAAAAAATAGGTAGATTGCTGTAATAGGGCCTAGCTGTAGCTCAGTAAATATATTTTCTTTACGTGCTGACTCTACCGGGGCAACGCCTCACTCTCACAAGAGATTGGCGTGAAGTAGCCGCGTTTGGTGCGATGAGTGTGAGAGACGGAAGCCTAACCCATTCGTATATTCCTTTTCTTACTTCGTATTCCCTTTTATTACTTTTTGTGTTAGCTACGCTTTTGTGACTTATCTGATGCTGCAAATGTCTAAATAGACATTTTCAGCATCAGATGAGCCACTGATCACTTAACATCAAGTGTTCCGTGTGCTCATTTGTCATCTGTTTTTACAAAAGAAAGTAATTATATATTATATAAAAAAAACACTGTGTGAAGACGAACTATGCAACTAGTTTTATATGCAAGATAAAATAGAAAAATCTCTGAAAATCGGCTCATTGAGACCACTGTAATGAACCTCAAATCAATACTTCCGCTGCAAGTTGTTGAGATGTTGGATACCCTGCTGATTCCACATGATACTGCAGCAGCAGGTCAAGGTTATACAACCAGGTTATTTTGATAACATTCATAGTACAAGTATAGTAAACTAATCAATAAGACCAGTTAAAGTTGCTCAGATCCTTTCAACAACTAGAAATGAGATAATATCCTTCTAACGTCTGAACAGATCATTAATTATAACTAAGAAGCATCTCGGTTACATCGGCTTTCAAACAAAAAAACTTGCATCAAAATTGGTCCATTCGTTAGGTAGCTACGATGCCATAGACACAGATACACACCTCATAATTATAGTATATCAACCCTCTTTATGTGTCGGAGGTTAAACTTCTTATCCAGAAATGAATTGTGTCCTCGTATATGTATATAAAACATTATAATGATTTAGGACTAATATTGGCTAAATGTAATTTGTCTCCCTTGATTAAGTCCAATGTGTCACTCAAATCCATTAATTGTAAATATTAAATTGTGACAAACGTTTTGGTTTTTCCCGAATTAAGCTTATCATTTCTCAACAAAAGCAAATGAATAAAAAGAAGCTTTAGATATTTTGATCCTACTTAATCGTGTCTGATAAATGTTATATTGACTTTAGTAATAAATTTTCTTTGTTGATTGCTAAAGTGAATTACTTTATAGAAGAAACATGAAAAAAAAACAAGAAAAGTCTACTATAATGAAAATTATATACTCTTTCTTTCTCTTGACTTCAATGGAGGTCCTCACATTTTTCTCTACTTACGATATGAATATAGATTTTAAATGACTATATGATGCATTAAAGAAAGCAGGTGCCAATGTAGCAGACGCTTTTATGTTATTACCTTTGACACTAAAAAATGTTCGCATTACAAATATTATTTTCTATAAGACATTAATGAAACAGCAGAGTACGCAATTCAGGGACGATAAACTTATAACATGGACGATAAAACAAAATAAAAAGGGTTAAGAAATCACGGAGTTATGAGGTAACAAACATTTTAAAAAACAAGCAACGAATTGAGAATTTTGTTTTTCTTTTTAAGTCTTTTGTTAAATAAAGTATAAAGTTACATTGAAATAATAAACTAATATTAATAATACATACATAAATATTATATATTATTTTTATTAAATAAATAAAGAAACGTACAAACAATCTCTGCTTCATATACCGAGTTGTATTGATGTAGCGCAGTTACATAATGGAGTTTTTGTTCGCTCCTACGATTCAAGGTCAGACATATTGGTTTAGTCACATCAGACTTACTTGCTTTATTTATAAAATATACGAGTAGGTTACTAATAATGTAACTTTACTAGATATATTCATAAAGACGTGAGCTATTTTACTTCTAAAAGATCAACGCACAGTTATTAATTTTTTGACATCAAAATATTGTACTATAATTGTTGCGGACAACAAGCTTGTTATCACAAATTAGTATACGCAAAAATATTTGTATTAGCACGAACGCGCAGAGGCGGGCAATAGTTACTACTTGCGAGAGATAAAAGAAAGGAGAGAGCCTTACGCTATCTATCTCTGTCACACGAAAGGCCGCCGTGATTGGCCGCGGTCGGCGTAAGCGCTCGAGCAGGTAGTAATTATCGCCCGCGCGCCATTATGTATATAAACCGTGCCAAATTGTATGAACGCACGCATTCGGTGATTACGCTCGAAGGAATAAACACCTATCATACAGTCCATTCTTTTATTAAGGAAAGTGAGGTCGAGAAATCCCCCACATTTCAGTGGTCCTTCGAACATCGGATAAGAAGAAACTCGCGTTGCAAGATTTCCGGATAAGAAGAAACTCGCGTTGCAAGATTTCCGGAATAAAGAAGAAATTCGCGATTGAAGATTTCCGTTTGTAAGAAGAAACCCGCGTTTTGAAGATATCCGCGTCAGGACGAAATCCGCGATATCGAGCCGAGTTGGTTGCGACTAAGAAAAAGCCAACCTCGGACGAAGACCGCAAGAACCGAATCGTCAGGAAGAACACCGAACGGTGCGACGTCAGAAGAAACGCATCAAGCAAACATACGCGGTTTATCCGCGGTCCTAGTACTGAAGGCACCTAACGGTGTCAAACGGCTGAAGTCTAAGACTAACGCTTTCACAGGCGGTGTGGTGTTTTTGTGCGGCACCACCGGTCCGTTCGATAAAAATACGGACCGAAGTTGCACTTCTGCGCTAGTAAGGGTGTAAGTGGTACGGGGGCCAGACTGTAGGCACTGCCAAAGGGGTCGGACATTCCAGCCGGCTACCGAGCGCCCCGTATCCGTTTGCATTCCTCTGCTGGGCAGATCCGCCACCTACCCTTTTTCCTTACTTTCCATCCCTGACGGAGCGAACACCGGAGCTTACCGGCACCTCCCGAAGGTCTGATAGGGCGTTAGGGACGTTAGGGAAGTAGGGGCGACAAGTGCCGAAGAATGCCGAAGACACGAAGCCAGAACGCTGAAGACAAAGCACTGAAAGTCTACGAAGACTTCCCCGCATCGCCATCAGAAAATGCGCCCATATCGACAGAGCCACGATCGACCGAACAAGCCGCCACCGACATGCACGAGCCAGAGAGAAGGCCGTCGCCGAACGTCGGAGCGACGACACGAACGACACGAGCGCCGTCCGTGAGATCGAACCGCTCAACCGCCAGTGCGATAGCGCGAGTACGACAAGCGGAACTTGCCGCCGAGGAACAATTAGCCGAGATAAAAAGGCAAGAACTAGAACTACAAGCAACATTAATAAAGAAAAAGCTAGCCGCAGATGTCGCCCTGATAAGGGAGCAAGAAACGGACAGAGAAAGTCTATGCGCCGAAGAAATTGATACAGAAAAACGCGTCAGTGATTGGCTCCAGCGTACTCACATACGGGGGGAGCGAGAACGCATCGACGCCGACCGATCCCGATCGCCACCGCCACCGCCGACAACAACGATCGAACGATACCCGACGACAACACCGAATCGCGTCACATTTAACGCGAGACGGTCTACGTCACCGACGCCGGCGAAATCGAAAGAACGAGGCATCGACAGATTGGCGGACACACTGGAGAAAATAGCACGCAGCCGAGCACCACCCAGACAGACGCAGGATTTACCGTTATTCAGCGGCGTCACCGGGGAATGGCTACCTTTTAAAGCAGCCATGCAGGAATCCACGAATATACACGGATTCTCCCCGGCAGAGAACCTAGCTCGCCTCCGAGCATGCCTACGAGGCCAAGCCAGACAAACAGTGTCAGCACTACTATTCGCAGCCAGCGATCCAACAACGATCATGAAAACGTTGGAACAATGTTACGGGCGTCCAGAAATGATAATAGATAACGCGCTCGAAGAAATAAAAAGGCTACCAAGATTGGGAACGTCCGCGAACGAATTAAACGCGTTCGCAATTAAGCTACAAAACATCGTGACGGTTATAACGTGTCTAGACGAAAAAGGATACCTAAAAAACCCCATGTTGACCCGGCACGTAACAGAGAAACTAAGCCCGCACATTAGATCACGATGGTGCGACTACGCTGAAGAATTCGGGAACCGCCACGATCCAGAAATAATAACGCTATCGCAATTCCTAATGCGAGAAGCCGACCGCACAGTACGACACGCGTATACGACATCGTCTGCAATAATGACGCCAGGAAATAATAAGAGCGCACAAAGAGAGCAGCGATATCGCCCGCAAGAACAAAGACGGGCGAATCCAGTATACACAACTACGGAAGATACACAAGAGAAAAAATACGTATGTTACTGTTGCGGGAGCGAGCACGAAACAATAAAGTGCGACAAACTCACAAAAATGACGGTGCCCCAGAGATGGCAATGGGCAAAAGAATCGCGCATTTGTTTCGTATGCCTCAACAGCAAACATCGTCGATACAAATGTCGCGCCAAGAAATGCGGGCGAGACGAATGTCGCCTGCCCCATCACGCACTGCTCCACTTAAATAAAGAAAGTGAAGAAACGGTCATAACCGCGTCCACGCATACGAGCACGCAAAGAAAACAAGTGCTACTCAAAGTATGCCCGGTAACAATAAAAGGCGAAAACGACCGAGAAATAAATACGTATGCGCTGCTGGACGAAGGGTCTACGATAACGCTAATCGACCAAAACTTAGCCGATACAATTGGAATCGACGGACCCGTGAGGCCCTTGAATATACACGGGGTCTCAAGCAGCCAGAGAGAACCACGCAGCCGCGCGGTAGAGCTGAAAGTAAAAGGAAGAAATGGGACAGCCTACCACCAAATAAGCGCACGTACCGTGTCGAATCTACGGTTAGGAAGCCACACCGTACCGAGCGACATATTTAAATATCCACACCTACAAGAATTAAAACCGGAGGACGTAATGTACGAGCTAGCGCGGCCGCAAATACTCATAGGAGCCGACCAATGGCCGCTCATCGTGACCCGAAAATTATTGGCGGGCAAGAGAAACCAACCGGCGGCGTCATACACGCAACTCGGGTGGATTATCCACGGATCTATGCCACGAGGCGTTATAACAGAAGATCACGGGTCTACGCTACATATCCGAGCGTCCCAACATGCCGAGGAGAAAGATCGGGAACTGAGCGACCTCGTAAAAAGTCATTACGAAATCGATGCACTCGGGATAGCGAAGATAGATAGACCGGTCGCTAAAGAGGAACGAGCCGTCTCAATATTTAATAACACGGTGAAGAAAATAAAAGGTCGCTTCGAAGCAGGACTACCATGGATCGACGACGAAGTAAAACTGCCGCCGAGCTACGACATGGCTCTACAACGACTGCGCGGCATCGAACGAAAGATGGACCGATCACCGGCTTTTAGCGAGGCATATACCCAACAAATCGAGCAACTACTATCAAAAGGGTATGCCGAATACAGCGACGACAATAAAACCACGAACTCTCGCTCATGGTACTTACCACACTTTGCCGTGACAAATCCCAACAAACCGGGCAAAGTGAGATTAGTGTTCGATGCCGCCGCTAAAGCCAATGGAACGTGTTTGAATGACGCCTTACTCGACGGCCCTGACCTACTACAAAACCTACAGGGCATCCTATTTCGATTCCGGTCCGAGCCCGTTGCCGTAACTGCCGACATTCGAGAAATGTTTCTACAAATTAAAATTAGAAAAGAAGACCAACCGGCTCAACAATTCCTATGGAGAGGCAAAGATCGAACGCAACCCCCGACAAAATTCGTAATGACGTCGATGATATTCGGCGCCCGAAGCTCACCTTTTATGGCTCACAGCGTGAGAGATAAAAACGCGACAGACCACCAAAACTCCCATCCAGTCGCATATGCTTCCATAACCCAAAGTCACTACATGGACGACTGGGTGGAGAGTTTCGAAACTACAGAAAAGGCCGCACGGGCCATAAGAGAAGTACAAGACGTACACGAAAAGGCCGGTTTCAAGCTCGCTAGTTGGAGCACGAGTCATAAAGACTTAATAATGAACGTCGCCAAAGACGAAATAGCCGACTCACCGAAAGAGCTCGGCAGGAACACGAACCCATATGAAAAGACTCTGGGAATATTATGGATGGCAAATACGGACGAACTCGCATTTAACACGCTGATGCCCCGGGTACATGAAGAAGTAAAAAACAAACTGCGGACGCCGACAAAAAGAGAAGCACTCGGCGCCGTGATGTCCATATTTGATCCACTAGGGTTGCTCAGTCCATACACCATTACGGCCAAGATTATGTTGCAAGGGCTATGGAAAAAGAAAGTAAACTGGGACGATCCGTTACCGTCAGAAGAAGCCACCTTATTTGAAGAATGGCAGGACGACCTGGCTCACATAAACAAACTAAGATTACCACGCTGCTACGAACGCGATGGCAGCATAAGCAAACGAGAGCTACACGTGTTTTGTGATGCCAGTGAACAAGCGTACGCCATAGCCGCCTACTGGCGCCTCACCCGATGGAACGGAGACGTCAGTGTAATACTGATCGCCGGAAAAGCGAAAGTGGCCCCGTTAAAAATGATGAGCATCCCGAGGATGGAGTTGCAAGCCGCTTTAATCGGAGCCCGCCTCGCCGCAACGATAATAAAGGAGCACCGAAAAGAGGCCGAAACAACTCTGTGGACGGATTCGCGGACCGTGCTCCAATGGGTAAAAAGCGAGCCGGTCCGATACACTCCCTACGTGGCTCATCGATTAGCAGAGATCGCCGAACTAACGAAACCGGACCAATGGAAATGGGTACCGACATCCCAAAATGTAGCCGACGATGCTACAAGAGCAGGAAATACCAGGCTCACTCGAAACGATCGTTGGTTTACTGGGCCAAAGTTCTTAAGGCAACCAAAGGAACGATGGCCAGAGAACATCAGCATAGAAACCACGGTCGCGACAAACACTTTAATAGGAGATGAGCAACCGACATTAATAAATATAAAAAAATTTTCCTCTTATGAAAGACTTACAAGAACGATGGCATATGTTCTATTGTTCATCGATAAATGTCGAAACAAAACCAAAGACGGGTTGAGCCTGGAAATAATGAAGAGAGCCGAACGAGAGCTTTTAAGGATATCACAGAAAGAAAGCTTTCCCGAGGAAATAATAAGACTAAGGAAATTAAAAACCATTGGCAGGAATAGTCGGCTCTACCGCCTCGATCCTAAATACGGGGCGGACAAACTGATACGATTAAACGGACGAATCAACGCGGCATCTGTTCCGGAGGAAATGAAAGAGCCACCGATATTAGACGGGTCGCATCCACTAGCCCGTCTAATAATAAAGAAAGAGCACGAGAAACACAGCCACGTAGGGAGAGAACAAATTGTAAATAACCTCCGATTGAATTATTGGATACTGAGGTTACGCCCCGCCGTGCGAGGAGTGTTGCGGGACTGCGTAGAATGCAAAATAAGGAGAGCACTACCAAAAACACCCGTGAAAGGTGATCTGCCAAAATCACGCATGAATGCATACACGAGACCTTTCTCCCACACCGGGGTGGATTGCTTCGGTCCAATGTGGGTCGTTATCGGGCGAAGAAGAGAGAAACGGTGGGGTATGATATTTACCTGCCTAACCACAAGAGCAGTCCACATCGAGACCATAAATAGTCTAAGCACCGACTCAGCAATTATGGCCATGAGACGAATGGCGGCACGTCGCGGCTGGCCCGAACGATTTATCAGCGACAACGGAACAAATTTTCATGGCGCCGAAATGGAATTAAAAGCAGCCTACAAAGAATGGTTACCAACCCTACGAGAATACGCGATTATGCAAAGAGTTGATTGGCGCTATATAGACCCCGGTGCCCCAAACCAAGGGGGAGCATGGGAGAGATTGATACGTAGCGTTAAGGCCGCACTGGCGGTAACATTAAAAGAAAAGGCGCCCAAAGAAGAAATACTCTCCACGGCGATGGCGGAAATCGAGCACACAATAAACTCGAGACCGCTTACGCATGTTCCGGTCGAGCCTACAGACAGAGAGGCTTTAACGCCGAACCACTTCTTACTGGGAACAGCAACCGGTCTACCATATGTCGGACAAGCCAAAGACACTGACAGAAAGACTTGGAAGGTCACTCAAGCCCTGGCGAACACTTTCTGGGAACGATGGGTGAACGAATACCTACCCACCCTGAATCCACGCGACGATGCTAGACGACGCCATAGATCGATCTGTGAAGGGGACGTCGTAATTATCGCCGACGGCCTGTTACCCAGGAACGTCTGGCCAAAAGGCCAAGTTCAGAAAATATATACCGGACCAGATGGCGTGGTGCGAAGTGCAGATGTGCGAACGCGGGGAGGAACATTTCGAAGACCAGTGAGAAGACTAGTTGTCCTCCAGGAGAAAGGCTGCGAAGATCTACGCCGGGGGGAGACTGTTGCGGACAACAAGCTTGTTATCACAAATTAGTATACGCAAAAATATTTGTATTAGCACGAACGCGCAGAGGCGGGCAATAGTTACTACTTGCGAGAGATAAAAGAAAGGAGAGAGCCTTACGCTATCTATCTCTGTCACACGAAAGGCCGCCGTGATTGGCCGCGGTCGGCGTAAGCGCTCGAGCAGGTAGTAATTATCGCCCGCGCGCCATTATGTATATAAACCGTGCCAAATTGTATGAACGCACGCATTCGGTGATTACGCTCGAAGGAATAAACACCTATCATACAGTCCATTCTTTTATTAAGGAAAGTGAGGTCGAGAAATCCCCCACAATAATATTTGACTTATAGTTGATCATTAATTATAGAGATAATAAGATGGTTCAGTAGAAGAAATCTGAAATTATGAGATTTAGAAAAAAAATTAAAGCAATGGTCTAATATAATTAGCCCTCTGCCCTAAAGTGCTTGACTACTCAATCGCATGACGGCACGAAGTCAAAAATGCTTAGTAAATTATGAACAGTAATGACAGAAAAGTAAATTAAATAAAATCTTGTAAAATATATAACAAGATGAATTAATTTCAGAAATCAAAACCCGACATGTGTCAATGATGGTCATTTAAAGTCAGCAGTAAGTAGGCCTATATGTGAGAATCATTACTAATCAACTTTAAATCATTATATATCCTAAACGATAATTCTGATTGAAAAACGCTATGAGAAACCTAAAAATAATTTTTAAATATTTATTCAACGATACCCGGCTTACATTAAGATACTTTATCTATTTTCATTTTTACATTTTCACATTATGGCGTCCTAAATCGGCCATTTAGATTTTTCCAATGCGCCGTCATGATACGATCGAATGATCTGTCATTTATCAAAATCGGCCCAGGCGTTTGGTGTAAACAGTGCTACAAAGGTACAAACCTACATACATACATATCGATAAACACATTACACTCCCTTTCGTCGCGCAATTAGGTAAAAAAACAATAAGCCCATTCTATGATGGGGTACTTTCTCGTCATAGATTAAAACAAATCTGTCACGTGACATATATGGTGATGCACGTTTTATCTAATAAGACTGCATTTAGAAGTAATGTAATTGGATATACAGTACCGTGTATATACACGTGGACTAATTAATAGGAAACCAATGAGATGCTCAGGGCCGTCTTAAGTCATGAGACCCATGGGTATACAGAGTTCGAGGTTCAAAAACCGACTTCCAAAAATGCGAGTCGTCGGGGACTTTTATGTATGTTCTCTGATTATTCGAAAACAACTGGACCAATTTGATTAATTTTTTTTTGGTTTGAAAGGGTATAATTTCAGATTGGTCTCATAGAATTTTCATCAAAATCGCTTTAGTAGTTTTTTATTAAAATCAAAATCCCCCGGAAAAAAGAATCGAAGACGTTTCCCCTTTCTTTAAATCTTGTGTACTGAAAATATCCTTCTTAAAATCGTCATTGATCCGAGGACCTAACTTCATAGTTATTGAGCCAGGTCGCTCGGTTATTACTTATTACAAAGTAAACTCATTTTACTACAGGTCTGTTATTTCCGTCGGTAATGTACCTATATTGTAAAATAATAAATTATACAACATTTGCGTCATGTTGTTTCGAATAACCTCGTGATCTTTGATAATAGCTTGAACACTTAATCCATCTCTTAAAAGCAAACAAACATACATTTACTTATGTATGTATGTAGATATTAAACAATCTGGTACTTTGTAAGATTTTAGATTACAGACGTCCTTTAGTTTTGAATATTTAAAGTGTCCTGCTAAATAAAAGACAAAACCACGAAATGTTCATGTATGTGAAGCAACGTCTTGAAGAAATATTATGTACTTCTAGTTCAGGAGCTAATACATTTATCCTATTTTTTGCGTTTTTGGAACCTTCCAATAAAACATTAGTGTTAGAATGTTCCAGATTTTGAACAAAATTGATGTCTTACGGTTTGACAGACACTGCTTTCCTTTGAATAAATAATTAATTATCTATAAAATGGTATACATAATAGATAAATAAAGAAATGAGAATAAGGAGGCATATTCATAAACAAAAAGTGAAAATCATTAGCGAATCTAAACGGCGATCGGTCTATATTTAGAAATTTAAAAGAAAAACATCAGCGCTAATATCCACGGTACAGTTTTAATGTATTGACGTAAAAAATAGCGCAGAATCCATATCAAGTCGTGATGAAGTGCAATCTTATCCGTTAGTGATAATATTCTCTTTGGCATCCGGATTAATCTTTGCTACGTCAAAACAGTTGTAATACGTACGGGAGGAAAGTGCAAGAGGGTGCTCTTGGCATAGACGAAAATGTTTAATTTTGTTATTAATCAATTTTTACTATTATATAAGTAACTATAATATAGCTCAAAGACGCTTCAGTATGAATTTGGTTAAAATCTAAACTATTTAAGTCAGGTTATCTTTAACGAAAATAATAATTGTAACACATATTAACGACGTTCGTGTTATAGTTTATTTTAAAAAAAATATTGAAAATGTATGCCATAAGAAAACTCCGTGAACTACAGGTTATTAACCTTTAAATAAAGTATAAAACAATATATCCGTTGACATTTCAATGAGTCCCAACTCGATACTTCTACTGTTAGGTGGTGAGGAGCTATGTATCCTGCTGTTTCCAGATAAAGCCGCAGCATCAGGTCAAGGTTAAGTAACTATACTATTTTAGTATCATTGAAGTCACAATATAGAGAAGTTGCTCAGATCCATTGAACATCCATAAAAGAACTGATAACCTTCAAACGTCTAAACAAATCTTAATAAATTATAGGTAAGAAACTTCTTGATTACATCAGCTTTCAAACAAAAAAATATCAGAAAAATGTAATGCGGTCAGTTCGTTAGGGAGCTGCGATGCCACAGACAGACACACAGACACACACGTCAAACTTGTAACATTCTTTTTTTGGTCGTTTGTTAAAAGGAATTCTAATCCAATATAGAAAAAAAAATCTAAAACATTTTGTATAGACAATGTCAGCATTTATGTAATAATTCATGTACGACAGTATTCATATTTCATGTTCCGGGTCGCGTGACGGGAAAATGATTGTTCGTGCAAAATGCTCTAATTTATGCAACGAACTCTAGTATATTATATTTATAACTTTATATACTATAGACATGTGTTTAGATGTATTTACTAGGTAAAAAAATGTTTAACTTTCATGATATATTGATATATGTATAAAAATTATAAATATACAACCTTTTCAAGTCTCCGAATTGCGAAAACCAAGACTAATATATTTTTTAATCTTTCCAGTTTTCCACAATAATTCTAAAATTAAAGGAAAACCTAAGAATACTTTAAGCGTTAAAATTTAATCAACTGGTAATGCTACAAAACGTGTCTTAGAAATAAAAATATAGGCGAGTGATTAAAGGGGCATTATAAATATAAGCCATAATGAAGGAGCAATATAATAATAACGTTGGAATTAGTCAAATTGTCCAGACATTATGAATAATGCTCAAATGAATCACCTATAACATATCTATACATTCATAAAAGCTTCTCTTCATTCTAGAACAGTCGATTAAAACATAACGTGTTGTTGTATCATGTCAAGATACAAGGATTATTACAACCGATACATGTTAGTCCTTTTGTTCGCTCATGAATCTTCTAGACATTTTGTTCCAGTCACGTTTCAACGTATGTACATATTGGTTTTCACAAACAAACTACAAAGTGTCGCATTTGTCACATCACTAGGGTTGTTACATGAAAATTATAAAGCCGGTCAATATACTTTATTATATTATACGGATATTTTCATATCCGGAAAACGCGCGTGGTGAATATAATTTAATTTAACTACTTGATTGCAGTACTTGTGTAACATGTTAAAATGATTATGGCGCTATGATTATGACTGCGTCTAGACAGTTTCGACAACTTCTTGCTTTCAACCCTCTTTTTTACGCCCGTAAGGAAAAGAATTTTCAAAAATCCTTAGTAAACACTTACGATATTTAAGGAACGTTTGTGCAAAATTTTATGTCTAGCTCTAGCGGCTTCAGCTCTGCGTTGATCGATCAGTCAGTGAATATGTCAGTCAGTCAGTCAGTTTTGATTTTGATATAAATACATTACAAAAATACTTATTTCATAAGTTGCTTGAGTTAATTAATTTTAACCAAATATTACACGTGACGTGAACTTGTTTTAGTCTTATGAAATTAATGCATGCATTGTATAACTATACGTAAAATTGTTGATGAAATAAACTTTAAGAACATAATTACATTGCGTATGCTTTATATTACAAAGTTACAAAGAATTTTTTTGTTACGTTACGGGTTTGAATAGGGTTGTAACGTTTAAATAAATGTTTGAAAACTTTGGTTTTACCTTAATGATATACATATGAAAATATTCGGAAAAAGCTTCTAAATTTGAATGTTATTATAATAGTTTAGGTCAATGTCATGTCAACATACCTGTAGTCCTATATTATAAAACTTTCGATTCCTGCTAATGGTAAAGATAAAATTAATTAAATCGTACAACATTCATTCATTTGTTTTTCATTCATTTACAGTTTACACAGTTCGTTGAATATAAATACAATTAACTCGAGGTCACATGCAGTTGTATTAAATAATATGTTGCTTCGTAATAAAACATTTACTTTTAATTTACAGAATTGATTTTTTTTTATTAATAAAATAAATGGGTATACTAAAAATATTATGACACATGTGGTGTGCGTTCCTAAACGTAATCCAGCATATTGGCCTGAAATAACCACGAAGTCAGATAAATGACAGTCTACGATATGGTGCCGATTCGAGATGTAATTAGCACAGACCTCTTGTCCAGTATGCTTAGTTAGACTTTGACATATAGTCAAGAGGCTCGGTTGTTAACTGAGCGGCTTATTGATATAATTGCCAATGACATATATGTATACGACATTAATTTTGGAAAAATCTAAGCAATGATATTTTAAAACTATAATACTACATAAAACTATTATATATAAATGGATGCTGATAAGCAATAATGTGTCAACCCACAAAAAGTCAAATTCGGAAAAAGTAATATATTTTGATAATTCATTAACAATTTAACATTATTAAAAACAAATTCAAGTCTTCTGAACTAAATAAGTATGTAAAAAAGTTTCTTAATTTAATTTTTCGAACTCAAGTGGGTTTCATATTTTGCAATTTATACAATAATCTCATATATATTTGAAAACATATTATTAGATGAAAGTTTTTATTGTACCAGTCTGTTTTTAATTCACTCTACCTGTTATTATACTCTACTTCTTAAAACAAATTGATTAAGAATATTTTTGACATTTTTAGACGCCATTTTTTCCAAAATGAAGTCCCTGTAGCTAGACACCGTATTGTTTATCAGCCTCTAAATACGTTACGTTGACGATAAAAATCTGTATCCATTTTTAATTGTCTTGGCCAAAATATACTCTCATGAGCTTACGAGTAAAATATGTCTAATTAAAAAGTATCATTATATCTACGTCAATGTTTTCGTTTGAGAATCGCTAAGTCATGTAAATCAACAAATAGTCAATAATGTCACGGGTCTTGCTAACGTTAGGTAACGCCATTGCACGTAGCAAAACCTGACTTAATGTAGATCTGTTCCAACAGGATAAATAGATTTGAAATGTATGGTTTTAAAGACTAGTCATGAAATTCATAGCATGAACTATGAATGCAACGCAATCTCAGTTGTTTACGATCCGTGACCCGCTTGTATAAGGCATGCTATTGCCCTGTCGTTGTCATGCGACGCTTTGTCCTGCTAATACATAGTTTACATTTCATTATATAAGTACTAGCGACACGCCCCGGCTTCGCATGGGCGTAATTTACAGCGAGTTTGTTGTAAAATATTACGTCGTTTAATTCGTCTTCGCGGCACGAATGTCATAGAAAGTAAAATAATTTGGAAAAATCAAAATGGCCGATTTTGGACGCCATTATGTGAAAGAGAAAAAGATGAAAATCGACGAACTGTGTTAAGTGGGTGTTGAATAGGTATTTAAAAATAATTTTTAGATTTCTTATATCATTTTTAAATAAGAATTACCATTTAGAATCTATAACGATTTAAAGTTAGTTAGTAACGATTCTCTATGGTCTTGCTACGCAGTCGGGTTTTTGATATTTTCTATTAATTACTTGTTATATTTAGATAAAAAATATAATAGAAAAAAATATAATATGAATATTCTATTTACGTAAAAAATAATAATTAAGAAAATTTGAAAAATTACCTTAGTTATGGTAAAAATGGAATTGACCGATAAACAGACAGATGTGAAAAGTAAATTTGTTCTATTGAAGAAGAAATAAAAAAGATTTATATATTGTTATTGCTAAGCAAAGGTTTTCACATATGAACTGTTGTTTCAATTATTTGAATTATGGATTAGAGAACGATGTAATATTTTGGCCCAATTTTTTTTTCATTTTAATAAGACTCGAATTTATAGCGGACGTTAATAATTATAAGACGAGAATTACACTTATAAGTTTTGTTCACAGATTTTTTTTTAAATTACACGAGCTGTTTTGTCATTGACTTATACGAATTTACTGTCAGTGTCTTATTGTTGACATTCAATGCTTTCGTAAGGTAACCGTTACCAGGTTGTAGAGCTGTTTTATATGAATTGGAAAAGCAAAACTTACAAGTGTAATTCTCGCCTAATGTAATTTTTTTACATAAGCTTGTTGTTTTCTTTATATTTTTTAGAAACATTGATATATTTGCGTACCTTTAGTTGAATATTTAATTAAAAACATTGCGCCGTCATGACCTCGCGGTACCACTCACGCTTATGGTTATTGCATAGGTCCTATGAGTCGTGGCATGATGTAATATAGCCTATACCTTCCCTGATAAACTGATAAATCATTTTTGAAATCGATTCAGTAGATTCAGAGATTACTACATACAAAATCACAATTTTTTTTTCTCTTTATAATATGAATATAGATTGGTAGTATTATGTTAATTACCATACTATTTTCTTAAAAAATATATTAAGATCCAATGTCTTAGAGTTTGTTTGCATTATTCTTAAGAAAACAGGAAATACTAGAATGTTGAAGTTGTTCCTTTATTAGAAAATCTATGACGTTGTCGGAAGGGAAACTAAACATTACATTGTAAATGGCAGAATGTTTGTAAGCAGGTATATCACATTTTCAAAACGTTAGTATTAAGGAGAAATTGTGGAAGTGTTTTATTTACGTTCTAAAGTGAGTATGTAAGAATGTTATGAAACTTCATTCTGTAATCAAATATCTAAATAAAAATTCCCTAACTGTTATGAAATCAGAACTACATACGAGTCCTGATAAGCAATACTATGTCAAGCCACACGGTCTCCATTTTGAGAAAACCCCGTTTAAAGATGTCAAACCTATCCTTAATAAATTAGTTTGAAGAAGTATATGTACATCCATGTTTTCTTTCTTATTTTGATAATAGGTATAAATAATTAATAGCTTATTGGCGTAATATAAGTTTTATCTAATATATCAGATTATATTATGTATTGTTAATGATAACAGTGTGTTCCACACTTCTAACTTTAAAAATGTTTGAATAATGTTGAAAGCGTAACGCATTATCAGAATACACCAATATCTACGAATTTAACTTTTTGTGGGTTGACACATTATTGCTTATCAGCATCCATATTTAGTGTAGGTTTTGATATTATATACTTAGAGATGAGTTAAATCGATGCATGGGTGTGAATGACTAGTAGAATGTAGTCTATCTCAACCGATGGTCGGGGGTTCATACCCCGCCTGGCACCGCTGAGTTTTCAAGTGTTAAATTTAAATTCATCTCTTACCCGATGATGAAAAAATCTCATGGGGAAACCAACAAGTGTCGGAAGAAATTCTGACTTATGTATATCCGCCCACCCGCAGTAGAGCAGTGTTGTGGATTAAGGTCTTAACATTGTCTTTAATAGAAGAAGAGGCCTTTGGCCAGCAACGAGACATTTACAGGGTACCCTTTTATAAAATCTAAATTTCTATCCATTAGTTTTAACATTTTCATTACCTATTATGAGATAAATGCTGATTGTAAATGGTTAAATCTGCCTCTTCAGTGGATAATTAGCATAATCATTTAAAACGTGCATTGTGTTTAGAAACGGTTAAAATAAGCTGACGAGTTAAATCATTTAGATTAAAAAAAATTTGGCAATTCGTTTTTAATAGCGGCATCTAAGGGAATAATTTGTAAAATCAATGTTAATTTGTGTTTATGTACGAAGAATAATAAATATTTAATTGTGAATTGCGATAAGATATTTGAATATTTTTGAATTTGGTATATATTGCAAAAAAATACAATGATCGTCAGTTATTACCATGAAAAGGATGTGATTAAAATGGAATATTGAAAGTAACTTGACACATTATACAATAACATTTACGAGGCTATAAACAGGAAAATAATATAGTTTTTACCAATTAAATATCGTAAATAGAATTTGCGTCGAAGTATAGAATTTGCGTTGTAAGTTCAAATGAAATGGCCAAACGCGAAAATAACATTGACATTAGTTTGATAACTGTACCTATATTTGAAATTAAATTTAAATTAAAAATGCATTTAAATTTTTGATCGCAAACATATACTTAAATAAAAATTATACCCTATAACTGCCGTCAAGTGATCACCGTTACCCATATATATTTACAGCATCAAAGGGCCCACAAATTTGTTGCCAACTTAATAAGGAATAATAGATAGAAGGGAACAGGAAGTGAGGAAAGGAATTTGAGAGAGCTTCCAGCTCTCTTACTCACCGTACGAAACGCTACGCTACTTGCTACTTCTCAGTCACTTAAATCTTCTGTGAGAGTTAGGTTGAGGAGAGCTAGGCTCTACCTCAAATATAACAGATCACATCCAGACCGTGACAAACTCCTTATTGTAGACCACTTAATCATACAAGTGCCGCGACCACTGCTCGTCGGAATCCCAAATAAGCGAACAAAATGCGAAATAGTCGTGCGAACTAGCAGGCAGGTGAGCAGGGTCCCCTGTTATTCAAATTCATCACCATTTCTGAACTGTACTTTTTTTTTTGTTTACGCAGGGGAAATCTTCGAAAAGATACCCGTTTCCTGGGGGGAAGATCGGATTATGTAGCGATTTATACGCACTAAAAACCCTGCGATGGCCTTTCTCAGCACGGAAATGGAGAGGCCTCGGGATCGCTTGCGCATCCGCTGCCCCTCCCGTGCAACGCTCCGTTCGTGGCTGGCGGAGCTCGTCTCAGGAGGGCAAAGTCTAATCTTGCCCTCCCAGCACCCCTCGCTGGTGCGTAAGGCAGTTCGAGGCCATCCCGGCTGCCGTCGTCCTCGGGGCCGTATGAAAACGGATGCGTGGGACCCCTACGCACCCACGGCCCGTTCTGAACTGTACTACCGGAGGATACACAGAGGCATTGCTGACTTTGAATGTTACCGACTAATGTATATCGCCGGCCTTACGCTAATATATTTATGTTTGAATCTAGGGTACCGCTGTATTGAAGTCTTACACAACGATCCGAGAAAACAAACACTGTAACTAAACGTAAACATTCAACTGAAAGTGTTTGCCAGTCAATTTTGTTTGTAATTTTCCATTTTGCCCTCTTATCATTGCGTATTATCTAATAATATGCGTTATTTAAACATGTTGATATCGAATTATATAATATCATGTTACTTATTTTTTAGTGTTCTATACCCGAACGATGCCAACAATACTCTAACAGTTCGTCGTTGTTCGTCTGTCCGTTGGCTTGTCAACCTGCTGTATCTATTTTATGAACTGTAAATAAAGATAGTTGATATTTTCACAGAAACCGTTGGCGGTAGTTGTAAATAATATTTTCTAAAATCTCAAATAGACAAATGTCACCTTAGTCTGTCTACCCGTGACCACGAACGCTGCAAAGTGCTCGAAACGTCGGGATGATAAAAATAATTAATATACACGATTTAAATCCGTTTAAAATAGTTTTATTTCAATGTTTACACTGTTCAATTCAAAAAGTATTCATAAAATCGGATCACATTTAGCCCTCTTATTTTAGATAATGCGTCACGTGCACAAAGAAAAATACATCCTAATTGTATACACTCTATTTTTTTTATTTCTTACAAAAATAAAATAGTAATTATTAAAATAATTTATTTTAATAATAAAGGGTACATCCTATGCAAAAAATGTTCGAGCAAGTAGGTCAATGTTTTTTTTTTAATAATTGCGAATAGCAGACTATCTATTGGCTTTTGATCGTGACCTTACTTCCTGGCAAATGTTTCAATTATAACTTTTTTTGCGCAAAGGCTTCGATGGTCGTGATATCGTCAGAATAACAAGCATTCAGTAATTTTGTACAAGCGTTAAACAAAAACAACGGATAAAAGCAAAAAAGTTCGACCAACTTTGGTTCTGCTTTCCGATGTTTTAAATTTATTTATTAATTAAGTAGAGAAAAATAACGGCATGTTGCGAGTGCGTTGCCGGCCTTTGACGAAAATATGTCTATACAGTATACACTCGACGCTTGAAACCCCATAAATTATAGCGCTCAGGGTAAACCTCGGGAGGAAAATCATTCCACAGCCTGCACGTATGCGAGTAAAAAGATCGTGAAGCCCACACGTTGGATGCCGACCATGCATCCAGATGGTGTGGATGGCATCGAGTCCTGAGGCGTAAAAGTGGTGGCACCATATCAAAGAGTTTAGTATATAAATCGGTGAAAATCATTAAACAATACTAACCTGATTGTGTTATGTAGTCGTTGAGTTAAGTGCATGCAGCCTTCCATCGCAGAAACCGTGACTGTTGCGAATCGATATACATTTAATAAATTAGTATCTGGTAAAAGAATTGTGCGCTGTGTGTGTTAATGAGCATACTTGTTTTATTTTCGACACCATTTTCATATACTTGTAACTGATAAAATACTTGTCAAGATTAATGGACATATAAAGATTGATTTTAACATAAATAATCCTTATTTTTAGAAGATAATTATTAAAGATAATTATATAAGAAAATTATGTAATTTAAAATTATTACAATTCAAATCAATTAGATTGATAATAATTTTGTTTTGTACGCATTTTTTTTTCTTTTAAGACGTAGTTTTTTATTCCATTCTGATTACATCGTTTACAGATTAAAAATGTTGACAAAATATCAATACTCAATTAGCACCTTTAAAATAATGAGGAATGTTTATCGAATTATAGTCAAATTATAATTTAATTTGCGTCTTAATAACGTTTTTTATGTATGTAAAGAAAACCTTTTTAGTTATTTATGTCAATTTCTCTTATTACTTTTTATTGTTGACTTTTGTCATTTAAAAATATTTAAATTTATAATTATTAGAATTTTCTTAAGATATAAAATAGACCTGAAATAGAGGCTTTAAATGTTGTTTCTTTAATTTTCAGGTAAGATAATAATATTTTGTTAAATATATTGTAATTAGTTTTATGTTAACTGTAAATAAATGTCGTAAAATAAATCTTTAATTTTCAGAGAAACGCAGTTTTGTCTTTATTTCAATAATAAGATTAACATCATTATATGTATTTAATTAGAATAACAAGACATAAATACGAGTGGGTATAAATTAGCTTTATAAAATCGTTATCCGAGTTTACTAAAAATGTAACAGAAAAAACTCATATCCGTTTTTGGTAATTTTCTAAATAAGTCATTTAGAACATTTAATTAATAAACAAATAGATTGATTTCTCAGAACTTTATGTAGGTGATTATTTAAATGATCCAATACACGGTTTTTTAATCTTACTATATAGATTTAGTATAGCGGTGAGCGTCATCATTGCAGCCACTTTGTGTCGTTGAATAATATTAAATTCGCATTTCGCAGCCACTGAATCTTGACCACGTTTTAACAACCATACAATTTTAGCTGCCTCTGGAATTTGTCTATGGAAACAGAAGCTCGTCTTTTCGTAAAGAGCATCTTAAATAAAACTTAATGTTTGTTATGCACTCGCATCGTTGAAAATCAAAGTTTTAACACTCAGAATTAATATTATGCTTATTTTTATTAAAGTTTTAAAACGAGTATCCTTGGCCGTAATCGAAACGTGATCAACGATTCCATAGATCTTTTAGATCGACATCGACAAAAAATCCCGACATCACTAGACGGCAGTGTAGTAACATTTCTACCGTGTAACAGGATTCGTCTTATTGTCATTCGCTGCGATGTTTTAATATCTATTCAACGAGTAGGTGCTGAGGCAATGCAATTTAAATTTTAAAATCGTTTAGCTCGATCGTGGAACTTTCCACTCAGGGTCGTATCACTGCCTTTACATTATGACTAGTATTTTCATATCTATAGACTAGACTAGCGTTTGCGTCTTTGCTTCTTCGCGTTAGCGTCTTCGCTTGCCACAAGTTTGATTTCTCCATACATTGCATCTCCGTTTCACTAAATCTTTCCGAATTTTCAACCGACTTTTAAAATGGACGAGTGTTTCAATTCTTGGTATGGGTATTTTTTTTAATGTTTGTTACCTCAGAATAACGTAATATCTTAACCAATTTCGATTTCAAAAGGTGAGGTTAAGGTTAATTTTCAGTTTTGTCTCATAAAATTTTTTATCAAAATCGGATCAGTAATTTAATTTTTAAATCAAAATAGCTGAAATAAGTATATTATCAAAGTAAACGAAATTGCGTATTTTTTTTAAATCGGTTTCTTTTTAATAAAAAATATTCCTTTAAATATCCTTCCGATTTTGAAAATTCGTTTTATATTTAAAACGCTATACTTCCAGATTGGATCCATGGTTGCCTTTTTTAAAGTCCTTATTATGATTATTAATATCCTATAAAGCATAAAATTACTAAAAAGACACATAGTCTCTAATAAAAAAGAATAATTAAAAACGGACGTGTATACTATGTATCAAAACAGCAACATCTAAATCTACATACACTAGTTTGTGATTTTTTAATTCAAGAATTTATTAGTACATTAAAAATGATTTAATACAGTTGTTTTATTATGTATAATAGTAAGTAATAGTAATGAAACATTGAAAGGAGTTTCGTATTTGTGCCGTTTGCCGTTAAAACCATGGGGTCCTGGGGCGAGGAAGCGAAAAAGTTTTTCAAAGAGCTGTCTTCCCGCCTCGTCGAAACTACAGGTGATCGAAGGGCTGGCAGCTACCTTGGACAGCAGTCTGGCCATACAAAGAGGTAATGCTGCCAGTGTTTTGGGCGCCTTGCCTCACTGTGACATCGATAGTTACTTAGGTTTAATATAGTTATTTTTAATTTCTGTTTCTTTATTTCTCATTAAAAATTATAAAAAATTTGATTGTTCGTTTGCTTGTTTTGAGTATTATGAACATTTTTGTATTTATAAGCTAAGTTTTGCTGCGATGATTGCGTTCGGAAATATAACATATATAACTAATTGATGTAAATGGAGGTAAAGATATAGGCAAAGGTATTTATATTAATATAATTTTGCTGATAAGCAGATTTTGTAAAAGATCAAGGCAAAATGTATTTACAAACTGTTTATGAAATTGTTAAAGGAAGTGGAGTTAGTTGCCATTTTCCTTCCTATTTATATAAATAAAAGATCTTTTAAGATAGTGACGCGTATTGCATTAAAATAGTAATTAAATTTTTATTAAAGCTTGATTGGTGCTTAAGCTACTGCAACTGTGCTGGTGGTAGTCGACGAAATACGTGACAAATGGACAATGGACGATACGGACGTCTAAAGATCTTAATAAATTTCTTTGAAATATATATCCATCTTATTTTATTTTGATAAAAGTTAGAGTTAATTAAAAACAGATTCGTATAAAAAAAAAAACATTTATTTAACGATAAGTGGTTTTTTAATATATAAGATTCTTGTATAAATTATAAAATATGGAACGCACTTGAAATTCGAAACATTAAAATAAGAAACTTTATTCCATATTTATTTCGTTTAGTTGACTTATCAGCATTCAAATATGATATAGTCGGAAGCATAATCCCCCTACCCATTTCTTTCCTTACTTCCTATGCCCTTTCATTGTTTATTCTGCTTAAGCCAGCAACGCATTTGCAACTCCTCTGGTGCTGCAAATGTATGTATGTACATAAGGTATCATCCCATCCGATAATTTGGCAGCTAATTCTATAAAAAAATGTATGGCCCTGTTATTCGTTGTTGTTTGAATTACACAATTGTCAAAAATTTTGTCTTGTGCGAGTTTTCGGCACCCCAAGGTATCCCAGTAATAGCCTTTGAACGTGGTGTGTTTATTTGTTCAATTATCTATACTAATATTATAAATCCAAAGTCAATTAATTTAGTCCGTCTATTTGTTACGTTTTTACGCCTGAACCACTGAAGGTGAATTTCGGTAAATTTTATTTTGGAGAAGGCCAAATACTTTGTGTTTCATAAAATTTATATAAAGAAGATGAAATTGAGAATGATAACTTTTACACAGGGAATTTGCAGAAACCATCTCGTATTTATTTTAAATTTAGGCAGATGAATATTAATAAAATAAATAAAATTTATCAAATCATCTGTTTTTAGTTTTCAAATTTTGTAATTTTTTTTATTTTTTTTTATTTATAACTTCAATTTTATTACATTCATCTAATCTAGCATGATTTTTAATTTCTTTTTTTGTGATTACTCACTCGCTGTTACTACCGGAACCCGCTGTATTGAACGCGGAATTAAGTGTACAAAATAAAAAGTTAAATGGAATAATTAGACAAACGATTAGACTGTACAATTTAAAACCGTTGTCTATCAAACAACAAAACCCAATAAAACTATGAATCACTTAAAAAAATCGAAATAAATAAGGCTGTATAACTTAGAACCTCTATGCCATAAGAAAGCAAACATAAAATAATAATAAAGATATCGCACAATATATAAAAGCAAAAGTATGATTCATTATTTTCTATCAATACTTTAAAGTGACAATTGAATTTTTATTATTTACAGGATGTTATCAACTGATTAAAAACGAAAATTATCTAGTCTATAAAAGTTTTTACCTAATAAAGAATATTAGCCCTTAATTTATATGGTATAAAGTTCAAATTTTAATAAAAAAAAACATACAATTTTGTTATTATTGAATATATTATTACTTATAGGTACATCCTGTGTTTTTTATTTTTTCCAATTTATAAACCAAGCGAATAAAGACCTTAAGCTATGTGTAGTAAAGATAAAAAACGATTTAACGATTACTTATGTTCATTAGTTAGTCAGGCTTCTGATTGTTGATATATTTGCTTATGTAATACGAATGACATCATCCAACACGAAAACGTGATAGTTATATGAGACGTTATCGCTTTGAGCGTGTTACGTTTGTCATTAGATCTTTGAATTAATTTAAGATGTTTTTCAACACTTATCAGCTATGTATTTTATATATTTAAATAATTACCTCAAAAAGTAAAATATTTTTTAAGACTGTCAAAGTGTTATGGTGCGTCGATACTAAGTAACAAAACACCTTATAAAACAAAGTTGTTTAACATATTAGGTAATATGGACGCGTCCGCCGCTTTACATAAATCATTACCTAGTAAATTGAACAGAAGATAAAGCACTCTATAAAAATAAAGCTAAAAGGTTAGTATAATCAATTTTAATTAAAAATCTTAAAAAATACTCTCACATCCCAAAATTCGCCGCCCTAGAATACTTTCGGCATAATTGCTGCCCTGGACACTGGACCCTAGTACTCCTATAGCAAATCCAGCGTTGCTCTCATCAATCTCAAAAGATTTTATTTGGTAAAGACTAGATGAATCTTCAAAAGAAATACTGTGGCTATGGTAAAGAAATAACGTAGAAGCTGAGTTTTATTTTCTTGTTTAATTATGTGTTTATTTTTTTTTATTGACGGTTTTGGAATTACGCATATTTGTAAAGTGAGAATTGTTTTAATTAAGATTTGTTACATTTTATTAAAATTATTAGTAAACTGTCTTTTGTATTCTAAATATTAATATTACTACAAGTATTTATTAGTAATAGTATTTAGAATACAAAAAATATTAATATGGTTATAAAGAAATTAAAATTTAATGAGACAAAAACAATCTATCTAAATTTATAATCTTTTTTTCCTAAAATCGCTTCCTAAAAATACCAGGGCCCTCTTTGGACGGGGGCCCGTGATATTTTACCCGCTCTGCCACACCCCTGTTACGCCATTGTATGTTTGTATTCTTCATACATTTTTTTAATAGTACAGGATAATAAATGTCTTGTCTTACATAAATTTAATCTAAATAACTAAACATATTTCCCATAAACAAGTTTCCTACACAGAAAAAAAAACAGGAACGATGTCTAAGCCGAAAATACATCAAAAGCCAAAATAATACATATTTGAAGAGCAATCCCACTTTACCCGTGGTCGTCGAATGGCATCAAAGTGTCATTGAACCCGCTATTATATTTAAATTTCATCGTACACGGGAAAATCGTTTTTGGTAATCTAAATTGCGGATCACCCTGTCCTTGACCAAGCCTCGTGGAAGACGGCAGGTGAAAATAAATGATAACAATAGATCGAATGAAAATTTCGATTTTGATAAATCGATCGATTCTAATCGATAACTCGGGTTGTTGACGACGTTTTCACTATATTTTTTTTATTCATGAAGGTTAACGGGAACATGACTTCAGGGTCTCGCTCGATCTAAGCGCTTAATAATTTATATGGTGCATTTATACATCTGTGTTTGTAAAACGTGATTTCAGAATTTTATTTTTCATGTTTATTTATTACCCAACAGAATCCCATCTAATTAGTGTAAAAAAATAGTCCTTAAAGCGCCATCTTAATGCTTCTTGCTTGTCACACTAACTAGAGTTGAGTGATCACTATAATATAATTTTACACGGCTTTTAAAAGATAACAACAGTTATAATACCGAGTGAAACACTATTTGTGCAAAAATAAACACTAGCCAGTTTTTGCGGTTACAATTTTAAGTAGAGTAAAACATTCATTCAATCATAATAAATAGTTGCTATAATTGTCTGAATGAAATCGTTGGTTTTTATTTACTAGTGTTCATACAGTCTATTTGTTATCTGTGTAATTTATTAACGTTTTTTTTTTTTGTTTTTGTATCTTTGGGTAAGATTGCAATCTATACTTAATAATATAAATCTGAAGAATTTGATTTTTTCCTTTGTTTGTTTAAATGCGTTGATCAAGTACTGGTTCGAATTTAAAAAAATTGTATTGGATAGTCAATTTATTAAGGAAGGTATGTAATCACAAAAAAAATGCAAATGTGATAAAAAATAAACCTTTAAGAACGTATGTAAGCTCTCAAAGGATGTAATATAATGGAATATTTTTAGTAGATTTTTTCTTAAATTAACGCGGATAATGTCGCGGTGAACAGTTACTTACAAATTGTTAAACTGCATTTGTTTTATAAAATTACAATATTTTTATATTACTAGGTGTTCTACGCGAATACTTCTTACCATTAGTAATTAGTTACATAACTATTTTAAACTGAATTTAAAAAAAAACTTTAATTTCTAAACATTTACTTAATTTCAGTGATGATAGCGAAAAATTATCTTCAAAATGGCGTATCATTAATTTTGATGCAATATTAATGGATATATTTTATACTGATAAAAACATATTTGAGTTATTTATTCAATTATGCGTAATACATATTGTAGCATTTTTATTTAGCGCCTCAGACATTTGAACGTGGAAGCCTTAATGTTGCTAATTGCTATATGGCATAACTGCTCCTACTATCGTTATGCTAATGTTATACTAAATATCGTTATGCTTACGTAGGCATTAATCGCATCATTTACCATCATCTTTAAATATAAATTAGTTTTACAATGTGTACAACGTGTGTAGAAAGTCATAAAAGTATATTGAAGCATTCATCACCAAGACCATCTTTCTCGTATTGGAGGCTCTGGGCGCATTATAATAATAGGGGCTCGCCGTACGATTTTGACAAAGGACTGTTTTGTCAAAATAAGTATCAAGACTAAATCGACGAAATTCAACATTTATTCAATTAGAGTTTTAATTAGTTTAGACATCTACTTTTAATCCCAAAAAAATCGCATTCCTTTGGGAATGTGATGTAAACGGGAATGTGATATGACCGAATTCCTCGCAGACGAAATCGCGGGCGTAATGCTAGTAGTATATATACATTTCGTACAGTCAGAGAGCCAGAAGCCTACCCTGCTACCCTTCCTTTCCTTTACGTATTAACACCCTTCACCCATCATTACTTTTAAACTGACAACGCTCTGATGCTGTAAATGTTCATGATAATAATCACTTAACATCAGGTGACCCGCCTGCGCGTTTGCCTGTTGTTTTTATAAATTACAATTTTATATTTATATATAATTCTCGAACCTTTTCCGAAAATTCCCTTTTCCCCTTACATGTTCCACGAAAACCCCTTTTTTTAGGCACTTGTAAAAACGTTGTTAATGCGAGAACATTTTATACTTTTTTTATCGACATGCGGCGTATAAAGCTTCTTTTGTTTATTAAACATTATCATAAGCTATCAAGCATTGTAAAGCACTGTTTATAATTAATATAATCTGTCACTTATTGTTTATGTCGGTCAACGTGGTTAACCGCAGCCAACGCGACCCAATTTACGATTGATTGTATAAATTGTGCATTAACTTCGCATTACGTTTTAATCGCAAAACATTAATAAAGGCGCTTGTTAATATTGTGTACTATCAAATTGTTATTTGTTACATAAATATAATAAATATCCAGACTAAATACTGGTATTTTTTACTATGCAGGTGAGATTTTAAATTGTACTAATATTTTATAGGATCAGATTAAATGTGAAGTTAAAATTAAATAACATCGGACAATTTGGTCATATATTTAGAATTGCTCCTTCATAACATCTTCTTTTCTTCCATTTGTCCCTGTTAACTTTTGTTTCAGTAATGTTAATGATTTCACTTTTCACCCTATCAACCCATCTCTTCTGTGGTCTACCTCGACTTATTTAACCCTCCACAATTATATCTAATGATCTTCTTGACCGATACCATGTTCAATTTATTTTGTCAAAAAAAAAAAAAAGAAAATTGTTAAACGCCTGTCAAATCACATCTTGGTATAGCAATAGTTTCGCAATATATTCTGGGTCCACAACCTAAGATAGAATATTTAGATACTTCCATGAGGTTGACGGCACTATCTCACCGGGCCTCACATGTTTAAAACATAAGCGCAGGCAACGCAAAAACTCTGAATAAGCAATGATAATTTATTTTTCCGTAACCTTGGATTGGGTGACCGCACAAGATACTTCGGACGAAGAAAACATTCGATATTTTTCTGTTCGGTCAAAGTAACTGTTAAATTTATATTTTCATAAACACTTTCTTAGACATGATTAGATGTAACGTTGCTGTGAATTAATTAAGGCTTACTTTAAGGCTTGATTAAAGCTGTAAAGATCGTAAAAAGTTTTATTAAAATGTTTGTTTATGAACAAGTCTTTCGATACATAAATAAGTAATATTTGTACTAATTTTTTATGATGAATTAAGAATGCGCTTTTTATCATTACAATCTAGGAAGTAGCCATTAGCCAAAGAATTGAATTGAATCTATTAAGTTCTTGTTTCAAGTAAATTACATTTGCGTATTTAGAAAAATCGATGATTCGCTATAAATCCAATTTTAAAGAATATGAAAAAAATGTGAAAAGTAATTCTATCCAACATAACCATACGAATATATTGTAATTGTTTTAATCATTTTATATAAATAATTGGAAAGTTAGGTTTGCTTTCACAGTGCAAACTAAAAATATCATCTACACCAGAATATACTTCCTAGACGATTTTAGAAATGTTAAAAAATTGAACAATTTGCTGTACAATACACATATTTCCATTGCTATTATTTCACATAGTCAGATGTAAACAGCACACAGATTTAATAAGGTAAGTAATGGTCGATCGTAATGGTGGCCATTTTTGAACGCGAGCAACGTAAACAATTCAATTATCCATTGCAAATTAAATTATAAGTATTTACGATGTTATTCGCTGCTAGTACTTAGATATGACTTATGTATAAAATATGTTACTGATTAATACCTGCTATTCATGTTTATTTCAAATACCTATTTAAAAAATTGGTCAATTGTCTAGTTGTGTGATGTAAAGTATTGAAATATCAATTTAACCATTCTTGTTGTTGTTCCATTCTTTGACTGTTGTTTTTTATTACGTATATATTTACTAACCTACGTACATAAGCATATCGTGTAACACAAAAACGGCTAGCCGTAGAATTATGAAATGAATATTCAGATCTGACATAATAATGGCTGCTAAAAAATGTTCAAGTCAATCAAGATATCTTTTGGGTTTTAATATTTAACAAGAATGCAAAGATGATTTATTGTCTATATGTGGGAATATTTTAATGCTTACTAACTTTACCTCGCCTTTTTATGCTTGTAAAAAAGAAGAGACATGTTCAGCAGTAAAAGTTTTCAGGCTAAAGGAAGAAAATGATTATTTGAGTGCTTTAAAAAAAATAATTACGTACAATAAATTATATGTTCACTATTACTTCTTTCGTTGTCGTCATTTAAATAAAAAGCGTAATTTAATCCGAATTGAACGATTTGTTTAGAATTTCAGAGATTTAAATGCAAATGCGGAAGAAAAATCAATACCTATAAAATTCAATCCGATTGAAATTCACTATATTAACTCATTGCCATGTACCATTCTATTGTCATTTGATAAATGTATTCGATTGTACAGGCTATAGTTAATAAATAATATAACACTATGAAATATTATGGACAATAACGATCGCGGTTCAGATGCCTAGCAGCCTACGCAAGCCTCCACTTTATTAGCATAAATATTTGGAAGCTTTCTAGGTCAACGTAGGCTTACTGGTTTTTGCTGGTATTTTAGGTATACTGTGATTTTAATATCTGAATTATTTATCAGGTTCTATATTACCATATAAAAAGTCTAAATGAGAAAGTGACTGATGCGTTGTCACGGCTAAATTGCTGAATTGATTTTAATTATTGTTATATATAATATTTAAATACAAGGAAAAAAACGAACAAACAGTTTCACCTAATGTTAAGTGGTTATTGTCGCTCATGTACATCTGCAATAATTTTACGTTTGACGCTTGAATCCTCATAAATTGTAGCGTTCAGACCTCAGGAGAATGATCATTCTACGGCCTGCACGTACGCGCGAAACAAGGATCATACAAAAAGGAGCACATTGGATACAGACCTGGAATTCAAGTTGTTTAGATGATATCAAGTCCTGAGGCGAAGTCTGTGATGTTAAAAGCGTGACGATGTCACTATAGACTCGCTCAAAAGGGAAGTGCCCCATTGTACAGACTTTAAAAACACTCAGAGAGCCAACGTCCCTCTGTACATTTAAAGGTTTTAAAAAGTCTCGCGTCTCAATCCAACCTAGCTACCCAATCATATTTTGGGATCGTCGACGATGCGAATTACCTGGCATTGGATGGAGTCAAAGGGTAATAATCTAGATTACTTCATTTTTGAGGAGTGTACATTAAATATAAGTAACATAGGCAACTTTCTTGTAAAAAAACTAACCTTAATATGTTAAGGTTAGGTTTTTTAGCATAATTTACTTACATTTATACTTGTAGACTATTTCTTATTTCTACACTAACTTAAAATCTCGCTAATAAGGTTACGGCAAGCTGCTTGTATAATTTTAATACTTTATTTTAATTATCTATTTACGTTTCTTATTATTTTTATTTTTCTTTATAAGCAAGACTTTAAAGTATATAAAAATTTTGAATCTGCAAAACAACATTAACTCAAACACAAAACTGACAATTAATTTAATCTAAATACCGTATAATGTTAGTAACAGATATAATTAAGACTTTAATAACGAGATATTTTTAAGTGTGTTAATTTAAATTTAATGTAAATTATATAACAAGCTATACACTATACACATTAAAATATAAAATTAGCTTACGTCAGTTTGAAAACTAAATCTGCAAAAATAATCAAATATAAATATTAAAAAATAAACCAAATTTAAAAACGAAACAAGTACACTAAAATTAAATATTATCTACATTTTGAAGTCGGTCCTAAGTAAAACATTTGCAGTCGGTGTTAAATATTTAAAAGACAACCATTACGATTCCGGTTAAGAAGGTTCAGTATAATATTGAAAGTGACAGTGCGTGGTATATATATACCACAATTATGTCCGATCAAATATATATATATATGTTTGATCGGACATAATTGTGTTATAAAAATAGGATTTTTTAGGAAGATAATACAAAAAAGTAAAAATTTGAAGCAAGAATACCTGTATACAAAAATAATGAGAACCAATTGAGTTGGTATCATTTATGTACACTGTTAATGACATTAGTTACATATATCTTCAACTTATCTTAGCATTGTCAGTCTATACTAATGTTATAAAGCTGAAGAGTTTGTTTATTTGATGGAACTACTGGTCCGATGTGAAAAATCCTTCCAGTGTTAGATAGCCAATTTATCGAGGAAAGCTATAGACTATATATTATCACGTTAAAACCAAAAGGAGCGGAGCACCAATAAAGAATGTTTCAAAATTGAGGGATATTTTCCTATTGAGAGAGCTTACGCTGCGTGCGCTGCGTAAACGGTTAAAGTTTCGCAAAAATCAGGTATGACAGAATTGTTTCTCTTTAAAAGGTCTAAAAAAAGTCCGCGACAGCATATGTCTATCTTGTGAGCTAACCTTAGCTCACTATAACCTTTTTTATGCTAAGCAAATTTGTTCGAAAATAATGCATTATTACCCCAAAGTAAGTATTCCATGCGGACGAAGTCGCGGGCGGAAGCTAGTATTTTATATAGTAGGTACCTTATATTTATTTAATGACTAAATATACAATAATGCCTTTAAATTAATTAATATAGCAAGGGTCAAAAGTATAAAAATAAATGTAATAAAACGTAACATAAAAGTATTTCGAGAATCTTTTACTTTTTTTTTACAGTTTTGCATCCGACTTCAAAAATGAAAGGAATCAATTTCAAGTTTTTTTTTAATTTTTGTTACCTTAGAACCCCGTTATGTCTAAACCGATTTTTAAAATTCTTTTTTTATTTCAAAGGGTATACTGTCAGTTTAGACGCATTTTTTCAAAATAAGTTCCGTAGTTTGGTTTTTAAATCAAAATAATTACCCTTATAGTTTCGCCATGTCCGTCGGTCTGTCTATCCCTCTGTCTGTCTGTCTGTCCGTGGCTTTGCTCCGAAACCCTTAACACCAGAAAGCTGTAATTCGGTATGAGTATACATATGAATTACGCCAAGAAAGTCGTACAATAAAATCTTAAAAATATTTTTTTCAGGGTGTCTTCCCTATGTGTTAAGAGAGACCATAAATTTTTTTTCTCATTTATCCTATGTTATGGGGTATCGTTAGATAGGCCTTTTAAAAATGTTATAGGTGTGGGAAAACCATTTTTCCGAACGACGAACTGTTTCCGAAATATTAAGCTTTGAAGTCTCAATTTTTCTTAGAGTCAAGTGTCCCCTCCCCTACCCACTAAACTGCTGTGTCTAAAAATATGAAAAAATTCACGATCGTGGTACATATAATGAATTTAAAAGGAAAATTATCACGGCTATGTGGGTTCTTATGGTTATCGAGTTATAGATGATCTAAGTAAAAATAAATATTTCACATTATGTAAATATTAATATTTTTAAATTAATATATGAATTTAAATGAATAAATAAATAAATATTTAATAAGTTTAAATTAAAATAAAATATAAAATAAGGTATAAAACAATGTCTCAATAAAATATTAGCTCAGTATTTACCTACGGCGCGGCGTTATAGCGAAAGAGCGAGTTAACAATCAAACAAACGAATTCACTTTGGCATTTATGGTATAATATAAAAGATACGGATTACGTACCTATCTCTTATTCTCTTCTTAAAGAGAAATTAAAAATAATTTTATAATAATAAAAGGTTTAAAATTGTAAGTACGTATATTGTATAAACTGACTTAAAAAAGGAAATTCCCACTTCGTCGTAAACTTTTTTACGAAAATAGGTACTCGAAGATTGCTTGACCGATCTTGACAATTCTGACAACTACGGAACCCTACATAGTGCGTGGCCCGACACGCACTTGGCTGATTTATTTAAGTATTAATTATGCACAAACCAACGCCTGTGTGGACAAAGCTGCAGCCACAAGCCACTGTGCAAATAAACCAATGGGTGTGTCGAGTCCATTTGTATAACATTTTAATCACCAATCACAAGCGTCATTTATGTAATTTACTGCTCTGCTATTTGCACACAATAACGTTAATGTCTGTTTGGATTTATTTATTTCGAATGATAATAGGATAACGTAGTTTCCTTTATTATCCATTCAATGTGATATACATATCTATACTAATAATAAAATTCTAGCGGGTCGCTGTCTGTACATGGAAGATATATGAAAAAAAATATTATAGGGGGCCTATACCAACGCTATAGAACCCAAAACAATGATTTTTAGAATTCTTATCTGTTTGTCTGTTTGTCTGTTTGTCTGTTTGTCTGTTTGTCTGTTTGTCTGTTTATCTGTGCGTTTGTGCACGCTAATCTCAGAAACGGCTCATCCGATTTAGATGCGGTTTTCACTAATGTATTGTAGTAAGCTTCACTTAACATTTAGGGTTTGTTTCATGTCAATCGGTCCATAAATAAAAAAGTTATGTCAATTTAAGGAATCACGTTGAACATTTTTTTTGTGTTTATAACTAAATACATGAAAGTATATACAGTACTTACATAAAAAAATACATTTATAAAAATTTTGTCTGTCAGTCTGTCTGTCTATCTGTTTGTTCCGACTAATCTCTGAAACGACTTAACCGCTTCTGATGGTACTTTTTGCAGTTAGCAAATGTTATAAGGAGTGACTTGGGTGACTTCTATTTTAGATATTTTTAAATCTATATATGTATATGAAAAAAATTCTAACGAGTCGTTGTCTGTACATGTAAAAAATTTGATATATATATATATGAAAAAAAAAATATTGGAGGCCTTTACTTACGCAATAGAACCCAAAACAAAATTTGTTAGAATTTTTGTCTGTTTGTCTGTTTATCTGTGCGTTTGTGCCCGCTAAAAAAAGATATGTCAACTTATGGGGTCACGTCGAACATTATTATGTGATTTTCACTAAATGCATGAAAGTACTTACATCAAGTACTGTCACTCTGTTTCTTACGACTAATCTCTGAAACAGCTGAATCAAATTTGATGGGACTTTCACTCGCAGTTAGAGGATGTCCATTAATCACGTGAGGCCCAGAGAAGGGAGTGGGAATGGAAGAAAACAATCACAAAATATCACAAAGTCTAAAAAGTTCTTAAAAACATTACAGCAGCCCCTATAGCTAATATTATAAGGATTAAATTAGGCTACTTATATTAAAAAATATATTTATTTAATCAATAAGTAATAAAGAGAATTACACGATAACAAAATATTGGAGAAACCAATAAAATAGTGAACATTTTCCGATTTAAGAAGGGAAGGTATACATCTATACAAATAAATAAAATTGATGTGTCTGTTTGTAATTTTAAATAAATGCATATGAAAGTATACACGGTACTTACAACAAAATTACCAATTTTAAAATTTTTGACTGTCTATCTGTCACTCGGTTTGTTTCGGCTAATATCTGAAACAGCTGGACCGATTTTGATAAAACTTTCACTAGCAGAAAGTCAATTTTATAAGGAACAAAATTAAAACCAATGAAATAGTGAATAATATCTGATTCAAATAGGGAAGATATATATTATATTAATATAATCATTTTAAAAAATAATATATTTACTGGGTAATTTTTTTACTGGATATGATAGAACAAAACCGAAACTATAAGCAAAAGCGAAAAATAATTTAAGTCACAGAGCCGATTGTGATTAAAACTAAAACTGCATCATTAGTTTTTTGAAAAATAAGTTTTCCTAGCCAGAAACGAACACGTCCATTTTGCAAAAAAATAACATTCTGTAGTATTGCACCATCTGATACCTTCATACATTATAAAGATCTACTTTAGTGAGGTAATACTATACAGTAAACGGCAACAAAAAGAAACGGCTATTTTTTTACAAAATTCTATCAAATTCTTACATTAATTAAATCTTTAGCAACGGAATGTTGTAACGCTAATAGCGAGTGAGTACAATAGCCGAGTCCAGTGAAATATAGATTTTCAACGAATTGATTCATCTTTTTAAGAATTATCTAAACCTACCTAGGTAACTGAGTAGATGACGGGGCCAAAACAAACGTGACATTCTATCAACTTTGTATAACTCACATAGAAAAAAAAGACAAACATAAAAGAAGTTACTGTGAGTAATTCATTTTTTATATTTTCGATTGTATTGTTTACACTCTTCCTCACTTTAGTAAATGACTAGCATTTTGATGGAATTTATAAAGAAATCGTTTGAAGTAACGCACATTTTTTTCTAAACTTACCAGATCCCATGATTTAACCCACATATTTGATTATGTCTATGTAGAATCGAATACTTAACTTAATTAATGTATAGATTTAATGTTATTTTGTAAAAAACCTTTTCCTTTAATTTGCCGCTTACTATTATTTTCCAAAAGTTGATCTTTACAAGTGACACTATTAGGTGGTGCAATAATACAGAATGTATTTTTTTTAATTAGTGTGTTCTATTTCTGGCCAGGAAAATCATGAAATAAATAAAATTATAATGCAGTTTTAGATTTTTCAAAATCGAACACGAGACTCCATTAAGTATCTTTCGCGATTCCTTATAGTTCCGGATTTGGCCTATCAAGTCCAGTTAAAAAAGTCACCCGATATATAATACAAGGAGAACCTCGGCGGGAATACACTGTTATACAGCCGAAATTTTATAGACTAGCACAAAACACTTTTCTTCAACATTTATAGTGAAAACCGTGGAGGAATACCGTATCTGAATTAGAGTCTGCTTATAAATACAACCAGAAAGTTCCCAAATCCAAAGTAAAAAGCTCCTTTCTTGAGCAGCACCGCAGACTATTATAACCTTGCTTTGCAGGAGACATGCCAAGCAATCTGTAATCCACGCGAACGAAGTCGCGGGCACAGCTAGTATTAATATATAATTGCTATTAAGCAATCAGTCATTGAGGTGACTCGATAATTGCAACTTGAATATTGACTATGTGCACAATATAGCGTCACTATCGACCAGGGTTGCCAGATGGCCGGAAAATCCGGGACTGTCCCGGAATTTTGCGTATTGTTCCATGTCCAGGAATAGGACTTTACTGTCCCGAATTCCAAACACCTACTAGATTTTCATAAATAATATGACCAAGATGGTAATTTGATTCGGAATAGCATGTAGATGATTGAAAAAAATATTTTTTGATCTTCGCTAAAAAGGGTTTACCAAACTTAGACGTTCAAAATTCTTTGATTAACATATACGTACATCCATTTTTCACTTCCAGACGAGATTTCAAGCATTAATAATTAATTTACTCTTATTGTTTTAACAGTAGTGTATTTAATGTTACACCCCGACTTTGTTACCGAAGAATTGTTCCGGAAATTATAAAATTTTATCTCGCAACCCTGGTATCGCACCCACGAAAAGAATTGAAGGAGGATTTGCTGTTGATCCAATTTCTATGACAAAGCATTCTAAAAAAGTTGGGATTGTAGCAGGGTAAAAGAGGACCTTCTTAATGATGTTTTTTCTCAGTTTGCGCAGGTTGGAACAGTGAAATAAAGTATACTTACATTGGGCTACACTAATATAATAATTTTATTGTACTTGTATAATATGTACGAATTAATTAAATCTTCTAATATAAACAGGAAAAATGTGTATAAAAATTAAATATAACTTTTAAAAGTTTTAAAAATAAATGCAATAGTTAGTATTTAAATAATGCAAGATTTTTTGTACTTATGTAAAAAGAGAATTCAAATTCCTTTAACATACATTTACACTTATGTAACGAAATTAACATTAACGAACTTAACTAGCTTCGTTCCGTAGTTTAATATATGTAGTTTTTTTTTAATTACGACCAAACGAGCAGGCAGCCAGGTGCCAAGTACCGCCGTCCATGACCATTTGCAGTACTATAGGAGCCACAAATTTTGCCACAAATGTTGCCATCTTAAAATGGAATATGAGTTGAAGGGAAAAAAAACGAAGTAAGGACAGAAATGTGGATGGGATTAGGCTTTCAGCTCTCTCACTCATTGTAAAAAAAACCAGCTAAATGCTTTACTTCATACAGATTTACAGCATTAATGTAGTATAGCCATAGTCGAGCTAATCGTCAGCGATCTATAGCCTAGCTATAGTGGGCTACATTTGGGCTTTGCACAGTATTTACTATTTATATTTCGAATCAGAATGAAATCCATTGAGGTGTTACAGCGTAAAAAAAATTACTCGCTCAAAAACATTTAACTTTTAGGCAAGAATTACACTTACACGTTTTTCTCTCAGACTTTTATAAAAATTTACATACATTTTTGCCTTTGCTTTACACCTAAAAGAATTTACTGTCAGTGCCTTCATTTTTAACAAACACAGCTTTCGTAAGTAAATATTTACGAAGTATATGTTACTAGGTTACAAAGTTGTTTTATATCAGTTAAGAGAGTAAAATTTAGAAATGTATTTCTCGCCTTAGATTTATCATACTTATTCATTTGATAAGTTGACTTACATAAATTTGCGACGAAGTATGCACTTTCGTCGTACATATGTTTATTTATTTAGAAATTTTAGTTGCGTTCCCAGGAGATAAGAAACATGATATTCAATAATTAGAATATATATTTAGAATTATCATTAACTGAATAACCGGATGCTTTCGGGTTGGTTTTTATTAGTAGCGATAGTTGCACGTGTGTCGTTTAAGTATAGGTACAGTAGTCATTTGTAACATGTCGATAAAAACTCGTTTGCCGTTACATACACACAGGAAATATACATTTTAAGTTGCAATAAAATTGCTTATTTAATTTCATTTTAAGCGAATTTACATGACTGTAATGATAACAATTATTATAATTTTTTTTAAGTCTTAAAAAGAAGATATAATAAAATATTTGTATCATCATATTTTCTTAGACACTACTAGAATTGCCTATTATAATATTTATTTTTGGATTGTTCTCGATTCGTTCCAAAACCATTAATAAGGAAAATATAGTAAGATGTCCTGGGGCCAACTACGAAGTTTCCCGGCCCAAAAATCTATATATTTTAGATGGGATTCCAACGCCAGTTACAACTAGTATATACATAAATAAATAAAAGACATTGGACATTTCAAATGATAGTGAAAACTTCAATGAAACTATTTTAATAGTTGAATTCGGTCAAATTCACAGGCAAGAGAGGAATTCGAATCGAATTTGTACTTGAGTAGAATAAAGCAGCAAGTGGCAACAATAATTAACCTTGTAATATTGTCTCAATATGACTCACGTTCAACAAGGCGCTGCTCGAGACCAAACAAAATTAAGCGAAGTCGTATACGAGTATGTGGCTGTCAACGAATGTGGAAATTCGCATACTTTTCAACCGCATTCAATAAGAAGGAGGCTCTCAATTCACAGTGTATTTCTTTCAATGTTTGTTTACTCAGAACTCTTATAATTTTTCAACCGATATTATTCAATTTGTAATGATGTACTTTCAGAACGATACTATAGATTTTTTATCAATTCGGTTCAGTAGTTTGTTTTTAAAACCAAATAACTGGTATAAGTAATCAAGTCATCCAAGTGAACAAAATTACGTAATAAGAAAAGTTTCTGTAAGAGCAAAAACCGTAAAGAGTTTAAAAATATGTATTGTGAGCCTTACTATAACGTAATATTTTTATTATATATATTTTTATATTATATATAATATAATTTTGAGTCACAAAGCAACATTTTAGGGTTTAATTTAGGATTGAAGAGCCTGGAGTGAAAGTTGACTTTTCGCAAACTTGCGATGACTATGGGATGAGGTCTAAAAACCAGATCTACGACGCTCTAGACTACACAATTTTATTCTAAACATTATCAACTTCGTTCCTGCTATTTTGATTTTGATAAAACCAATATAATTGATAATTAGGGGTTATCTGAAGTAGGTATATTTCATTATTACTTCCGCGTTTACTTTTCATGTATATGGTGGGCGCAGACATGTTTGTCTCCAACGGACGCTTTTACGTCATATGAATAATTTAATTATGAAGTTTGAATGTTTGATATTAATAACTAATCAACAAATATTATAAATGCGAAAGTTAGTAAGTGTGTATGTTTGTTTCTTTTTTACACTTAATACATCTTCTTAAAACTATATTAGCATATATTTTTCAGATATTTTTAACGATATTTTTGTCTCTCAATAGCAAATTTTATTTATATGTCACGGCTCAAAAGTATTTTTGTTTCAATTATACTTTTTTTTTTAATTTTTAAAAACTTCGAGTCAAGTTTTAATATAGTACTTGTAAGCTTGCAAAACTAAGAATGTCAATTACAGCCAGATAAACGGACGGAATAATTCTATACACTAAAAACATTGAATCTAAGTAATTTTATCCCAAAACAAGTGTAGCTTCGATCACCTCACGTGATTTCCGCATGAATTACAAATAACAGAAAAATAAAATTTGATTCGGTTATGCAATAATAAAAATTGAACGTTTATTTTGTTAGATACAGCTCGTATCGCTACTATCCTAATCACGCTTGCGTAACTTTTTATCGGTTCTTTAAAATACAATAATAATCCATTTCAAAAACAAGTTTGTTACATATGAAAAATCTTATCTCCGGGAGGTTACATTATTTATGAATCTTGCTATTAGGTTAATTTTGTGCTTAATTAAGTCAATTTCATTTAAAATGTATAACAATAAACGATTTAGATAAGTTCTTAACATCGATAGTAAAATGACAACTTTGTGATATCTTATTGACTATATACACTAAGCCTGCCGTGATACAACTTTTGGGAAAAAAATTTAAAAAGAAAAAAGCTGACAATTTGCCTATTGAGACCATTTAAACCAGCCTACACGATACTTTTGCTGTGAAATAGTGAATTGGTTGTCTACCTTCTGATTCTAGATGATGCTGAAGCATTCTAATGCTCATCATCATCAAGGTAACGCACTTATGTTATTTTAATATCACACTATAGTAAATTTCGAGTCGATTATATCAGTAGAAATTGCTTAGATCATTTTGATTTTAAAAAATAATACACCTTTACGTGAAATAGTAATCCACTAGTGTCACTAATAAGAATCAAATTTTGGGAAGTATTTTTGGAAAATATATACTTTTAAGAAGTACACACAGCAAACTGTTAATGCTAGATTACAAACTTGTTATTTCATTATCATACACATAACCATTATTATGTACGTTTTTTAAATAAAATAACAAGTTTTAAACAGTAAAATTAGTTTCAATATTTTCTTTTGTTCAAAGCAGGGGTTTTAAAAGGCAATATATTAAATCCGCTGTACATTAAACTAGAAGCAATAATCCGCTCGCACTATAAAAATCATAGGTACTATTCAAAAAGGCAAAGACGTAAAACTTGAGGTTTTTATGGCATCAGGTGCTGTGCATACGTGACGCGATCATGGGACGCCGAACACAAAGGAGGCAGAAAAAATTGATCCACGGGAATACCCTAGCGCAATCCTGATATTCCTGTCCAACATAACAATAGATACATCAAATCAAAGGGATAACGTCCTTAAAACATAAGGGATAAGATTCATATTCATTGAACATTACACGACAAGGGCTGCTTAATTTTTCGATGAATACATAGTAGCTAGGCGTTTGTGACGGCGAGGCGCAGGGAGAGTGAGAGTGAATCGATTATGCAATTGCGTAATTGTGTAGTGGAGCAATTAATTTATGCGCCTAACGCAATCTTTTTATATGCACGCATCGCTTGTTAACACCACTTGAGGTTGTCATAACGCTTTTGTTACATGTAAAGAGTTTTAGCTCATAATTTTAAACTGTTAAAGGTCGTTGTCCGATGAACTTGGCCGCTTGATGTGGACGTTTTTTTTTTCGGATTTCGAGCACAAAAATCTCGACAGATAACCGGACGGTATTTTTATACTGTTAAAAATACGTGAAATTATGGTAATTTGTAAATGTTTTGGGATTTTGAACAAAAACAAAGATCCGATGTTATCTTTGCCGTGCACATTTTTACTGGCACTCGTAAACTTCAATCACTCGTCGTTGTACATTCAACGAATAAAGTCCTCAGACTTTTATCTCAGATTGTACCTATTCTACTATATTAGGCGTATTCAAGATATTTAAAAAAAGCTATTTTTTTTTAATCATTGATTTCGTCTACACCTTGAAAATTAAAAAAAAATAGGGTTTTGTACATTGGATTGAAACTCAAGTACGAAATGAATTTCTTTGTATATTCATTTTAATTCGTCAAAATTATTTATTGAAGAAAACAATTGAATTTTTGAGTGTGTTCATAAAAGTTTATTCAACAGCGTTCCCATAGTCACGTAGTGCGGGCGCAAAGGACTTTAAAAGCTATTGTGTGAGGATATTGGGAACAAAGGGGCAAGCAATGGGTAACAACAATGACAAAGCTTGTAGCATATGAAGTAGGTACATAGTATAAAATAATGTGTGACATTACTTTGTGTAATTTACATTTGCTTTTGTCCTCAACTTTACCGTAAAAATATTAACTACTGTATTGACCAGTTAAGTGAGATGTGAAAGCCGAATATATAAACAAACATATGTATATAGTTATATTATGTAGTGGTATGGATAATTGAATTCTTAGATATGTTTTTAATGAGATCAAGTAACTTTATTAAGAAAATGGCACTGATAGTCTGATGGTTGCATTGTTAAGTAAGTTATTGTATTACAGATAGAAATTTGAGCAATAATATAATTTTGTTTGGGATTAGTTTCAATCGTTGGGTTCTGTTATTGAAACTCACAGTACATTTATCAGTATAGTAATAACATTTTTTATTAGGGATATTTTCAATCAATTTCCTGAAACAACTAACAAAATGTTTGAAATTCGATCTGTTGAAAAAAAAAACGATATATAGTAAGAAAGTAGCTAAGAAAGGATTTTCCAAAATTCATCCCCTAAGAGGATGAAACGGGGGGTTCAAATATTGTACGTAGAAATGTAGAAATCAAAACTTAATGCAAGAGAAGCCGCGAGCAACAGCTACTGTTTATTTAGTCTAAATTAATAATTTAAAAATAACTTATTATTTGAGTCCTAAATCCTTGAAGAACTTATAAAGTAAAAGTTGTTCAGTGTTACGTGAGGCAAAATATTATGATTTATACAAGTAGGTAGTATAATGAAAATACATGTTTTGCCAACTTAGCAGCAGTCAGACTTTAGGCGACTTTATTATCTGACTGCATAAGGTTTCTCTAATCAAGGGGGCCTCCAAATACCCGACGTATTGCGTAATTCTTGGAATTCTTCGTATTTTTTCTCGGAACTGAACGTTTTGCCATCTAAGTGCCCTTTTTTCTGCTTAAGAACGTAATTCGAGAGGAATCCCCATAATACCTTTTTGCATTTTACGCGAGTGTTTTAAAAAAAAGTTATATTCAAGTTTCGTATATATTACATATCTAAGTAACTTTACATTGTTGTATTGCTATACAAATCCTGGTGACTAAAATTCTATGAAATAAAGTCGATGTTTTAGCAGTATATAGGCATACATTCACATATTCAAAACGTTATTACCCTATGTCATATTCAATATTTATTAGCTTAATTGTTGTTTTTAAAGCTTAACATGATTTATTTTATGTTTATTATTTAATAAAATAATAGAATAACATTATAAAAGATTAAAGTATTTGAGGATTTCGGCACTTGCTTTATCATCTTGTTATTGTTCAACATTTGGAAGTAAATCTTCGAGATAGTTATCATACTAATAAAAATAGGCAATGTTATGTATGACATTATCGTCGTAAAGCATGTACCTATGTATATTTATTTTATCTAGAGTTTGCTCAGTGAACGAAATTCAAGAATATTTTAAAATGATATTTTATATCTATAGACTCTACTACTATACTATTTGATGTTAGAAATCTGTACTCATTTCCAACTTTGACAAGCTCCTCAATTGGCCCTGAAATACTCTCCTGTCAAACTCAGTCGCTAGCTGCTGGCTAGGCAACGTCGCCATTAAAATTGCCAAAATCCTTAAGTTCCTGTTTTGTCATTACCCTTATAAAATATACTTGCTTTTTAAAGAAAAATGTACAAAACTGTCTTGACTTTGCCTTTGCCATTTATGTATAGATGTTATTGTTGAATTGTATGTATTAAATTTAGGAGAGCATAATTAAGGAGCTATTGTATTCAGTTGTGTTGAGAGAATTGAGGCATAAACCAAGTTAGCTATCTTTACTACATGCAATAAAACTGTAAAGAAGCTATCTAATTTTAGAGACTAATCGGTATAAATAGCTTGTTGATATAGAGACCAAAAATACAGTTTTCGTCTGCCTTTCTTTGTCTGTCATATCTTGCAGTTGTTTTTTGAAGATCCTTATATTAAATGCTTATAAACTGCTAAGTGCGTTTTTAATGTAGGTATAATTAGTGACAAATAATAAGAAATAAAAAAAAACATATTTTCAAATGTGAACGTTTTTCAGGCTTCATGAAACCATTTTTTTTTATATTTTTATTATGATCAATCAAAACACAAAAGGTACATAATACAAAAGCACAATCAACCTTTTTATTATTATTATAGAAAAAATGTTTATTTTTTCATTTAGATATGGCGATATGCCTTTTATCAATTAGACCTATATAACTTATCAGGGCTTAATTAAATGAAATAATTTATTTATTATGTCTGAACGTTGGTCGATGAGGGATCCGTTCAATCTTAATTCTCATACAAAATTATTATCTAAGAGCTGTGTCTTGTTTATTAGCACTTTGTTTTGGCATCAAAATAGCATTGATTTATCTGACATGTTTTCGACGATAACAGAATCTTGGTGTATCACAACATCACCCGATGTTTATATTTACATTGAACACATGATCTGAGACTCCGGACGATGATAATTCATTGGTTATTAAAAGATACCTAGGCAATGCTATAGAATGTGACTTTATCAACACCATGGTGAGACATAACTTGAATACATATTATGTTTTGGTTTTATATCATTGCTTGGTGTTTGTTATGTTATTCTCAGTCACGTAGGCCCGAGAGCGAGAGGTCCGATGTTTGAGTGAAGAGATATGATCAGAAGAGAGTAAATGGAAGTTAGAGCGAGACGCAAGAGTGGCGTGACAACAAACATGGCGACGCCGGTTGCCGGTCGAACCGGTCCGTCCGAACCACGTGCTTACTGCGCCGTATACCCGCTCCCGTACGATGTTTGTCAACAAACGCCCTATGAAGGTCATTCGTGAAGGGTTGGGAAGACAAAGGACTCCGTATTGCATAATGTCATAAACAAAAGATTTTTTTTTGAAAACGGGATTATTTGTAAGAAGCTTATAGGATATTTTTGTAATAAAACCATAATTGGCACTAATGGGTATGTTTTTGTGGATTTGTTTAGTTTTTGCATTTTTTAACAGTTACGGAATGATAAAAGATTTCCATTTTTGTTTAGATTAGATTTTTTTCAGCCATTAGCATATAGGCTCATTTTATAAAGTTAATAAAGCTTATAATATAAAATTAAATTCGATTTAATAATTTTTAATAAAATATCAAATGATTTGCGTTTATTGATAAAGTTATTTACAAGTTACAGAATCAGCTGATTTGTCGGTATTGATATACTGAATAACTAAATATTTTATACGTTTAACATTTTAAACAGCATGATTACGTGGGTTTGGGCGTATCTAAGATGATGCAATGACTCGCAAATGGTAAACAATACATGAAAACAGAATCACGTGAACAGTTTTATTGAAGAATATCGATTATTACTTTTTTCTTTGTTAGGTTAAACAAGAACATCTGGTTTCTATATGCGTACCTAAAAGCTATGAATGCCGTGCTGTACATCGACGTATGAGAAAAAATAAACGAAAAAAAATGTAAACACGTCAGCGGAGTGAGCGAGACGCATGCGCGGACGAGAGGCCACAACATCAACGACGCACTCGGTAGCGGGGTGGGGGCGCGGGGGGCGACACGATGTGCGCCGCTCCGAGCTGAGCCGGCAACTCCTCAGTTGGATTTTAGAACATCGAACGGGCGGGCGTGTGTAGGATGGATCGCTAACAACACCAGTAGTTTTTTTCATTCCGCCTTCTAGCAGTGTTTGTTTATTACCTTCCGGCACATTTCCGAAAATCCTTCTCGACAGTGGTGCTTATAATTTCTTTAGTTTTAGGCGTTTTAAGTTTTTATCTTGTCTTAAAGCGCCGTTCCGATTTCACGTCGAGAAGGCAGCCGCACAAGTTTGAAAGCGGCTTTTTGAGAGTAGTAACACCTACTCGTAATTTTGTTATCGTTTAACAACACATCAGGCAACAAATCAGAATGGTGAAGAAGATATCAGAAGAAAGTGTAGATAGCGGTAAGTGATAAACATATTTCTTTTAACTTAAAAATATGTAGTTACGACCATGCTTATCAGAAAAAAAATCTTTTCATGACTATTTTATCATTATTGTAACTTTTTAAGTCCTCCTATAAATATATTGATAACTGATATAAAAGAAATGATTGAAAGAATAATTAAACCTTTAAAAATGTAATCGCTTTTAGATAAAAATCGTAGTTAAAAAAGAAAATATGTATGTTTCCAAAAGCTTTTTATTTTTGAAATTGCTAGTAATTCAATACTGTTTAAGTAGTTAGTAATTATTTCGTTTCTATATTAAACAAAGAATTTTGAAGGTAGTGAAAAAATTATTTTAAAGAATTATATTTTCCATTTTATCGTTGTTTTATTGTCCGTAAACTTCTCTTATAAGGATACCCATGCGGATACCTGAATTTTTAACTGTTTGTGAGTATCATTGCATCATGCTCTCGTGACTAATGTTATATTACCATTCGAAACAATTTGCGTCATACATAAAATTGATCTAGGTATGCAAATTAATTAATAGATACAATAAGAGTTTTCATATTTTCTGTGATTGGGAACAAATAAGAATCTATTACAATCAGATTTAATTACTTTGGGTCTTATAGACATACTTTAAAAGATACTTATAAGTAATGCACGTTGCTTAGTATATGCATCATAACACTGACCAATCTTAATGTCTTCAGTGTTAAAGTTTATAGGTGTGTTGTAGCTTGTGACGCGTCGCTTAGTGCAGTTATTTCTGTTCCATTTACAAGTATCGGCATTTCAATGCCATTAGTTAGGCCTTTACTGAAGGTTTTCTTTCTCTCAAAATGTATACATTTAGACTAAAGGAAGTATTCAAAAATCTGTGTCAATAATGTTAAAAAATATATATTTTTAGTTGCTGTAGACTGTATAATGAAATTTTATAATTGCAAAACTGTTTTTGTAAGAAATTGTTTTTTTTTGCGATCGTTAATGTATTTGTAAGAACTTTGTGTAGCCTTTTTTTTATCATAACCCATGTTTTATATGATTACACTAATTTATACTTCACAAATTATATCTTTATTAACAGATCGTGATTTGTTTATTACCATCATGTGAAATTATCAAGATTTATACAGCATATAAATGTATCCTGAAAATTGAAAGTTTTTACACGAAAGATAAGAATTTCACCAAAAAAAAAAAATATATAATTGCATTTACAATGACCTAAAGAGGACGTTTACTTGTAACTTTACACGCGAGTATAGAATTTCAAGAAATATAAAATTAAATTTATTACGTAAGTAATGTCATTTGACCAAATTTTTTTTTTTTGTTTTCAATCAAAAATTGTTTTGTTCATTTTAATTCATAAGAAACTCAGAACAATGTAAGATTTACATTTTTTTAAACTATATTTATAACAATTGTTTCCATGAGTTATACTATCACGTTTACTGGCTTTTTTCTATGAATGCGTTAATAATTTAATGCAATTTCTTTATTATCCACGCTTGTATTTCAACATGGCCGCTGAAGCGCGACGCCCCGCGGCGTTCATTGCCAAGGTCACCTAACATCAAACTGCGCAACGAGCTTGGGAACATACATACAGAGCCTAGGTACACATTATACCGATATGTACAAAAAACGAGTAAAATCGTCACTGATATTTTTAGAACTCTGGAAAGATCTTCATAAACCATTTAATGAACGGAATAATAATAATGAATAAATGCCTCTGCGATTATTTCTATGAATTGTCAAATATTTTTCGAGTTTATAAAACTTGAAAAATATTTTCACGAAATTACAATAATCAAAAAACTAAAACAATTAATCACATAAAACTTCTATGTTAATAGGTTGATCACATCTTAATTATTAATTAAACAACCAAAAGGCATACTGTACAGATTGTAATTCTATAAGTATTTTATATTCCAAATTTTTATTTACGGCGTCCATTTTATGGTTTTCGTTGATTAAACTAAGCAATTTTCGTTATCGAAACGGAGTAACCTTGGCCGTGACAAATTTCACGATAAAGTGTAATGAAAAAATTTGCTTTCCTTTTAACATCGATAAGTTCTTAATCAATTTGACATTCATGATTAATTTCATAGGAAACTGTTATTGCCTTAAGGCATCAAAAACTAAGTGCATAGTTCACCCATAAGTTGGGTCCTGACGCAAAAATTGCTGATTAATTAAGATGAAGGATATAAGATAAGATATATATATTGCAATTCCTGTTATAGTTATTTACACACATGTACTTATATTTATGAGTGTATATATCGCTTACATAAGTTGTTCGTTATATATGGAACTAATAAATGACCAGTGAAAGCGGTTAGGTAAATTGCACAAATAGCTTCGCCCTCATCGAGATTTCACTCGGATAACTATCTGGTTTAGTTTAGTGACAGTGCCAGGTCGAGCTGGCAATTTATACATCATTGCTGTACATTTAGTGTAACCGAGTGTACTTTGATCTTTGAGTATAGTTATTATACCTGCTTGCGGGTTTCATTTAGCACAGAACAGTAACTCGTTCACCTAACTAGCTCCTGCATCTTTGTTGCTAAGAAATTATCTTGTCTAAACATTTTACAGTAAGGGCAATGGCGAGCAATTAGAAAGTTAGTCGTTTGTTGCTAGCTCGAGGGTATATAAAAGTATTGAGTTCTTTATTCAAATTATAGATCGTGACCAAGATTAATACCAACGACGTTATTAGAAAGCGGAAACCTTACCGAGTAGGGCGCAGTGTCTTTTTGGAGAAAGAAGAAAAGTTTTATAAGATAATAAAATCACTTATTCATTAAACGACCAATAAAACCATTCATGTCTTGGTATCAGAATTAGAGGAGATTGAAGAGAGTATGAGATCCAACTCTTTGTCTAATTTTAAATTGAAATAATTGCAACTTCACACATCTATTTTTTATAGTGGAGTGTACTTAAAATAAGCTAATTTGATGGAAGTTACTGGGCTTAATGTAACTTACTACTAAAAAATAATGTAAAAATTCTGTTCACGTTTTGTGGTTGAGAATAAAAGAAGATGTAATGAGTTTACGATCAATATTCCGTACAAATAAATCTGTATATTTGTTTTACGAGAACAGTAGTGTTTCCGAATAGTTCTCTCACTTTATCTACGAAAAACCGTAGGTGGATCTTTTTACGTATCTAGGTTTCTGTAGTCATCTTGAGTTCATTAATAAAAAGAATGTAGATATACATTTGAATGAAATTTTATAGTTTTCTGCTCGAATGTTTGTAAACAAGATGTCTGAATGAAGAAAATATATAAATCATAAACAGGAAATTGCATGCATTAAAAAGAGGCGATTGTAGCCGTGGGTGTGCCTCCTGATTGTTACAGTCGCCATTTTATTGCGCGTTTGCTATGTATCCTGTGTTTTGTATGCCGAATAAGCTTTATAAGTTTACAAACGAATTTGTTTCGTACTCCATGGCTTTAAAGGCTATTAATCGTTCCCACAAATTTATAGGCATATCATGTAGCGTTCTATTCCGAGGCCATTGTCTGTAATTATTAACTATCAAGCTCTACTGAACTTTAACTATGGTTTACGATCTTTTGTTTTAACTAATTTATATTACAATTGTCTCATTATTTAACGATGAATGTTTTCATTTTTTAATGTCATTACGCGAATCCTCTGACCGTGTGATACGAGCATGTGTTTTACTGCACCATAACTTCTAAATCCGTAAATAGATTTAGATATATGCCGTATCACTATAATCCTCACGTTATCCTCGATTATACAGGCTACGAAAATCTAAGCAGTCGTGTAAGTCTTTAGTTGTAATTACAAAAAATAATACAAAAATAACAATAATTATAGAAGTGATATTGTAAACAAAAAATTACATATGCTTTAATCTGAAACTAAATTAAAAGTAACATAGGTAAATTAAACAAAGATAAATATATATTCCGTGTTCGTGCTGTTATTATGCGGGCAACACGTTAATATTAGTTTTCAACGCACAACCATTGAGAGTGAGACAGTATCAATAAGGAAGCGGGGCTGATTAATATTATTATTTTACGGAACTCGTCACATACTAATGTTATTTTACAACAGCTGTACGAAAATTATGTTGAATTATTACCATATTAAGTTGTCAAGAAGGCCGACTGGTTTATAAATAAGATAATTTGTGAATCTGTAACAACAGATGAGTCGTTTACACAATAGGAATCGAAAGTGGGTCCGATTGAATTTCCACGATAATCTAATAAAAGGTTACTTATCGGTTATCATAGAAAAGAATTCATAGACTCCGAGTTGAAATGATCGCGTAACGTGGGCGCAGTGCGCACAGTCGCACACGCAGCGATGGGTGCGGCCATGTAGGTCGTTGAACCGGCTTTGTTTGCCAACTCAGCTGCACTCACGTCTCCCGTCTGAATAATACTATCGATGACATAGCGTTCCCAATAGATACAAAGGTCCGATTGCTACAAGTCATTAGCACAATACGTCAACGGATTTTTTGTAATATTCAAATACAAACGGCGAACTCGGTGAAAACTTAACAATGGCCTCGTAAAGAGTATAGTGAGAGCTATCGACTCGGGTCACTTATTGTTGTCGATATGTTATGAATAATTTTTAAACTTGTAAAGGAGAAATTTAAAATGATTAAAGTTTCTACATATTCGATGTCCTCGGAAGTTTGAGAAACTTTGTTTCGTTATTATTACACAATATAATTACGCTTTGTTGTGCTATACTGTGTCCCTTTAGGTGTAAACTGTATTGTGGACGGATGTGAAAGCTGTATTCGCGTCGGCTTTAGTTACACGGTGGAAGGCTACTGGCGGAGATAAGATAAGCTCCGGTCACGTCCTGCTAGTAATATTTATGTTCAGCAAGTGTAAACTAATCTTAAGATGAATCTTGGCTCTATAAATTAAATAAAGACAGACGTTTCGCAATCGATCCTCTGCTCTCAAGACGACCTCGTAACATTTCGAATTTATTGTTTTGACCTGAAATGAGGGATTATATTCAAGTATATATAGATATTGTATCTGTCCCTATATCTCGCTGTCAATTTATTGATAGATAAGTCACTATTTCAATAACAAATTATAATATTGTAATGTAATTTCCTAAAAAAAATATATGCGTTGCTGGAATATTAAAATGTCTGTATTTTTTTGTAATTTGTGACAAAACATAACAAAACCTTTATTGAGAAAACAGAATACTTACATCCAAACTGTATTTTAACTACACCCATTTGAGTAAGTTAAAAATGACCATTTTGTAGAATTTTAAATAAATAGGTAGTATGAATTGGTAGAGTTGAATAAGACTCATTTATTAATTAAATATTTATCGCTATATATAACTGTTCTACTCAGATATATAATTTTAATAACCGATTAAAGAATAATTAATTACAAAACAATAGTGTCAATGATTCATAATGAATTTAATCTATATATTAACTACCGATACCAAGAACTAATCTGCCAATCAACTGAAATATATAATTATTTCTGCATCATATCATTATCTTAAATCGATAGAACCTGCTCATTGGCTATGTACGAAATAGACAAAATAAGGACTGCCAAGTTGATCGTAACCAAACGCAACGCACTTTGTGACATACATTTTGTTATATACTACGTCACGCTTTGACATTTGCTAAATGTTATAAAACATCTACTATTTAACTATTAACATTATCATGAATTCTGTTAAACCTGGATGACGCCACAGTCATATTTAAAATAGCCCATAAAAAGCATCTGATTTTAAACTATGTTTCTATGAAATTACCATGAGATAATAAGTATCTAATTTGTCAACAGGCGTTGGCCGCGGCAGTAGTCAGTCAGGGAGTGAGCGCGAATCAGACGAGATTCCACGAGGGCCAGAGGCGTCCGCGCCGGTGCCCATCCCCGACAGCGAGGACCTGCAGCGGCGCAAGGAGGAGGCGCGCAGGAAACGCCGGAGGAAGAAGCGCTCCGGCAGCTCGGTGGTCACGTCATGTTTTCAAGGTACAATACAATACAAATGTACATTATTGCACATCAAAAATACAAATAACAACACAACAGGTGAATAAACATAGCACACAAAAGGCGGTCTGATCGCTAAAAGAGCGATCTCTTCCAGACAACGTTAGGCGATTAATCATATACAAGAATGGTTCGGAGGTGTACATATTAAAATATATATCGCTGCTTTTCAAGAATATCGATGCAACTAAAAATGATGAATTTTAGGGAATAAGGTTTTTAAATTTCTTTATTAATGTGTTGGTGCATAGCTGCAAAATTTAAACGATCCCTTGATGTTATAACTTTATTGGTTTAAAGAAAATTCATCATCGCAAATCTTTTCGTGATAAAACATCAAAGATTTATGATATATTGTCATACTTAGTTCTATTTGTTAGAATTTTGAATTACTACGATATTCTTGCAAACCAGCGATATATACATATTTAAGTAATTTATTGACGAAGAATTAAAACATGATTGGTCGTAATTACATGACACTGATGTTAGTTTTCACTTTCAAAGTTTCAGTTGCTATGGAAATTGAGTGTTGTAATTTGAATTATATCTGGACGATAAATTAATTCAGTGCTATTCGTAACCAAAAATCTTTGTCGATCTCATTTGTTATCATAATTATCTGATAATGACTGGTAAATTGTGTTAGGAACTTTAGTCTTTTACATTGTATAAGTAGTTGATAATTTTCTAGAATTTTAAAGATCAGATTTCCATGGTTATTTGGAAAAGGAAAGTTTTTAAAAGATTTGGATAATTTAAACAATCACTGGTCAGACTGACATTAAAATTAATTTCATAACTTTACAAGATAGAAAAGTAAGCGCAACCAACATAATACGTCATACACACACATTGCAAGTTAGTCTGCATTTGTGAGGCTTCTATGTCATGCGCGGACTAAAATGCGCAAATAAAATCCCTTTACTTAGCGCATGACGCACAGAAAAAGAACATTATTAACATATTAACAATTCCATGAAATCATAACATCGGATATGTTTTTTGGAGTCTTCTGGTTTATTTCATTATTTTATTACTAAATGACCCGGTGAATATCGTATCACCTACATATATTTGTATAAAATGTGGTCAAAACTTTATACAAAACTTTCATTTACATTAAATGCAACAAACTTTTTTTTTTATTTCTGAAAGATAACTGTTTTGTGTATTATAATTTTAACAAAACAGACCAAAAAGATTTCCGAACGCTCCTATAAACATGCGATAATCAAGTGACAATTTTTTATTTCTAAAACAACAAAAATCATCAGCTTGGAACAGTTTATATGAGAAAATTACAAAGCCGTTTATAGTATTATTTTTTACTTATTATTAATATTTCTCAACACTTAATCCTTCCATGGACTTCCACAAATATTTCAACATCAAAGTTATCCAAATCGGTTCAGCCATTCTCTAGTTTCAGCGAGACTAACGAACAGCAATTCTTTTATATATCGTTTTATAAACCGTTATCATTGGTTAAATTCGTTGGTTCGATAAAAACTACATCTGATATTATTAATCTTCTATAAGTCGAAGCAAAATCATTGAACACGGCAATTTCTTTTTCAGACCTTTACAAGCTCACGGGCGAGGTACTGGGCGAGGGGGCATACGCCTCGGTTCAGACGTGCGTCAACATTTACACGGGCCAGGAGTTTGCTGTGAAGATCATCGACAAAGTACCGGGGCACGCCCGCGCCCGGGTCTTCCGCGAGGTGGAAACCTTCCACTATTGCCAGGGACACCCGAACATAATCCAGCTCATTGAATTCTTTGAGGACACGGACAAGTTTTATCTTGTCTTCGAGAAGGTGAGTGTTAAGAATATATCATATAAGTAAATATAGACCGTATTTTGTGTATAGCAACCTCGTTCATCATTGTTAGTAACTATATATTGTCAGTAACTCTCTCTCTCTAGAATAGATTACTCGTCCTCACTCTTATAAATATATTAATATATCAATAATATAAAGTAACTAAAGACAAGAACTCAAACTAATAACCTTACAGAGAAATCATTCTTATCGATTTTTAACGCTTATCTCTTATCGAGCGCTGGGTGCAATTGTTATATTTATTGCTCTCACACGTTTATAAAGATAATTTATTTCTCATTGTTTTATACCTGAAAAAATTTATTGTCGGTGCCTTTATTTTGACATTCGCAGGTTTCGTAACTACTTACGTCGTATATGTTATTATGTTACAGAGTTGTTTTATATCACTCACGAGAGTTAAACTTACAAATGTAATTCTTGTCTTATACGTTTGTATAATGCTTTAATTATTTTATTACATTGTTTTTGAATTTTTATTACAACGAATATGAAAAAAATTGCAATTGTCAACGGCTAAGCTTAAGTTTGTTGGGATCGTGTAGTTCCTTGTTTGCATCATTCTGTAAACCTTGAAAAGGGATTTTTAATTGGAGATTCCATTTTATTCAAATAATCAGTACTCGGATGTTTAGAGCAGACAACTAAAAACTTATATTAGCCAATATTAATTATACAAGCCATTTGGATTTTTATAAAGGTATCAACTACCAAATTGTAATACATTTCAATGACCATTCGTCAATTATTTGCATACATCATTAATCCATGCAGACTAGTCTGCGGGATCTGTTAAAACTTAAAAGTCGGAAATGTCTTACGTATTTTTTTGACTCAGAACTCTAAAGATACCATTAACATGGCATTTACAAAGATCTTATCAGCTTAAGCTTATTTAACGTAAACTTATATAATAATCGTTTCAAACAACTCCGTGCACATGCTTAGCAAACATAAATCTTGTTAAAGAGTTACATTGCCTCATTTGTCGTCCACTATATTATAATGCTGTTAAACGAAATACATTTAACGTTTTTGCTATGAGTCAGCGACTAATGCCTATTAACGTTTTAGGGGTCATATGTAAAAAACGTTCGCTAACAGGGGAATAGGGGAGTTGTTATTGGTTAGCGTTTGTGACGTTGAACAACAATTCATACAAATTATATAAACGTAAAAGTGAGGCATCGTCGTTATGGTCCAAAAAAGCTAGATTTTACATCTCCTTATTCTATGGTCTCTTATAGCTACATGACTCTTAGAAAATTAACCCTAACAAACAACTTTTTTGTTATTTATATGCATAGGAATTTAGGTTATATGACGTCACATCGTTAAAAACCCAATTGATTGTTACTATCTCTTTGCCTTTATCAAATTGAATATCAATAATGCCTAAAATAGGAAATCGAACCTCTTTAGGACACACCTGTCTATAACGGGACACTGTGAACAAAGGCGAAGAGAAGAAAACAGTATCAAAGTGCTTACATTAACATTGTATGCTAATATTCTTAGAAAGTGCATAAGTCGGTATTAATAATTTGAAATTTCTGTTTACTCGCATAAATATTGAGTTCGCGATGTTTGTGCGTCATATCAAATATTGCGAGCTTCATCAAACAGCACAATCAAACATTTATATGTGTGTGTAATAAATAAATTATTATACGCGCACGTTTGCGCAAATATTATCTATCAGTGTGTGAGTTTGTTGGTTCATTAGCTATGAGTTTGCATATTTATAAGTCAAGGTTCAAGTGCGTTTGACAGTATTACCATTTTATTTCATTAATTATATTTAAGTAAAACAGGGTCCGACTGCGAATTTAGAAATGTTATGACACAACATTCCAATTATTTTACATATATAAATAGCTGGAAAACGAACAGGCGGGACACCTGATGTTAAGTGATCACCGCCGCTCATTAAATTTGCAGCACCAGAGTAGCCCATAAATAAGTTGCCAGCTCAAAAATGAACGAGTCATGTAAGTGAACAGGAATTCAGGGAAGAAGGGGAGAGGAGCTTAGGTTTCCGGCTCACGCACTCGCCGTAGGAAACGTAGCTGTTTTAGCTACATCATGCCGATCTTCTGTGAGAGTGTGTTACTGCCCTGGTCGAGCCAGCCTATCTGTATTATGTATGAGCTGTAGTCAGTCAGTCAATCAATTGAGACACAAAAGTAAGCTAACGATTTGATTTGTACATTTTTTGCCGTTCCATCCACAAAGGGAAGTTTTAGGCTATATTTATGCTACGCCTATTACGGGGACCGGGGCGCATACAACACGAGTGAAACCACGAGGCATTATTGTATGAAATATTTATGTGATATAGTTTATAAACTAATCTATCCAATATAGTTAATATACTGATTCAATCAGGTTAAGGCAGGCGAGGAAGCCGGTTTATACCGGCGCGCGTTAAGCTTCGGACAAGGCCAAAGTTAGTTGTCACAAATGTTCTAGTAATAAATCCGGCATGCGAATAAACGTGGCCATTCCTAGACCATTACCTAACGTGTATCGTGTACTTAGTCCACGATTTTGTTGGTGAATTTTGAAGTATATTATAAGCCTGCAGGGTAAATGATTTGGAAATTATATTATTTTAGTTTTATTAAATAATTGATAGTATTGAAATGTTTATTTTTTATAAATCATGGGTTACATAAAACTTCTTAGAAATATAATCATAATTAACGTTCGACTCGGTCAGGTGCACCCATTGCCCCCATTACCGGATCTGCGCTTGACCTAGTCCGTGCCCTGGCGTTGAATGTCGGTTATAATAACAACTATAATTCAACAAAACAAATTTTGACAAATTTTGAAGTATAGGGGTGGTACGTAACGTAAATCGTGCGGAAATTCAGAGTGAGATCTTCTAAAAACAATAAGTACTTTAAAACGTGATCAGACAATATTAATTCTCCATAACGAAAAAATCCACTAATATTTATACAAACTTTATCTTTTTCAAATTGGCCTTTTAGGCACTCTCAAATCGTCAAGTACAAGTCGATTGATTTTAGATTTTTTTTAACTATCACCGGTTCGGAACGTAGTTCACCGAGAAGAACCGTCTAGAAATTCGATAGGTACTTTTTAAGAATCATTCATCATAAAAACTTATAACAATTTATTTTTGATATCGTAAAAATCAGCGCACATTTAATCCACGCGTTTTTGTCGTCAAAATTATCTTTAGTTTTAAAGTTATTAAGTGGCAAATATAAAACCGGTTTCGGGATTTTATTATAGATGCGAATACCAAGGCCAAAAATCGATACACTGATTTTATGAAGACGAAAAGTAGATGTTTGTTACATGTTTATTTTTGTTTCTAGTGTTCTAGCTTATGATTTTTTGTTATTCATATAATGATAGCAATATTGTTCTTGTTACAGATCAACGGCGGTCAACTCCTGTCACGGATACAGGAGCATCAGTACTTCTCAGAGCCGCAAGCGGCGGAGATTGTGCGCGAGATCGCGAACGCACTACACTTCCTCCACGGAAAGGGCGTGGCTCACCGCGACCTGAAGCCCGAGAACATTCTATGCGTTAACCGCGACAGTCTCTGCCCAGTCAAGATTTGTGACTTCGATCTTGGGAGTGGGATCAGTTTTACTTCGAGTCTCGCGAGCCCACTGGCGACCCCTCAGCTCATGACGCCGGTAATTAATTTCAATATATTTTCAATATTCATGATGTTTTAAAAAAAAAACTTTTATTTAGTATCTTTGGAAACATTCGCTAATAAATATTAGAGACGTAGGCGTATCTATGGGGAGCGGATGTGGATGCGCATGCGCAAGTGATCCCGCGACCTCTGAATTTCTTATGCTGAGTAAAGCCATTACAGGGATTTTAGTGGTATAAATTTAAACATAACCCGATCACCCAGGAATCGGGTATTTTTTCGAAGATTTCCCCTTCGTAAACAAAAAAAGGTCGTATAATCTGTAACGACATTAATTCCTTTTTTGATAAAAGATTTTGAAAGTTTTCTTCAAAGATAAAGGCTATTAATGTATCAAAAATTGATAATCTGCACGACTTAGTCTAGAACTATAAGCAAATCAATCCCCATTGGATTCTCTTGAGCGCAATACATAATTACAATACAAACAATCGTCCACCAGGTGGGCAGTGCGGAATTCATGGCGCCCGAAGTGGTATCACTGTTCGCCGGTTCGGCGGCGACGCACTACGACAAGCGCTGCGACCTGTGGTCGCTGGGCGTGATCGCGTACATCCTGCTGTGCGGCTACCCGCCCTTCCGCGCGGACTGCGGCGCCGACTGCGGCTGGGAGCGCGGCGACAACTGCCGCGCTTGCCAGGACCTGCTCTTCACTTCCATACAGGTGTGTACGAGCTACATGGTCTTGTAGACTGATGATCTAAAACTATACCTCGTTTCACGTGTGTTGATCTAAATACGAGGCGCGTCCGTAAACAACTTAATGGTCTAGGTTAAATAAGAATTCAAATATTGAATGTATAATGTATAAACTTGTTAAATATTCTCAGCCGTTAAAAAATATTCATAATTTATTATATTTACTTAACTTATTTTGTAAATTTACACATCCCCAAACGAAAATCACGGATTTTTTAATAATAACTAGATGATTAGGTTTTAGTAGACGATGAAAGTTGTAGTTTATAATAAAAGCCACAGTATAGATATGCAAAACAACACTTCGAGTTTCATCAAAATAATTAAATAGGATAAATCTTAGGAAGAATATTTGAGTAATAATTTTTTGGATTAAAATCAATGTTAATTCGATGTAAAAATAAATATGAAGAAACCGTCAAATATAAACTGAATTAGATCATATTTATTGTAACAGCAATAAAGAATTTATTCATTTTTCATATGGGGCCTACCATTAAAAAACAGTTAGTTCTATAAGGTAATAAACTATGTGGAGGTGAGATATGATGGAGATCGATAAAGAATGTCTGTTATTTATACAGGAGGGGCGATATTCCTTCCCCGAGGAGGAGTGGGCGCACATATCGCGCGAGGCGAAGGACCTGATCGCGCAGCTGCTGGTGCGCGAGGCGTCGCACCGCCTGAGCGCCGAACGCGTGCTGCAGCACGCGTGGCTGCGCCGCGCCGACCCCGCCGCGCGCTACCCGCCGCTGCACACGCCGCATAACATCAAACGGTTAATATATTCACTTATTTTTATTTTATTATTTAATAAATAAAAGTGTGCCCACCGACTAAAATCGAATTCGGAGATATTGTAGTATTCTGATACGGCGTCACGTATTTAAGATTATTTAAAAATGTTTTAAATTTTCTAAACTTAATAAGTACGTAAAAAAGTTAATTTTAATGTTTCGAATTTTGGAATATTCAATAATCTCATATTTTTTAAAAACTTTATTATTATATAAAAGTATTTATTATAACAATCTGATTTAAATTCTTTACGCCTTTTATCAAAATACAGAAGAACAGATTCTTTAAACAAATTTATTAAGAATAGGTTTGGGATATTTAGATGATTTTTCCTCAAATTAAGGTCCATGTGACTTGTCTTTGTTGTGAATGCTTACTAACCGCCATTGTATAATATTATGGATACTTGCAGCGCCAGAGAGGCCCATAGAGTTAGGGATAAAAGGGAGTAGGAATTGAGGAAATGAATTGGGGTTAAGCTTCCAGCTAAAACTAAAAAAGTTATATTTTACTTGTATTTAAATTTTAAAAATATAAATTCCTACCGTCGTTCAATTGACTTTGATAAATTGGTAAGGTCAAGAGACATAGTAATGTTATGATAGATACTTCGCACATCAGTAGGAACTGATAATATAATTGCGTTGATGGCAAGGTTAAGGTTAATCAATAAGTATATGTTATGTTACACATTGTTGCTAAATGTTAAGAATCGTTTATTTCATCACTTCTGTTTCTTCCCTTTTAAATTCTTAGATCTATATAGCATTGATCGATAGACTACTAGTACGATTTCTTAAAAACTTCGTTGAATCCTCTTGAGCGCTTTACCAAATTATAACGGTATTTTTTTCTTTCGTCCACAGTAATATGTCAGCTCGCAATCTGTCGAACTTCGCGGAGTCAGCGATGGCCGTGAACCGGGTGATCCAGCAGCACTTCTCGATGAACTACTCGTACATGGAGCGACCGCCGGCGGCGCTGCGCAGTAGCAAGTCCTGCCACCCGAGCCCCGACACGGTGCTGGAGGACGAGCTGCAGGCGCTGGCCGTGTGCGAGCGCCGCTGCGGCGAGGACTACTGCGCACCCTTCGGTCTCTCGCCGCCTACCGAGTCGCAGCTGCTCCGCCGCCGCCTGCGCGCCGACGAGCCCCTCCCCGTGCACTAGCCCCCTCCCCGCCGCTCCGTCCCCTCGGGCACCCGACGGCGACCCGATCGATCGGCGCTCTAGAACCCCGATTTAGAACATCGATTGTAACATTTCAAACGTACTTTCGCGCTAGTGATCACGATTGCGAGGGAAACATTTAACGCTAGTGATACCGGTGCCCTAGACACCCGCCGATTTGCGAGTCAACATTGTGCGGCTGTGCTTCCTTCGGCCTCTGCTGTGTGTCGAATCTGTCGATTCATCGTAGTGATTGTTCACGTGTGACAGTGTATGACGTTCCGACGGACTCGCACGCGTCCGCCACATTCCACCGAGCGCCTCAGTACAACTCGTTGTGAATGGTTGCAGCGTAACGTCAACATCGGCGAGAGACTGTGCCAATGGATAATAATACCTCCAGTGATAGATCCGATCGCAATTATACTGTGAACGGTACTTAGAGCTGTAACAGTTTTATTTGAGCCTTTTAAAGATATATTTTTTATGAATAAATAAAAACGACTGAATAGTTTTTATCGATATGTAGAGTATTTGTGAGTTTATGTTGAGGCGGTCACGCCGAGACCGAAACCGGTCGATAAAATCGTATTATATTGAGATAGTTGTGCTGATCTACATACTTTATTACAGATACAGAATAATTATTTTGGATTTATGAAATCCGATATTTTAAATTGAGCTTATATTGTGTGATTGCCTTTTGTTCGTGACCTATCCTATGCAATTAAATTTTGTTACTTTCGATAGAGTTTTCGGATACTAGTCTGTTTATGTGATTGTTTTTGCATTTTTTTGCACCAACGATGGAAAACCACATCTCATTAATTAAGAATGAATCAAGTTAAGATTTATATGAAAGTTAAGGACAGTATGTGACATTTTCGCTGAGAGGTTCAAGTGTAAGAATGTATATGCGCATAATTACAAACTAAGAATTAAATTCGCTTTGTATTGTCTCATGTCTAAAGGGCACTCGTGAACTGATTGTATGAAATGTCATATATTTTTGACCTGAACTGTGTTGGTTAAGTGTTGCATGGGGTTCCATGGAACTGCCATAAAATTGTGATCAGTTTGAATACTTTTATATTGCTGAAGAATGAAGTGTTATAATAATGTTAAGTGTAGACTTGCTAGACTGTAAACCCTGCGTACACATTGATTGGAAAAAGGTACACGCAGCGCCACCTACTGGCCGTTAAGTTTATTTTTCACAAATTTTATTTTTTATTTCCATATTAATTGCAAAGTCTAACTTATTCTTTATATACCCGGTGGCTTTATCCAATCAATCCTAAACTTAACGCAGTACTTTGTTAAAATTTTGTTTTCGACTTAATTATTGATTTGAACTGTCATTTGAAATACAGATGTTTGAATTTTCAGTTTGTATTTTATTTTAAACCCATAGTATTTTGACTTATAAATAATAACTATTTTTCAATATTTAATTCACTATAGCGTAACTAAGCGGAAGCATTTAACCAAAGAGAATACAATAACATTCTCACAAATGTCAACTGAATTTAATTAATTCTCGGGTTAAAGGTTTTTATGTCAATGGAATTTGAGATTATTCAATCCAATTCTTTGGTTTATGGCTTTTAGTTGTGACAATTAGACACATGCTATTTCGTAAATGTCACGTGGAATGGAGAAAACACGATGAAGATTGATCGGTGGGGTCGAGAATCCAACCTTGACTAAATTTTAAAAACACCCTAAAATAGTGTGAATTTCATTGTTAGTTCTAAAATTTGAGATTATTAAATAATGTCAAATTCAATTGATATTTGTAACGTAAGTTGGGAGTTAACTGCAGGATGTAGCATCCGTAGCCAAAAAAAAGACTAGATTGAGTGCATTTAACGTGTAATGGCGGCCGTTTTTTTTTCAGTGAGCAAGGCAAGACAAAATAAGAAACTACTGGCGAAATTTACAATAGTAATTAAATTTTAATTTCCCCATTATGTACTAGTGTACTAATATTATAGATTAAATTGATTAAAAAATTTTTAATATTTGCCACTTAATAAGTTTAAAGTCAATATTAAGACATATTATACTGTATAAGAATATTTTGACGACAAATAATTCTGATATGCGTTGATTTTCAGACAGGATAACAAAATAAACTAATAAAAATACGTATTATGTATGATTTTAAAAGAATTACTATAGAGTTTCTTACCGGTTCTTCACGGTAGAGATTACATTTCGAATCGGTGGATGCTTTATAAAAATCTAATAAAAATATATCTAACTTGACAATTAGAAAGTGAAACAAAAAGGATCTATTTGAATAAAGTATATTTTGAGTTTCACCTGTGCAAATCTAACTGAATATAAACTTACTGGAGTAAATATTTTTATGTCTGTGGATATCACTATGTAATTTGACATACTCTATCAACATTTAATATTAGTAAAGAATCTTCTACGTAGTATTGCATACTCTTTGATCAAGAGCACAAAAACAGTTCCATCAGAGCCATTGACTAAATTTTCATTTTTTTTATTTATTCAATTTGTCTGCGAATCTAAACAAACGTGATTTAACGACATATTTTTTTGTCAAAATTACAAATTTATACTAGTATCATCAAGTGTATGGTACGTATATAATAATAATTCTTGTTGATAATAGTAAAAGTAAAAAGTACAATAACAGCATGTAAATGTCCCACAGCTGGGCAAAGTCCTCTTCTCCTATTATGGAAGAGATTTATAGCTTAATCTACCACGCTGCTCTACTGCGGATTGGCGGATATACATGTGTCAGAAATTTTCCCGGCACATGCAGGTTTCCTCACGATTTTGTCCTTCACCACCGAGCTCGAGATAAATTTAAACACAAATTTAGCATTTGAAAACACAGCGGTGCTAGCCGGGGTTTAAACTCGTGATCATCGGTTGAGATCGACGAACACGTCGACACAAAGCACTAGGCCATCTCGGCTCTTAGCTTGATAATATTACTACAAAATAAAGTATAACACATATCATAACGTAAAGATGTAACTAATTTATAGAAATATATAAATAATAGATGCAAATACTATTTTATTTCATTGCCTATGTTATTTCAATCACTTTTTAAATGTAACTTCTATTATACTTATGGTAGCCACACACGTAACGACATAATTGCGCAGTTATAAATTTAGCACAGTACACTTGTGCCATATTTACGAGTTACAAATGTCAGACGAATCAGCTTAAGTTTACATAAATTGTGCAAATTCAAGAAGATAAACTTACATCAATCATATTATAAAATTATAGATATGTTATGAGTAACTTAAGTATTACACAGTTTTGCTTGGTCGTGTAAGGCAGTTCGCTAAATAAATATAATATCATGCACAAGAGGCTATGATTTTTATGCGCGATGCATGACGTTCACTACTGTGTGTATTAAAATAATAACTTTTCATGATAAACTTAACTAAACTCTATTTTATTTATTAATATTACTAAAATAACTAAAGGTTTTATAAATATGTGCCTAACCAGAAATAAACACTAATTTTAATATTTGAAATTTGATTTCATTTATAACACATTTGACGCAACTTTCATCAACGAAACGCATTTGACGTCAAAAGTCAAAAATCAATCCTTGTCACCAGTAGAGGGCGCTTAAAATCGCTCAGCCACGTAAGTCAGGGTCGTATTTTTCTTCCCAGACTAATTCTACAAAGTTATTTCTTCGGTCTGTGATAATATGTGAGAATGGTATAACAAAGCAGACGTGCGCGTAAAGTTTTTTTGTGTTTTAACATCGTCCTGCCAGCGGTAAGTAAAAAAGTGCGTTTGCCCTTCCGTCATTCTTAGTGAATTAGCATTAATTAAACATCATTTTCGATATCAAGTTTATTATCGCAATACAAACAACGCTCAATATTGCTCTAAGGATGACAACGGGGGATGTTTTATAACAGATATCAATTGTCGTTACAGATTGACAAACCATGGCTCACATACCAAATCAATATAATAATTTTCCTGGACCTCAAACTTCGACGCCTGGGACGTTCCAACAATATAATCAAATTCCTCCAAGCCAAATTCCTGGATCCATAAAACAAGATGGCAACTTTAATCCGGGACCAATAACAGGATTTAACAGTCAAACAAATCATTATAATCAAAGTGCAAATAGTTCGCCAGCTTTCAATCATCCAGGGATGGTACCTCCCCCACCAACAAGCTTGCAGTCTTCACCCATGAGACCAATAAAACCTATAGTGAATCAAAATCCAATGCAAAATATCCAGAACATTCCAGTAAACTCAGGAAGCCCTAATGTGTCATCATCATCATCTCCCTTCCCTCCTAATGTCCAACAGCCTCAAATAAACAACAATGCTCCACCGCTTATTTCTTCTAGTCAGTATAATCAACCTTTTATGAACGGACCAACGTCTGGGCATATGGGAGCTGTAAACAATTATCCTCCCAACTCAAGCTCTTTTAGTCCACCACCAACAAGTCTCCCTCCTACAAGCTCTAACTATGGACCGGGATCATTAAATCCAAATTTTGGAGGCAATCAAAGGCTACCACCAACATCTGTGCCACCAAGTTTCAGTCAACCAAATGTTCCATTAAGTAGACCTCCACATACTGGTTTAAGAAATAGTCCTCTGACAACTGTACCTACTGGTAATATGTCAAATGCCCCTCATACACCTGGGCCACCTATATCTGGCCCTCCTGTAGGCCCACCTAGAAGTAATGCAATGAATGGGCCAACTATGGTCGGACCACCAACATCAGCACATGGCCCAATGGGGCCACCAGCATTGACTAATAGTCAGATGGGTCCACCAACATCAACAATTGGTCAAATGCCACCATCAACTTCAGCACATGGTCAAATGGTCCCACCAACATCAGCACATGGCCAAATGTTCCCACCAACGTCTGCATATGGTCAAATGGGGCCCCCAAAAGGTTTACCTAGTGGACCGTCGTCATTGCCAGCAGGTCCACCACTCAGACAACCTATTCCACCAAATATAAACCCACCACAGCATCAAGTAAACAATGGGCCTGTAGAGCAGCAAGGTTATATTGCAAGCCCACCAAATATGGCAGCAGGGAAACCAGGTTTACAAAGTGGGCCAGTGTCAGGACCATCTATGAGCCATCCAGCCCCTGGACCTGCAAGTGGAATAAGTGCTCCTCAAAATTCTAATATGCAGAATAGATACCCACCCATGCCATATACGAACCTGAGTCCCCAACAACAAATGCAGGTTCAACAGAATATTGCCAAACAATTTCCCACTCATAATTTGTATGGTGTGACTCAGCAAATGAGTAATTTGAGTGTTACTAAACAAGGCTTTGATCAGCTATGGGGACATCAGATGGTTGACCTTATGCAGTGCAAGAACATTTTACCTGAATACCCGGAGGATCCTCCGGAAATAAGACTTGGACACCAATTTGCCGAGTCGCCCAATTGCAGCCCTGAGTAAGTGTTTTATTTAATTTATTCTATTATAATTTTTAAATTTAGACACATTTTATTTAATTTGACAATATTTACTGAATACCTAAGTATTTTATTAAAAAACTATTGACTTATATAAGACATGGCATATAAAATTTGTAATAATGTAAATAGAGAAGGCCCTTTTTTTTCAACTTCTTTCTTTCTTCAACAAATCTTTATCTGTAATATAAAAAGCTACAGAGTTTATTTGAATATGGAAATCATAGGATCTATCTACCAGTCAGATTAAAAAAATCTTTTGTTGAGGAAGAGTTATATTGCGTTATGAGAACTAGCGGCCACTCAAGGTGTCACTCGCGCTAAACATAAGACTTTCATACAAACTTCCAACTCCTATTTTGCCAACTTAGGTGTTGAATTTTGCAAAATCCTGTTTTAATGAGAATTTACGTCCCATATAAAACTCCCATGCAAAATTTGAAACTTTTAGTAGTACTTCTATTACTTTTAGTTTTTGCAATTTTGTGACGAGTGAGTGAGTGAAATTTCGCTTATATATATAGATGTAATATTAAATTTGGAGTAAAGTAGAAGTGAGTAAAACATTCAGAGACGGCTTATTCATACTAATTAATTGATTTAAAAAAGAAGAATGAAGGACTATGTTTGATTGTATGTATTTTTCTTAGGTCATTAGATAGCAGTCAGAATTCAACCACAGTTTATTAAATTTTCAACCAATTCCAAGAACGACCACAGACTAATAATAAACAAAAGAGTATATATGCATATGAGTGTCAGATACATGTATGTAATGTTTTTGCAAAATAGGATACAAAGTTATTACTTCACATATGAATATGTAGATAATGAAATCAATTTTCAAATATAAGTAAGCATAAATGGTCATCATTAGAATGGCTGTGTCTATTTGGCTAATTCTTTCTTGTTAGGATTATAATCATCAGAACAAGGTTTAAAGGTGTTCAAAAAATCAAAATATAATGAAAAATTTCAGACTATTTTTTTGTTTTTATTCACTTTTAATTTAGTCATATTACTTTTCTAAATAAGACTCTCAAATACTAACTTACTCAGTGATAACAGAAGCCAGTATAATAGTAGTCTTATCTTTCCTATCTTATTCTTTACTATATATAAATCTTATAGATTAGATTATAAGGTCAAGTATCTCATATAATTTTGTAACTGTGGTTATTGTCTTTGGTTCTTTATGGTATATGGGTCTTTATTTATTGATTTTAATTTGCCTTATTTCCGAAAAACAGCTTTTGTAAGATTATGAAGGTAACTTTTACCAGGTTACAGAGTTGCTTTATATCACTTAAAACAGTAAATCTTACAAACCTAATTCTCACATAAAGTTAATATTGAAAATGGCCTTTTAAGTTAATATTGAAGATACAAAGTTAAAGACTTTGTATCTAACATGGGAATTAAAAACAATGTGTTTTTTTTTGGTATTATTTAGATTTGTTGTAACATTCTATTGGCTTGAATTCACTTGAAGATTTTACCTTTTTTTTTTTAATTTGAAGGAGAGATATTCAATTTCATGCAGATATAATATTTCATGTCTAAACATAAGACAGTTCTGGGGTAACTTAAAAAATCTATATCATATTTAATATTTATTCATTTGAGTTATGTTTTCATATTCAAAAATAATAAACATTATTTTACACTTATATCTATATTAACATATGAAGACGAACTGTTTGTTTGTATAAACTAAGGAGCTACATGTATAGTGTAATTTTTTTATTAATTTGTATTGAATTATGATTAAGAATAGTTACAGGCTTGGTAGGATCACTTTAACAGAGTTTTATTTTGAATCGTCAAGTTACAGGTCTATTGGTTATAGATTTTTTTTAAGCTACCACCGGTTCGGAATGTATTAATCATAAAAATCTTTATATGCCCATTAAATTGAAATATTAATTTTAAAATTATAAATCACACTAAAATGTCATTTCAAAATGTGACAATTGTATCTTTCCTTTTTTTTTTTTAAATTAAAGTGTTTATTCATTATTTCATGTTACATAAATACACATAAATACACACATGGGAAAATATACATGCTTTAAATCATTATCAAGCACCTTCCTGCAGACTGCCAGGTGATCTGCCAGTTTAGCTATGGGCCATATGTGATATTAATGTTCTTACATGATGGCCTTAGGTTTCGGGTTTCTATTGCCTTGATTATATGATATTAAATTAATTGTGTTGTCATTCTGTAATATAATATAAAAAGAATATTATTCTTATTGAAGTTTTATATACTTTTTACCTTTCTTTTAAGAGTAAAGGATACCGAGAAGAAATTATAAGTTAAATTTGGATGATGATAAGCAATAATGCATCAACCTAAAAAAATTAGAAGATATTGATTATTGGCGTATCCTTATAATGCGTCAAATATTTAACATTTCTCATTAACAAAATAAATATACATATCATACAGTACATACACACAGATAAATAAAATTGAAGTGTCTGTTTGTAATTTGAAATTAACAGCTGTAAATACATACATAGGAAAGTATATACGGTACTTATATAAAAAAAGCATTATTTTTATTTGTGTAGAAGAAAAACTTCTGGCTAATTTCTGAAACGGCTGATTCTGACGGTACCTTTATAGGTATATATGTCTATAAAACTTTTTATTATACCAATCTGGTTTTAATTCGTTATAAATAAAATTCGTTACCTCTTGGGCTAGAGTTTCTTTCGTGATGTTTCTCTTCAATGCGCAGCTCTACGTTACCACATAACCACGTTACGACGCCGAGCTGGGTAAATCTGCGACGCTGTAGAAAATTACGACACGACTTCGCATTTTGATTTTTAGCTTGATTTTAAATGAAAAATTATTTCATTGTGCCACGACACGAGTCGTAACGTCTGGGACGTTTTCACACGGGAGGGGTTCGTCCAAGGGAACGGTTCGAAGGGGGGGGGGGGGGGGAGAATCCGTAATGGTGATATAATTCGTGGTTCTAAGTGTCAATCTCAGTTATTATACAGATTATTCAGACATCCTCCCTCTGTATACTCCTTTATCGTTTTATGGATTTTATTTATTTTAATGCTTTGTTTTATAATGCATATATAAAAGGAAAGTTAATTTTGTTCTTATAGTAAGATCTCAAAGTACAAGTACTTTGTATGTATTTGTATGTTTGTATTTACTTATAATATATAAGATCATAAGTGTCTGCAGTACTTATGTAACGGTTGCAAGCCATTGATTTATGTTGTTCGAAATAAATCACTTTGATTATAATCGTAATTATAAGCCGGTTATTTAGCTAAATAATAACTTATTTTTCGTCCATATAATATTATCAATATCCATAGATATTATAAAATGACGTGTTTCATAAAATCAAATTTCTTTTTTGTAATGTATACATAACAGATATTTATGAATATATAACGAGTAATATAATGTAAATTTTTATTTTGATTTCGTATTGTGTTTATAAAATATTTAGTATTGTTTTGCCGAATGTATAGCTACATATATAGAAATCTAAGGATGAATCTGTAAAAAATATTTAGCCTAATTTAAAACGTACCACCTCCTCTTCGGAAGTTGGTTAAAAATGTCTTTGTTATTAAGTACTGAGTTCTGACGCACATAGTTATCGCATGTCTGTGTATCTTTAATAACATAAATGACTAACATATTTAATTATACGACATAGTACAATTACAGATAGCGAAAAATTCTTTATGTAGTATTGAATTTGAACGTTGCCGCCAATGTTTGACGTAATATTAATCTTTAATCTATATACATAAAAGCGAAAGGTCACTTATTCACTCATCACGAAATCTCAGAAAATGTAACACCTACGAATGTTTACGAAATACGAAAGTTTGGTAGGTAGGTTCTTTATAGGGTAGACATCAGCCAAGAATCCGATTTTTACGAATCTCCCCCTAAGGAGTTAAAGCGGGGCTTGAAAGTTTTTCTGAAAATCGTATAATTTTTAAGTAAGACCTGAACTTTAAAATGTATACTCTATAGATGGTATGGAGGAGTACTAATAATGTATCTTTAGAAATCAACAGCCTTTTGTTGTAATGTGATGTAAAAACTACATTGCATGCGTGCGAAGCCGGGGCGGGTCTAAACTACTAAAACAATTTTGATGAAACTTTACAATAACATAGCCTATACACCATAAAGCACACCGATGTACTATTTATTAACATACCACTCAGGCGAAAGGTACACTAGTTAACAAGGTACACTAGTTAACAATAATTTAATTCAAATTTAGTAATGTTAAATGTCAAATCTAGCTGTATGGTGTATGCAAAAACTTTCACTTTCTCTAATTTTAATCCTTAATATATCTAAGTGAAAGTAGCTAAACTGTTATTTTTTTCTTATTTGAGATAGATATACTTTATTACTTATAAAAGGTTTTATAGTACAAAAATAATTTGAAAAACCATTTTTAATTGTAACTAGTGAACTTAGTCATAGTAGCTGTGCCTTGCGGTTACAAGCGTTAAATTTCGTTACTTAAAACAGTTGGGGGGATAAGTAGATTTTTAGATTAGCTCGTTCAAATAAACAAACAAATTCTTCAAATTATACAGGATGTTTGGCAGAAGATTTCCTATATTATGCAAGCGAGTAGACGAACCCCTTTGGAGATTATTGACCTAATAACCTTTTATCATTTCTGGCACCGTATGACCTAGTAACTTTATGATATACCAGCTAATGCTCGCGACTTCTGTGATGTCTTGATGCCTACGTCATAGTAGCTTTATGCATACAAAGATTCAGCCCGAACGGTTTAAAATTGACAAAGTTTCATCCCCTATTTTATCCACTTGGAGAAGGAATTAATAAAAATCCTTTCTTAGCATGCCAAATTTCAGCGCGATCCGTCCAGTGGTTTGGGCTGTGTTTTGATAGATCATTATGTCAGTCAGTCAGTCACTTTTGAATTATATATATTTATATAAATATTGTATGACAAACTTTCTCCCAATCATCTGTATATATTTATCAAAGCGCTAATTTTAGTTAGTGGTGAGATCTGCTAGTCCTATGAGTGACCCCATATTAATTGAACTAATTGCCGATATGCAATTAACCGCGAAGTGAGCGTTGAACTTATATAAAATTGATAGTACTTACAATATAAATATGAAATTGTAATAATTATGACAAAGCAAAGATAGTTTACGTGTAACTGACATCACGCGATAAAAAAGTCTGTTTACACGATTAGTCAATTAAAATAAAGGTAATGGATAATTTGATTTGGATAATCGATTATTGTTCTTTGCGCTAACAATATTTTGTTGCCGCAGTCAAATAATCTGTATTTTATATTTGTGTATGATTAATTATGCATATTGGTTATTTTTACATATTTTTTTTTTATTTTGCGTGAAATAAAATGTAATGCAAAGTCGCGTAACAGGAAATTAAATTTATTGTAAAAATATTGTAATGAAAATGTATATTTAATTTATGTGGTCAATTTCCGTAAACTATAGCAACACAGATTTATTAAATTTGATTTTTATTGGATGCTAAACTAAAGTTAAATGAAATGATTAAATTCACTACCACTTAAAAAGCTTTGATGAAATACTATAAACAGTCATCTTTATTTTAATATTCTTTATGACTTTTTTATGTCTGAAACTACATATTTCTTAAAATTTCTTATTGTATGATCCCGTTACACACGATTTTGCATTGCTCTCTGCCTGTTTTATTCACTTCGAAGTAAACGAGTTTAATTTTTTTTTCTATTAAATGAATAATATATAAACGATTAAAGTAATTTAATTACTTCTATTTATATTACTACTGCTGTTATAAGAATAACAATAAATAAGGAAAAATAAAGGTATATTTATAAAAAAACAATGTACAAATGGACATTATTTATTACTCTTAACATATATAATAAAAAGAAAAGTGAACGAATAACACAGATAAAAAATAGGTATTAAAAAAATATATTTCACTTTTATGCCTTTTTTATACAACTGCTTAATAAAAAAAAAAAAATAAAAATAATAAGATAATTTAAATTTAAATGTTTCATAGAATATTTTTTGTTGCAGAATCTTCAGGTGTACAGTGAACCGCATTCCAGAGAATAACTCATTATTGCAAAAGTCTAGGTTGCCACTAGGTATCCTAATACATCCATTCAAAGATCTAAATGTAAGTATAAATTCATTAATTTATAATATAAGTCTGATGCTAGGTGTGAATCTGGCGTAGGGGCATTGTGGTATTTGCTTACTTTTTTTTTTATATATGATGATAAAATACATGGACATAACCAAAACTTAAGAAAAAGCAACATTGTTTAATGGTTGTAATGTGAATTCACCATTCCGCAGCCATTTTGCGCAGTTTATGCATTTCACCGTAATTCATTATAAATACTTTGAATATAAAAATATGTTTAGTTAATTATTATGTATGTTGGTAATAATATACCGAAACATTTTTTTTTCTTGTTATTATTTTTTAAACAGAAATGAGTTTTCTGATATAGGAATACATTAAAATGGTTTATTTAATATGTTTATGTCACGAATTTAATCAACTGTGTAAATTTATTCGTAAGCTAAATTAGTTTCGCTTCATAAAATATAAGTTATTACGCTTATCTCAATTTAGTTTTAAGTATCACGAAATTGTTGTGAAACAATTAATAATTTTTAGTAAAAATTTTAAAATTGTTAAGACATATATATTATTCAAACAGTCTATATTTTATATAATATCGTGGTATTATATTATTGGTAAATATTAGTATTCGTATTTGTTGTTAATTTTTTCTTGTTGTTTACAGATGACTGAAAATATTTTGTTATTAGTACAAATGTTTCCCTTGTCTCTATCTGTTACTAGCTACCCCTCGCGGCTTTTATGAGTTGTAGCCTGATGTAATGTAGCCTTTAACCTTCCCCAATAAAAAAGGCTTTCCAATGTAAAAAGAATTTTTCAAATCGGAATAGTAGTTTCAGATAGTACCCCTAAAGTACAAATAAATTTAACCTCTTCATAATATTAGCATAGATTTTAATGAGTAATATTTTAGTACACTTTATTCGAATAAATAAATAAATTAAAACCTTAGTATATAAGATTCATATGAAATGAGAACTTTTACCAGAATGAGATTAATGGTCAGTGGTACCTTATAGATAATTTTACCCAAATATTTATGTTTTAATTACATGTTTGTCCGCAGCACTTACCAGTAATTCAGTGTACAACGATTGTGCGATGTCGAGCTTGTAGGACCTACATCAATCCATTCGTCTACTTCGTGGACTCGAAGCGCTGGAAATGCAATCTTTGCTACAGAGTCAACGATTGTGAGTATAATTTGTCGATAAACAGGAATTAGAAAATAAAATATTTTAAATAAAATAATGTTATTACTAAGTGTTTGGCAATAAATATATAATCGTATAGATGTAAGGAATGTGTAGATATAGCATCGAAATGTCCCATTGGGCAAAGCTCAATTATTAAGGAGTATGATAGGAAACCATTTTGCACTACAAAATACTAGTATTCTATAATTAATACTGATGTGAAACTTAATTTTTAACATTTTTCCTATTTGGAAGTTGCATATTAATGCATTTTATCATTTTGTATATATTTTAATTTTTTTTTACAGTACCCGAGGAGTTCCAATATGACCCTTTGAGTAAGTCCTATGGTGATCCGTCCCGGCGGCCGGAGATCAAGTCGGCAACCATAGAGTTCATAGCGCCCAGCGAGTACATGCTGCGCCCGCCGCAGCCGGCCGTCTATCTGTTCCTTCTGGACGTTTCTCAGATCGCGAGAGAATCGGGATATTTGCAGGTAATATATGGATGCTGTTAAGCAATACTGTGTCAAGCCACACGCTCTGTGCATCTGCTCAATAATTTTGGTTTGAAAGAGCAACACGATTTATTCATGGTAAACATTTATAGTGATATTAGGTTACCACTTGTATTTTCAACCGACTTCAAAGAAAGATGAGGTACTCAATTCGTAGTGTATGTTTTGTATATGGATATATCCTTGGTATTCACTATCTCATAACTCCGTCACTAGGATATTAAAAAGAGTTTTCATCAAAATTGGTTCAGTTGTTTGGTTTTTAAATCAATATGGTATCAGCATGTCATACAAGTTAACGAAATTGTGTTTGTGTGTTTCTTAAAAATAATTTTGGTTATTTATTAATACTACAAATGTGTGGAAAATATATAATTTGGAAGACCATACACAAATTAATCATGTCCTTTTTACTTATAGGTTGTGTGTGAGACCCTCAAGGACAATTTGGATAAATTGCCCGGAGATGCGCGTACGCAGATCGGTTTCATCTGCTACGACGCGCACGTTCACTATTATTTAATGAGTGACGACCTGACGAGGCCTAAGGAGATGACTGTATTGGATATTGAAGGTATATTCATTTCTTAATATTTTTGAAAATTGCATATTTACTTACTGAACGGTCGCGGGTTCGATCCCCGCTTACAGATTCACGGACGTGACGTTATTCGAAATTCAACTTTAATCCAATTACATTTTCATTACAGATATATTCCTTCCATCGCCGGAGTCGCTGCTAGTGAATTTGGGTGAATACAAAGATTTAGTTAAGGAGTTGCTAACAATATTACCTCAACGCTACTCCACGCCGGGTGTTCCAGCGTCCGCTTTAGGAGCTGCTCTACAGGCCGCTTATAAACTTATGGTAACTTTATTACATAATTGGCTGCCCCGACTGACGTTAAAGTAAACAGCCTATAAATGTCCCGCTGCTAGGCAAAGGTCTCCTCTCCTATTAAGGAGAAGGTTTGGAGCTTAATCCACTGAGGAACGGATACATGTGTCAGAATTTGTCCGAACACATGTAGGTTTCCTCGCTATATCTCCCTTTACCACTGAGCATGAATTTAAACATAAATTTAGCACTTGAAAACTCATCGGTGCTAGCCGGGGTTTGAACCTGCGATCATCGGTCGAGATCAACGTGTTCTAACCATTATACGTTGTCTTGTCTTAGTCAAACAATTGCCATGTCAAACGAGAAAAAGATTGATAGATTAGAAAAGTTAATATAGCCGTTTAAATATTCTTTCTTAATTTTTTTTTTACATAAGAACGCTCTACGAAGTATTAGATAAGTTAAAAAAAAAGATGAATGAAATCGGTGAAGTTGTTATAAAGTTATGGGACTTTTTTAGTGTCTTTATTTTTGACAGCCGCAGTTTTCGTAAGGTTACATAGGTAACTGTTACCAGGTTACGCAGTTGTTTTATGTCAATTACAAGAGTAAAACTTACAAATGTAATTCTCGCCTACTAAAGATCTGATCTGATGTGTTGTTTTTTTATATTTCAGGCACCAACAGGGGGACGAATCACCGTTTTCCAAACTTGTCTACCCAATATAGGTCCAGGAGGATTACAATCAAGGTAAAGATTAAATTTATGCGAAACAACCAAAATAAAAAAATAAATATTTTATTGGCAGATTTATTTAAAATAATTTTATTTTGCTATTATTAATTATATAAAATCCAATATTTTAATAGTAAAAGCTGGTAGTCATTGTTTCCTATGTTAACCGTCTTGATGTTATATTAAGAAATAAAATGTAATAAAAAACCATTATGTATGAATGATTTTAAAAAAGTTAGATTTTCTCGCCAGTTCTCAGTTCAGACTACATTTCGAACTGATGGTAGCGCTAAAAAAAACCTAAAACAGTTGATCTGTAACTTGATGATTCGAAAGTGCTTTAAAAAGAATATTTCAATAAAGTATAAGTACCAGAAGGAACGAGCTATGCGCTGTATTTATTTTGCAAATCCTGTTTTAATCATAGAAATTATACCTAGATTTAGTAGTAAATAAAAATCTTTGTAGCAGTTTTGCTTGAAAACACGGACAAAACGATGTATTCTAAAATGAAACCAAGTAACATAGATTTATCACCATTCATCAGAAAATCATTGGATTTTAATTTTGAATAAATTATTTGAATACATTTAATTATACTTAAATGTAATTATATTTCAGAGAGGATCCAAACGCTCGTTCTTCCAAAGATGTAGCCCATCTGAATCCAGCAACTGACTTTTACAAGAGACTGGCTTTAGATTGCAGTGGAGCTCAAGTTTCCGTCGATCTGTTTCTACTTAGCTCTCAATACTGTGACCTGGCTACGCTTAGTAAGTTTTCGTATTGTATTACTATTTAATAGTCCGATTTAAAAATTTCGAGGTATGATATTCTTAAATTTGTAGGTATTGAAAGCCAGAAAATTGTTCTTGTCCCTATTCTAGTCACTCTATAATGTAATAGAGTGGTGACCGGGAGCAAAACAATTAGAATTTTGAAATATAGTTTCTTTGTGTTTGACTACAAACCTGAATGTTTGTTTAGAGTTTTTTTTTTAATTATAAACATGTCAAATGTTGTCCCCAGGTGGTATGAGTAAATTCAGCGCGGGCACAGTGTACCACATCCCACTGTTCCGGGCGCAGCGGCCGTGGCAGGCCGAGCAGCTGACGCAGATGTTCACGAGGTATCTCACGAGGAAGATTGGCTTCGAAGCGGTCATGCGGGTGCGGTGTACGAGGTGAGCTTATTGTTTTGTTTTTACTATCAATTTGAAGTGAATTACCAAGTTTTTTTTTATTAGGCTTAGGTTGATATTAAGCCTTAAGTGCATGGTGTATTCAAAATGATAAACTTATTTCAACTGTCAACTTATAATTTTACTAACATTTTTTTCGTTTTTGTTATTTTTTTTGTAATTTTTACTATTTTTACATGAATGAACTTGATAGTTGAAAAAATCATGCATTTAAAGGTTAATGTATTAATTTATATTTGAGGCATTTTTTTTTTCGAAATGATAGAAGTATAAATTTGTTCATTGTTAAAATCCTTGTTTTATAATTATCTACATCAATGACTAATAATATGATGTTTCATTTAACTAAGAGTCCTTTAGGGAGAATTGTTTTATCACTGGCCATATTGTTCTACTTTGTAATCTTTTAGATATTTTGAATGAAGTCTTTCATGCATGCCTTGAAAAGTGTGTAAAGCTGTAAGATATTATTGCACACATCTGATAAAGACATAGCTCTTAACAAGGTCTGTTCTAATTTTAAGAGTAAATTACTCTCTTTAAAAGTGAGAAAATGATAGCACTGTATAATCCATCAACAAATTAATAAATTAAACAATAAAAAATATTCAAATGATACATAAATAAAAAAGTAAAAAAATGGTTCACACTTAACGGCCCCCACTAATATGATCGTGTGTCGCTGGTAGGTAACACACAACTAAACAAACACTCAGACCACGATAAATATATATAATATATGGCTAATTTGGTGTACGCCGTGAGTGGGGATCGAACCCGCTATCTTTTGCGCTTCAGTCAGTTGCAATGATCACTGCCCAGACCTGTCATCAGAGGTATATTGATCATGTTTATTATTCTAAATTGAAATTTTATTTCCAGGGGTATAACAATCCACACGTTCCACGGCAACTTTTTCGTGCGATCGACCGATTTATTGTCGCTTCCAAACGTGTCGCCCGATGCTGGCTTCGGAATGCAGCTCACGATAGAAGAGTCGCTATCGGATTTACAGCAAGTTTGCTTCCAGGCCGCGTTGCTTTACACTAGCAGTAAAGGTATGGTATTCAATTAAGTACCTGAATGACGATTGAAAATTTGTTTAGATTTTGTAGTAAATAAATAAGTAAATTAGTAGTTTTTCATTACCTGAAAACACTGATGATACATAAAATAAAATGACGTTTTCTAAAAGTGAAACCATACTAAATTTCATGAAAATTCTTAATGTGTAAAGTATTTAAAAAAATGTTGCTTATTTCATAACTGTCATTTTTTAATCGATATTGATATTTTTTTTTTTTATACAATATGCTAATTGAAAATTTATCTACTGAATTTTGTTTGAGTTAGTGAAAAAGTAATTTAATTTTATTTAGTTATTCTTTATTTAATTTTGTTGCAGGTGAACGAAGGATACGTGTCCATACGTTAGCTTTACCAATCGCAAACACATTACCTGACGTCTTACATTCTGCCGACCAACAGTGTATAATTGGTTTACTTAGTAAAATGGGTAAGTTCTGAAAACTTTTTGTTTTTCATATTTTCTAATTCATTTACACGAAATATGCCAGGAAAATTTTTGACACATGTTTATCCGCCAACCTGTAGTAGAGCAATGTGGATTAAGCTCTAAACCTTCTCCTTAATAAGAGATTCCTTTGCCCAGTAGTGGAACGTTTTAGGCTTTATTATATTACTTTACTATGTTTTTACATAATATGTTAAATTTTCGTATATTGTAAGGCAACAAATATACCTGTTACTCTTGCCAACACTTTTTCATAAGTTTTACATAAATGATTACAGACTAGTTGCCCCTGGCAGTTTCACCCGCGTTTATAATTACTGCTTCGCTCTTATGATCGAAGTATATATAGTATATCATAGCGTGATATATTATAGTTAGAAAACGGCTATCGAATGTAATATTTTTACATTTTTCCAAACAAACAAAAAGTATTTAAATTAAAAAAAGCTACTAAGTTTCAAAGTACTTTAAGAGATTACCCGTTACATACAAACTTACAATCAAATTTTACCTCTTGATTAGCATTGATCATATTATCGAGTTATTTATTAATTACAATTTTGTTTATATTATTTTTTAACGAATACGATTTATGCAGTAATTATAATGATTCGTAAATAGCTAAATTTCTCTTTATTGTATATATAATATTGTAATTTTGCCATTGGACAGCCGTGGACCGCTGCGCGACGGCGTCGATGTCGGAGGCGAAGGAGGCGCTGATCAACGCGGCGGTGGACGTGCTGTCGGCGCACCGCCTGGCGCAGAACCTGCCGGCCGGCGCCGCCAGCGCCGCGCTGCACGCGCCGCTCAGCCTGCGCCTGCTGCCGCTCTACATCCTCGCGCTCCTGAAGCGGGTACGCGCGGGGTGCCTTCATATTATTATGCTCACAGATTATAGTGGTAGCCACAGATGTTCAATTATTTTTGAACAAGTTTAAATTTGTAACATGAATACTTTAGTGCATAAAGGTGAATTTTAAATTCAATTATAATTGTCAATTTTGTCGGTATTTTTTTATCGTGTCGTAATTGATTGCGGTCTTCGCTGTAACACGTTGATATAGTCTTGATCTTGGCTAGGCCTGGGCATCTACACCATCCTGGACACAACTCTGAATTAAGACAATCGCTTTCAAGTAGATTTTTCTAAGAAGAACCGACAAGAAACTCGATAGTTGCTCTTTTGAAATATCATTGGTTAATAGTGTATTGTTACCGTTCGCAGAAAGCGTTCCGCACGGGCACGTCGACGCGGCTGGACGAGCGCGTGGCGGACATGTGCCTCATGAAGGTGGCGCCACTGCCCGCGCTGCTGCGCGCCGTGCACCCCGACCTGTACGCGCTGCACGCGCTGGCAGCCGGCGCGCCCGAGCCGCCGCGCCTGCAGCTTTCCGCCGAGAGGTACTGGCGACTCGCTAATCCGACGCTCTGACCGCCTGCGCGTGCGCATCTACTGCGACCTGTACGCGCTGCACGCGCTGGCCGCCGGCGCGCCCGAGCCGCCGCGCCTGCAGCTCTCCGCCGAGAGGTACTGGCGACTCGCTAATCCGACGCTCTGACCGCCTGCGCGTGCGCATCTACTGCGACCTGTACGCGCTGCACGCGCTGGCCGCCGGCGCGCCCGAGCCGCCGCGCCTGCAGCTCTCCGCCGAGAGGTACTGGCGACTCGCTAATCCGACGCTCTGACCGCCTGCGCGTGCGCATCTACTGCGACCTGTACGCGCTGCACGCGCTGGCCGCCGGCGCGCCCGAGCCGCCGCGCCTGCAGCTCTCCGCCGAGAGGTACTGGCGACTCGCTAATCCGACGCTCTGACCGCCTGCGCGTGCGCATCTACTGCGACCTGTACGCGCTGCACGCGCTGGCCGCCGGCGCGCCCGAGCCGCCGCGCCTGCAGCTCTCCGCCGAGAGGTACTGGCGACTCGCTAATCCGACGCTCTGACCGCCTGCGCGTGCGCATCTACTGCGACCTGTACGCGCTGCACGCGCTGGCCGCCGGCGCGCCCGAGCCGCCGCGCCTGCAGCTCTCCGCCGAGAGGTACTGGCGACTCGCTAATCCGACGCTCTGACCGCCTGCGCGTGCGCATCTACTGCGACCTGTACGCGCTGCACGCGCTGGCCGCCGGCGCGCCCGAGCCGCCGCGCCTGCAGCTCTCCGCCGAGAGGTACTGGCGACTCGCTAATCCGACGCTCTGACCGCCTGCGCGTGCGCATCTACTGCGACCTGTACGCGCTGCACGCGCTGGCCGCCGGCGCGCCCGAGCCGCCGCGCCTGCAGCTCTCCGCCGAGAGGTACTGGCGACTCGCTAATCCGACGCTCTGACCGCCTGCGCGTGCGCATCTACTGCGACCTGTACGCGCTGCACGCGCTGGCCGCCGGCGCGCCCGAGCCGCCGCGCCTGCAGCTCTCCGCCGAGAGGTACTGGCGACTCGCTAATCCGACGCTCTGACCGCCTGCGCGTGCGCATCTACTGCGACCTGTACGCGCTGCACGCGCTGGCCGCCGGCGCGCCCGAGCCGCCGCGCCTGCAGCTCTCCGCCGAGAGGTACTGGCGACTCGCTAATCCGACGCTCTGACCGCCTGCGCGTGCGCATCTACTGCGACCTGTACGCGCTGCACGCGCTGGCCGCCGGCGCGCCCGAGCCGCCGCGCCTGCAGCTCTCCGCCGAGAGGTACTGGCGACTCGCTAATCCGACGCTCTGACCGCCTGCGCGTGCGCATCTACTGCGACCTGTACGCGCAACTCCGAGTAAATCGACGCAAACTGTGATGTCACGCTACACCGTGTAAATCGACTCGACCGGCCACAACTCACGGTCCGACGTGGCCAGAATACACTTAAAAGAATTTACTGTCAGTACTTTTTGACATCCACTGCTGTGAATACTAGATTACAGAGTTACTTTATATCACTTGCGAGGGTTAAATGTAGAAATATAATTCTTGCCTAACAATTGTTAATTATTAATAGTACATTATAATTGTTACAGGATAAACATGAACGGAGCTTATCTCTTAGACGACGGTGAAACGATGATAATATACGTATGTCACGGTGTCAGTCCCGCATTCCTGTCAGAAACGTTCGGGGTGGCCGCCTTCAGCCAGCTGCCGGACGAGGCGAGGAGTCTGCCGAGAATAGAGAGCGACGGTAGCGAGCAGTTACACGCGTTCATTGAAAAACTGAACGATGATCGACCCTATCCAGCTAGTATACTTATTCTTAGGTGAGTAAATTATGCAGGATGTCAACTGGGCATGTTTTGGACATTTTACGAGTGTTGCCACAATCGATATTTAAAAATAGAAAAACTGAATTAATTTTTTTTTAATTATTTTCCATTACCAGCCTACAAGATCCAAAGTTTTTTTTAATTAAAAAAAAAATAAGTCAGTTTTTTTAGTACTACTATATTTACTAATTTTAATTAATAAATATAATATAGGATTACGCGAATTCATAATTAAAACCAGTGAAATAGTGAACATATCCGATTCAAGTAGCGAAATTAACGCGGGGGAAACCACAGGCAGAGCTAGTAATACATTATAATGAATTATTACAGGGACAACTCACCGTCACGCCAATTATTCACGGAGCGTCTGATCGAAGATCGAGTGGAATCCGCGTTCTCCTACTACGAGTTCTTACAGCACGTTAAGACACAAGTGAAATGAGTGAGTGAGTAAGTGCGTGAGTGACTCGAGCCTCGGACGTTGCTCGAGTTACCAAAGGTTACTGTGACACTGCCCTAACTTGTTAACAATTTCGGTATTCCGTTTCAATTTGTTTCAAACGTAGAATAAGGCGTCCGGATTCGACGTAAAGATTGTCGCGCATTTTTTAAATTAATATACTATAGATACGTCACGCTCAATCAATACATTGATGTATTGACACGATTTATCACGCTTTAAATTGGGAAATAATATGTATGTATCCGTACAGGGAATTGTGGCGTCAAATTGTTAAAGATTGCCAAAATTGGGGCTTCGTTAATCAAGCGCTTAATGCACGATAATCCGCAGTATTGCATGAAGAAAGCGTACGAAATGGATATTGAATGCATAAGTGAAGTTTGTTTTTTATAAAATGTGAAGTCTTAAACGTAAATTTGGTAGGCTATGAGACGCTTTGGATGTGAAGATGAAGTTCTGTCCGTGATTCGTGAAAGTTCATTTATAATAAATAATTTTAGAATAAATTTATTTAACTTCACTTACATGTAGATCCAATATTATCAATGAAAGCTGTGAATTATATGACATATAGGATTATTTTAAAACTGACAATATTTTTACATATAGTGTAAATATTATAACTGCGCTTCTCGGTAACCAGAAAATTGTAACTATACATATGTTAGGTTCATCCTATTTGACGTCAAAAGTCTGAACCAATTTCCAATTTTAACAAGCTCGTCAATTGTCTTGTTGGCCCAAATATCGCTTGTCACACTCAGCTCGTTGCTAGGCAACGTCGTCCAAAGTGAGCTTATATCTATAGTTGCAACTTGGTAACCACGCTTTGCGAACAATCGAAGTGTCAAAAAACGTAATGAGGCAAAGGATCTTATATGTTACGTTCCAAGATTGAGAAATGCGTCACCGTTAAACGAATGAACAATATAGATACATCCAGAAATTACGGGCGTAGACGATATATATTTATTAGCCCATAATATCTTCAATACCAACTGACGTATCCACATAACTATGAAATACATTTTGTCTGGGATACCTAAAACCCACTCGAATAAATAAAGATGGTAAAAATAGAACAGCCATTTTTAATATCTGTAATTTTCCTTACAAGCGGTGAAACTTGAACATTAATTATTTAAAATTATTATATTCTAAATAAAAGAAACCGCAGTTGATTTTATTTCACTTAAATTCTAATAAAGGATTTAACACATCCGGCGTATATTCGGGGGTATAAGCTTTTCTGTACGCTCAAAAGCTCGTTTTACGCTTTTTACTTTGATGTCAAGTGTGTAAAGAGCAAAAGGGGTATAGAATGAGTATTAAAATAAAAGTCGAAAATATACCCAGAGTATTATATCCTAATGCCCACTAATGCTGTAAGTACACACACTGTTGCGATTTTCATTTATATCGATATCGATTCGCTGAAACTTCAGGAGGGCAAAGTTACAATATTTGCAATGAACCATTAGAAGCAATAAAATGTAATTAAGGAATTTATATTCATAGTTAAATGCTAGTTCCATTTATTTTTTCGTATTCTTATAGATATTGGATATAGTAATTATTATTTTTTTCTTTGATAACACTGAAAACAAATATCGATATTCGATACACTCATAACATAATCGATTTATTTAATATTATAATAAATATGAAATAAATAAGTAAATAGAAATTATTTTAAAAGTGACTTCGAATCACCAGTAATATTCTTAAAAGTATTTTAAAAAATCTCATTTTCTTGTATTTATTTCAAAAACAATTGAAGCAAGACAAAAATTCAAACTACGTTACTCTTTATATCTTGAACGTTCTAATTTCTAGCTGAACTTTTTACACAGTTAATATGATTATTAGGTAGGCAATAATAAATATTTATGTAACAACCAGCGGACGGAATGTCGAAATGATTTTCATTTAACGGTCGTGTCTTATTTTTTACTCGTTGAAAAAAGTTATTTTCCTAGTTTGAAAGTATTTGTATAAAACATTTTTCTTTTAAATATATATATAGGGCGTGTCAATATGGAATATCGCGTATATTTCTTATAAATTGATGCAATAAAATATTTTTTATTGTAATTTTCGGCATTAAGTGTATGTAATTACTGTTAATTTTAAAATTATTTATGTGTATTCGATATTCGATTGTAAATTGAATAAGTTTATAAAAGTTGGTTTTGTACAAGTCGGCTCCTAACGTTGGTTATATGTTATTTTAATTAATTAATCTAATTTAAATTGTTAGCTTGTCTGTATCATTATTTTATAACACTTGTTTCGTAAAAAATATGGGGTTAGCTATGGTTTGAATTATTTATTGCGTTTTGTTTAGCTTGGAATCAATGTAAAGGATGAATTAAATATGATACTTGCCCAGTTTGAGCTTAGACTTATTTTAAACGGTCTAATAGAGCCTTATTTCTGTAACATACATAATATTAGAAAAAGGAATAGGAACAAAACAATTTTGTATTAAAAATATCTTTCATATTTTAGTTAATAGGATTAAAATTCATTTCTTTCCCTTTATAAGCAAATTCCTAAATAATTTCTATAGATTTTGTAGAAACAAAAAAAATTAAAGTAACAAACATATCATTGTTTAGGCTTACAGTTGAGACATTTTTAGCGAATATTAAAATGTCTTATTCAAAATTACACCCGACAAATAATAATAATCATTAAATATAAAAAAAAAACTCGAAAATAAATTGTGTGTTAATATTTGATGCTATTTACAAATATCTCACAACACAAATGAAGGTACTTTTAATACAATTTTGTTCCGTATCTTTTTTTATTTTATAATTTTGGTTTTGAGTCCAACACTAATTCTACCATTGAATGATGTTTTCATCGTTTTTATATATTCCAAAGAAATTGTCATTGACTTTAACTTATTTCTTGTTACTTTTATGTTCTTTATTCTTTTCATATACGTGGTTTTTTTCTCGGAATTATTTTAAACATTATTCAAACTATATAAAAATGTCAAAAATGAATTAAATATGTATTGGAGATTTGTATAGATGGCTGTTAATCCGAGAGGACCAGCAACAATGTAAATATAGAAACAAAAGAAATGTCTATGATCATATTACTATAGATTAAAAAGAAAATTAAAAAAATATATACATCACAGTGTACTTGCTGACGACTTGAATGTAAATTGCTATGAGAGTAAGGGATTGTACACACTTGCCCGACCACATGAAGCGAAACGTATTTGACATGGAATTATCACTTAAGGTGCGGTTACAGAAAGAGACTATAAGGTGGACGCTAATAAGCAATACTATGTGAAGCCACACCGTTTTCATTTTGAGGAAATGGCGTTTAAGATGTCAAACATATTCTTTCTAAAATTTTTTTAACGTATCTTTTTTTTCTATTTTAATAAAAGGTAAAGTGAATTAAAAACGAATTTTTATAATAAAAACTTTTATTTGAATTGAATTAAGAAACTGTTATTCTATATATATCGGAATTTGTCTTTTTGTGGGTTGACACAGACGCCCGACACTGGTTGCTTATCAGCATCCAGTGTCGGGCGCCGTTTAGTTGCGAATGACGCAGGCGACTTATGCCATATTTAGTCAATAACCTTCGAAAGTGTTACGAAGACGTCTTTCGTTGTGAGTAGATAAGCAATTGAGCATATGTAGACTATTAACAGCCGTTTTTAACAAACTTATCTGTGATTTTGTTTATTCGTTTTAGAGTTTTGACATAATATAAGAATTGTCAAAAATCTTTAGTATAATCGCAGACATTGAAAATTAAGCATACGTCGCCCCCGTCAGTTGCAACTGTGATTTGTGTCCTACAAATTTTTTAAGCTTTGGTCTCGTTTTGTCGCAACGTTGTAACCGTAGCTTTCTAGACTCGTCATGGTCGTTTTCGCTTCGCTTGGTCAGATGGGTTTGTTCGATCCTAAACGATTTTATAATAAGATTGGTTAACTGTTGTCTGTTCGTGATCGATGTATGATTTAAAATATAAAATAAATGTATTTAATTTATTGTTAGCGGACTGAACTCGGGAGCCTTGTAACTTGTTTCAATATAACAAATCAAAAATCATTGTTGTTTCTTTTTAATCGTTTTCCTTGTTTATATCAACTTTATACGACGATTCGTTTCGATTTAATCGATGAACGATCGATAAATTTGATATTCGCTCGGTGTGACCTGTTATACGTCTTTGTTTATCGTCAGTTTTAAAAGCTTTTTTTGTGTAAGCAATTGACTTTAGACTGAAGATGCTTTAATGGACTGCCTTAAGCAAATTTATTTTAGAGTTAATAAGGGTAGTAATATATAAAACATCTCTTAAAGAAATCATTAAAATATATATAAAACGAACATAACATTAAATTGTCCATGGTTTTTCCTTTAAGCACTATAATATTTATTTATAAAAAACGAAGAAAAGGACATAATTGAATAGGTATTTAAAACAACAATTAATTTTCATTTCTCTTAATGACTCCACAGCATGTTACACATTCTAAACAGGTATCGAAATTTTCTTCCAAACTGAATGGCCAATATTCTTTCGGCGAATATTCACTTCTAAATATTTGGTCATCTATTAGCGCCCAGGACCAGAGATAGCTTCTAGCTCTTAGGAATTTAGCTGATGATTCAACTACAGCGTTAATGGCTCGACGACAGACGGGGTCGCGTTCTGAACATGTGTTGAATGAGAGATTGTTTATGTTGCATCTAAATACCTGAAAATGTTTTATTATAACTAAGGATCGCTTGGCTTGACTGACTTAATGTCATGACAGTCCTTAAATAAAAAAAAAAAACAGTTTTTTTACAATCAACGCCACGTATCGAATAGTCGGACTCAGCGACCTAAGTGAAGTTCTAACAGTGCTTAACCCTTAAATGCGTCTTGTTGCCAAATGTATACATACCACGTTTCACGTTATTTTATTGAAGTCGAGTGGTATGTGATTCCGAGAGCACTTTGACGACCATAGATAATAAATATATTGAGTGTTAAAAAAGAAATTATGCAATTTTAGGCGGCAAATCTATTTTTTTTTTTACATTTCTATTTGATTTTCGACTAAGTTTATAGAGTTATAAGAAGCGTCTCCGTAATTTTGTATTCATTAATATACGAGTGCTACTTTTTATAAAAAAATATATATTCTCAACTATACTTAAGTAAATATAACCTAAATACCTACCAGAAAACATTCTTTCCATGCCGCAATAAAAAACCATGCATTTAAGGGTTAAATCAAAAGGAAAGCCAAAAATATACATTATTTTACACAGTCATCATTACGAATTAAAATTAATAAAATTTTGTTGCACGAAGTAAAAAATATATCATTTAAAATGGTATACTATTGATTGAAAATATGTTTATAAAAAAGTATGCTGTTTTTTTCGCTCTCTTTTAAAGCAGTTAATTTTAATTTACGCGCTGATAGAACTTCACTGACCATTTAATGCTATTAAGATAAAAAAAAGTTTATTTTAAGATAACGAATTGCTGTATGAGCATGAATATGCAATTTTTGGGTCTAGACACCTCTGGTGTTTTATCACAAAACTACCTCTACCTCTGGTGGTGTTAAGGTAAAAAAATATTTATTTCTTTAAAGATAACGAGTTGTTACATAAGCATGACAATGCAATTTTTTGGTTTTGGATATCATAATTATACTATAATCTATATATGACTTATTTATAAATTTATGCGAGTCGTAAAGGAGATATAGAAAATAATTTCAAAAGTTCTGAATTTTGGCATTATCAAAAACAAGCGGTGGCCGCGACTTTTTACGAGTGTTGGTCGAATTATATTTGTTTAGACTAAAAGCTATTTTTATTTCCATCTGCAACAGTACTTTTTGTCTCAATGAAGTACCCTGTATCACTGACAACGTATATAAAAACCTTGAGATGATAAGTAAAAATCTGTAGATACGTTACAAGCATAGACGGCACGTCTGAGTGAAGCTAATTAGAACAATTCGTTTCAGTGTCACGCACACCACAACAACACGCATAGCAACACTGCAATAAATACTTGTTTCTTTTTCTCTCCCGTTAATTAAGATAGGCTATCCTTTTCCAGCTTTTTGATGAAGATGAACATGTTTTGTAGATTGGTATTACAATATTACATTATTTGGACGCTGATAAGCAATACTGTGTCAAGCCATACGGACTTCATTTTGAGAAAATATCGTCTAAATATTGTTAAACCTATTCTTAATATATTTTTTAAAGACGTATGTAACCATCTTCTCTTTTCTATTTTGATAAAAGGTATAGTAAATTAAAAGCAGATTGATATATTTAATTTCTTTTTTAATAAAAAGTTTTTCAAATATTTAAGATTATTGTATAAATTGCAAAAAATGGAACGCACTTAAAATTCGAAACATTAAAGTGAGACACTTTTGTCCGTATTTATTTAGTTTATACGGTTTGATTTTTTTTGAATAATGTTAATAAGTGACGCAGTATCAAAATACATCAATATCTTTGAATTTGACAATTCGTGAATTGACATTATTGTTCATCAGCATCCATTTATGTATGTGTTTGAGTGCCGTTTGTCTAATTTGGATTCGCTTGTAAGTTGTAGGTAACGTATCAACACATTTATTTATAATGTCATTGGGTGTGATAGCGTAACAAGCAAATTAACAACCTCACTGCACATTTATTATAAGTATTAGTATAATATAACAAAATTCTTTTAGCTAATTTATAAATGGAATTACGTAAAGAGTTTACCTCATGTCCACACATTTCCAACATGCAGTAATTTACATACTCAACGGGCACGAGGTCGACACGGAAGCCCAATTTTTGAAGATGTTCTATTAAAACGTAAAATATAGCTATATATAAAACTAAGATTTGCGCTTAGAAATGCAAACTTTTGCAATAATATCATAATCAATGTAGTGTAGACGACGCTTTTTCTCCAAATCATCTTAATAGAACAGGAGACCTTCACACAGCATTTTTATAGGCTGTAGGTTACAGTACAACGTTTATTCCGCCATTACCCATTAGTATACAGCTCACAGAGAGTGTAGACTTGATTGGCTGATACTTTAATAGGATTCTTTATTAGTTTGATGATGTATGCAAGTGCGCATTATTTTGATTAGGATTTAGTATTAGCGGATCAATACGTTTAATGCGCTGCACGTTAACCTTCTAAGGATCAAAATGCATAACCATGACGTGACGTCGCATCGTGATAGGACGCTATGGTAATTACATTAAAATCAAACAATATATATATATATATATATATATATATATATATATATATATAACTAAAGGTCTAATGACCTTTAGTTGTGTCATGATATTTCGAGAATGATACGTACAATGGCAAAGACACGAAAGAGATTGTTTGTTGCGTTCTTTACACGTTCTCCTCAAATTTTAATCGGCAGACAGTTGAGAGGCGGTCTCGACCATCAACAGTTTGAAATTTTGTAGTAACTTACCTCGGATACCTCTTAATTTTTGTGGTTTATGTTCAAATGTCCCGTAAGATTCATTGGGCCCATAGTAAATCTTAACATATTGTACTGACATCACACAGAAATATTATCATTGGCAAAAATAATAAATATATGTGTATCAAATAATGATAACATATTGTCAGAAAATTACAGATAAATAACAATTTTAATCTGTGCGTCATAACAATGCGATATAACCTTGGATACTGGGAAACATTATAAAATAATCTGTGATAACTTTGACGTCACTAATCTTACATAATTTTTATTAACAAAATAAATTATTAGTAAATTAGTTTTTTTAATCATTAATTGATTACGACTCTTTTGACCTTTTCAGTGATTAGTTTTTATATCGTTCATATATTTTACATGCATACCATTGATATTTATAACTATAGATGGGTGAATTTTCGCACCCTGATTGCCGACCACTTTAGACGACGTTGCCGAGCAACTGGCCAATGAATATGACAGGCGAGAGTATAGTTGGATGAATAAGTCATAGTTATATTGACCAACTTGTCATAGTTAGAAATGAGTAAAGATTTTTGACGTCAAATAGTATGAACGAAACGTACTACAGTTTTAAAATATCATATAGAAGAACATATTCCTGTAGGGTTGGCTATCGAAATTTGAAATAACTTATACAAAACACTCCTTGAAAGAAAAATTAAAGGAAAATAAAAAAATAAATACAGATGGATAGGCTTCTTAATCTGATTACCAAAAAGGACGAACGATTTATCATCAAAAAGCTTTTTCACGTTCTAAAACTTTTATTATGGTGGTAAGTCCGAAATGCGTAATTTTTAGTGATACTGATACATTGTTTACGCATGACAACAAAAATATTATTATATTAAAGAATAATATAATAGAAATATTTCTGTTGATCAAAGAAATGACGGAATTGTAAATTTGTGTATTAGTGACTGTGAAGGGGATTAAGTACGAGCGTACGGTAATTTAAACATAAACTCACTTCAAAAATCAGCAACACTTGCTAGGGTTTGAACACGCGATCATCGTTAAAGATCGACGTATTCCGACCATTGGGTCATCTCGATCAGTAATTTTAAAAATTCTTGTAATAGGTATTCGTATTTGGTTTGTTCGTAGATTCAGTTTTTATGTGCGTTCAACTATTTTTCTTATAAAAAGAAGTTCATATTATTACTTAGTACTTTAATAGTTAACATATAAGTTTACTATTTGTTTAAAAAAACATTAATTCATACATTTTTTATATCTCATGTACAATATTGTAAGTGTAAACTCCAATAAATATAATAAAAATTAAAATAAGAAAAGAACTTTGAAACTTTATTTATTTCTAGATATCAGTTTAAGCGGTAATCCGTTCACTACACCCTGCACGACATTCAGTCTTGGATTTATCTCCAGTTTTCTTTTGGTTTTCTCCGAAGGTTCCACCGAGAACCTACTTAGGAGCGCGGCGAGTCCTGCTAGAGATTGCATATGACCCAAACGTGCACCTGAAACAATAATATTGAAATAAAACTATTTTAAACGGATTTAAATCGCGTATATTAATTATTTTTATCATCCCGACGTTTCGAGCACTTTACAGCGTTCGTGGTCACGGGTAGACTGAACGTCGAAACGTCGGGATGATAAAAATAATTAATACACAATAGTTTTATTTCAATGAGTAATAATCGCGAAAATATAAGACAACAATAATATTATTATTTAATAATTTTGTTTTGAAATAGTTCGCATATATAGGTACATAAAATATAACCTAGGAGCGTCTAGAATAATGTAGCTTTCAGATGGTAAAATATAATTTTTAATTAGTTTAATAGGTTTAGTGGTTTTGGACTTTACTTCACGCATATAAAATTCGCTCTCTCTTTGTTATATATATAGATATACCAACATAGATTGAGGAGAAAGTTCATAATATTACGCAGCGATTCAATAAATTATCTATTAGTGGACGAGAATTGAGAGTAACTTTAAGGATGCGTCATGTTTAGGCAAATTGTATGAGAGAGATGTCGCGTAGTGAGAAAGAGTTTTATATTTCAGAAGCTTCGCTTCTTTTTAATATCTGAGTCTAAAAAAGTAATCAGTAAATAATCTTTCAATATATTTTTATACATATACATACTTGTTATCAGTTTCAAAAGATAACGGTATTAAAAACTTAACAATGGATTTAAAATGTGCATGTAATCAATTTTGACCTTTTGTAACGAACAACAAATTGAAAACTTATAAATAAGTAGGAAGCAACGATACTAATTATTCTGTAGTTACAATAATATTGAAATTAAAAATAATGACTTTTACATGACTACATTTTTAAAGTATTCAAATTTCTATGGTCAATTAAACTCTTATGAATAAGGGTCCAAGTATTATTTGCACAATCGAATAACAAAATCGTTTAGTTTTACAAATAGGAAAAAAATATATTTCAACTCACCTATGCAGGCTCGGGGTCCTTCCCCGAAGGGTAGATATACATAGCTTGTTTTGTTATTTTCATCTTTAGCAAACCTCTCTGGTTTAAATTCTTCAGGGCTTTCAAAGTATTTTTCATCATGTTGTAACGCGTGATTTGGAATAATAATTCTGACTCCTGGGTCAATACTTATCCCAAGTTGTGAAATTGTATATTGACGGACGCAGATTCTATTCAAGACTCCTACTGGTGGGAACATCCTTAAAGATTCTTTGAAACATGCATCTAGATAAGTCATTTCTGTAATCGCATCGTAGCACAATTTATTATTATATTTTGCAAAAACTTGATCAATTTCTTTCTGAACTTTTTTTTGTACATCCTGATTGTAAGCGAGTTCGTGTAACATGTAACTTGTGGACGAAGAAGAGGTTTCAAAACCGGCGACAAAGAAAACAAATACTTGAGCTATCATACATAAAATATCCATGTCTAATTCGACCTCTTTCGGTGTTCCGTCTGGATGTCTGTGTTCGATGGAGTCGCCTTTTATCTTGCCTTTTGATGCTAGATCTAAAACGAGATCGACGAAGTCATTTCTGCCTGAAGGTTTGAAGTTTCTTTCTTCAAAAACTTTTGTAATTAAATCGATAAAGAACTTTTCTAAATCTTTGTCGAATAGATTGAGCATTTTTCTTGTTTCTGGAAGAATGTCCCAAATGCCTAAAAGGACAACATCTTTCAAAGAACGTTTTAAAATCTCTATCCCAAATGTTCTAAACACTGAATTTTCGTTGGTAATTGTATCCATCTCTATACCTAAACCACATGCACCGATGAATTCAGTAGAAAATCTAGCCATTAGATCACGTACATCGCATACTCCACCTTGCGCTACTATTTCATCGCCTATACCATGAAGCTTTTCTGCACACTTCACGATTAAGGGAAACATGCTCTTCAATTTGGCCGTAGTAAAAGCCGGGGTCAATCTTTGGCGCAAAAGTTTCCACAAGTCACCATCGGCATTGAAAATATTTTGTAGAAGAGGTTCCTTTTTTATATCTCTACCCATCCCTCGCATGTGGAAATATGCAAAATCCACACTTAAAATATCTCTCGCTATTTCAGGATCCCGAATGATAAGTTCCGGCGTGTTGCCACAATATTGTCCGATTACCTTTTCATTGGGATACTTATTATACAAATCGGTTGTAATATTAGTAATACTCTTGAGTCCGAATAAATTCATAAAGTAATTACCGAAGATTGGTATAGGTGGATCATGTTTTATGTTTCTTTTCGACAAGTATTTGTGATTTCGAGTTCCATAGAAGTAAATGGCCAGCACCAAAATTATAATAACGTACGTAATCATTTTGCACCGAGACGCCACAGGCAACTGCAAAAACAAATATTTTCTTCGCCTTTACCTATATGTAATCGTGGCAGATAATCCCGTGTGACAATGAAATAAGTACTTTTAGATAACACTTAAATAATATTTAGTAAAGTCAACATATTATACGATTTCCAATTAGATTTATAGTATTTATTCCTTTTAATTGATTTTAAATAATCCATCTAGCATTTTCCCGGTTTTACCAGATTCTACTTATTACTCTAGTCTTGGTTTTGACAGGTTATTGATTTTATCTGAAATCCGTATCCGTTTGAACTCCGTAATTCCCAGAGAGCATCATTCAGAATAGAATAAATTCTCTACTAAAAGTAACGACCAGTATCAGATGATTGTGATCATAAGTGGGATCGACAGTTCAACTTGGACTCTGAACCAAGATGGGGATCCACAAGGACAAACGCCCAGACCCAGGAACTAATACTTGTACAATTACAGATATCTGCTTCAAATGGAGATCGAACTGTTGGCGTTAAAGATTACAGAGTCGTTTTCACTCCTTAACGTTGGTTATCTTTGTTACGGGAGCCAGCATATACTAGAAAAATAAATTTTAAGTAAAAAAATGTTTTAAAAACAACCTTTTTAACGCCCGAAAAAGAATAAGAATAAAATACTTTTCATTTCAAACTTTTACTATCAAAATAAAAAATAATTATCTATTATTACGTCATATGTGATTACTATTAATGAGCCACCTCCATGCTTTTACGTGTCGAAGTCTCCAAAAACTCCAGGATACCAAAATTTTAGTAGGATTGGAGCAACGGAGTTTCGATTACCAACAATTTTTGTTAACTTGCATCCGTATTCTCAGCAAATCTATACTAATATTATATAAACTGAAGAGTTTGTTCGTTTGTTTGAACGCGCTTATCTCAGAAACTACTGGTTCAAATTGAAAAATTATTTTTGTGTTAACCAGTTTATTTATTTATTGAGGAAGGCTATAGATTTTATTATATTACACTACTACCCATAGGAGAAAAGCAGTAACCATAAGCGCGAGAGAAACGGCGAGGGGCAGTTAGTCTTTTATACCCTAGTATACTAGGAAAGTATAAAAAACTTAATCCATAATTATTAGACATTCGCTATATTGAATTTGGTGTGTCGTCACTTTATTTTTCAAGTTGTTCTATGCAAGTCCTATCGTTTGATACTCATATTGTAGAAATGCATTAAAAATAACTTGTGTGCCATCTTGCAAGTTCCGCCATGTTTGATTTAGGATGACGTCACATATTTGTATGTCATTCAAATATCATATAAGTATCATGCATTGTCATCCAACTTAAGGTATATCAATTTTCAGCTCAATCGGTTGAAGATATCTACTTCAAAACTGAGTTGCAAGATTCCCCAACAAAATTGCAAGTTAAATAAAACTTTGTAAAAAATAGGCACACTAAAAAAACTAAGGAAGGGATGTTTTGTTTTAATTGAACAATTGATTAAATGTAATAAATTATTGTATGGCATTTAAACGAACGACTATATAATCCAAAACATAACTGGATTTGAAAATTCTTTTGATCTTTACTTAAAGAAATTTGTTAACGGCATTAAATTATTATGGAAACCAAAAAAATCAGGATTGGATCGGGATTATTAAAATAAAGTAAAACAGCATTCAAATATGCATTAAGAATGCTATCTTGCACTCTTAATGCTTCTTTGAATACCATTTCCAAACATGTCATTTCATCGACAGATTCGTAAGACAACTTATAATTGTATTTTAATAGTGCATGGTAATTCTTAGCTTAGATTTTTCTTTTGTTCAATGCTAGTTTATGTATTAAAAAGCAAATAGCAAAAGGTTATGTTTTAAATTAAAACTTTAAAGGCTTGTTTTAATTATAGCAATAGGTAATTGTTTGTGATTTATTCTTAGATTCAGTAAGGCCATGTAACAACATGGTATGACAATAAGTAATAACTTAATATTTTATTATTTAACATATAGTCTGTCTGTATATATGTTCATTGATATATTTTTTTTTCATATGTACAATATTGTACCTAAAAGTAAAGCTTAATAAACATTGAAAAATAAAATAACAAAGAACAAAACACATATTTTTATTTGTAATTTTATTTATTTCTAGATTTCAATTTAAGTGGTAATCCGTTTACTACACCCTGCACGACGTTTAACCGTGGATTTATCTCCAGTTTTTTACTGGTTTTCTCCGAAGGTTCCACCGAGAATCTACTCAGCACCGCGGCGAGCCCTGCCAGAGACTGCATGTGACCCAAACGAGCACCTGAAACATGATATTATTATCATTAATATATTATACTAGGTTTTACTTAAGGGTTCGTTCGTATTAATGTAGATTATGTTTTAAAATAAAACGCATGTATATGTCGTAGACAACTAGCTTAATAAGACGTTGAATAAGAAGCCTAGCCTCTATTAGTGGGCTGAATAATATGCAGCCATACCGCCTCGTACAGTATTTAATAAATTGGCTAGTTGATGCTTACGCGATTCATACAATAAAATGACCATGTTAGAAAAAGAAAAAAGAAATATATAAAGAACAGCCTATTTCCATCTAGAATAATGTATCATTTAAATAGTATCATTATTTTTAGAATATGTTCAGTGGTTTTTGTGTTTTTGATATTACGAATAATCGATTAGTGGATTAAAGATAGGATGCATCGTGTTTAGACACATTTCTTTGTACAAGGGAGAAAGAAATACGACACGACGTAGAGGGAAAGAGTTATATTAAAGAAACTTTACTTCTTTTTTATATTTGTAAATAAGTAAGTACTATTTATCTATTCGTATTAAAATAATGTAACAAATGCAAAAAAAAAACAGCCTTAACAAAAAGATTAAATATTAACTTTTTTAAATCAAATGTTTCGTAACAATAGTGTTAATATATTGCAAATTAAAAATATTATTATGAAACATATTTTTATTTGTGTCCTTTTGTAAAATGCTCTTAATATAATCAAAGCTTTTTACCAGCTATTTACCAAATGTATGATTGAAATAGAAATTGCAATTCTTCTTAACTTCCGACCAAAAAAGAGGTTTGTTTAGGTTATAAACGCGTGTATTGTGTATCCTTGTGTTTCTCTGTGACATTATAGCTCCCTAACAAATAGTTTTGATGCTTGTATTGTGCTTGTTTTTATTTGTTTGAAACCTAATGTAATTGTGTTGGTTCTTAACTACAATTATTGTTGAAAGGATCTGAGCAACTTCTTGTGGTCAAGTCGACTCGAAGTTTACTATATTATTATTGATATCAAAATACCAGAGTTGCGTAACCTTGACCGAATGCTGCAGCATCATTTGGAATTACCAGGATACACAACTCTTCAGAAGTATTGTGTTGAATGCCGTTAACTTTGGACGATGTTGCGTAGCAACCAGCTAGCGAATGAGTGTGACAGGCAAGAATATTTTTTTATCAACAAGTCAATTAAGAAGCTTGTCAAAGTTGAAAATAGTCACGGTTTTTTAGCGTCAAATAGTATGTATATGTAAAGTTAAAATGTCTGTATTTTTTAAGATTTAAATTGATATGAAATATTTATCGCCTTAAAATATTATTATCAATTTAAAATATTCAATTAACTTTTAAATTTGATATTCTCCTTTAGATATGTTGCCGCATTATGTGATTATACTGTAAATAATCGCTCAGTATATTTCTATACATATAATTGTTATCAGTTTCTAAAGATATCGGTATTAAAAATTAACAATGAATTTGAAATGTCCATATAATTTACTTTGACCCTTTGTAATGCCATATCGAAATCAAGTAGGAGGCAATGATAAGTTTATTATTCAGTAGTAACAATAATATTGATATTAATAATAATTACATGAATACATTAAATGATTAGATCAAATTAATAAAATTTCTATAATCAATTATTTCTATGAATAGTCTCAGTGTGCAAGTATTATTTGTACAATTTAATGATAATACAAACGCTTTATAACTAGGTTGTGCGATAGAAAATAAAAAAATCCACTTACCTATGCAAGCTCTAGGTCCTTCTCCGAATGGCAAATATACATAGTTTGTTTTGTTATTTTCATCTTTAATAAACCTTTCTGGTCTAAATTGTTCAGGGTTATCAAAGTATTTTTCATCATGTTGTAACGCATGTGTTGGAATAATAATTCTGACTCCTGGATCAATTGTTACACCCAGTTGAGAAATTTTATATTGACGGACACAAATTCTATTCAGAACTCCTACCGGTGGAAGCATTCTTAAAGATTCTTTGAAAGCTGCATCTAGAAAAGTCATTTCTGTTATCGCATCATAGCACAGTTTATTATCATATTTTGCAAGAACTTGATCAATTTCTTTCTGAACTTCTTTTTGTACATCTTGATTGTAAGCGAGTTCGTGTAACATATAACTTGTGGACGATGAAGATGTTTCAAAACCGGCACCAAAGAAAACAAACACTTGGGCTATCATACATAAAATATCCATGTCTAATTCGACCTCTTTCGGGGTTCCGTCTGGATGTCTGTGTTCGATGGAATCACCTTTTATTTTGCCTTTCGATGCTAGATCTAAAACGAGATCGACGAAGTCGTTTCTTCCTGAAGGTTTAAAGTTTCTCTGTTCGAAAACTTTTGTAATCATATCGATGAAGAACTTTTCTAAATCTTTGTCGAAGAGACTGAGCAATTTTCTTGTTTCTGGTAAAACGTCCCAAAGGCCCAAAAGCACAACATCTTTCAAAGAACGTTTGAAAATCTCTTTTCCTACTGTTCTAAAGACAGAATTCTCGTTGGTAATCGTATCCATTTCTATACCCAAACCACATGCGCCGATGAATTCAGTAGAAAATCTAGCCATTAGATCACGTACATCGCATACTCCACCTTGCGCTACTATTTCATCGCCTATACCATGAAGCTTTTCTGCACACTTCACGATTAAGGGAAACATGCTCTTCAATTTGGCCGTAGTAAAAGCCGGGGTCAATCTTTGGCGCAAAAGTTTCCACAAGTCACCATCGGCATTGAAAATATTTTGAAGAAGAGGTTCCTTTTTTATGTCTCTACCCAACCCTCGCATGTGGAAATGTGCAAAATCCACACTTAAAATATCTCTTACTATTTCAGGATCCCGAATGATAAGTTCCGGCGTGTTGCCACAATATTGTCCGATTACCTTTTCATTGGGATACTTATTATACAATTCAGTTGTAATATCAGTAATGCTCTTGAGTCCAAAAAAATTCATAAAGTAATTACCAAAGATAGGTATAGGTGGATCATGTTTTATGTTTCTTTTCGACAAATAGTTGTGATTTCGAGCTCCATAGAAATAAATAGCAAGAACCAAAATTATAACAATGTAAATAATCATTTCGTACCGAGACGTCACTAGCAACTACAAAAATAAATGTTTACTACGCCTATACATTTATATGATCGATGTAGATAAACCCACGTGACATAGAGTCAATTACTTTTGATAACATTTTAGTATCATTTTGTAAAGTATGTTATATAGTGATATATTACACAACTCTTAATATTTAATAAAGTATAAATTTTCGTTATTATTTATGAAATAACCTACCTAGAAATATTCCGATTATACCAGAATTGGCTTAGTATTTTGGTCTAGGTTCTGACACGTTACTGTTTTTTCACCGAGAGTTTACTATCTGAAATCTTATGGAGCTGCCATGAACTCATACGATTGCCACCTGATCTTTTTCCTCATTTAGAAAATAATAAATTCTCTATAAATGGTAACCATCAGGTGATCGTATAGCAATCAGGACCGACATCTTTACGTGCTCTCCGAAACACGGTAGGGAGATCTACAAGGACAAACATCCAGACCTAGGAACATATATTTTTATAATACAAATATTTGTCTCGAGCGGGGATCGAGTTTTCATCCATCGGCGTTCAAGGTTATATTCAATACTAGGTATAGCTAGTTTTAATCTTTACTAATATTATAAAGCTGAAGAGTTTGTTTGTTTGATTGTTTGCTTGAACGCGCTAATCTCAGGAACTACTGGTCTGATTTGAAAATTTTTTTTAGTGTTATATAGCCCATATATCGAGGAAGGCTATAGGCTGTATATTATCATGCTAAGACTAAAAGGAGCGGAGCACCAATGAAGAATGTTTTAAAATCGGGTGATATTTTTCTATTGAGAGGGCCTACGCTGCGTGCGCTGCGTTAAAGTTTCGCAAAAATCATTACAGAATTGTTCCCCTTTAAAAGTTCTAAAAAAAGTCCGCGATAGCATACGTCTAACTTTTAAGGTAAGCTCATTATAACCTTTTTTATGCTAACCAAATTTGTTCTAAAATAATGCATTATTAGCCCAAAGTAACTATTCCACGTGGACGAAGTCGCGGGCGGAAGCTAGTCTTAAATAAAGTCCAGACATTTACGTCAATTCTTTTTCGTTTAGTAATCAGCTATATAAACAATAAGATTAGATAGCGAATAATATAAATGTTTTTATACACACTATACATATGTATTTGAAGGAGAAGAAATAAAAATTAAATTTAAATAAAGTATTTTACAAATTTTAAGAAGCTCCTGAAACTACCTTCGGGTTTCATAGCCATTATTTAGTTGTAGACCATTTCGAACTTCAGTTAGCTTTGCAAGAAATTGAACAAGTTCAAACACAACGTAAAATATAATTATTGATAATATTATTTTTCATTTAATATCACACAAAAATCACCGTTGACGACTCCTCGTGATTTTTATCTCCCAATTTATCTTATCTACCAATAAGAAGGAGTGTTGTTAATTTTACGTGTGTATTTGTGTGCCTGTGTCTGGCATCGTAGCTCTCTAACGAATGGATCAATTTTGATACGGTGTTTTTTGTTTGAAAGCCGGTGTAGTCAGAATGGTTCTTACCTATAATTTATAAAGATCTTTTCAGACGTTTAAAGATTACCAGCTCGTTTCTAGTTTTTGAAAGAATTTGAGAAACTTCTAGTGGTCATATCTATATTGCAAATGATATAGAAATAATATAGTTTTGTAACCTTGACCTGATGCTGTAGCATCACCTGGAATTAGCAGGATACAGTAACTCTATATTAGATATAGACAGTAGTATCCTACCAAATTTGCCGTCAAAATCTGATTTATCGTCGGACACTACATATCAGAGATTTTTTTGTTTACTCAGGGGACATCTTCGAAAAGATACCCGATTCCAGGAAGAAATATCGAGTTATGCGTAGATTTATACCCGCTATGGCCGTCCTCAGCACGGAAATGGAGAGGCCGCGGGATCGGTTGCGCATACGCATCCGCTGTTCTGAGATACACAAGAATGCAATTTATTAGGTTGAGGGGAAATGGGTAAAAATGGTGTATAAAAATAAAAGCCACAACAAGCAAAGGTTATATGATTTTATAGAAAAAAATGTTGTTAAAAAAATATGGACCTATATTTTAATTTTAACCCAGTGTAACATAATATGGTGGTCCCTATTTTAGTTGAAGTTAAAAGATTTAACTCTGGATTTTCGTACATTCTATTATTATCATTAAGGTTTACAGTAAAAACAACATAAAAGTTATAAAAATATTTATAATAACTGGATGTCTTAAAATCACTTAACGATCTTTTTTTTTCGTACTGATTTATGTTATACGCGCTAAAACTAAATATATCGATTTAATGTTATTAAAGATATTAGCGTCTAAAACATGTCAAATGCCAAATATATACCTGCACCTTATAATGTTTAAAAAAAGTTAAACATTGCTTCTAATGTATAGTACAAGATATTATTAATAAAAATACTTATTTTTTTCGTAATTTAAGTTTGAGAGGGATACCATTTAGAACACTTTGTGTAACGTTTTGTCGTGGATCTGTTATTAACTTTCTGACCGATTTATCTGATGGCTCCACCGAAAATTTATGCAAGACAGCCGCTAGCCCGGCAATAGACTGCATCTGACCCAAGCGGGCCCCTGGAACAATTAGTGAAAGTTATCATTCTGCTAACAAGAAATATAAAAGATGCACAATTATCATCGTCTGTCTGTTCAAGCACTTTCGAATCGTAACTATAAACCAATCTTTAACTTGAATATTAACTAAGCACCGGTTGGGAATATGGTCAGTAGTTTCATATAGCAGGACAATTCCGAACAAAATGATTGTATGACATACAAATATATATTTAGTATACCAAAATGTCATTACGTCTGCATAACAAATATTTTTGGTTCTTTACCTTAATAAAACTAACAATGATATTAAAATTATTATGAACAACGAATAAAAAATGTACCTATACAAGCTCGTGGTCCTTCTCCAAAAGGTAAGAAGACATAGTTATGGCGTTCATTCGTTTCTTCATTTGCGAATCTTTCAGGGTTGAATACTTCGGGATTATCAAAATAAAGTTTATCATTTTGTATTGCTTGTATCGGGATTAAAATTTTCACACCGGGATCAATACTTATTCCCAGTTGAGGAATTGTATATTTTTTAGCACAAACTCTGTTTAAGTTTCCCAGAGGAGGTAGCATTCTTAAAGCTTCTTTGAATGCCATTTCCAAAAGTGTCATTTCAGTGACAGCTTCGTAACACAATTTATTATTGTATTTTAATAGTACCCTGTCAATCTCAGCTTGGATTTTTTGCTGTATATCTGTGTTGAATGCAAGTTCATGTAATGTAAAGCTAGTAGCAGATGACGAGGTTTCAAAGCCGGCGGCAAAAAATATAAATACTTGGGGTGTTATATACTGTAAATCCATTTCCAATTCAACTTGTTTAGGTGAGCCATCGGAGTGTCGATGTTCAATAGAATCTCCTACTATTTTTCCCTTTCCGACTAGATCTAAAAGTAGATCAATAAAATCGTTTCTTCCCGATGGTTTGAAATTTCGTTGTTCAAAAATTTTAATGATTATAGAGCAAAGGGTTTTTTCTAAATTCTTATCAAATACGCAGATCATATTTCTAAACTCAGGAAAAATGTCCCATAAAGAAAACAATATAACATCCCTTATTGAACGATTAAACATCCTTTTCCCCATTTTTCTGAAGATTGAGTTTTCATTGTTTATTGTATCCATTTCGATGCCGAAGCCACAAGCGCCAATGAAATCTGTAGTGAACCGCGCCATGAAGTCACGCACGTCGCACTCTCCGCCTCCAGCTATTATTTCTTTTCCGTAATGCTCAAGTTTTTCTGCACAATTCACTATTAACGGAAACATATTTTTAAGTTTAGAAGTCGTAAATGCCGGTGTCAGTCTTTGTCGTAATAGTTTCCATAAGTCACCATCCGCATGAAATATATTTTTTAATAATGGCTCTTTTTGCATATTCCTTTCTAAACCACGCGGGTAGAAGAATGCGAAGTCCACATTTAAAATCGTTCTTACAATATCTGGATCTCGTATTATCAGTTCTGGCGTTCGTCCGCGAAAGTATCCCACAACCTTTTCTTCCGGATATTTTTTGTACAGTTCACTTGCAGTCTCAACTAAGCCCTTTAGTCCCAGCGCACATTTTAAGTGATTTCCGAACAATGGTAATGGTGATTCATATTTAATATTTCTATTTGACCAGTAATCATAATTCCTCGTTATATAAAAATAAAAGAAAACTAATACTATTATTACTAATGTTATTAAAATCATTTTTGCCCGCTGCAATACGAAACACAAGTGATATAAGTTACTATAATTGATAAAAGGATTTTCTGTATATAATTTTAGTATCATTAAAGCTCATCGCTTATTACAGGTATTTGTCATGTTTATCTCTTACTAGAGAGGTCGCTCATTGGTTGAAATTCGACGTCAACAATAAACAAAAGAGTTTATATGCGTGTGTTTGTCAAATAGATGTTAGTGTGTGTGTGAGATTTTTTTATTAATTTAATGTAAATAACAATATACGTATAAGTATACATTAATTATGCATAATTAAAAATTTTAAATGTGCAAAATTTCATACCAGCACCCGCGCAATTTTGTTAAAAATGGGTAGAGTTTTTGCTTTACGTATTAACATACAGATTACTAGCTGCTCCTCGCGGTTTTACTCGCATTTATGGTTCCTGCTTTGTTCCTATGCGTCATAGCGTTTTCTAATATAACCTATATCCTTCTCAATAAATTCATTGTCCAAAGCAAAAAAAAAATCAAATTGGATCAATACTTTCAAAGATTATCCCCTACATACAAATTTACAAACACACAAACTTACAAACAGATTTTACCTCTTTATAATTTAAGTACAGATAAGGAAGAACCCAAATCTTCTTTCCTGATGACTGCTTCCTTCCTGACTTAGATTGCCAAATGTTTTAAATTTTCAACGTCTTTGGATCAAATATTTTTTAAATGTTAATGCAAAAAGTGTAAAACATTGTGAGTGCTTTAAGTACCATTTTGCAAACTGTTACATTGATGGCAGCAAAGTTTGTCGACAGCTTGTTTTAATAATTTTAGTTGTTTCCATGGAAAAAGTAGCTTAACATTCGTAATATAATATTATTTATCTAGTGATTGTTTAATATGAGTGTCGAGCATAAAGATAATATTTTTTTATCTATAAATTAAACTAATATGGATCCGTAGAATAAAGAATATTGGAATAGTAAAAAAATATTTTTAAATATTCGTTTTAATATAATCGTTTAGAAAAGTGGGTATTGGTGGTGAGTGTGGGTATGTCGTATGTAATTTAAAATAAAATAAAAATGCGTGTATTTCATGTAAAAAATTTAGTAAAATTTAAAAAAGATTTTTTTAAATTGCTTTATCACCAAAAGTTTTTGTGTAATTAAAAAAAGTCCTTTTTTATTTTCGTACATTTTATATAACAATATAAATCATTCCGTACACATTTTATTATATACATATTACAAAGTTTTTTTTTTTAAATATAAATTACAAAAGAATACTTACAGTTTATTCGATACGCCTTACATAAAGAGAATGACAAGAAACGAGGGGTAATTTTAGTAATTATTGACTTTTTGGCCCAAAGATAATTTCGCCTGTCATGCTCAGCTAGTTCCTAGGTGATATCGACCTTAGTGGTCCGCAATCTGGGTGCCAAAACCTATGAGGTTTTAACATATAGTTATATTATATTATTGATAACAATAAACTTCTAACTTACAGATATATTATGTACTCATATATACAGGTTACAATAAGAAACTATAAGAAATTTCATATACTATAAGAAAAATTCTTACAGGACCCTCGGGGCCGATTCTGATAAACCCTAAAACTGCATCATTGGTTTTTTGAAAAATTAATTCTTCTTTAGTTAAACTGTTAATTAAGTATTATTCACGTGTCCTTATCCATATTCGATTGGCCAAATCCAGTTAAAATATTTATTATACGTATATAAATGCATAAATGGATGCTGAAACAATAATATGTCAATCCACAAAAAGTTAAATTTAGATTTATTCTAATAATGCATTTTGTAGGTAACATTATTCAATTTTTTTTTAGTCATTTGAACTAAAAAAGTGCAGAATAAAGTTTTTTAATTTGAATGTTTCGAATATTAAAGTCTGTGTAATGATCTCATTATTTTGAAAACTTATTATTACATAAATTCTTTACTAGCCTATCTGTTATTAATTCATTATACTCTTTATCAAAATAGAAAAGAAAATATAGATATAATATATGTACTTCTTCAAACAGATTTATTAAGAATAATTTGACATCTTTAGACGCCATTTTCTTAAAAGGTAGTCCGTGTGGCTTGACACAGTATTGCTTATCAGCGTCCAAATCATATAATTGTGAAAGCAACCCTAAATGAATTGAATATCAATTTTATTGATTACTAATCAACAGTTTAAGTTATCTCGCATATTTCCTTTCGATAAGATTTTCAATTGACATTGAAAAAGTCAATTGAGACTGGTCATTGACGTGCACTTCTCGATGGAAAAACTTAAAGTACTACTCCTACTACTCAAACTTAAATATTTGAAGAAACGAATATAAATAAAATAATAGCGAAAGATTAATTTTTAAACAAGGTTTTTTTTTATGCTCTTTAAAGTTGAAAATAAACTATAAAGTAGGTAAATTAAAATTATCATTAATTGATCATGTCGAAAATTATTATATATATAGTTCTTAGTATTTAAATAAAATCTTGTTTTTAAAAAATATATCTTAATATTAATTTATTTATTTCTTTTTACTTTTTTCATTGGTCATTTTTCGAAATTTGTTTACTTTATTTACTTACTTTACAATAATTTGCAATTAGGGCTGCCTATTAAAAACTACACTCTAGATTTTCAAAGATAAAACCTAGTTTCTTGATCCTGCATAAAGCCACGCTTGGCCAGCCGCGAAGGTTTGTTATTCAAACCAGATTTTAGAATAAGATATTGTTATACTCACAGGAGTAAGTTAACTCTACAAAGAGTTACCTTATCCTTACCCAAAATGCAGCACCATTGTCATAGTTGTAATTTGAATGCTGTTATATTTGAAAACGTATTCAAAATTTCGTATCCGTGTTATTCTAGGCTGAGGAATTCCTTCGCAGAGAGTGAACCCTGAATTTATCATCTCTGTTATGGTCTATTATAATTGAAAGCGCATGCGTAATTTTGTGTCTGTACTATTGAGGAGTCCACTTGTTGGAACCAACTCTGTATAGAGCGGCCGTGTTATAGTGACATTTCGAAAGGGATAGTTTAATTAAGACGTATATAACATTTTGTGTTTGTGCTATTTACTTTTTTAAAAATAAGGGTTTATTGACTACGAAACAAGATTAATTAAATTATTTATTTTTCGCGTAATTTAAGTTTGAGTGGGATACCGTTTAGGACAGTCTGTACACCATTTTGTCGTGGATTCATGTTTAGTTTTCTAACAGTTTTCTCTGATGGCTCTACAGAAAATTTATGTAAGATAGCGGCCAGCCCTGCTATAGACTGCATCTGACCTAAGCGGGCCCCTGAAACAATCAGTAGTAGTGATTATTTTACTAAGAAATATGAAAAATACTCATCCTGATCATGAAACTAGCGTAAACAATTGAAGATTCGCATAAATATAATACAATTTTGGTAGGTTTTTTAAAATTGCTATGATTATTACTAAATTGAAAGTAAACATTGTGTAATAAATTAATATATACAGGACATGAGTTGGACATTATACCGGCGTTCGCAGAATCGATATTTAAACACACGCCCAGTTGACAACTTGATGAAAACATGATACATACCTATACAAGCACGGGGTCCTTCTCCAAACGGTAAGAAGACATATTTATGACGTTCATTCGTTGCTTTATCTAAAAATCTTTCCGGATTGAATTCTTCGGGATTATCAAAATGTAATTTATCATTTTGTATTGCTTGTATAGGAATTAAAATTTTCACGCCGGGATCAATACTTATTCCCAGTTCTGGAATTGTATATTTACGGGCACAGAGTCTATTCAAGCTTCCTAATGGAGGTAGCTTTCTTATCGCTTCGTTGAATGCCATTTCTAAAAGAGTCATTTCGGCAACAGCTTCATAGCACAATTTATTGTTGTGTTTTAACAGTACTCTGTCAATGTCAGCTTGTACTTTTCGCTGTATGTCAATATTGAATGCAAGTTCATGTAAGGTGTAGCTAGTAGCTGATGATGATGTTTCAAAGCCAGCTGCGAAAAATATAAAAACCTGAGCTATCAGACATTGTAAATCCATTTCCAATTCCACTTGTTTTGGTGAACCATCTGAATTTCGCTGTTCAATAGAATCTCCTATTATTTTACCTTTTCCAGCCAGTTCTAAAAGTAGATCGACAAAATCATTTCGTCCAGAGGGTTTAAAATTACGTTGTTCAAAAATTTTAATTGTTATATCGGATATTGTTTTTTCTAAATTCTCATCAAATACTCTGATCATTTTTCTGAACTCTGGAAAAATATTCCATAGCGCAGATAGAGCAACATCCCTAGTTGAGCGGTGAAACATTCTTTTTCCCATTTTTCTAAAGATTGAGTTTTCGTTGTTTATTGTATCCATTTCGATGCCAAAGCCACACGAGCCAATGAAGTCTGTGGTGAAACGCGCCATTAAGTCGCGTACATCACACTCACCGCCTTCAGCTATTATTTTTTCTCCGACATGCTCAAGTTTTTCAGCACAATTTACTATTAGAGGAAACATGTTTTTCAGTTTAGCAGTCGTAAACGCCGGTGTCAGTCTTTGTCTTAATAATTTCCACAAATCACCATCCGCATGAAATAAGTTTTTTAACATTGGTTCATTTTTGTTATCTCTTCCCAAGCCACGTAGGTAAAAGTAAGCGAAGTCCACATTTAAAATGAGTCGTGCAATATCGGGATCTCTGATTATTAGCTCCGGCGTTCGTCCACGAAAGTATCCTACAACTTTTTCTTTTGGATATTTATTGTACAGTTCACTCACAATATCAACTAAGCCTTTGATCCCTAGGTAACATTTTAGATGGTTTCCGAATAGAGGTAATGGTGTATCGTATTTAACATTTCTTTTCGACCAGTAATCATAATTTTGAGTTGTATAAAAATATAATGAAATCAATATTATAATAATTATTATTAAAATCATCATACCTCTTTGCAATATGATGCACAAGTGATATTATAATAAGTACCCTTGTTTAGATAGTTGGTATATATGCCACTGATAAGAATTGTTTTTTTAATATGTTAATTGATTGTAATGCAATTAAGGATTATTACAGATATTACGAGATTAATTAATAAAAATACTTCCCTTTCTAACTACGTTGCATCAAATTATATTGAACTTCTCTTTTAAATGAAAGTCCGCATATGATGCTCATCGTCTACCGTCTAGCGTACCTTTTCCGATTATATGAGAATCTGCTTATAATTGTAGTCCTGATTTTAACAATGTACTGATATTTTACATAAAGCGATTGACACCTGACCTCCACGACCTCTGAGAACAACACATTAACAAATTAGACTCGAATAATCTTACTACTAACAGTAACGATTATTATTGCGTTATAAAACCTTATTGTAATAACAATCGTAACAGCGTTACGTGCTCTCCGAGGCACAGTGAGAAGCCACAAGGACAAATGTCAAGACCTAGGAACAAATGTTTCTATAAGTACAAATATCTGCACCGAGCAGGGATCGAATCCGAAACTGTTCGTATAAGGAACATACGAATGCTGTCGTACGACGATGTTAATCGTTAATTGGTGTTTAACTAAGACGGAATTACTGCCTAAAATTTTTGCATTACTTTGCGTTAGTTATTTTGTAATGAATGCTTTGGAATTTATGCAAGGGGACGCAAAAATCACTCTATTCACGTAAGGTACCATAATTTTTGCTATTGCGACAAATAATAATTTTGATTTTACATATGTATATGAAGCACACTATACACGTCAAGAAACCTGGAACGCTATATGCCTCAAAAATGTGAAATAATATCTTCTTAATTCTCGTTTTGGCGATTTGCAGATCGCCCGATTTTATCGTTCCCATCTACTCTTTATGGATTTTTTTGGTGTCAACTAACATCAGACTCTTAAGGGCACAGAAAATATCCGTTAAAAATGCGATAATATATTGCCGAAGGTTCTGTCAAGAGTGTTAAAAAATGCTATAAATGCGTTTGTTAGCGGTGGCCACTTGACCGATATAATTTTCTTGATTTAAATAAAAAATAGACCTAAGACATCATATAAATAAAGTCCAAAAGCGGAACCAAAGTGCTTCATTTGTATAAAAAAATATAGCCAAAGAACAGGATGACAACTTTGAGGCCCCCTTGTATTGTATCATGTATTAATAGTGACTGCTACAGTGAATCAATTAATCCAAGATGCAAGAATGTTATTGCAGCAGCAACATCAAGATCTCTGATAGCAGATTATAATTATTTATATACAGACAAATTCTGTTTTATATCGTTCCATTTTCTTTTCTTATAACAATGAATCTAAAGTATTTTAGCTTCATTATAATTAACAGGCAACAATCGTAATGAAGCAAAAATACATAACTCATTTTATTACCTTTTTGGGTACTTGGGAAATGCTTTTATGATCCCATCCAGAGATTTGGGCGGGTACGTTATAATCCTGCCACGATATAATGCGCCAGACTACACATTCAATCCACCTCGTCGTCTTCGTTGGGCGTCACGGGATTGCTTACACATGCCACCGTGACTCTGCTTACTTATTCTATTTCCCATACAGACGCAAAGGTAATACATATATTATTATATTTAAAACCTGTGAGTACCTTCATCGCATTGTAAGTGGAAAATACCGTCATAAGCTGGATTTATATTTCTTATCTAGTAATCATTTAAGATTCAAATATTAATTTTTTTACTGCGAATAAGCTAAATTCAAGATTATTTCAAACCAGCAAACGGGACACCTGATGTTAGATATTCATTGTTGCCCATGAATATTTGCAGCACCGAAGGAGCCACATGCGTTGCTAACTTAAAAACTGATGAAAGGAAACAGGAATGGAGAACGCGGTTAGGCTACCGTCTCTCTCACTCGTCATACGAAACGTATCAGCTACTTTACGCCGATTTTCTAGAAGAGTCTGCTCGGTCGAGCCGGCGCGTATGCGAGTTGTTGTCAGTGAGCTGTGGCTAGATTCTACCCAAAAGCGTAACTATACCATCTGAGACCCGTAGAAAATTCTTTGGATGGGGCCTCCCAGTAAAATTCGTCATGTTATAACTTAATTTTAATAAACCACTTAAGTATTTATCCAAAACTGTTAATAATATTTTGTACATTTTTAGTTCAAGAGCTTTATACATACACAAGGTTTATACATATTTATAATGAAATAACAATTTACTTATTTTAATAAGGGTTTTCTTAATAAAATTATTTTAGATCGGGGCTTACTCGCATCAGGGGCCCGTGGCTTTTTGCCGTTCCTGAAACCCTGTTACGCACCTGGCTCTACCAGTACCAGTAAAATAATTTTAATTATTATTTCTTTTCTTCTTTTCCCTCGCTTCTCTTAAAAGTACAAGACGTCCAACACTTACTTCAAGTTAATTATACAGTCTAAAACATTCTCGTAAGTGCAAACAATAAGTTGACACCATTTTGTCGTACTCGAATGAACGGTATAGCAGCGTATAAAATACGAACAATAATTAATGAAATTTTTAAAAGTTCCCGACAATCTTATTGAGAGTATTTCTTCGATAATTCCGTTATAAGTTGGTGACGAGTGGTATATTCCGCTGATTCCAAAGGATGTTGCAGCATTAGGCTAAGGTTATGCAACTATATTACATATACCTAAATTTCGAGTTGATTATAGAAATTGCACGGATTCTGGCAACAACAAGAAAAAAACTGATAACCTTTAGATAGTCATGATAGAACTCTTCCTTCGATTAACTATCTCTCTCTTTTCAAAAATAAGACAAACAAGTGAGGATTAAAGTGTCATTCGATAAAAAAAATTTAAGTTGCTTAAGAGCCGATATGTCCCATTGGTTAGAACACGTTTATCTCAACCGACGATCGTGGATTCAAACTCCAGTTAGCACCGCTGAGTTTTCAAGTGTTAGTGCTTAAATTGATTTTTGATTTGAGCTTTTCAGTGAAGAAAAATATCGTGAGAAATCATTATTATTATTATTGTTTCTTAATTCTTATTTTGTGTAAGTGTGTAGTGTTTTGTTTAGTATTTGTTAATTAAATGTGAAAGTTGTAAATGTCTGTAATGGTGTATTACATTTCACTAGATTTTAAGTTCCTTTTCTTTTTATGTGATTTGTGATGTGATTACATCGATGGTGTTTTAAAATCAATAATATAAAACCTGCATGTGTCTGGAAAAATTCTGATACTGATATACCACCCTAGAGTGGAGCAGAGTGGTGGATTCACCTGTTCATTAATAGGAGAGATCTTTGTCCTGTGGGCATTTACAAAATGTAACTTGTTTTGTCTCCCATTTTATTTTGATATTGCATATGATTAAGTATATTTTTAAGCAACTTCAAAAAGAAAGTTCACAATTCGTAGTGTATGTAGGTTTTTTATTAATGTTTTTTTTTTTTACCTATAACTGTAATTTCTTAACCGATTTTGAATCTTTTTTTTATAATTTTATATATATACTAGCTGTGCCCGCGACTTCGTTCGCGTGGATAACAGAATGCTTGGCATGTCTCCTGCAAAGCAAAGTTATAATAGTCTGCGGTCAAGAAAAGAGCCTTTTACTTCGGATTTGGGAACTTTCTGGTTGTATTTATAAGCAGACACTAACTCAGATACTCCACGGTTTTTACAATAAATGTTGAAGAAAAGTGTTTTGTGCTAATCTTTAAAATTTCAACTTTAAAACAGTATGTTCCCGCCAAAGTTCTTCTTATAAATATAGTATATATATTCTCCTTATATATCGGGTGACTTTTTAAACTGAGCTTTATAGGCCAAATCCAGAACTATAAGGAATCGCGAAAAATACGTAAAGGAGTCTCGTGTCCGATTTTGAGAAATCTAAAACTGCATCATAAGTTTTTTTTGATTTCATGATTCTCTTGGTCAGGAATAGAACCCACTAATTTTGAAAAAAAAAAAACATTATTACCACCTTTTTTTTTTGTTTACGCAGGGGAAATCTTCTGGGGGGGAGGTTATGTGGAGATTTATACCCACTAAAACCCCTGCGATGGTCTTTCTCAGCACGGAAATGGAGAGGCCTCGGGATCGCTTGCGCATGCGCATCCGCTGCCCCTCCCGTGCGACGCTCCGCTCGTGGCTGGCGGAGCTCGTCTCAGGAGGGCAAAGTCTAATATTGCCCTCCCCGCACCCCTCGCTGGTGCGTACGGCAGTTCGAGGCCATCCCGACTGCCTTCCTTCTCGTGGCCGTATGAAAACGGATGCGCGGGACCCCCATCTCACGCACCCACGGCCCGAGGGCGCGCCGTAGTTATTCTGCCCCGGGCACTGGGGCTAGGAGGCCGGAAGGACGACGCCTCGGTCGTCCTCGTCGGGCGGGATCGACCCTCTCCCGGGCCCGCCCTGCTATCTCCTTCTTGACCATGACGGTCTCACAGAAGGAGACTACGGCCTCCCACGCCGATTCCCTGCGGAACATCGCCGTCACGACTGCTCGCAGGGAGAGATCTCGCCCGATCTCCTGGACCAAGACCTGCCTTTCGGCGGCCCACGCGGGACACGCCGCCAGCGTATGCTGGGCAGTGTCTCGGTCCGCACCGATTATTACCACCTAATAGTGTGATAGAATGTGCCATTTGTTTTGATCCCCGTCACCTACTCCGTTACCTAGGTAGGTTTAGATAGTTCTTAATAAGATGAATCAATTTATTGAAAATCTACATTTCACTGGACTCGGCTATTGTACTCGCTATTAGCGTTACAACATCCCGTTATGATTTTAAAATTTTACTTTTAGGTATGATCGTTTTTTTGATGAGCTAATAAAGATTTAATTAATGCATGAATTTGATAGAATTTTGTAAAAAATTAGCCTTTTCTTTTTTTGGAGGTTAACTTTATACCATTACCTCCCCAAAGTTGATCCTTCAGATATGTCACTGTATTAGATAATGCAATAATACAGAATGCTAATTTTTGCAAAATCACCGTGTTCGTTTCTGGCTAGGAAAACTTATTTTTCAAAAAACTAATGATATAGTTTTAATTTTTATCTAAATCGGCTCTGTGACTCCTTTAATTATTATTTTTCGCTATTGCTTATATAGTTTCGGATTTGATGTATCATATCCAGTATAAAAAATACCAGTAAATATATTATTTTTTTAAATTATTATATTTATATAATATATATTTTCCCTATTTGAATCAGATGTTGTTCACTATTTCATTGGTTTCAATTTTGGTCCTTATTTCATTGGCTTTCTGCTAGTGAAAGTTTCGTCAAAATCGGTCCAGCAGTTTCAGATATTAGCCGAAACAAACTGAGTGACAGATAGACAACAATTTTAAAATTGGTAATTTTGTTGTCAGTACCGTGTATACTTTCATATGCATTTATTAAAAAATTCAAACAGACACATCAATTTTATTCATTTGTATAGATGTATAAGGACATCTATACAAATCCTTCTTAAATCGGAAATTGTTCACTATTTTATTGGTTTCTACAATATTTTGTTATCGCGTAATTCTCTGTTTTACTTATTTATTAAAATAAATACATATTTTTCAATAAAAGTAGCCCAAGTTAATACTTATAATATTAGCTGTCCATTAATCACGTAACGTTTTAAAGAACTTTTTAGACTTTGTGACATTCCGTAATTTTTTTCTTCCATCCCCTCTTCCTCCTCTGGGCCTCATTAATATAGGTTTAAAATATGGGATTAATAGACATTCCCTAACTGCGAGTGAAAGTCCCATCAAATTTGATTCAGCTGTTTCAGAGATTAGTCGTAAGAAACAGACTGATAGACAAAAATTTTAAAAATTATTTTTTTATTATGTAAATAGTGTATATACTTTCATGCATTTCGTGAAAAGTCCAAAATAATGTTCGACGTAATTTATTTATGAACCGATTGAAATGAAACAAACACAAAATGTTAACTGAAGCTTACTTCAATATATTAATGACCATACATTAAATCGGATAAGCCGTTTCTGAGATAACGCACAGATAAACAAACTGACAAAAATTGTAACAATTATTGTTTTGGGTTCTATTGCGTAGGTAAAGGCTCCCAATAATATATTTTTTTCCATATATCTTTCATGTACAGACAGCGACCCGTTAGAATTTTTTTATATTTATAGATTTAAAAATATCTAAAATAGAAGTAAGCCTAAGTCACTCCTTATAAAATTTGCTAACTGCAAGTAAAAGTACCATCAAAATCGGTTCAGACGTTTCAGAGATTACTCGGAACAAACAGATAGACAGACAGACTGACAGACAAAAAATTTAAAAAAATGTATTTTTTGATGTAAGTACTGTATATACTTTCATGCATTTAGTGAAAAGCACAAAATAATGTTCGACGTGAACCCTTCAATTGACATAACTTTTTTATTTATGAACCGATTGACATGAAACAAACCCTAAATGTTAAGTGAAGCTTACCACAACATATTAGTGAAAACCGCATCTAAATCGGATAAGCCGTTTCTGAGATTAGCGTGCACAAACGCACAGATAAACAGACAAACAGACAAACAGATAAGAATTCTAAAAATCTTTGTTTTGGGTTCTATTGCGTTGGTAAAGGCCCCCAGTAAGATTTTTTTTCATATATCTTCCATGTACAGACACCGACCCGCTAGAATTTTATTATTAGTATAGATATATATATATATATATATATATATATATATATATATACGTCGGAGGAAGAAGTCAAGTTGATAGTTCTTTTAATTATATCACGAGTTATCAATTATTTACTAAAATACAATTTGTTAAAAATAATGTTAAATTTATTTAATTTTGTTTGCGTGTAAATTCTTTTTAAATTTAAATTAAATGTTCTTTATTCTGTGGATTGCATTGACCAATCAGAGCAGAGCGTAAGACTCGAGCGGGGTCGAGGCGCCATCTTGACAACAATGGCGAATCGCGGGAATATGAGAATAGTGGTAGATCGAAGTGGATAAATTATTGTATTGATTTAAGACAGTTGTGGTGGAGATATTGGTGTTGTGAGATTAATGTCACGAACCCGCTGCTCGTATAAAATAGTTACAATTCATATTCTAAATTATTAATCGTGAAATAATTATTTTGTCGTTCTATTCAAAAGTGACCTCATCAACATCGTAAAACTATAATAAAATTGTGTGAAACAGTAACACGTTGTTTTGTGCTCGCATTTAACCCTCATGACGCCCACTAGAACTTTGCTAATTACTGATGATGTCGATGAGAATGGTGTTTTGTAATTAATTATTGTATATTATGGTTTGTAATTAATTATGTTTTAATTGAACGGTACAAAATATTTAAAAAAAAAATCATTTTTCTCGTAATTTTAGTTTGAGAGGAATGCCGTTTAGGACACCCTGTACAATGCTTAGACGTGGATTCATTTTTAATTTTCTAATTGTTTTCTCTGACGGTTCCACCGAGAACTTGTGCAGGAGAACAGCTAGCCCGGCTATAGACTGCATTTGACCTAAGCGGGCTCCTGAAACAGAAAGTAAAAGTAATTAATATTTTTTGCCTGAAAAAAGACAGTAAAGACGTATGTGACGCTAACGACACGAAGTGAAGCAAAAGTGGAATCAACAAAGCTACTTCTAATGATTATTGGATAAGTAGATAAGTTACTATCTCTTTTATTTATTTATTTTCTTATATATTTCTAAATATATTTGAAATATGAAAAAACAGGAATCCACTGGCAGCAGAGTATGTCCCAAACCACCAGCAGCTAAGGGCTCCAGTGAGAAACCTCTTTACTATGCGTGCCGTCTCAAGCAACACTGCCTTCTGTGTTCGACCCTCGATCCGATTGTCTAGTGAGTTTTTTTTATCGAAACTTTTCGCAAAGAGGCCATTGACCGATATGACATTAGGAACAAATATTATTACTGAGTTACGACTTCACATGGCTATATTCTCGTAAAAGTATCATCATATGGAATAGTAATATGAACAAAAATTGCTAGATCACCGATAGGGGATTAATTTATTTATGTTATTGTTAGACATTTTAGATTTATGTCAAACATCTATCAATTATATCGCTTTGCTTCTGTATTTTATTATGCTCGATGTAATAGAGACCTGGTTTGAAGTCATCTAAAAAGGTTATTTTATATCTGCAGATGAATTGTCTGCATATCTTTCAGTACATTCCAATTAATTAAAAGTTAAATTGTAAGATCGACTATGTGTTTAAATTCGCGATAATTGGTTGAACTCGACGTTTTCTAACCACTAAGTCATGGTGGCTCTTCTTATTTTGAGTAATTAGTTTAAAATAAAAAAAGGTAAATTAAGATGAATATAAACAAAATAGATACCTATGCAAGCTCGTGGTCCCTCTCCAAAAGGTAAGTAGGCATATTTATGACGTTCATTAGCTCCTTCATTTGCAAATCTTTCGGGATTGAATACTTCGGGATTATCAAAATAAAGTTTGTCAGTTTGTATTGCTTGTAAAGGAATTAAAATTTTCACTCCGGGATCAATACTTATTCCCAGTTGAGGAATCGTATATTTATTAGCACAAACTCTGTTTAAGTTTCCCAGAGGAGGTAACATTCTTAAAGCTTCGTTGAATGCCATTTCTAAAAGAGTCATTTCGGCAACAGCTTCATAGCACAATTTATTGTCGTACTTTAAAAGTACCCTATCGATATCAGCTTGTATTTTACGTTGTATGTCAATATTGAATGCAAGTTCATGTAAGGTATAGCTAGTAGCTGATGATGATGTTTCAAATCCGGCTGCGAAAAATATAAATACTTGGGCTATAAGACACTCTAAATCCATTTCTAATTCCACTTGCTTAGGTGAACCATCTGGATGCCGGTGTTCAATAGAATCTCCTATTATTTTGCCTTTTTCAGCTAGTTCTAAAAGAAGATCGACAAAATCATTTCGTCCAGATGGTTTAAAATTTCGTTGTTCAAAAATTTTTATTGTGACATCGGAAATTATTTTTTCTATTTTATTATTGGATACTCTGATGATTTTTCTGAATTCTGGAAAAATATTCCATAACGAAGATAGTAAAACATCTTTAGCGGAGAGGTTGAACATCCTTTTTCCTATTTTTCTAAAGATTGAGTTTTCGTTGCTTATTGCATCCATTTCGATACCGAAGCCACACGAGCCAATGAAGTCTGTAGTGAAACGTGCCATTAAGTCGCGTACATCACACTCACCGCCTTCAGCTATTATTTTTTCTCCGACATGCTCAAGTTTTTCAGCACATTGTACTATTAACGGAAACATGTTTTTCAGTTTAGCGCTTGTAAATGCAGGAGTCAGTCTTTGACGTAATAATTTCCACATATCACCATCCACGTGAAATAAATTTTTAAACATTGGTTCAATTTTGGTATCCCTTCCTAATCCACGTGGATAAAAGTAAGCAAAGTCTATGCTTAAAATGGTGCGTGCAATATCTGGATCTCTGATTATTAGCTCCGGCGTACGTCCACGAAAGTATCCTACAACTTTTTCTTGAGGATATTTATTGTACAGTTCACCTACAGTCTTGACCAAACCTTTCATTCCCAGATAAGATTTTAGATGATTTCCGAATAGTGGTATCGGTGTTTCGTATTTAACATTTCTTTTTGACCAGTAATCATAGTTTTGAGTTGTATAAATATATGTTAAAACTAATATTATAATAATTATTATTAAAATCATCATTGCGCTTTGAAATGTGATACACAAGTGATATTAATATATTCTTTTTAAGATAATTATTTAGATTTACAAGTGATAACAGCTTTTTTATTATCAATTTTTATGTTACTAAGGCTTCTTTTACGCGGGGTAATTGAAATGTTTTAAGTGCATCACGTTTTTAAAAGAAGGTCCGCACATGATGTTCTTTTTCAGAAATTGGTATTTAACGCGACGGCAAAAAATTCCTTGACTTGCAATGATGATCGTGCACTGTGTTACTGACGTGAAATTCAAAAATGTTTTTCAGCATTTTGCAGTAATTATATTACTGTAAATGCTTTGTAATTTATGTTATTTTTTATGTATGAAGGATGACTGCTAATTACTAAAGCCAAGTCTTATGAAAGCAGAGGTTATAGTAGGAATAGTGCTGAATATATAACAAAAAGATCTTTTATTATTTCTTCAACGTTTCATACTTTTAGTTCCCGTCTCGCAAAGAGAGGCATTATAAGTTTGACGTTTGTATCTGTATGCCTGTGTATCTTAGTATGTGTGTGTCTGTTGCATCGTAGCTACCAAAAAAATTAACTAATTTTAATGCGATTCTTTTAGTTTGAAAGTTAACAAAGATGATCCCTACTTATATTTTAGAGGAAATGTTAACACGTTTTAAGGTTATCAGCATTTTACTAGCTGTGGAAAGGAACTGAGCAACGCGTAGTAGTCTAATCGATTCGAAAGTTACTATATTGTGAATGTTATCAAAATAACATAGTTATGTAACCTTGACCTGATGCAACAGCATCACCTGGAATCAGCAGAATTCAAAACTCCTCACAATCTTATAGGGGAGGCAATGTGTTGGGGCTCGTTGAAATGGACTCAATGAGTAGATTTTAATTTAATAATACATTATAATGGATAAAGGATTTTTTTTTTCTTGATATCGATTTATTTCTTCATTGGTAAAAATTAATAATATTAATATTTTTTATCGCCTTTACCTTGTGCGATTAAAGTCGCCCACTCGTATAAGTGCTTTATTACTGTGGCAAGTAGTGGCAACAAATGTCGTCGTCGGCTGATTTAAATTTGATAAAGTCGTTTCAGGTGTAAACTGACTTTATGTTTGTTATCTAGTAATTGCATGAGATAAACAAAATTCATTTTCGTCGCCTCATATCTATATATATAATATATAATTCATATTATATATAATTTATAATACCATTTTGTGAGCATATAAAATGTATTTAAATATAACATACATATTTCAGCTTCACCAACAAGTAAAGATATTAGTAAACAAGACTTTTTTAAAGAAGGGCAACCAACTTTAAGAATAAAATACCGCATTTCGTTTATTTGAAAGACATTCTTACTCCAGCTTCTTTCATTTTAAAAGTAAATCACTAAACTGGTTTTGATAAAAATTCTACGGGAGAAATCTTGAATACCCTTTTAAACAAAATAAGAATTATTCAAATCGGTCCAGCTGTTTTCGTATAATCGGTGAACATACATAAAAAAAGTCCCCAACGAATTGAGAACCTTCTCCTTTTTTGGCCGTCGGTTAAAAAGGTATTAGATATAATTTTTTTTTAATTTAGTCGTTTATTTTTTTTTCTTAATCGTAAGGCGTCCTGTTCTGCCTATTAATTCCTTGGCAAGATAAAAAAAATCATAATTATAAACATGAATAAATAATATAAACATAAGATAAATAAATATACTTGACACGGAGAGTTCATCATGTTTCTATAAATGGAATAGTCTTCTGGATCTGTCTTAAAAAGGGGTGTTCCACAAAGTTCAATTTTGAGTTCTTTTCTATTTTTATTATACATTAATGATCTTCCGTTCTATGTTAAAAGTAATTGTGACATTGTATTGTTTGCTGATGATACTTCGCTTATTTTAAAAGTTGGTATAAATAAAACTAATTATGACAATTATATCGTCACTGTAATGAATTCACAATGCATTATCACTAATATAACATTGGTTTACATCTAATAATAATCTAGTCGTAAATGCTAAGAAACGAAACGTGTAATATTTACTTTGCCTAATGTGAAATAGCATCCTTGTGGTTTAATATTAAATCATGAGATCCTTGATGATACAACAGTATTTTTAGCAATAACTTTGAATATGAAACGTCAGTCGTCACGTAACTCCCATTTGTCATCTCTTACGGGAAGACTCAGCTCCGCATCGTACGCGATTAGGAAAGTTCGTCAACTAACCGATGTTGATACAGGTCGTTTAGTGTATTTTAGTTAGTTATAGTATCATGTCGTACGGATTGATGCTATGGGGTAGCGCTACTGATATTAATACTGTGTTCATTTTGCAAAAAAGAGCTGTTCGTGGTATTTATAATCTAGGAGCTCGAGACTCCCTTCGGGATATTTTTAGTAAAGTAGGTACACTTAGTGTTGCGTCACAATACATTCATAACAATCTTGTTTATATTCACAAACATATTGATTTTTTGCGAGAAATTGTGATAAACATAATATTAATACGAGAAAGAACGGTAAACTTGTAACATCTAGTTTTTGACTTCGCAAAGTAAATGTTTCCTTTCTGAGGCAAGGTATCCCTTTATATAATAAAATACCCCAGAAATATTTGCTGTTTTCAGTGAATAGATTTAAGTCATATGTTAAAATGTCTCTAATCGCTAAAGCATATTATTCTATTCAAGATTACGTTGATGATAAAGATGGGTGGTTTTAGTATACGCTGATTTTCATACAGGTATTTTCATACATCTTTAATGATTTTGTAATTGATAAAATTTGTGTTTGTGTTGTGTTGTGTGTGTTTCCGGACTCGTGACACAGGATCATGAGACCCTAATAAATAGTTGAGTGTGATGCGTTTATTATTATTTATTTATATAATCGAAAGCAAATTTCATAGATATGTGCGAAGTAAATTCAAGAATCACTGAATCTATTGAAAAAATTATGGAAATTTTGCAAAGTACATTATTGTTGTCATAGTCTACATTAACAGACACGTTGGCGCAGTGGTCATTGCAAATGACTGATGCGCTAACGTTTGATGCGGGTTCGATCCCCGCTCACGACAAACGTCTTTAATGGCCATACGGATGTTTGTCGTAGTCCGGGTGTTTGTTTTAGTGTTGTGTATGTTTCCAGATTCCCGATATAAGGCCATAAAATCTTACTGGGAGCCGTTGAGTGTAATGCGTTTATTTATTATTGTTTTATGTATATATGTGTGTACATTTTGAAACAAAATCTACATGAACACTATGACGTGAATAAAAGCTAGTTATCAATAAAATAGTTTATGTTTCCCGTAATTTAAGTTTGAGAGGGATACCGTCCAGCACACCCTGTACAACATTTTGTCGTGGATTCATTTTTAATTTTCGTATCGTTTTCTGTGACGGTTCCACCGAGAACTTATGTAGGACAGCAGCCAGGCCGGCTATCGACTGCATCTGACCCAAGCGGGCTCCTGGAACAACAAATTGTTATTTAGTAGACAAGGACAAAATTATAAATTCGAAAATATTAAAAAACCCCCAACAATCTACATTTTGAGACCATTTGAATGAGTCTCAATACGATTCTTGATGTTTTCAGTTCTACTGTTAGTTGGTGAGGAGCTGTGTATGCCACTGTCCAGATCATGCTAAAGCATCAGGTCAAGGTTACGCAACGATTTTATTTTAATATCATAGCATCGCTACCTGCTAGCTGCTCCGATCCTTTTAACAATTAGAAAAGAGTTGATAACCTTCAAACGTCTGAACAGATCTTTATAAATTATAGCTAAAAACTATCTCGATTACATCAGCTTTTAATAAAAAAATCGCATCAAAATCGGTACATTCAATAAGGAGTTACGATACCACATACAGAGATACATATACACATATTTTGGTCGGGGGTTAAAAAAAGTGATGATGACAAACTAGTGCGATCAAGTGAAGCAAATATAGAATTTTATAGTGCGTCCAGGTTAACTAGCATGATAAAAAAAGTTTAGTTAAATTATGTATAGCATAAACATTTTTTAACATTGTTTAATAATAGTGTAACATAATTTAATAATTTAATTTAAGCTTTAATAACATATATGGTCCACTAAGGTAACATGTTAAATAACACTGTTTTATAACATATTTTGTTATATACTCTGGATGCACTATTAATTAAAATGTAGTGTTATAAAGTTGGTCGGGTTATTATTTTTCAACTCATTAAAACGTTAACATAAACAGTAAACATACCTATACAAGCTCGTGGTCCTTCTCCAAAAGGTAAAAAGACATATTTATGACGTTCATTCGTGTCTTTTTCTGCAAATCTTTCCGGATTGAACACTTCGGGATTGTCAAAATAAAGTTTATCATTTTGTATTGCTTGTATAGGAATTAAAATTTTCACACCGGGGTCAATACTTATTCCCAGCTGAGGAATTGTATATTTATTAGCGCAAACTCTCTGCAAGGTCCCAAGAGGAGGTAACATTCTTAAACCTTCTTTAAAAGCCATTTCTAAAAGAGTCATTTCGGCAACAGCTTCATAACATAATTTATTGTTATACTTTAACAGTACCCTGTCAATATCGGATTGGATTTTTCGCTGCATATCTATGTTGAATGCTAATTCATGTAAAGTAAAGCTAGTAGCTGATGATGATGTTTCAAAGCCGGCTGCGAAAAAGACAAATACTTGCGCTATAAGGCATTGTAGATCCATTTCTAATTCCACTTGTTTAGGTGAACCATCCGAATTTCGTTGCTCAATGGAATCTCCTATTATTTTTCCTTTTCCAGCTAATTCTAAAAGTAGATCAATAAAATCATTTCGTCCAATTGGTTTGAAATTTCTCTGTTTAAAAATTGTCATGGTTATATCGGAAATTGTTTTTTCTAAATTCTTATCGAATACACATATCATTTTTCTAATCTCTGGAAAAAGTTCCCACATTGAAAATAGGAAAACATCCCTGACCGAGCGATGGAACATCTTTTTTCCTATTTTTCTAAAGATTGAGTTTTCGTTGTTTATTGTATCCATTTCGATGCCGAAGCCACAAGCGCCAATGAACTCTGTGGTGAAACGTGCCATTAAATCGCGTACATCACACTCGCCGCCGTCAGCTATTATTTCTTCTCCGACATGCTCAAGTTTTTCAGCACAATTCACTATTAACGGGAACATATTTTTAAGTTTAGCAGTCGTAAACGCCGGTGTCAATCTTTGTCGCAATAGTTTCCACGAGTCACCATCCGCATGAAAGATATTTTTCAACATTGGTTCCTTTTCGCCATCCCTTTCTAAACCACGCGGATAAAAGTAAGCAAAATCCACATTTAAAATGACTCGTGCAATATCCGGATCTCTGATTATTAGTTCAGGGGTTCGTCCACGAAAGTATCCAACAACTTTTTCTCCTGGATATTTTTTGTAAAATTCTGTTGATGTTTCAACTAAGCCCTTTATTCCGAGGAAACATTTTAGGTGATTACCGAATATTGGCAACGGCGATTCGTATTTAATATTTCTTTTTGACCAGTAATAATAATTTTGAGTTGTATAATAGTATATTGAAACTATTATAATTATGATTATAATTAAAATCATGTTTGCGCTTTGAAAGATGCAACACAAATGATATTAGTTGTTTGTATGTCAATAGATAAGCGACCTGTATATTAATCACAAAATGATTGCTATTTTATGTCTAGTGTCTAGATTGTATAAGGCGAGAACTACACTTGGAAGTTTTGCTCACCGATTTTCATAAATAGGTTTTACATATATCGTTGTCTTAGATTTTCGCGATTATTATTCATTGAAATAAAACTATTTTAAACGGATTTAAATCGCGTGTATTAATTATTTTTATCATCCCGACGTTTCGAGCACTTTGCACCGTTCGTGGTCACGGGTTCGTGGTCACGGGTAGACGTATATAAAATATACGCGATTTAAATCCGTTTAAAATAGTTTTATTTCAGTACCTACACTGTAATTTTTTCTTTTGAATTCATTCGATATTTTAACTTGATTAGGCGAATAAAACTATTTTCTATAAATTCAAATCACACTACTAACAATAAAACGTTATTATGTATACAAATAATATAGAATAGTAGTTAGGTATTTGTTTAATGAGATAATGAAGTGACTCGTTTATATAGGTCCATTGTTCCGTTCATTGTTTTTATGTTTGAACAATAATGTTTTCTGATAAGATATTAGTACTTAACGATGTAAATATATCAAATCAAATACTTTGTTGTATTTCCCAATAATTACGTCGAAGTTCTAGATTAGTGGTCGTTCTTCAAGTATACAAAGAACATGTAATAAAAAAAAATGAAAATATTATCTGATAGACTTAAGTGATAATTTAAATAGATATGACAAAAAAACACGGTTAAAATTTGTTTCGAAAAGATTATACCGGTAGCGATAAAATTGAATTATATCTGATTACCAGATTCTTGTAGTGTATGTTTATTTACCAGACTGTGCGACGTAAAGGAGAATAATGTGCTTATAAGCCGAGAGTATACATGTATGCATGTTGTACCTTTAAGGGACTTTAGACCGAACGCGTGGGCCGACATTGATAAATGAAACGTCGTTCAATTCGTCATGACCCAATGGGGCAAATGATGATGAATAAACATTTAAATAAAATCAAAATGGCTGATTTTGGATGGCATAATGTAAAAAATAAGAAAATGAAAATTGACGAGCTATATCATGTGGGATATCGTTGTAAACATATTTAAAAAACATTTTTAGGTTTCTCGTATCGTTTTTCAATCAGAATTATAGTTTAGGGTCACAACAATTTAAAGTTGGTTAGTAACGATTTTCACTTATAGACTTTTAGACAGAGTCGATATTGATACGGTACTGCTGACTGAAAATGGTCCCGTTACGCAGTCGGGTTTTTGATTTTATAAAATTAATTAATCTTGTTGTAGTGATTAATTCGTCTAGCTTACGATTGTAGTAACATAAAAAAAAAAAAACAAAGTTTACGTAACAAAAATAATAGTTACTAGGTAGTGTGAAAATGTTAATTAGGTAAAGAAAGAAATAAGAAAGAATATATATAGGAAAATAAATGAAACAAATTTTCACGAGTATACATTACTATAATTTATCTCTTCATATATATATTTATATATATAATAAACCAATCCTTTATACGTCTATCTTGTTTATCGCATGATTAATTAAGATGGGTCAATAGGGAGAAATCTATAATTATGAAAGTTACATTTTGTCGAACCATATCAACGAGTGGAAGTTAAAAAAAATCGTATTATATATCTTTAATTTTTAATTTATACTGTAAATCAAGAATTATTAGAAATCGGAGAATAGGCTTACTACAAAATAAATATTTTGATTCTGCATGATTTTTATTTTAATTTTAGCTCTATGTTCGTTAGTTTTATTTTACTTTTGTAATACACTTTTCAAAGGGCAATTAGGATTAAAGTATGTATAAGGTTTGTGACACATTATTTGTAAAAAGGAAATATTACGTATACTGATGTGATGAACACTGATACTTGTACTGATCTGATAAACACTGATATTTTAAAATAGCAATTTCGGCCGCAACTGATAACTGTTTGTATATTCTTAAAGGCGTTTTTTTAAGAAATAATTTTTATGTCTACTAACTTCTTAGGTACTTCAAGCCAATTTTGTCTAATATTGTAATACTTTTCTGAATGATAAATTGCTCATAAACGAGATATTAGTGGGATACGTACTTCCGTCCTTAAACTTCTGCTATTAAAGCAGCAGTGTCAACAGGAACCAGTAAAATTAATGGTTTCAGCTTAATTTAATATAACGGGTCTTATCGCGATAGCTAATGGTAGTAATAGCTAGGTGACTAACGTCAGTCAGCTCGTGACCAGGATGAATGCAACTTCGTCGAAACGTCAGGCAATAAAAAGTTATTACTACCATTAGTTATCGCGATAAGACCCTTTATATTAAATATGAATAGTATAAGTTGCGAAAGTTTAAAATGTTACCACATTCTTATACTTCAAGTGATTACTTTCATTGTAATTTGTACTCAATGGACTACAGATAGACTCTACAAAAATTAAAATATTATACCTGCCCAACAATATAATTATAAAAATAAGTTACTTCAAACACTAAGAGATAATATTTTTTTCACGTGTTATTTACTGGCACAGACTTCAAAATGTCGTAGAAAATATTTTTGCTTTTTAGTTTTCTTGTATTAAACTTGTTTTTGAAGTCGGTTTATTTTTCAAAAGTTTTATGTTAAATAAAACTTTTATATAATCAAAAACCAATCAAAATCAAAATATACTTTATGCAAGTAGGCTCTCGCGAAAACTATTGAATCGTCAATACATCAATAGTGAAGCTACCAAGGACAAAGTGGGAATAGCCTAACACGTGAATAACATTTGTAAAATTTACTCTTCGAGTTGAGATGAAACAACTTTGTAACTGAGAACAACTCGAAAAATAAAGTTAAACCACTCTAAATCCGATATGGCGAACTTCTAAATACGATGGATTAAGTTTTTTTATGTTTTCCTACAATATGGGTATCAAATGAAAGAACCTCCTGAGAAAAGAGAGAAAGAGCTAAAAAAATTATACGTTGATGATCATAAACTTCGTTTCTCCAATCCGTCGAAACTTAATGTTTTAGTAGTGGGTTTTCGAAGTCCTCGAAGATTAAAGTCATTAAAGTGGCTCATTAATAACGATCTCCTATATCATGACGTAATAATAAATAACGACGCACCAATTCATAAAAAGTAAAAAATGAATTAAAGTAATTACTTTATAAGTTGATAGTAAAACTTTTAAATGAAAAGTTTATTTTCTTTTTTTAGCGCGTTTAAATATAGTTGCATTACATTTCCCTTGGGCCAAACAAGGCTACTGTTTATGAAATAAAGTAAATATTCGATGCTTAAATATCTAAATGCTTTCTTAGGCTATTAGTGTATTATAAAAAAATATAAGTTTTAGTAATATTGAAGTCTTGAATAAAACCTGCTTCAATAGCATTTTCTTATAAACTGATACGAATTACGTAAGAATTAATTTAAAAGTATGTTTTAAGTAAATAGTTAAATAAGAAAGATGGTTCAGAAACAAAATTAAGTCAGGAAATAATATTTTTTCAGCATAAGTGTTTATTTTGTGAATAAAATCAATAGCCATGACAACAAAAAAAATGTTGAAGTATATAGTTTAGTTATTTGTGATTGTTTTTTAATATCACATTAATTACTAAAAAAATTATTAAGTTTGCTTGTCGTTGTGTTTTCATCTTTCAACCCACGAAATATTTCCGCAGTTTCAAAAGTAAATTTAACTTGTAAATATTTTTAGACAATATAACTGCTAAAATATATAAGATCATAAATATAAAACAAAATTCAAAACTGTTTGAATATCATCTAACTTGCATGCAGAAGTATATAAGTAATATATTTATTGGTAAAATGTTGCAAGCTGACAACCCTTTACAGGCGCACAAACATAGATGGCGCTAGTGTCAGATGGTCATAAAAATTACAACCGTTGTATGACGATGCGGTATCTAGACAGTATATAATCAAAGGTTATATGGAAGCTGATAAGCAATACTGTGTCAAGCCACACGGACTTGATTTTGAGCAAATGGTGTCTAAAAATGTCATACCTATTCTTAATAAATTTGTTTGATGAAGTATATATCCATCTTTTCTTTTCTTGTTCGTTAAAAGTTATAATGAATTAAAAGAAGATTGATATATTTAATATATTATTTCATAAATTGCAAAATATGGAACGCACTTGAAATTCAAAACAAATAATTAAGAAACTTTTTTCCGTACTTATTTCGTTTTTATGACTGAATTTTTATTAATAATGTTAAATATATAAACAAAATTCACGATCTCATTTTTTTTTGGTTATCCGTTTCGCGTGAAATGCCCCATATATAAAAGATTATAATTATTATAAAAAATAATTTAAGAACGTATGCAATTGTTATAATATAAAAACACAATTCTAATAGAAATAATGGAACGTTCTTTGTTTTAGAATATTTATTTGAAAGTTTCTGCAAAATATACATATGTATGTTGCACAAGACGCTATTTTTAGTTATTTTGGCGGGAGCAGAAACTCAGTTGATGCGCTATATGTTCTGTCAGCGGTTTTTTTTTAATTTCCCAACCTCTGCATTTTTGTCAGTTAAAAATTGAACAGGTGTATAGAGAATATTTAATAATTATAATTGAAGGTTTTATATAAATTTATTTTTCAGCACTAACGACTCTTGTGTGGATCACGTCTCATTTTGAATTGGCTGGTAATAAATGCTGTAATAGCGTTAAATCCGCTCTTTGTACACTATTCTTTTTGCATAATAAAGTTTAATAAAAATCTGTGAACAAATAAAACTAAATACTCCTCTCGCCTCTTGCACCTAAAACAACCTAGTACCTATTTTAAGTATTTTTTTTCTTACATTTTTTGTATTGGTGTGCAATAAAGAATAAATAAATAAAAATAAATAAATAAATAAATAAATAAATAAATAAATAAATAAATACATCCGAAGAGAGAACTTCCACCTTCTTTGAAGTTGGTTAATAAAAAAGCCAACGTCACGCGGTGTTCCCAGGCGGTCACCCATCCAAGTACTGACCGCGCCCGACGTTGCTTAACTTCGGTGATCAGACGAGAACCGGTGTGTTCAACGTGGTATGGATGTTGGCGAAAAATGTTATTAAAATTATTTTCAAATTTTACATCTATTGCGTTTTTAGCTAGCAAGACATATCTATTGTTTTAATTTTATTATTTTCTAGGGGAGCGTATCAAGATAAAATAAACACATACCAGAAAATTTCATTCGATGTTTAAAAAAATGTACCTAGCTTTATATTAGAAAATAATGGAATATAAAACTTGAATCAGATTTTTTTTAATGAATAAGTAGAGTACAAGCTGATTTTCGCACCCGGCGACTCTATTTCGCAATCCAAAACAGGACGACCCTGCACTAAGCTTTACTATTGTTCGTTACAGTACCCTAAAAATAAATACAAAAACCTTCGCTCAGGGACCAAAAACAGTAATTTTCGCATTGTAAACAAAATAAGTCACCGACGTCCGAGAATAGCCCTGGAATGCCGGATATTGCAGGCGGGCGCCGAGCAATCACAGGTGATCGCGCGGCGGCTTTTCAGTGCGCGTTGTAACTACCGGCGCGTGCGCACGCATCCCTCCAACACAATACGCGATACGAAGACGAATCGAAACATTTAAAGAATTTTCATCGATGTAAAGATACAAAAAATTTATACGCTTAAATGAGTACTTTTATTGACATATGTCATTGATATAGAATCTTCCGTTTAGTGAAGTGATAGATATTGAGAGTGAAGTGAGGGATTTTTTTATAGTGTTCATTGTTTTATCGAAAATGAAAGTCTTGTCGGTTGAAGATAAAGTTGCGAGTGTCGGGATCGAAAATGAACCGAGGGTTGATGTTACAGATACAAAATTAACGAAGGAGGAATTAAATAGGTTGGTGTTATTAGAAATATTTGACGAAACGTTAAAATATTTGTTTTAAGAAATAAATTTTACGAAAATTAAAATATATACTCAGCAGGTGGATTTACACTGAAATTTACATTACGCGAATCTCTTTTTACGAGTTTTCTTTATTATTCGTTACAAAATCTTGTTATTTAGGTTGTTTTATGTTTCTTACAAGACACTTAAATCGAAACGCTTTTATTTATACTGCGTGTTTTCCTAAAATTTATGCATTACCAACGAGCATTTAAATTCCGCAAATTTCATTGTTGCTATTTCATGAATGCAAAGAAACTAAACTGTAAACTGTAGAAAAGATAAATTTAAGTAAAGAACAGAAAAGTGGTTACTTACTTCAGTAAACTTGTGTAATGTAATTTTAAAACATTGCAAAGAAAAAGTTTTGCATCCAAATCAGAAATTATGCGTACGCAAGTTCGCGCTAGGTCAGACGCGCTGGCCGCCTGCCAGAATGACACAACAGCGAGGTATGCTGTTTACGTGCCGGATTGTTGACGTTTTTTCAGGACATCTCTAAACACTCTTTTAGTTATTAAAAACAAATAACTTAAAGCTAGGCTGTCAGTACAAGAACTGTAACATGTTTTACAAAAATCTGTTATTGGTCCGAACTTTACCCCAAACATATTTTCATCGCCGTCACTCTAGAAATTATTATGAGGGCATTTTTAAAATAAAGAAAATATATTTAAAGTAGAGAAACACTAAGATTACAAAAAGACCATTCTTGCGCTCGCGGTCAGACTCAACATAATGTTCAATTGAATCTTAATTTTTGTCAACAGAGGCTGTCCTCTCGGGGTGTCTCGTGTCATCGACTCGGTATACATATGCGGTGCCCATGCATTACCTGGAGCTGTAAAGGCATTACGTCCAGGACTCGTAATAAATGCTGCTCCTGAATTACCACCACCACCAGAAGATTATGTTCCAAGACAATATATACCATTGCTTGATACTCCGAACTCTGATATGTATCCATTTATGGAACGAGTCGCAGATCTTATTAATGAGGTAATAAATAGGACAATTTCTTTATGTATAGTTTAATTTTAATACTATCAAAATCTAAACAAATAGAACACACGAAAACAATATCTATAATACTTTTCTTATTTTGTTTCCATATTTTCATTAGTATATGTTTATAGTAATATTTTGTGATGCAGGTCGTAACAAGAAACGAAGTGGTGTTGGTACACTGTGTTGCAGGCGTTTCAAGATCCGTTACTCTCTGTCTAGCGTACCTCGTGAAATGGCACAAAATGACTCTGTGTGAAGCCTACCACCATATGAAGTTAAGACGGTAAGTTTACATACATCCGTAACTGTTGCAATGCATCTAAGTCAAGAAATTTAAAATTTTTATATGGTACATAACTTGGTGATACCTAAGATTTATTTATATCTTCAACATATTGGTTTGACGGTGATAAATGTTAAAAATAGAATTGATAAATTATATATACAACTTTAGAAATGGAACAATATAACGAAAACATTTAAATTTAATAAAAAAATATATATTTTCAGACCACAAATTCGACCAAACACGGGTTTCTTCAAGCAACTAATCAAATTCGAGGAAAGACTTTTTAGCGAAGCATCAGTTAAGATGGTGTATTGCGAAGCTATTGATAAAGAGATTCCTGATGTATACGAAGCAGACTACAGTGGTATGACGTGGTTCAGACAAAGATATGGTCCCATCGAAAAATAAAATAGGATAATGCTATATTTGTTAAGGATTGCGTAATATTTAAATATAATATATAGGTGTAAATAATGCTACTGCAAAGATTACTCCTATTACGATAAATAATAGTTAGATCTCAAGAAGCTGCCTAGGATAAATAATAAAGTTACAATACACACCGAAAAAAATATTTAAAAAAAAACTGGAGAATAATTTCGAATGAATTTATGAATATCTGATAACTAACACTATTCCAATGGTTTTAATAGAATTATGATATAAACTCTACAAATTGTATTGTTATATGCCAAAATTCTATTAATAGTATAAAAACTGCAGAGAGACAAATTTTTAATATTAACCACAATAAAACATAACATGCTATTCAAAGCTATAACCATGTTTAAAAATTGTATAAATTTAAGAATGCTCGATATTAGCAACGCTGTAGCCATTAGGTAGCGTTTGCTCAATAGTATGCTTTCATGTTATATAGAAGCGTGTCATCTGTGCTTATATACATGTTTCATAGAAAGTTAATTAAGACTGAGGTACGAATGACTTATCCTAAGAAAAATATCATATAAAATCAGTGACTGTCAATCGGAACTGTTCAAATACAGAACTGATATTTGTGGTGTGTAATTTTAATTAAACTAAGTTATTGTGATTTAATCTTTTTTTCATTAAAAGCTAATAATATAATTTAAATTGCATATAATTTTCACATGCATGTTATTAGTTTTTATTGAAATGTAAATAATTCTACTACTTTAATTATATAACGATTTATTCGATTTTAATTAAGTAGACAGCTCATCATTTAAGTATATAGATGTATCTAGTATTGTGATAAATTATAAAAAAATATATTAATTATAGTTTTAATGAATATGGGACCAAAATAAACATATTTCAATTAAAATTATGTTGTTTTCAGTATTTTTCCTAGTTAATTTTACTCTTGTATTACATATAATAATTTGACTTAATGCACATCCCTGTAGCACTCCATCTAAAATGTTTGCCTTGGACTAAAAAATTGCAGATATCGTATTAAGTAATTTCGTGTACGTAATACCTATTTTCATTAAAGAGAAGAGGTGTTGTTGGCCTCGTGGCATTGAGCGGGTGAACTAAAATACATCTGGGTTCTAGTCGTATGGGTGATATGTATAATTGAATAGACAATGTTCATTCGCTTCCTGGTTCTGATGTAACATCTAAAATAGATCTACGTTATGGTGCTAATTGAAATACTCTACCCACCCACTATATTGATTACAATAAAGTGTTTTACATTTTCTTTTAAGTAATAATTTACAATTTATGGTTCGTTCACAGTGCAAATATTTATTTTTGCAATTATATTCTTTCCTCATACATAAAGTAAAAGATAGCTTCATTATTAATTTATTTATTGATCCGAATTTTGCTTTGAATTGATAATAGCTATCGTAGTAAAATATGGCACGTCAACAATTTGAGATATGAATATTAACTAATCTTCTTAAGATAGATGTAAGATGATCAGCCGGAAGCTGATAAGGTGTGATTTTTGTTTTTATATAATTACAGTACAAAAAAAATAGCATTTTACCTTTTCAAACTTACGCTTCAATTTATTGATTCAAATAAAGAAAATTGAAGTATCTGTTTGTAATTTCAAATTAACAGCTTTTAACTAAATGTGTATTTACGGTACTTACATCAAAAACACAATTTAATTTTTTTCTGTCTGTCTGTTTGTTCCGGCTTATCTCTAAAACTTCTGGGCCGATTTTGACGGGACTTTAATTCACACATTAGTTATGTTGTAAAGAGAATCGCAAACCTAATTTATTTTAAAGAATTTGTATTTATTTTAATTAATAAATAAAAAAGAGGGTTACGCGAAAACAAATTCGAAACAACATCCAATTCAAGTACAAAAGGTAAACATAAAATAAATATTATTTTTTCTCAAATTAACGCAAGTGAAAACGCAAGACACAGCCAGACAATAATTTAGCAATTCATTTACAGTTCCATAATTAGCGCTCTAACTGCTTTCAACACGTGGACAATTAACGCGCAGTTCACCGACATTATTTTTTTCTTTCGAACTTAATATATAAATATTCACGCTTCGAAATATACTTTGGCTTAAGTTCGCCATATTTTTGCCAAATACCTAATGACCGCAGGTGGTTAGATTTGGCAGGAATCCGTATTCAAGTTCAATGTTTATGTTAATTACCTTCGCCTCACTAAAATAAGAATTGGCGAGCTCTTTTTTTATTTGCGTAGCCGGGAGGTATGTAGAAGTAATACATGCATACACTTTTTACACGTGTAGATCCACATGTGATCTTAAATATTTATAGTAAAGTAACAGCCTGTAAATGTCCCACAACTGGGCAAATGCTCCTATCAACGAGGTTTAGATGTTAATCCACCACGCTGCTGGTTGGTAGATATACATGTGTCAGAATTTCTCCCTGCACATTCACCGCTTAGCTCTTAGAGATGAATTTAAATATAAATTAGCGGTGCTAGCCGGCTTTTGAACTCACGATCATCGATCGACGTGTTCCCACCACTAAGCCATCTCAGCTCAAATAAAATATTGATAAGTATTTAACATTTGACAGACACGTTGGCGTAGTGGTTACTGCAACTGTCTGTAGCGCTAACAGTCGCGGGTTCGATCCCCGCTCACGGCAAATGTCTGTATTGGCTATAATCCAATCAAATCAAATTAAAAAATACTTTATTCACGTAGGCTCTTACGAGCTCTTTTGAATCGTCATACATGAAAATAACAAAAAAAAATATACATAAATAATGAAGCTACCACCGGTTCGGAACGCAGATTCTACCGAGAAGAACCGGCAAGAAACTAGATAGTTACTCTTTTAAAATATTGTAAATACAACACACAGTTTATGATTACAAATTAATTATTTATCCCGTACGAAATTCAGCATATACTAAGCCCACGCATCTTTATCGTCAACGTAATTTTGTATAGAGTAATATGCTTTAGCTATTAGTGACTTTTTAACATATGATTTAAATCTATTCATTGAAAACTGCAAACATTTCTGGGGGATTTTATTATAAAAACGAATACCTTGCCCCAGAAAGGAAACATTAACTTTGTGAAGTCGAAAACAAGGTGTTGTAAGTTTATCTTTCTTTCTCGTGTTAATATTATGTTTATCTCTATTTCTTTCAAAAGAATGAATATTTTTGTGAATGGAAACTACATTGTTATAAATGTACTGTGACGCAACAGTAACTATACCTACCTTACTAAAAATATCCCGTAGGGAGTCTCGAGCTCCTAGATTATAAATACCACGAACAGCTCTTTTTTGTAAGATAAACACAGTATTAATATCTGCGGCACTACCCCATAGCATCAATCCATACGACATGATACTATGAAAATAACCAAAATACACCAATCGAGCTACGGATATTTGTCGTGGTATGGGTGTTCGTGTTAGTGTTGTGTATGTTTCCGGACTCCCGACACAAGGTCACCAGACCATAATGGGGGCCGTTGAGTGTGATGCGTTTATTTATTTATTTAATGAGTTCCACCCAGAAACATCTTTAACCTATTGGAGGCGCTGGGCACATGAGGAAAATGGGGACACTTTGACTTTGTTTAAAATAAAATGTATAATGTTTAAGATGTATAAAATAAAAAATTTAAATTTTAGGAAAGACGAAATTACATTGTCCGTTATCTGATAGGAACTATGGGACCCCCATCGATTGTAGGGTCCTGGGGCTGGTGCCGCCTGAAGGGTATATTTGTCTATTAATCAAAATTTACGTCGCAGAAAAATAAATTTTGCATTCATAAAACAGGAATTGCGTCTTGGCAATTACGACTATCACCTTGACGAAGGTACTCAATTGAATTTGGATTAGACCCAAGCATTTGACCTTGTGTTCTTGTAAAGATACCCATGATGTTTAATATTAGTATTGTCATGTGTTGCAAAATATAAACACTTATATTTAACACTCGTAGTCTATAACGTCACAATGGTTCTACAAGTCTAGTCTAATTTAAATATTACTGTTGAAGAAGGCTGGACGAAGTACCACGTTGTCAGATTTTAATTAACGCACTTTATGTAAATTAGTCAGGATAGGAATATTTTTACCTATTCCACTGAGGTAGAACTTAAATGTAGTCCACTGACTAACACAGGTAGAGCCGTAGTGAGAGAGTTCAAAGCCTAACGCTTAAGCCTCTGGCACTGTTCACTGGCGGCGTTGTTCAAATTTAACACTAGATAACCTGATTATTTTTACGCTATTTATAAAAAAAAAAACAACATTTTTATTTTAGTCTTTGTTAAAAAAAAAAAAAAACGAAATGTCTCGTAGTGTGATTAATTTGTCATTTGTCCCTAGGTCATGTCGTGACATATTATTCAAAATTCGTAACTAAAAAAAATAAAGAATAAAAATTAAAGAAGACTTTGTTTTATTTAAAACACCACGACCTTGTATGAATCAACCGTTTTATTAACCCGGTATTTTGGAAATACACGTCGCGTTTGATTTAGACGAGAGTACGCAAACAAAAATTCATGACCTCCATATCGCAAACATTCTTAGCTATTTTCATCTCATTTTATTACGGACTTTAGAACGACTGGTCTAACTAGGTACAGACTTTGATCTGATTTTTATAAATAATTTGTCATATTGTTTACAACGAAAGAGGACTATAAGAATAGTCCATATCTTAGAACGTAGATCTTAATGGGTTGTTCATATTATAATGGTCCTTTTTGATTGCTACTTATGGGCTTATTATGGGCTCTGTGCTTCAAAATATATATATATATATATATATAATATATACAATATTATTATCTCTATACTCATTACATTTACTTTGCATGTTTTCCATTATTACCTCTAAGTATCTCTTAAAATACCTTACAATGAAAAATCCTGAAAATTTTTCCTATATATAATTCGAATTCACCAATACATACATATGAATTGTAAAAACAATCTCAGACGTACATCAAGTAAACCAAGAGAGACCATCATAGTAGATAAAGGCTTTACTTTTCATCAGTTTCTACTAATTGCAGAAAAAGAGGCTAACAAGAAAAAAGAAAATGCCTAATAAATGAAACATTTCATTTTATCGACACATTAATACGTCTAATTTTTTTGAAAATGGATGTACATACAATATAATTTTTATTATTACTAGACGTAATGTAACCTACATAGCAAATTAATGCTAAAATAGTTGAAACGGTTTCAAGAGAACAAAGAAAACGAATGTTTGTAAAATGAGGTCTAATTATGAAAAATTATCACTATTAAAACAATGCATATTTTGATTGTTAATTGGTCGTAATTCGACCATGATTAATTTAAATTATAAATTTGAATTTAAACAAAAGAATATATATATAAGTATATACGTGTGCGTCAAGTATATTTAGGTGTGTGTGTGTGTGTTTTTATCGATTTATATTAGTTTTTATTAATGGACTTTTTATGCATAATTAAAAAAATATATTACAATTCTGCACTCTTCCTCTCTTCTAGTAAAGCAAAAGTTATGTAGATAATCTTCAGAAGCAGTAAATTAAAGATTACCTACAATTACGACCTCAATTACAAAACTTGGATAAGTTCGACTTTATGTTGATGTTAAAATCACGACTACTTAACTTATCGTTTCCCAATTATTTAAATAAATTAACCAATTAATTAAATACTAAAAGAAGTTTGTAACACACTTTAAAAAATTTAAATAAGTATAAATAGGAAACACTGTTGAGCTATTGCATAATTTCTAGACTATCTAACTAAATTTTCGTCTTCTAAATTGCATCCAAGATCATTTATAATAGAAATTTAACTGTCCACCAAGTGGCCGGCATACCTCGCTGGATTCCATTCTATTTATAATAAACTAGCACTTAGGTCGGCTCATTCCGGCTGTCGTAGCGACATTCCCGAATATTTTAATATCAGAGCTACCATTTATATGTGACACGATTGTGCTAGAAAAATTAATATTTATTTATGTTTCAATTAAAATACAGTATAAAAAAGTAAAGTAACAGTCTGTAAATGTCCCACTGCTGTGCACAGGCCTCCTCTCCTACTAAGGAGAAGATTCAGAGCTTAATCAACCACGCTGCTCCACTGCCGGTTGGCGGATGTACATATTTCAGAATTTCTCCAAAATTACTGCGGCCTAGCTGTAACACCCGGTGCAGTAATACACTCTCACAGAAAATCGGCTTGAAGTTATATAGCTGTGTTTCTTGCAGTGACTGAGGGAGCTAGAAGCCTAACCCTCTATCCCATTCATTTCCTTTTCTCTATTCCCTCTCATCTCTCATTCATTTCTAATCTGACGAATTTGCGGCTCCGCTGCTTCTGCAAATGTCCACGGGCAATGGTAATCGCTTAACACCAGGTGACCCACGTATTCCTGAATTTTTTGTATAATTAAAAATAGTTGTGTTCAATTTTGAAGGATAAGGCATAATTATCATAACAATATAGGCTTTGGTCCATGTATAAATCTGAACTTATGATCTGCTTGTAAGCCAATAAGCAAAATTGGTATTAGGTAATTTCGTGATATCAATAAAAAAACGTTATTTTTAATACACCTAACATTCAAATTCTTTGGGCAGGCGTAAGGTTGTAATAAAAATTAGACAGACATTCATCAAGCGGCCGATTCAACTAAGGTTGCAGATCAAAGAAAGAAATCAACAGTCAAAATAATGTTAATTGATTGTTGAACCAATGGTGTGTGGAATTTACCCGTAACATTCAAGAGTATGAGGAGGTAATCATACCACAATAGAATCTCTTAGCATATCATTGTAACTTACTGAAAGTATAGCAGTACTAATAAATGTTATGTCGCCTTTAAAAATTACAGAAAGGTGTTTCATTTTGTACAATTATTTGGCTGTTTATATGCTACAAATATGTCTTACAAATACTGTAGGTATAATGCTGATAACTCGTCCTTATTTATTTAACAATCTTTGCTTGAAAGGAAAACGGGAACTAAATTTCAATGTAGTTACTGTTTAAGATATAGTTTAGTATTTAGTACAGAACACCAATTATGCGGGAGGATACCTGTCCGAAGACAGATTAAGTAGTTGAAGTGGCAGCCCTGAGGAATTGGTATGTTGGCAGCTAGCCAAAATGACACGAGCCGCAGGAATGCAGGAGTTATATCGACATCACAAACTGAAATGTTAATGATAATGTTGAAACGAGAGCATTTTTTGGAGGATGGGTATTGGAATGTGGAAGCTAATGAATAATTTGGATACATTGAAAACTCGGTGAGCGCTCAGCTTTGGTTGTCTAGACGTCAATATTTTTTTAACAATTGCGTAGAATACGCGGTCAGTGACCTTATTGGAACGGGCGTGTAAGAATTCTGTTTATAATAAGATTCTTTGACATCCCATTTTTTATGACGGCGATAAGCCTAGAATAGAAACTGGAAGCTGAATCACACTGTTAACACGAGGTAACAGTGTGATTGTTTGGATGGTTTAGATTTATCCAAAACTTTGTAAATAAATAGTTTGTGATCAACACTAATATTATTATATGAATATTTACTAGCTGTGCCTGCGACTTTGTGTGAATTTTCTTTTGATTTACAAAGTTTCATTATGTCTTCGATGAAGTACGATTTTTTTTTGTGTAATGAAAGACCAGGTGCGCTAAGAAAGATACGACGTAATAATTGTTAGAAATGTGTTGCTTCAAAACTCTGTTAATTAAGATATATTCTGCAGTTTCTTTATTAACAAGAGTAAATTAATATAAACATAATAAAGAAAAGAAGAAGATGAGCTGATTCAGCTGAAATTAACCCTGTATGTACTTCCGAGTAACGCTCAAGCTATCTGTGAAACCTCTAATATACGTCGCAAAATTATCGGTAATCCCTGTAATTATATGACCCGGGTCCCGTCACGCGTTTCATTTGAGTTTTCAAGCCTATAGAGATATTATAAGCTCATGAAATTTTGGTACCCAGAATGTCAACCACTTTGGACGACGTTGTCTAGCTAGCACCTGAGTAAGACAGATGAGTCTATCTCACGATGGGCAAACATGTCAATCAACGTGCTTGTAAAAGTTGGAAATGAGTACAGATTTTTAACGTCATCTTTAAAAACCTGTACCCGTGTACAAATATAGACATGTTACGTTTATTAAATGTATGTATACATATACGTGTATGAACGTAACATATTTATAGTTGTACAAATACATTGCTAAGATTTTTTTTCTTTAATAGATTTAATTATTGTAAACCTTTTTGTTTATTAGCCTTTAAGCTAATAATTGTTTTAGGATTGTTAGATATCATTTGCCACTTACCTATCCGTTGCAAAAATAAAGTCTGCGTAGTCGATTCACGAGTGCTAATTGAAATAAATGAACAAACAACAGAACTTTTTCGGTAAATGTATCGAAACGAAAATACTGTACAGTTTACCTCATAATTTTTTTTTTTATAAATAATCCGTTTTTAAATACACGAACGGGAAAGCTGGCATAATGGGCGAAACCCAGAGAATCTAAATTGTGACTCACCAAAATGTTGCAAGATTTATTGCCTGTATACTAATCAATTACTATTAACATGACCTAGCATCTGCTCGCGGCTTTCACGCGCTTGGTTTGTTGACAAAAATTAGCCTATATTATTCTGATGTAAAAGCTATATTACTGTTAATATCACTAAGATTAACAGTGTTAGCGAATAATAGCAACAAATATTCAACTCAATACTCAAAATATACTTTATTCAAATAGGCCTCTACAAGCACTTTCGAATCGTGAATTTACAAATTTGTGATGTCAGTTTCACGTGAAGTTACCACCGGCTCGGAGTGTGGACTCTACTTAGAAGAGCCGGCGAGAAACTCAGTAGTTACTCTTTAAAATATATTTTTGTACAATATTGTTTGATACAATTACCTACAGTTATCTTTCGAGAATGTCAACGCACTATTATTTCACGCGGCTTTATCATTAATGTAGTCATATACTGAATAGTAATGATTTTTTTTATGTAAACTTTAAATTTGTGAAGTAGCAAGTTTAATAATTCTTCGGGGATTTTATTATAGAACCGTATATTTGTCCCGTAACCGTATATTTGTACCGTAACCGTATATAAAAGACATATTAACTTTGAGCAGTCTGAAACTAGGAGTTCTTAGCTTATCTTTACTTCGCGTGTGTATGTAATTATTTCACTGTTATTTTCGAAAGTATTAATATTTTGGTGGATGTACAAAATATTCCTGTAAATATATTGAGATGGAACTGTGCGCCTATCTGTTTAAAACATTTCTAAGGTACTCCATAGCTCCGGGATTGTAAATAGTTCTTTTTTGAATAATAAAGATGTTTACAATGTCAGCGGCGTTACCCCAAAGTAAAATACCGTAAAATATGATGCTATGAACATAGCTAAAATATACTAGTCAAGCCGTATCAAATACAAATAAAATATTTTTGCTATAAAAATTTTACAGTTAAAATGTAATCAAAATATTTATGCTATGCAATATTTAACTTAAATAAATGTTCGAAATCTTCGCTATTAAAAATAGCGTTATTTTGGATATGAATTTGTTACAACAAACTAGAAAACCTTAGGCTAAATATATTCGCCATAAATTAAGAGATTTATGACAAAACCTTGGATGTCTAACATGCAATTTAAATGTAGGTCAGGATGATAAGAAACATGCGTTAAGACGTACCCGTATGACTGGTGTCGACGAAATAGGTCGTTATTTCCTCCAGTCTGGTATTTAAGACTGTTATGGCTGTTCCAGACTTGATTTGCGAGTGATTACGGAACAAGGCGAAAACGTAACGTGCGTTTTTAGTGGACTTTTAAAAAAGGAGGAGGTTCTCAATTCGGTTGCGACTTTTTTTTTAACAGACCCCTTAGTACGAGTTTTGATAGTTTTCGAATAATTTTACGTATTTTTATTAACCATCAACGCATCTAGCGAAAATTACGTTATCGAAAAGTATCGTAACCCTTACAAGGTATAGTATGTGGAATTAAGAGTTTAGTTATCCTTTTTTTGTGTTATCAATCGTGAATATGTATCTTGTGTTTTTTTTATTTTAGGCATTTTGTAAGAAAATAATAGGCTTATGTAAAATAAATGCAGTGTGAAAAAACACCTATTTTTACAGACGCTTAGGTCAAAGTTATTACTTAAAAATTTGAAGTGTTTTTAATCTGAAAATGATTGAAATGAATTACATATATAACAGTGAAAATGTATATATTCGACTGTGAGAGATTTTGTGTGAAATGTATTCACATCCAAACTTTGTATAACTTCCAGTATATAGTACTTTATAACATAATAAGTGCATGCCACAGAACTATTTACAAAAAGAGTAAATAGTAGAAAAGTTAATATTTCTACGAGTGCGCGAACACGTTGCGATTTCCAAAACACAAGTGTGAAACGACTTTAAGTAGTATATTAAGTTTCATTGTTTTTGATTTATTTACATATTTCGCTTTCATCTTCCGACATTGATTTCAGAGATTATGGTCGAGATTTACGACTATAAATTATTTTTTAATTTCTACTCTATTTTATTTCTAATAAAAGTATTGGTAATGATTTCTTATGTACATTTAAGTTATAAGATTATTATATTATATATTAGAAGAGATTATATTTATTTAAATGATTACTAATATAATGACTACATTTCAACGCTTTATGGATTTTTTAAACGTTAAATATTACATATATTTTTAATGTTATTCTGTTTAAATCTATTAAATATTATTTTCTTGCTATTCTTATTAGTAGTTAATTTAAAAACTTCTGCGATTGCATTTAATGTCCACATTAGAAAAGGATTATCATTTACATTTTTCACTACAATAAATCATCAATTTACATAAAACTTTTTGTTAAAATTACATACAATTTTAATAGTTTTATTTCAATGCATGGCGATAGAAACTGACACTTTTAAAATAGATAATCAATACACGTATATTTTACTGACCGCATGTTTACATAAGATTTTGTAAGTTTATAATGAAGAGGTAAAGATTTTTAGTATGGAATATTTGGCAAAATAATATGTTATGCTGTTTTAATATAGCAGTGTAGTATAATGTAAATATAAAATGATTCGGAAAACTTAATATTAATCAAAAATGAAAAGTTGCAAAGATATATTTGTAAACTCAAAATAAAGGGAGCCATTCACGTTAACATTGTCGCACTAAAACTTTATTGTTAATTTATGAATGACTTTGAACCTTTTCAAATAGTTTTAAACACAAATGATTTCTTTGATGTTAATAATATAAATCGTCGATTAAAAAATACAGTAATAGCACGAACAATATAAATATTAAATAACATAATGGTGTGATCCTGAATCGGGGATCTGGAAACACCTACAGACCATACAAAAATTGTATGGTCTCTACAAATAAAAATGTGTATCATTATAAAGGATAATACCAGCGACATTTGCGCTGCAGTCAGTTGCCACTTAATTTGCCATCTTTTAGAAAAAGATGAAACGAGATGAGTAATAATATATGTTTTTTTTTCTGCAAGCATAAGGTTGATAGTGCTAGTTACGTGACCAATCAAAATCCTGAAAAGACACAACTGCTGTCACTGTTTGTTACTCTCTTTCGCACGTTTTTAACCAATTTTTTTGACTTCTTTATATAGGATGCTTCTTAATATATAAGGGGGGTATCTATTTATGGCTATTAGCGCTGTTGGGAACTACACTTTTTTGAAGTACACTTCGAAGCGCGCCAAACATCCGTCCAGTGAATGGCTCCTTTATTTCCGCAGCAAAATAATTTTACAATGTTTGGACATAAGTGGGTCACAGTTCGTTTGGTATTCGTCTGTATAAAATTATTTTGTTTTTATAACGTAACATAGGCGACATCGGATGAAATATTTAGTTCAAGTATTTGAGATTTTTATTTGTCTTCACTGTTACAATATTTTGTTTTCCATTAATGTTACAATCTATCATGAATCATACTTACTTTTCTATTGTTGTTTCTAAAGTCTAAAGCGTCAAACTTCTGACTATACCTTACTAGCTGTCCTACGCGATTCAACCGCGTTCATGGTTCGTGCTTCACTCCTGTGAGCCGTAGTCTAATGTAATATGCCTATAAGACTCCTTAACAAACGGCCTATCCAATGCAAAAATACTACTTACAAACGAATTTTACTTGTTACGACGTCGCGTAGTGGCACGTGACATTGTTGTGAAACATGTTTTATTACAAAAATGTTTTATAACATAAACTACATTCATTTTGAAACAAAAAAAAAACCGCATCACATTCGGTCCATTCGTTAGGTAGCCACGATGCCACAGACAGACACATAGACAAACATTTACACAGATATATATGTTAAACTTATAACTACCCTCTTTTTAGTCATACAAACGAATAATTACAATCCTGATGAAGCTACGAGAAAAGCTAGTTTCGGATATTTCAACGAAAATTTAGATGATATTTAGAAACAACAACATAACGTAAGTTCATTCATGTAAACAGTCATAACGTCTAAATATTTATCACGTCTGGTTCTATTCCAATTGTTTATATTTTTCTTTTCAGAATTTAAAGAAAACTGGTCATGTGCGAGTTGTACTACAAATAAAGTTTTCAAAATCAAAATATTTTTATTAAAAATTATGAATTCACATTCTCCAACGTTTTTGAACGTCAATCAAATGAATCTACCACGGTTTCGGAAAAGTAAAATACAGACCTCAGAAAAAATTGCGAAAGAAATTCAGCGGAACCTTATTTTACCTTTGTCGAATTTATTTCGTTTCAACAACGTCAATTTTTTTACAAATTATAAAGTTAATGAGATATGTAGCTTGTAAGCGATCGCCTTATTCCCATGGTGTGTCATAGTGTCATGGTGTTTCCGTAGCGTTTTACAAGATATAACATTAAATTTTATCGTTAAATAACGTATATAATAATATAAATGTCTATTTAATTATTTTGATTTTGATTGAAGTAGTGATGTAGACGTCTTGTAATAAATAACCCTTCGTGTGCGAGTCCGACGTGCACTTGAGCGGTTTTTATCATATCTTGTCATATCGGTTATTTTACATTTTTACATTATTGTATGTTACAATGTACGACGATTTTTGTAAAATTCTATTGAAGTACAGACGTAGTTTATCTTTACTGGTAAAAATTACAATGTTTTGTCTCCGTCTTTAGGATTTCTCTAGAAAAAAATGTTCATTTTTGATTGTCATCATATATTCAGAAATATATAATATATTATAATGAAATGAATCATAAAGTAACGACCAAAACATTCGATCAAGTTCTGACGTCGTGCTTCATCTTCGTCATGTTTCGACGCCGTGATACGTTACGGCGGAATCACGTCATGGAATTCTATATCGTGCATCGTAAATAATTATATTAAAAAATAACGACTTCAAAAGCAAAATACGTCATTATGTTTACTTAAATGCCATACTAATTTCAGTTCTTTGTATAACTAAGTGATGAAAAGTGAATTAAAAATGGTGCGGCGACTTCTTGAACTGTCATGGACTGACGTCGGAACCACGCCTCGTTTCGTGAAAAAATATCAAACCAATTGATCACGTTCGCAAAATTACGCACCGCGCCCCTCGTTCCTAAGTCACCTAGGCCACTTTAGGTGCAATCTGTTTGTTAGTTAATTTTCTATTGTTCGTTCTAAAGTCTAACGCGTCAAATGTGGCCTATACTATACCATATAACAGCCAAAACTCACACACTCGTTACGACGCCGTGGCACGTTACATTGTCGTGAAACGTTATGACGTGACGTCGGTTGTAAAAATCTACGGATTCGCGTCGTAAAAGTCTCCGTCGTACCATGATTTTTTGTTTTATTTTAAATTATAAGTCGTATCATCGTAGTACGATACAACGATGCATCGTGTTTTGGTCCTAAGATTTTTATATCTGTCTAAGTTTTCTTTATTTCGGACGTTGGCTCCGCGACTCGTTTCGCGCGAAAACATCAAACCAGCTGATCACGTCCGCTAAATTGCTCACCGCGCCCCGCGTTTTAAGTCACGTAGGCCACTTCATATGACAACATTTTGTTGTTTTCGCGCCGTGTCGTTCCGCATTTCGTTCGCTCCATAGGACGCCATGTAAATCGTGTACGTATCGTGACCGCTACGTCAAAGCACATATCAAAGCAAAAACATTTTCCTAAAAAATTTATACATTCTAGGTATAGCGTCACATGTATCGCAAACTAAGTATATCCGCTCGTTGGCGCCACATCACGTAAACAATATGCAGTTATTAATAACACAGAAAAATCTTAATGACTTTATGTCGCTTTCAAATGTTAATTTTACATTTCGCTGGTATTTCTGAATGCATAAACATGAGATTTAGAGTGGATTATATATTTAAAAGTTTCTTTGAAAGCATAATCGTTGATCCATACTTACCCACTATTCCATATAAATATTATAAACGTAACGGTAATTCTACTATCAGTCTGTCTGTTTGTTTGTTAACTTTTATTTGGTGATTAGCAGAACCAATTTCTATGAATTGTAGGTAGCGTAAATATAGATTGGACCTTGGAGAACGAAAATGGTTAGTTTTACCGCAAAAGTATGTATGGACTACCAATCATTTACTATCATGCATTTTGATCAATGTATTTTTTTCTATTTAAGATAAGTCGATGCAAGACTTGAAAACATCTGACACCTGGAATGCTAGAGCTCTATATCGGTTTAGTTGTTCTATACATTTTCAGCGACTATTTATATGACTAAAATTTAGCTCACATATTATTAATATGCATTTCTCCCTTTATATATGGCACTTGGAGATGTTTAAAGTTCTCAAAACTCAAGAGATTAGTTTCGGGGAAAATTAGGACTTAATTCCCAAAAGTAATCCGCTAATTTATTATTCACTTGCTGTGCCCGCGACTTTGTTCGCTGGAGTACAGGATGGTTGGCATGTCTCATACAAAGCATGGTCGTACTATGAGGTGTAAAAAATAAAAGTAGCCCAAGTTAGTTTTATTCGCCATCTCCTAGTGAAAGCTCCATCAAAATCGGTCCAGCTGTTTCAAAAAATAGCCGGAACAAACCGACAGACAGACAAACAAACAAATATTTTAATACTTATGTTTTTGTTGTAAGTAGAAATTTGAAATTACAATTGTATACTTCAATTTTATTTCTTTGTATAGATTTTTGTACGATATGAGAATTAAATAAATAAATAAGAATTTGCAACAATATTGCAAGCTTTAGTTACGAGTATAATGCAAAAATATAATTTCTATATTTTAACACTTAAAATTTAATTTAACTATAGAAGCACAAATTAAATTTGCTGACGTTTTACAACGATATAATTATACCATTCAGCAAATAATTTGAATCAGAAATAAATTTTGACTCATAACCCTGCTTTGCCCTCGGATGCGAAAATTCTAAACCGAAAATAAACTTCTTAATCATCCAAGGACACAGGAATTCGTGAAATATTCAAATTTAACAGTTATAACCGTTGTGATGGACAAAACGCGTGTCTTTTATGAGGTCCAAGTATTTCTACGTGGGCAAAGATATATACTATTAGTAAATTGTTTTATTTTCGCGCTAACGTTACTAGTACTTGTTATATCGGTGAGAAATGGGTTTTTTGTTTTATTTATTATCGGTGAATGTTCCTAATACATTTTTAGCTAGTTCATTTCGGTAATATGTTTGTCTAGTTGGTAGTAATATTATTTACTGTCTTGACTTCAATCTACAAAATAATAAAGATAGAGCGAGTTTTGTATGGGCGAAGTAAACTCTGGGTACACTGAACCTAATTTACAAATTATGGTACCCTTTAAAAGAAACATTATTTTAGATGTTTGTTGCAAAATTTTATATGCATATTTTTCACATTATCAAGAACACAGTCGCAACCAAAACTTAGTATATGTTAAAACTTTAAAATTATACAAAAGTATGTATTTTTTATAGTAAACGAGACGGTTCCCGGACTTTATGTGTTTAAAACTTTCATCTTCAATTAATTTCACGTAATATGATACGCAAGACTTTTGTCCTTTCCTAATATCCAAGCTATCTCTATACCGAAATTGATCAAAATTAGTTCAGCTGTTTAGACTTGAAAAAGTAACTAACTGACGAACTGGTAGATAGACAGACAGAGTTAATATGGAGTCGGCTGATTAATAAACTGATTTAATAATACCATAGTTCTTAAATAATTTATACCAAGAAAAGTAATTTGCTTGAGATTTTAAGCATCGTCCAAAAACAGAAATACTTTTTATTTAAAGTACACTCGTAAATTACGTCGTCATGACAGTAAAACGAATGAAGAGATATTTTAATTTTGTCACAGACGGTATTAAAAATCTTATGTGGATTCTACATGATTTTCTTTTACAAAATCAGAGTTTTTTTTGTAATATCTAAAAGTCAATGAATTTTCAAAGTTAAATTTACAACGACTTAAATATTATATTTTATTCTTTAGATTAAAAAAAGGGAATTCGTTTACTTGGATGACAACTACTAAACTGATTTTGATGACATTTCTTTGGGATCAATGGAAGGATGTACTCTTTCAAACAAAAAAATATATACCAAATCAGTTAAGCTGAGCCGAGATGGCCTACTGGTTAGAACACGATGATCTCAACCGATAATCGCGGGTTCAAACCCCGGCTAACACCACTGATTTTTCAAGTGCTAAATTTGTGTTTAAATTAATCTCGAGCTCGGCGGTGAAGGAAAACATCGTGAGGAAACTTGCATGTGCCGGAAGAAATTCTGACACATGTATATCCGCCAACCCGCAGTGGAACAGAATGGTGGATTAAGCTCTAAAACCTTCTCCTTAATAGGAGAGGAGGCCTTTGCCCAGCAGTGGGATATTAACAGGCTGTTACTTTACTTTACTACTTTACATAGTCTATGGCACTCCGGGATGAACTATTATATCAGTAAAGCCACAATAAAACGGACATACATATATGTATGTATTGTTATTACACCACAACCTACGTACCGAAATACATTCGCGAAAATAAAAATTACCGTCGTTCTGGAATAGTCGTTTTAAAATCATCGCGGGATATTAACAGGCTGTCACTTTACAGTTAAGCCGTAATCAAGAAATATATATAAGAAAGTCCCTTCTGCTTTTTTGGAAGTCGGTTAAAAAGGGTATCAAGTATATTTCTGGTAGTCTAAGTTTAATCTATATATATATAAAAGCGAAAGGTCACTCACTCACTCATCACGAAATCTTAGAAACTAGCTGCCTTACTACAAAAGATTTAAACAGACGTTGAACGCGTGTTTATAAAAATCCGTACTACGAATCCGTGTCTAAGCACAGTTTTGAGTTAAACATGCTTTATATATAGATTAACATACCTTTAAGTGTGTTTAATAGATGTCTAAAACGTATTTCAGCTGTCAAATGTAACGTACAACATTTTATCTATAAGTTTTTTTTTGAGTTTATTCGCTGTTAAGCAATTTAGATAATATTTTAAGCAATGTTTAATTTTTAAACACTGTTTAGCTAGACACGTGTTGAACATAGTTTTAATGCGTCTTTTGTAGTATGACAGGAATTGTTTATATAAGTACCGTTTGTATTTTCATATGCGAAATAAAAAGTAGTTAATTTGAATTTACAAACATACACTTCAATTTTATTTATTTATATACATAGATATAGTCGTATAGATGCGCAATTTTACGAAGCACTGCCTGTTCCACTTCAAGAGCGCATCGCCGCACTGTGAGTCAGTGCGCGGGAATAGTCGCTCTGAAGTTCATGTATTACAAAACACTCATTTTATATAATCTAAATTAATACGTGAACCAAGATATTTGTATCCATTTTTTTCGAAAATTGCGCGGACAGACGAGCATGAAATTTGGCACGTTTACAGTGAAGGAGAGAGAAATGCTATATGCTATATATTTTTTTTATTTTGCATACAAAATGCATTAAAACTATAAAAAAATACACACATTGTCATGTATTTTACACACACACACACACACGCAACCCGTTTATGCGACTGTCAAAAGGGCATGTGTTAGATATTTTAGTAGCGTTACCAGAATCGATATTTAAAAGTACCCGACGCAAAGGAGCGATTCTTTTGTTTGTTTGTAGGGCGTACTATCGGAAATGTTTAGACTATACTTAAATTATTTAGTAATAACAAGTATTTAATTGGAAAAACTCAAAAACCCGACTGCATAACAAGACCCTTTGCAATCAGTAGTAAAAGCCTGTAAATGAGAATCGTTACTAACCAACTTTAAGACGTTATAGATCCTAAACGGTAATTTTGATAGGAAAACGATATGAGAGACCTAAATTGATTTTAACACCTATTTAACGACATCCTATTTGACATAGTTCGTCGATTTTCATTTTTTTTCTTTTTGACGTTCGATGTTTGATTATGGTGTTCAAAATCGGCCATTTTGAATTTTCGAAATTTTTATGGTTTTTTATAAAATTCACGTCGAATCCGATCTTAATAGTGATACAAAGTATAAGCCCACATACAGGCTGATAAGCTCATTACCCTCTTTTACGTCACGCACTGGGTAAATATTTAAATATAGTGTATTGTTGCACTATGAATTACACCACGCAAATCTTTCAGTCGCTCAGAATTTATTTTATGGATAATAAACATAAAATTACTTTGAAATTAATGTCTGGTTTTATTGCTCTTAATGTTGAACTACTAATGATAATATACTCTTGATAGATATAATTAAAACAGTATTTAAGAGCTTATTATTTATACTAATATTATATTACAGGTCAACTTTGTTTGTAAGTTTATATGTATATCTCTGAAAATACTGATTTTTTACCTTAGGTAGCCCATTTATGGAGGAAGATTATAGGCTATATTACATCACGATATCATTCAAAGGAACGAAGCAGTAACTATAAACTCGGTAATATCCGTGCTGAACTTCATACGTGAATATGAGTTTTAATATTACTTTTAAATTGATTTCACGTTTCTCTTGATCAATTAATCGTACTAATAATGGTATGCTCTTGACCGATATAATTAATAAAGCATTTAAGTGCTCCACTATGATTCATATCGCGTAAATACTCGCTCAACAGTTCATCGTCGAAGTTCATACGAGAATAAGTCTAATTATTTTGAACTAGCTAATTTTCGCGGTTTCATTCGCTTTTATGATAACCGCTTTTTTTTCTGAAATGTGTATTGCTGTTGGCCCTACTGGCCTTGTCAGCGTCACCGGGGGGGGGCGAGTACTGAGACTCGGCCTTGAAATTGGGAGCCCCCGTTGGGGCTCAGAATGGATGTCCGTGTCTAAGGGTGTCTCCTAGTGAGATCGCACCTCGGCTTAGAACATCGTCGGAGTGGAGGATGGCGCTGTGCGGAGCGCAGATGACGACGGTGAAGGTCTCAAGACGCGCCTAAGCGCGCCCGAGCCGTCGCAAACCGAGGACCTCGTCTCCGCCGGCGGAGACGATGTGTGTGTGTGTGAATTGTTCCTATCGGTCCCTACGAATGGAGCGTTCGCCAGAGTGATTCGGTCATCGGGGTCAGTTAAGACGTGCATGGGCCGCCTTTGTCTGATCTGAAGATTCTGCCTCAGACCTGTGTAGATACAAGCCTCTTTGATAAGGGAGTTCGGGTGGCGGGTGGCTTTCTCAAAGAATGATTATAACCGCTTTGCTTGTAAGTCGTATCGTGATGTTATATAGCCTATAACTTCCCTCAATAATCGGGCTATCTGACGCAAAAAGATTTTTTTCGAATCGGATTAGTACTTTCAGAGATCTCACCTTTATAATATTAGAATGTAGAATTCTAATATTATACATACATAATATACATACATAGCTTAAAGCTATCAAAGAATGACACCTAGAATGTAAACACGAAAAAATCTATCAACTTAAAATTTCTTTGTATGTTTGTAAGTCTGTATGTAGATAGAGATCTATATCTACATAGAGATTTACAAATATGCAAACGAATTCTTCCTCTTATTAGTATAGATATAATTTACCGTTTTATTGCATAATTGTACTAATAAAAATATGCTCTTGACCCATATAATTAATACAGTATTTAAAGACCATTATAAGTAACATTTTATGTGCTATGTTTCATATCGCGGAAGTACTGGCGCTGAATATTACATGTGAATTGGAGTCATAAAATTACTTTGATAATATGATTTCTCATTTTATTGCCTTTCATGAATATTAGTTTGGGTACTAATGATAAATGTTCTTGACCGATATTATTATTAAACTAGTTGTGCTTCACGGTTTCACTCGCATTGATTTGAGGAAAGATTATATTTATATAATAATGTTTACCTTTTTCTGGAATCGGATATTATACACTATTCCATTGGTTTATTTTTTTTCGTGTATTTTTTTATTAGATATTATTAATAATTAAAAATTTAAAACAAAAGTAGCCTTAGCCACTTACATAAGCTATCTGTGAGTTAAAGTCTCTCCAAAATCGGTCCAGCCGTTTCAGAGATTATCCTGAACAAACGTCTGTTTGTTCCTGATGTCTGGACAATCTGCGCAAGACAGCCAAAATTAAAAAAAATGTGTTTTTGATGTAAGTACCGCATACTTTCGTATGCATTTAGTTAAAAGCTGCTAATTTGAAATTACGAACAGACACTTCAATTTTATTTATTTGTATAGATAATTCAAAGGAGTAGCACCGTAAGTGCAATATTCCACCATGATTCACTGCTCGGGAATAGCCGCTCTGGTGTTGCAAAATAATCGAGCGTTAGCGAACTCGTCTAGATTTTTCATATATATAGCTCTAGGTATTCTTTCGCTACATTACTTTCAAATTCATGAATTCTTATTTATAAAATCATTAGTATTTATAAAATCGTTCTAAAAGCCACTGACTGCAACAATTTTATATATTTTTTGTTTCTTTATCGATCACAAGCAATATTTTCGTAGCTTTAATTTAGTTGCCATTGTCTAATTTTTCGCTTATTTGATTTCGCATATTTGATCGCGAACCTTAAATTATAGAACGTATTATTAGAATTTTGGATTTAAACTATTATACGACTGCCCATTGAAATTAAAAAAAAAAACGAATTTAAATCGCGTATATAAATAATAATAATCACCCCAAAGCCAACGTTTTCAACACTTTACCTATAACGATCACAGTTATTCAATGGGTTGGTTTAAAATTCGCAATTTAAATCGGTTTAAAACAATTTTACTGCAGTATATGGATGCTGATAAGCAATATTGAACTCACAAAAAGTCTAATTCGGAGATATAGATGTATTTTGATATTGCATCATCTATTTAACATAAAAAAAAATCAGGTCATATAAACTAAATAAGTACGGAAAAAAGTGTCTTCATTAATAGTTTCGAATTTCGAGTGCGTTCCATATTTTGCTATTTGTACAATAATCTGAAATATTTGAAAAAAAATTTATTAGATAATATATTAAATATATCAATCTTCTTTTAATTCATTATATATTTTATAAAAAAAAGAAAAGGAAAGATGAATATATACTTCTTCAAACAAATTAAGTAAGAATAGGTTGGACGTTTTTAAACGCAATTTTCTCAAAATGAAGTCCGTGTGACTTGACACGACAGACAGATTGCTTATCAGCGTTATATGATGCTTTTGATATTAATAAAATATACTCGTAAAAAATCCTTATAGTTTATTTATACTAATTTGAATGCAGTATTGTATTGTTAGTCAGCGGACAGGAATAGGCGCTGTGAAGTTCATGTGTCGAGCTCTCATCGGATATGACTTCATCACCATTTCTCAGATATTGTCTGCCCGCTTACATAATACTGTGCCCTCAATACTATCTGTACTATTATGTAAAGCATAAACCATCTTTTAAAGATTTTTATTCCTCTAGGCTAAACCGTTTGGAATTGAAATTTTGGAATGTCATCCATAAACGCGTATTTAGTTCCAAGCGGATAAGAATAATCAACTGGTGATGCATTTTAAATCGTCATCGGTATTGATCAAAACAGCACGGATAATTTCTTCCATTTATCCGCGATGGGATTATCAGCTTCGTTGTATTCCTCGTCTTCCTCGATTTCACCATATATTTGATTGAACATTGTTTCTGACTCCGCAACACCGGTTCCATCAATAACAGTGAAGCAAAGAAGAATGCATTAAAGCATTACATATGGATTAGGTCTAGCGGCATGCGAATTTGCAACGCTCGTCCGCTAATATTATTAATTTTTGCAAAATAGAAATTATAGGAAATTCTGTACTTTTTTATATTGTTTATTATTAATTTAATTAATGGTAGGAAAGAAGGTATAATACAAAAAAAAAAACAGTTTTTAAGCGCAAATTTATCTTCAGAATTTAATAAATTATAATTAAAATTACGTACCTCATACGTTTCATCTTTTTTAAAATTATTTTTGTTTGTGTTATATTATTTCATATTTTTCTTAAAATTGCCAAATACTCATTATTTGACAATTTTAAGTATATTATTATTTTTGAATATGTAGTTAGTAATGAGTTTTACATTTCCATTAAAATATTGATTTATGATTTTTGTACTGCAACGAAAAAAATCAACTGTCAAAATGTATTGCATTCAGTAACGTAACCCCGCGTAATACTAATAACCCAGTAAGTACCCAGCGAATTATTCCTCGCCTGGCATTAATCATAATAGCTTTTATAATGCACGATTTTGTAACACTTCTTCTTGTGACTCGATTAAGGTTACAGCTTAAAATATTGCATCAGAGCTCCTCTTGGCTCATCTTGATCATGACCTCAGCGTTTTCGTTAAGTGGTCAATTAGGGAGTAATTTATTATTATTCTTCAAAGATTTTAAATTCGTTTTAACGTTGTTTCAACATCGTCTGAATTCCTGTTTATTTTTTAGAAAAAAAAACAAAGAAACTTTTAGTTGACAATATCGACGTGTGTATGTATTTTTCTGATGGACTTTAAAAACGACTGGAGCGATTTTAATGATATTTTAGACAATTTTTAGATGAGCCCAGTGTGCGATCCTGTAAAGTTTGGAGAAGTGATCGGATAAACATAAATTTATTTGGTAAATAACAAAATAGTTATTATCAATTTATAAATTACCATATCACGCAGAAACCCCAGTGGTTTCTATATCGATTTAATATTCATAATTTTAATAGATTAATCAATAAGAATTTTACTCTAACACCGAAATAGGTTTCCAGAGAAATAAAAAAATTTACCCTGAACGCCTACTTAAAACAAATTCAACAGTCTCGTGTACAGGAGCGCTTAAAATTTTCAGAAAAAAAAACATCAAAACACTTAGCAATTCCAATTTGACAATTTCATGAAGATCAAAAGGATTTTACGTCAGCGCGAAGGCGGAAGATTGTGGAGAACATACCATCAAAGAACCGAAGTCGGTCAGCTGCATAGCACTGCACCAGTACTTGACTCGTTAATTATGCTAACTCTGTGGTTTCCTTGAATTGCGTTCCGATAAAAAACGGCCGCAATATAACGGACGTTAAGAAATCACTTCTACCGTCGGGTACCACGAAGCTAAAACGAGGGTTTATTTTTCGGCATACTAAATACATATTTTCATGACCACACGTTTTTGAAACTGCTAATCACAATTTGACAATTAACCTTCTTTGTCAAATTATGTGTTCAATGAACGCTGCGTATAGGCTATGTAGTGTCATTCTAAATTAAAAACGTCATTCTCTATAAACTCCTGTATGAAACGTTGTTAAAGAAACCATACCATATTGTTTGTAGAATTTTCGTAGAAAATGTTTGCATGGCATCATCCGAAGCTAAAAAGCGGTCGCTAAATAGCATTCAACGTCGTCCTAGGAAATCAGAGTTTAACTGGCAAGCTTCATCTGTCATTGTCCACGTTATACCACAGGTTATACGCCTTCATAATTTTAATAAATGATCTCGAAACCGTTAAGCGCAGACAATAATTTAGAATCTTACTAAAAGTTGTGTGAACGGCTCTCGTTTTATGGCCTTATGAATTTTATGAATATTAATTCTACGCAAATTTAACGACTTAAAATCGAATTTAATACAATTGTAATTAAAAGCAAAAGAAGGTACCAAGTAAAACTTTTTATTTGTTATTCACTGCCACCAACTATGCATTTTACACTTTTAAGTTAAGGGTCAGTTTGTGATTTACCTAAGTTACAATAACCCATTGTATTTAGCTAAGGTTGGATTCTTGACTCAACCGATCAATCTCCATCGTGTCTTCTCCATTCCACGTGACATTGGCGAAATAACATGTGTCTAATTGGCACAACTAAAAGCCATTAACCAAAGAATTGAATTGAATTGAATAACCCTTAACTGCTTATCATCATTTATAAAATATTCCTTTTCCCAATGCAAGGCTGGTCAATATTGAAAAGATCTCCTGGTGTTGAATCATCAGTTCCATATTACCATTGTATTGTGATTATCGAATCGTAAGTTTTGAAATATTTGTTATTAAGTAGTTTCGGTGGTTATCTATGGTAATCATCATCATATAATATTAGAAGAGTTTCTCGAATTCTCCAGGATCCCAGCTTGAGATCCTGACCAAATGCAAGTAAGTCCAAAATGTGCAAAGATAATCTAGTTTTGATGGTAGATGGTATTATACTAAATGGCAATATCAGTTATTTCGAAATTTTATAAACATTGTCATTGCCAATTGTACAATGTACTAACTGAATGCTGATAAGCAATAATGTTTCAACCCACAAAAAGTCGAATTCGGAGATAGTGATGTATTTTGATACAACATCACCTATTTAAAATTATTAAAAAAATGTAGTCATATAAACTAAATAAGTACGAAAAAAGGTTTCTTAATTGGTTCGAATTTGAAGTGCGTTCCATTTTTTGCAATTAATACAATAATCTCAAATATTTAAATAACTTTTTATTCGATAATATATTAAATATATTCAATCTGATTTAAATTCATTTTGCCTTTTATCAAAAAATAAAATAAAAGATATTTGTTAAGAATAGGTTTGGCATCTTTAGACGCCATTTTCTCAAAATGAAGTCCGTGTGGCTTGACACAGTATTGCTTATCAGCGTCCAACTATAAGTAAGTCGTATACCAAAGTGTGAGAGGGTCCGGACCCTTCTCCTTTTATACGTCCATGCTCAATCGAGTATTTATCGAAAAACTGACACAAGCCATGCTCCTCTCGAAATGTTGACTATTCACGCCAATGACTCACAATACCAGCTCATCTCGACATAGTACAGGTGGGAATATTCTAAGTACTATTCAGTTTATTATCCAAATATTTCGATTATAAATATCGCATGTAAACAAACTATTTGTGGTCCATTTTAATTTCAATTAATTCTATTTTATTGTCAACAATTAAATTGCGGCGAACGTTAATGCTCGTTAAATTTATTTTGTTTTGAGACCCGTCGGTCGAACCAAGGGTGTTTGGAACATAGAGTTCAGGAATAGTCTAAAGAATGAAGTAAACATTATTTCGCATCTTTTAAATGTGTTTAGCTTACTGTATATCAACATAAAGGATTAGTTTTAAAATAAAATTTTTATTGCTTTTTCTCAATTTTTTTTGCAAAATGAAATAGATTTTTAGCAATTCTTAAGGGCGATCAAGATGAAGATCTTACCAGCGATATTTTAGTGTAGTAACCGGGGGATTTAAACATGCCATTGTGACAGTTAAACGAAGCATTTAAGTTTAGAACGAAAATCTGGAGGAGAATTATTTAAAGTTATTGCTATCGCAACGCGATACATTTTGATACTTGATTTATTTCATTTTAGTTATAAAAATCAGAAACAAACTGTCAAAATGTTTCCCGTTACAGTAGCGGTAGCTCACCGTAATTAGCCTACTGAAATCAACGGTAGAGCTTAGTGTGTTTATATAGCGACAGTTCTTATGTTTTCAAGAATTAGGCCTCAGTCTTCTGTTCATTTAACTCTAACGTAAAAGCAAATATTTAACCATTAATTAACTTTAAATTAATTTTTAAGATACATTTTGACCACTTATTTATTAGGTTTCCATAATGTGATATTTTTCATATTAAGTAATATAGTATTATGTATTCTTATTCTAAATTAAGAACATTTTTTTTTCTATGATTGTTCAGACAGCTAAGGTGTATGGAATTTGGCATGGACGCAAGGACGTACAAATTGGACATGGTTGACAATTGCTGTAATTGAATATGTTCCACGGTGATGAATGATGTAATATTTATAGTGCTAAGGACTAATAATGAAATTCACACTATTTTAGGATGTTTTTAAAATTTAGTTAAGGTCGGATTCTTGACCCCACCGATCAATCTCCATCGTGTCTTCTCCATTCAACGTGACATTGGCACAACTAAAAGCCATTAACCAAAGAATTGAATTGAATATTTATAGTATAATATTACACTCACTATTTTCATTAATTAATTTGCTAATAAATAATTGAGTATTTCCTGAAATTATTTATGTTTCGGAATAAAAATTATGTTATGTTAGCCCAGTCTGAGATAGTGGTGAGCATCACCTGCACGTTTATTAAGCCTGGAATGGTATTTAGATAATTAATTGTAACATGTATATATATAAAAAATAAAACATAAAAAAAGGAATTATTGTCTACTCTAATACATAGATGAAAACGTCATACCTACTATAATATATTTTTTTAATCAATTACACGGTGATAGACATGCCGCTTAAAAGCATTTTAAAACGAACACGCGCAGACATTTAAGGTTTGCGCAGAAAAGAAATAGTAATCTGGTATTTTATTTGTTCGTAAGGATATAATCTTAACGATTGAATATTATAATGAATCGAATAATGAATGTACTAAAAATACCGTCAAATAATCTCCCGAACCAGGGTTTCATTTTGCGACTGACAAAAGTTCTTCGTCTCCACAGACCATTAAACATAACATATCCGCAATGTCTTCAACATACTTATTATTAAGTAACAATTACTTAATTATAGTATACTTTCGTACTACGTAACGTGTGTATCTACGCCTTTACACATTTTATGATGATTTTAATTAAAGAATAGTTTATCGTTCTTTAATATCTGCGAAACGATAATACGTCAGCTTCGTTTAAAACATCGTCACATGATTGAAGCAAATTTATAAAGTGCTTTGTACACTTGAGGGACGGAAAACAGACGTTATTAAAATATATTGATACTCCTGTATTCAGATGCAGTATAAGGCGAGAATTACACCGATACGTTTTGCTGTCTTATTTTCATAAAGATTTACATAAATTATTTTTCATCGCATTGCACCTAAAAGAATTTAATCTAACTACCTTTTTTGACATTTTCAGGCTTCCTACCTAAACTCACAAATGTAATTTTCGCCTAATGTATCACGATCATTAAGCTAAAGTTGCACATATTTAGCCAATTTTTTACTGTGTTTGTAATTGTCAATAAAAGGTTTGAAAAATCTTGGAAACAGAGAAATAAATGGGTTAAAAATTTCTATACTCAATGTAAAACTTTACTTTCTGTACCTATGTGACGCTAGGGCGGACAGGTGGTTTGCAGTTGGCAGTAACTAAGTTAGAGGAAAAAAAAACTATTTCTCTTTTATTTTAAAAATATTAATTTTCTACATCTCATACGTGATAAAAATAAGCATTAACTGCATATTATAATATTTTACTACTATTGTATATTAGTAATATTATTTACGACTACAGATTGACTCATAACCTTCCACACACAAGGTAAGTTTACGTTATGCCAGACATTTGATATTAAGTTAAATTATCATGGTGATGACTTTACGAATTTAATGTTAACAATACGTTTAGCATTCTTTGTTTTTATTTATCAATGTTAGAGCTAAATATTGATGCAAATATTTTGTTGAACATTCCAGCGAGAAAAGATAAAGTTAGTTCCGTTTGTGTCGTTGAGCAATATTAGAAAAATGTTACAAAAATAAAGGAACAAAGACAATTTGCTTTTTTTAATGTTTTAATAAATGAGAAAGTTTTCGGGTAGATTGATATTTGTTAATATTTTAAGCAAAAATACTGTCCAAAAATTTTTATTAAACTTTACATCATTATAGCTTATACATCAGGAATCATAATAACACATAGATTATAATTTTAAAATATTTTCAAGTAAATTTGCCAAATCAAGAATATCATATCCTTATAAGAAATATATATTCCACTAAAAATTCAAAGCAGATATTGTTAATTCACTAAAATGCTCTTATTTAATGATTCGATCAACATTTGTATATGATGTCACATTCGCGTAGAACACCTACAAGACTAGTCAAGTTTATCAACACTATTAAGCTTTAAGTTATGAATAGAAATTTATTTTTCATTCACAAATACTTGAAATACACTGCACTCCCACATAGTGTAGTGTGTAGTCTCACTAACGTGACGCGTGTGGGGCTCGCCTACGAGATGAACGAAAAAAGTTTAAAAACATTGCGTCCGATATTAAAATAGCTGTTTGCCGCGAAAACAGGTGGTTGCGCACTGATCATATGGATGGGTGTGTCTCCATTGTTATCAAAATGTATGTATGTATATATAATACACGACGCGTGTTGCTTGCTTCAATACTGTTTTAAACCCAAAGGATGTTCATGGAATTCTATCACTAAGGCGACATTCTAGGTAGGCGATTTAAAATGAACGCGATTGCGAAGTCATGACAGGCGAATTTAAAGCGACGCGGTGCGACGAATGACTACAGCGCCACGATTAAAAAAAATATCAAACCAACTGATCGCGTTCGCTTCAGGTCGCGTCGCGCCGCGTCATGTCCCGCGTTCTTATGTCACTAAGACTATTTCAATATGTGTCAACTGTTCATTGTTTTCGCGCCGCGTCGCGCCGCGTCGCGCCGCATCGCATTTGTTCATGCTGGACGCCGTTTAGTCATTGTTGTTTTCCGTCTATCCCACCTTTGAGAAGATTTATCTTATTTATGTCGTAATAGGTATCCGTTATTATGACGGATACCATACTAGGAAGGGATACATACAGCAGACGTATTTTTTTAATATTTTCGGTTTTAATCTATCGTAATACTCTATTGTGGTACTAACATACGAGTATAAACATTAAAATTGTTATAATTATAAAACAAAATCGGCCAAGGGTGAGTACGAAGGGTGAATACCACGTCGAAGTTAGAAAATTTATAAGGAACTGTTTATTAGTGATAGAGTCCAGTGGAGCACGATCTGGGTGTTCTCTTCAATTATTTCATTCCCAAACAACTATGTTTAGTGTTATAGTGTTACAGTAAATACATAAGTACACAAGGCGAAAATTACACCTAATATATTATAAGTTGGTTTTGATTGCTTTACATGTAACAGACTTTATTATCTGCCTTATTTTTTACATTCACAGCTTTCGTAACTACGTATTTGTTACTGGATTACTGAGTTGTTTTATGTTGCTTTAAGAATAAAACTCACAAATGTAATTTTCGCCTTAGGTAAGGTATATTTGAGTGGGTTCTGCTTCTCGATTTTTGTTTAATCGAAAATTAATAAATATCGTATGTAAAAATCTAATACCGAGTAAGTCAAAAGCAACTTTAAGAAAAGCTTAACTTCAAAAATTTTAATAGACATCATTTAAATCAATTATATACACATATAATAAATGTGTGCTCTCAAAACATGATAAAAAGTTTAATTTGAGAGGTTTTACAGTATAAGTCTTTATATTTTTAGTAACTAGCGGATTCAATAGATATCGCCTTGCCCAATAGCGATGCCACATACTGAACCCATATGTCCACACTCTCGCAAAAAATGTCCTCAAAATAGGTCTAGCGGCTTAGCAGAGGTTCAGTAATATACACACAGACAGAAGCAATATAAAAAGATAAAATAAAATAGATAAGAATTTTTAAAATCGACGCTTATAAAAGGTACAGATTTCTTAAAAGCAAGCAGCGCATTTGCAAGTTCTCTTATGTAACAGAACTCCATTGTTAATGGTGACCATTCACCAAAAGGTCTATTCTCTACTCGATTGCTCTCGAAAAAAGTCTTCGTCAATACAACAATGGAAACGAAAATGTACTACGCATTCCATTCAATAATGTCTGACGCTACATATTACAGCGATCGCAAAAACACATCGTTTCAGCGCCAGTAAACCGTTTTAGATGAATGGAATTTACATCACGAGTGACTAAAATTACGTATAGTTTTGCTGCCCATAACTCTCATTATGATTGACGGAAAACAAGCAAATATTATTTACGACGGGAAGTATTGAATTTAGTTGCAGTTGGATGAATATAATGGACATTAGTATTTTTTTCTTGCGACATTTTTCGAAGCCTTGTAGAAGATTAATTGAGTATTTTTTTAAATTTTAAATTATGATACTGTTATTTTGGAAATCCCGGATATGCAATAAATTTATTCAGTGTGACACTTAGACAGTTTACTGTTGAATAAATGCGTTTGAACCATATTTTTTTGATAAATTGTTTCGTTTGAAAATTCGAAGTGGATTGGGCATAACAAATAATATTTTTACATTGCAAAATAAGCCACATAGACAATGATAATCACAATCAAACGAACAAAAGAAAGTTAATAGATAAATGTTAAAATTACGCGCAGCAACCATCATAATATTGTATTCTTATATTAGACTAAATTACTAATAAGTCTAGTCATAAATTGAATTATCTTATTATATTTTCCTCCCAATTCTAGGTAGCATGATTTAGCAAAAACAGATTTTGTAATAAATTCAGAGGGTTTTAAAAAAATCGTAAAAAATCGTGATTGCTGCAAATAATGTATCATAAAAATAAACTTACAAGTTTAATACCACGCAAAAGTATCACTGATATGTGTCACCTTGAGACAGATCTGGAAAATACATTTTAACAACCTCGTGACATTACTTTGTCGCTATATATTTAAGGACTATAATTAATAAATACGAAATACAAGCACATGCCAAAAGTACTTACATCTATATAGATGCCTACATTTCAAAACCATAACCATACAAAACCTTTTATGGTCTTGTATGGTTATGGTTTTGAAGGATTCATTTTTAGGAATCATGAAATATGTCGATACCGTTTCGTTTTATAGGTTTTTATAAATACATAATCTATACTAATATTATAAAGCTGAAGAGTTTGTTTGTTTGATTTTTTGCTTGAACGCGCTAATCTTAGGAACTACTGGTCCGATTTGAAAATTATTTCAATGTTAGATAGAACATTTATCGAGGAAGGCTATAGGCTATATATTATCACGCTAAAACCAAAAGGAGCGGAGCACCAATGGTGAATGTTTCATAATCGGGGGATATTTTTCTATTGAGAGAGCTTACGCTGCGTGAGCTGCGTAAACGTTTAAAGTTTTGCAAAAATCATGTATCACAGAGTTGGATAAATTTAGTGAGGTAGAGCCTAGCTGTAGCCTACTGACTTAAACTCGTATGCGGGTTGGCTTTAATCGGGGCAGATGTAAGGGAGGCATCCCTTACATCGGCTGTTCGGCGCGACATAGGTGCATTTCGTACGGTGAGTGAGAAAATCCGAAGCCTAACCCCTCCCTCATTGCTTTCTTGGCGTCCTATTTCATTTTAGTCCTCATTCCTTCATAAACTGGATTCGCATTTTTGGTTACTCTGGTGCTGCAAACGTCCTAAGGCGGCGGTGACACTTAATATCAGGCGAGTACCTCGTTTGCCGGCACCTTTTTTATAGGAAAAAAATATGCAGATATTTAAGTAATATCCAAAACAACACACAGTTAAATCGCTTAATAATTTCAGTGATATAGAAATCATTTTCATGCAACCCTGAAAAATTATTTATATAAATATCCTGAAAATATACAATTTATTTTTAGGAAATTGCGAGAAACAAATGTATTTTTGTTTGTAGTAAGCGGAAATTCAGTGACACTGTAAACATTATGTTACTTATTTATAAAACCAATATATTTTTATTATTATTAATAAGCAGTTAAATTTCTTATTGTTAAACGTTAAATGTAACGCCATCTGGCGAAATGATGAATCTTTATTTCAAACACTCACAGATCCTACTGAAACTTCTGAAGTATCGTTCTTCATCATTTTATAATGTCCAATGTTCTCACTAGATGGCATTCAAAATTAATTCCTCATACTCACAAAACATTTTTCACATTTCAGAACATACCTATTTATTTAAAAATAATTTGAAATTTGTTTTCGTGAAAATATATTTTAAATAATTAATTGGTTACAGATTATGTGATGATCTGTAATGCTTTTGATTGCACTTACTATACTGGTGCACATAAAATGTGTTATTAACAAACTAGTAATTAATATTTTAACATATTTACATTTATATTTTTTTATACAGTCAGCTCGTGACCACGACGAATGCAACTTCGTCGAAACGTCGGGCAATGAAAAGGTATTACTATCAGTAGTTACCGCGATAAGTTATATTAAATATGAATACTAATTAATATTTTTAAGTAAGAATTACATTTATAAGTATAGTTCTAAGACTTTCAAAAATATATACATAAGTTATTTCTTATCGCTTTACACCTGAAAGAATTTATTAATATACCTTATGCTGATAACATTCATAGCTTTGTAACTACTTACGGCGAATGTGTTACTAGATTACAGAGTTATTTTATATCGCTCTCGAGAGTGAAACTTACAAATGTAATCCTCGATTAAGATGTAAAGGCTACATTGCTATAAAACTGTCAATCGTGATACAAGAACATAAATTGTTTTTTATTCGACTGCGATTGCGGCGAAATCTACAAAGAATTATCATGTTTTTTTTTTTTTAATTTTATTTATATAATTATGCATATCGGTCCCTATTTTCCCTCGAAATCACTGGATAGATGAACCAATTTCACTTTATTAATTTCCCTTGCCTTTCCCAAAACACTATAACAAACACAATCCGCTGTTTTCAAATAAAATATCCTACACAAATACTATCAAGATAGAACGGTAAATGATTTATATAAAGTTTAAGACGCCACATTTAAGGTGCGATTATGATGTTAAAACATTTACATAATCACTTATCCTACGAGAATTCATTAAGTCCTCCGCATACATAAATATATTCGACTGCCCCGACCACCTAACAATGGACAATTTATTATTTAGATTTCCCGCATTTGCTCGCGCAATTCTTTATGCAAAACGATTTGGTTCTATTTCTTTTTTAATGATTAATCGGTTAGAGTCTTATTCTTTTTAATCTGTGGTTTAATGTCATCTATATTTCGTTGGTTAGATGAGTGAGGTAATTTCGTAAGTTATTTGTAGTGAAAAGATGGCTAAAAAATAGTATTAAATCAAATTTCATATTTATTAATTAAGTGAAAGTAACAATATTGTACTAATACAACATATTCTCAATGCTTTCTTATAATATTGAAGGCCCGTTTCACGAAATGTCATCTGCATATTTAAAAAGCTAGCTCCCGCGTCCTCCGAGATCAGAATCAGAATTAGAATCGCACCTCCTTTACATACATTAGTTAAAAATATTTAGTAGACTCTTAATAGAGTTACAGCTTTTCTTAATTTTTGGTCTTATGCAGGCTGTTGTATCGATACAAACAAAAAACTTTTAATTTTTTTTAAGTCAACGTCAAAACAAAAAAAAAAAACAAAAATATGAAACTATTATTTTTGTATTTAATATACTCGTGTTACTAAATATAAATGTAGTAATTAGTTAATGTATTATTTAGGATCTTATTTTTAACATAACATTTAAATACAAGAAGATAGAATCTTGTTTACAAAGTGTGTAATTTGACTGTAGCAATTATTTGTTCGTATTATAAAAAAACCCTTTATTTGCTTTGCAAAACAAGCACGAAGCTCATTTGTATTCGTTTAACAACCGATCAATGCTATGTTAATTTTACAAGGAAAATTAAAGAATCAAGAGTTTATGGACTTCTTTATTAATTGCTAGTAAAATAATGCCCTGTGTTCAACCTTTTTAATGGAAAATGAAGAAATATTTTATAATATATTAAATATTTTTAAATGTTGAGTAATTTATGTCTGTCTGTCTTAGATACTAGTAAATAGAGATGATAATTTTTATATAATACAATTTTATAATCATTGTATTCATATCTCCTTCACAGTTAAGACGAACTTTTGTGCTAATTTCCAGAAGGCGCATAAATATCAGAAATTGTTTAAGAAAAGTTAATCAAATATATCTATTTCTACGACTCACTAAACATTCGTAAAGGAATACCGTACAAGGAGACCCACACACCTGCATGTCGTTCCCAAGTTACTCGTTAACTTGACGGTCCAACTCTGAATAAACACTGAACGCATGAACGGTGTTTAGACAGGACAAAAGTTTGTTGATAATCTCTACTTTTACATCCTCTGCAGACTAGAGACTGTTCCGAACGATAATTAATAAGCATGATAATTTTTTTTTTCGTAAGAATAGACGACAAATGAGCAGGCGGTAAACCTGATGTTAAGCTACCGTCGCCCATGGACATTTGCAGTACCAGAGAAACGTTGCAAATGCGTTGCGATCTTGAAAATTAGTGATTGATGACGGGGAATAGCACGTAAGGAAAGGATTAGGTTTCCAGCTTCATATTCACCGAACGAGATACAGCATTATTAGTTACTTGACGCCGATTCTCTAAGAGAGTGAGATATTGCCAGCCGCAATATCTGCTGTACTTTGCTAAAACTAAGCACCACCGCAGTAGGAGGATGTATGTTAGTGCGCACATTATTATAATGTGATATTGGCCGATACAATACAAATACAAAATTTTTTTAATAAACACCGAAACAAAAAAAAAACACAATAGATACAGAATATAGAAAGAAATAAAGCCGATAAATAACTTCAAGTTCTATACAATTGCCTTTTAAAGAAATGGTCATCCAACCATGGTTAGCTTATTCCATTTGGTATTTTCTAACACGTCTTTTATTTAATCGCACTATTCAGGTGATCTAAACTATCGGCTAGGAAATGTCTGTATTCTACGTAGGCCTTTAGGTAAAGCCGTCAGACCCAGAGGCGAAGCTAGCAATTTTTTTTCACAAAAGGGGCTGTGTGATACACACTATTTTGTTGAAACGTATAGTCTGAAACATGCAAGAGCTGATAAAAAAAATCTGAATGTTGCTTTAGTATGTTCAAATATTAACTAATTCGCTTGATATAAAACTATGCACGACTAAGACCCGTTTTCGTTCAATTTTAGTTTTATTTTATAATACGTACTAATTCTGTAATTTCTTTTTAGTTTCTGCGACTTATTTCGTTTGGTGTAATGTTTATTTCATTGACTTACTGACGCTTTAACTGATTTTAACTAGAGGACGGTTTTAATTATTCTGTTTTTACAATGCATCTGTTTGTATTGCATTGCATTATATTTAAAAAAAAAAATCAAAAAGCTTCATATATGCCATCATTATGTAATTAACACTAATCAAAGTAAGTTTTTACATTTTTAACCGAAAAAATAGTAGGTCGTCAATTCGTAGTGTTTGTTTTAAATAAATAAATGAATTAGTATCTTATCTAAGCAAACGAAATTTCGTATTTGGCTTTTAAAGTCGATTTTTTATGAAGTAATTGTTATAAGTAATAAATATGACGGTCTTAAAATAGGCATTTCGCATTTAATAATGGCTATTTTATAATTATTGCACTTGTTAGCCACATGGCTGGTCTGTTATGTTTCGTGTCTGTGGTGTATTTTCTCACTGTAGGACGCTATTTGTCTTTACAAAGATTAGCGTAAGTGTTTTCTGTGCGTCTCGCACCTGAGTCCACAACCCGTACGCGTTCACCCGTCACTTACACTACAAGGGTTTGACGTGAAAACGTTTTTTTTGGGACAAGCATATAATTTATAGTTCGTTACTTTAATAGAATACACAATGTTTTGTGACTTATTTAGTTATATGTAAGTTAAAGGTAATACAATTTCAGAACAATTTCATTTTAAAACCTAAGTAATTACTTCCAGGTTTCATATTTGTTTTATATGAATTGTAGTGAGGACTACAAGCATATTTTCCGTCGACAGGGGTACCATAAGTCGCGGTATTATTGTACTAGAAAGTATTATAATTAACGATGACTACGCAAATAATCACTGAATTGTATAGTAATAGTCTCTTAAGCACTTCAAATGCCATTACAGAAATTTCAATGAAAACTTGAGGCGATATATTATTAAATGCGTATGTGTTTCGTCTTTGTCTACGAGCTGTAAAGCGTTATTACGTATTTGTGTAAATAGATTTGTGAAAACGTTTTATTGACTTAAATCTTAATTAAGACTGAATAATAACAGATTTTAAAAGAGTTATCAGTTTTTGAAAAATATTGTGATGTCAGTGAAATCGCGTCGTTAGGATTAAATAAAATTTTGTTTAAATAACTTTTCTACAAATATTCATTACAGGTATAGTTTACGCTGAGGAGATAATAAAAAGAATATGTTTTTCTATTCCTAACTATGCTTTTTGAACTAAATCAATATATATTTATATATATAGGATGAATTTTTAAGCTCAGCTTGGATGGCGAAATCCAAAAGTAGGGATAAAAGAAAAACACTTACTCATATAGGAGTATCGGGGTAGATTTTAATGAAAATTAAGAATGCGTCATATTTTTTATGAAAAATTAAACGTCCTAGCCAGAAATCGACCCCGTTGGTTTTGGTAAAAATAATTTGTAAATTATATACTTTAATTTTTTTTGTTTTCTGTTTTCTTTTGTGTCCCTGATAAGGATTAATTGCGTAAGAAATATATGTTAAATATTAATTTTTTATTATCGCCGTCAATTATAAAATGTATAGCATATAATAATTATATAATTTATATCATTTTTTTTAGATATTTTGAAAAATATTGGTAACATACATTTTACGACAGAAAATAAAATACATCGCATTTAATAATAAGAGTGAAATTTGTAAATATTAAAGGAACTTTTTAGGGTTCGATGAGAAAATAAAATAAAATTGTTTGTTTTAAAAAATTTCAAGTGTAATCATTGAGCGTAAATGAAACAAGCCTCATCGATTCCAATTAAAAATTTTGCAAATTTTCAATAATGGCTGGCTCCGCTCAGTGACGTTATTATAAACTCCTAGAGAATGTTGAAAAGTTCGTAGAATTTTGAATGAACGTCAACTTTCATTATTTTTAAAGCAAAAGCATAATTTCATTAACTTTTTGTATCACAATACCATTATATAAGTTTTATTTTGTATGCTACAAATTCTTAATATATATAAGTAAATAAATAATGGCATTAAAAAAACTTTTATAAAGGTTTGTGCCTCTACTTAATATTTTTATACATCTGTTATTTATATATATTATATTTCAAGGTTTTTTCTTCGGTATAAAGTATCTTCCTTGATGATGCACCAAAATTATTCATATGCCATTTTGAAGTTCATTTTTTGCTCTAATGACCAACATAAATAAAGTATTTCAAAATTAATCTCTATCTAACTCATTACTAACAATGCGCAGTATTCGTCACCTAAGAATAATATGTTAGAAAAAATATTAATTAGGAACAGGCAAATTTCGCATCATAAAGAGATTCTTACTAATAAATGTATTAAGTACTATTCCTCGGTTTCACTCGCGTTTATGGTAACTGCTTCGCTCCTATGAGTCGTAGTGTGATGTTATATAGAATATAACCTTTCTCAATTTGATCATTGGTTGTCTAATTTTTACCCTTATTTGTAATATTACTTTTGTGTCAAATTTAAAGATCAATTCATTTCTTCTATCGTAAAAAGTTGTGATATCCATGTAATACCAAGTCGGTTAATTTATTCAGTCCTTACTTAAGGGACCTTCTGTTTTGCGTTATTACGTTATTATATTAACCTAACAACATCGTATTGTGATCATATCAATGTTAAAAGTATTTGATGTTTTAAATAAATAGATTGACTTGGCAATTATAAGAACAATCTAATTTAATATATGTAATTGTGAGGTTAATCGAGTTCTTATGTTCGAAACGACTTCAAAAAAGGAGGAGGTGCTTAATTCGTAGTGTATGTTTTTATTTTACCTCAGAATCTATTTTCTGCCATTTATAAAGCAATTTTTTTATAGAATTATCATCTAAATTGGTTTTGTTGTTTCGTTTTAAAATAAAATATCTAAACTAAGAATGTTAACCACGAAACAAGATTGCATATTTTGCTTTTGAACTCAGTTCCTTTTTTTAAATAGATATGAGTTATAATTGTTATATTAGATTTAAACGTAATGTATTTGAGTAATTTAGGGTTTCTTATGTTGGATATTGGTATTATTTCAACAGTCAAATAATAAGAACACTGCGCGACTGGTTCTCACATTCTGTCTAACATTCTGATCCTTAAGCTCTGCTTCCTAGGAATTAATAAAGTACTAATGTGTTTTGTGTTGAATTCCGTTTTTACGACCGAGTACGGAACCTTAAGGCCAACTCGTTTGACCTACAAGACCACCCGCAAGGGACAAGGTCTACGTGATGCTAATTACTAGATCAACATTCCAAGCTTCAAAGACATAGCATCCCGTCCCTTTGTACCGCTGAACAGTCAAACTTTGCTCTTTGTCTCGCCATAATTATGAAATTACACGACCCTAATGCTGTTGGTATTTAGTTCACTTCAAATTGTTAACTATATAGGCTCTGTATGAGATTAATAATACAAGGTGGCGCAAAAGTGTCGGCCAATGTTCCTTGGGTGTATTTTATACGAATGACTAATTTGGTTCATATATTAAACCAGCTGTGCCTGAGACTTCGTTCCCGTGGACTACAGAACGCTTGGCGTGTCTCATAAGGCTATATTCTGGGATGCCTCTCAGGGAGCGTTTTATTGATTCATTTAATAGCATTAAAAAATACTTTTTTTTTAAAATTTTCCGTATTACTTCCCGGAAGATAATTCTTTATATGACATTATTAGACGATGCAATAATACAGAATGTGTTAATTTTGTCAAAACTAGTGGTTTCGATTCCTGGCTAGGTTAGTAAAAATGAAAGTAATTACTCCTTATATTATTAGCCATGTGTTATTGAAAAGGACGTCAAAAACAGTCTAGCGGTTTCAGAGATTAGCCGGAACAAACAGACAGACAGATAGAGAAAAAATTTAAAAATTGTGTTCTTGATGCAAGTACCATATACTCGTATATTTTCACATGAATTTAGCTCAAAACAGTAAATTTAAAATTACAAACAGACAGTCCAATTATATTTATTTGTACATATATAGATATCTATCTCTTATCGCGATAACTAATTGGAATTATACCTTTTTTATTGCCCGACGTTTGGACGAAGTTGCATACGTCGTGGTCACGAGCTGACTCAGACTGTTATTTAAAATATGAATAATATAAATCGTGAAAGTTTGAAATATGTGGTTTCTCCTTTGGGAAATGTTAATTTGATATCTTAAATTGATTTTTTAATTGAATCGAGAAAAAATATCGGCCAAATGACTCCGGCCAACATGTATAGGGGCTCGATCTATGACATTTTTCATGGCTTTTGACACAATTTCCGCCGGTAGGTTCTTGTATTTTTGACATATATTCTCTCTGAAGATTTAAAAAGTCCGAAGTTACTTGTTATAAATTCGTGAAAAGGGAGTCCGAAATGGTTAAATCGGGTGAACTTGCCGGCCGCGGTAGTAGACGTGGAATGCATTTGTATGTTTTCGTCACAAACGTGAAACCAGAGTTGACTTTTGCCGCCATTTGCAAAAATTATAGCATCTTACGATAGGGCGATGACTTTTACGCCACCTTATTTAACGTAGACAATACGAACTAATTGCGAACTTTTACTGCAATAGTATTTTTAACCGATTTTAAATAATAATAATAATAATAATCTATTTATTTCCAGAATAAGCATTCCAACTTAACGTGCCATTAGGAGCTAGATTTAACAATATTACAAACAAACAAACAAAATGAAAAAATATTACTTACTACAAAAAAAAAACAAAAACTTATAAATACAAAAACTACTACTAAATATCGTCAACACACACCTTGATACTTAGTATGGATTTTGGACCAATGCTCTAGTAAATATCCCATATTAATATCCACACACGCCTTAATTAATTCATTGCTACTCTGAGTGTATCTCTTCTTTAAAAAAGGGAAAGCTTCTCAATTCGCTGTGTATGTATTTTAATGTTTGTTATAACAGAACTCTGTCATTTATGAGCTAAATAAAGGCAATTAAAGTTATTACTGTGAGTTTCAGCCTCAGTGAATCCTGATGAAATTATTTAAAATAATCACGTGACCAATCGATGCTTGCTTGATGTTTGGCTAAGGCCATTTCTATATATGTATTTAGTTGACGAGTTCTTTAACCGCTATATATATTTATCAAGATTTACATATGTCAATCTTTGACATTTGAGGAGCATTTCTATCGTAGTGTAAATTAAGATTTCGAGTAGATATCGTTGTCGCAAAAGATTTTTACAAGATCTTTAGCGTACGAAATATTAAGTAAAACAAAACCTTCGAAAATTCATCGGATATCTTCTGGGAATAATGTCAAGCCAATTTAATATATCTGTTCCGGGATTCCCGACATGGGAAGACATATTTTACATACTATACATATCTCGTTTTCTGATTCAATTTCTGTTGTGCGGCCATTTTGATGTATTTCGTCCTGATGTGCGGACGGAGGAGTATGAAATTTCGCACATTTATAGTTTATATAGAGAAAATGAGAAATTGCTATTTTTTTAAATTATGCATAAAAATACATAAAATCAATAAAAAGAAACATTACACACACTACCATGTATTTGACACACACACACACACACACAACCGGTAGTTAAATTTAAAATCGGTTAAAAATTTAACGATCCACGATCGAATTCCGATCACTAGGCGTCCTCTAATAATGTAAATTAATACTACTTTATAATTTGCCAATCTCCTAACAAATCCTACAAGTCTAGAACTAAGTCGCTATCTATGTACAGTATATAAGATATATATAAGTGTCTACCCAACAGGGCAGTTATACCTGCGAGCGACACTTACGCCATAAATCGGAGGCACTCGCAACTGTCGTCGAAGCTGCAATATATGAGAGTTATAGGCCAGGAAATTAATTCCGTCGACGCAAGTAGGGTTAGACGGGAAAATTGTAGGGTGACTATAGCGTTGTACGCGTTACGCAGTAACGTTTCCTTTAAATAATGAAAGAAGAAATACTATTTTTACTTTCGGTGTTGAATAGAAATATTCGTTACTTAATCTACTTTATCTTCTCCGATCAAATAGTTCATGTTTCAGAATTTCGTCTCGAAAGATGAATTAAGGTTTTTTCCTGCATTAAAAAAAAAATTCACAACTAGTATGAGATTAAAAAAAATATCGGTAGGCATAATTTGTCTATCCGAATTCAACATTCTGTTCGCTTCTTCTTTTTAATGATAATTATTTTGTAAAATATTATGTTTGAACTTGGACGTTTTTTTTTTTTTTTTATTTTTTATAAATTACATCATAAACATATACATTTAAAGATGAAGAAGATACATTAAAAATTTAAAGATTCTCGTTATATATCATTAGTCATTTCCATTTTTCATTTTCAAATCTAACCATAAAAAACTGACGAAATCCGTTATTTCCTTCTGATTCATGGTAACATTAATAAATACGACAAAACTAAATCGATTTTTCTCATAAGCTGCTTAGATAGCGGGCGCCCGGACATAATAACTAATCTTATAGCTATGTCAAATGAATGGAGAAAAAATCAGTCAAGAGTATATCGAGCCCTACTTAATATAGGATTCCGTGGATATTACAAATAATAAAATTGTTTTAAAAGACTTTGGTGTAATACGCATACCTATTTATTCGGTATTTTTAGTCATATCCATTTTAACAGACATCCAAAGTTCTCAATTCGTCAGGGACTTTTTTTATGTATGTTTCCCGATTACTCAAGAATTGCTTGACTGATTTTGGTTAATTATTATTTATTTAAAAGATATATTCTCCCATTAGGCTCGTAATATATATTTTAAATATTTGTTAAAAGTAATACTATTTCAATATGTTAGTAGTTATAACGTTATTATGTTTGTAATATATACTGCTTATAAAGCTGAAGAGTATGTTTGTTTGTTTGAACGCGCTAATCTCAGGAAATACTGGTTCCAATTAAAAAAAATACTTTTGTGTTAGATAGTTTATTTATTGAGGAAGGTTATAGGATACATTATAAGTTACATTACGCTACGATTCATAGGAGAAAGACATAAACATACACGCGAGTGAAACTGCGTGGAGCAGCAAGTTATCTATAAGTGTAACTATACCTACTAAGCCGAGAATTACATTTATAAGTTTTACTTTCGCAACTGACATGAAACAACTCTATACTCTGGTAATATTTACATAGCTACCCGAATGTAATCTGAGAGTGTCAATAAATATGTCACTGACAGTAAATTCTATCAGATGTAAGAGCAATCATAAACAATTTATGTAAATTTCTGAAAATTTGCGATCAAAACTTACAAGTGTAATTCTCGACTAAGAATCCGTTACATAAATTACTCATATAGGAAAGGTGTTTTTTTACAAATAGCTGGCAAACGAGCTGGCGGGATACATGATGCTACAAATGCGTTGCAAGCTTAAAAGGGAATAATGGACAAAAGGAAATAGGAAGTAAGGAAACGAATGAGGGAGGAGTTAGGCTTCCAGCTCTCTCACTCACTGTACGAAACGCAGCTACGTTAGTTACTTCACGCCGATCTTCTTGTTCTATAAGAGTGAGGTACTGCCCTGTCGAACCAACTTGTATATTCTACTACTCTATCTCAATGATATGGTTGGATAAAAAGACATAGGTAAACTAAAAGATTTTATTATTTTGCCGCGGATCTCTAAAAATGTAAGGATGATCAGGCAACAAATATATGTAATTGTGGCCAGTGTAACGAGAGCCATTAGACACAATGACGCTCTCATGTTTGGCATTACAATGAAAATGTAAAGAATGGATACTGTTCCTTACATTGTTAATGACACAGTATTAATTAATGATTTTTCTTTTACCTCATTAAATTTCAATTAAAGTATGAAATTTTATACATACATACCTATGACCAATGACATACTAAATTAAATAAAAAAAAAGAGAAAGACCCACAGTACTATTCGTAACATATCTTGTCTATTACACAAAGCATCAAGTGGCATCAACTATCGATTCAAGTAGCAAGCTTAAATTAGTAGTAAGTTTTTTAAGTATGAAAGTTGAGATGCGTATCCGTATCCCCGGATCCTTACCCCAGATATCCGTATTACGTACATAATAATGTCTTATTTAATATGCGGTTTTAGGAGGATGATCATTCCACATGTACGCGATAAAAAAGCTCGTGAAGCCCGCACATTGGTTGCCGAATATGCATTCAAGTGATGTAGATGCTATTGTCCTGAGGTGAAGAGTGCAATGCTTAAAGCGAGATGGTGGCACCATGTCAAAAAGTTCAAGAGAACTTAGTTAACGTGAATAGTACATTACTAATATGATAAATACGTTTGTTACCAAAAGTAGTCGCGTTTTCAAGAGAAGTATAACTTACACATATTCAAAACAGTTTCTTAGACTCATGATAGTACACTAGAACACGTCATAAGTTCTAGGAAGACTCAGATCTTTAGTTCCAAGTGTAGTTACAGTGGCGTCTCAAATAACGTTCAGTCGTCAACGTAAGCGTGTGTAAGGATGCAGGGACAAGAGTCAAGTGCTGTCGACACGGTCATTAGGGATCTGTCACAGCTTGGAAGTTGGGTACGATAATAGTGCAATTTTAAGGGTGATTTTCGTAGTGTGTTTTACCTGAATAGAGACTGATACAGATTGACTTTTTATATTTTCAAGGATGTGGAATCTTTTGTCGTTATGTATGTTTTGATACGATAATAGTACAATTTTCAGGTTGATTTTATTAAAACGAGTTGCATTTCGGACAACGACTATTATATTATTTTTTATACGTGACGGCAATAACAGTATTTACACATATCATAAGATCTATTTTGTTATACAATATAAATATAACAGATTTTCGTAGTGTGTCTTACAAACTTTTTACCTGAATAGAGTCAGATACAAATTGACTTTTTTATATTTTCAACGATTCTTTTGTCGTTATGTGTGTTTTGATTTTGCGGTGATGTGAGGACTAGACAATGAAAGTTTAGATAAGTGTATAATATATGTAATCTTGATAAATGAAATTTATTTACTTTGTAACCGTGTAGATATGAATAATTTTACTATAGGGCTAGGAAAACTTCAAATTTTATCAACCGATTTCAAAATTCTCAATTCGTAGCGTTTTTTCTTTCTTTAATGTTTGTTGCCTATCATATATATAACCAAAATTGTTTTATTTTTTTATTTTAAAGTATATATATAATTATCATACAATCAAAATCGGTTTAGTATTTTATTTTTAAAAGCAAAATAACTAAAAGGAATCATCTAAGTATTATTTTGCTTTTGAAGACTATTTTATAAGTATTTAAATCATAAATCCTGTGTTACATCAACATATGTATAATCAAATTGTATGATTACCTAATAATATCTGTAAAACATCATGTATATAATGTATACCACAGACACATGTAGGCACATAATGTAAAGCCAGTAGTTTCAGCGTTTTACCTGTTACACGATTCGGGCGTGAACGTGAACGAGTAGCTCTGGATATATTGACGGCATAAATCATGTTCAACGCTCATTGTACTGTTCCATTCTAATCTGCCTTTGACATGCATTCAATTGATTTCAGATACATTTAATTACGTCACATACAATTAAGATCGTAGAGGGTGTAAGACACATGACAGAAGGTAATGGATTGTGTCGAGTTTACTTTTTAAATGTTGTACTTTGATAGCTTTAAGGCTATGTATATGTAGAAATCTTAAATAATTTTATAAAGAGTTAAAATTCGTTTGTAGTTTTGTGAGTTTGTATGTAGGGGGCAAACTGAGACTACTGATCTGATTTTAAAAATTCTTTTTGCGTTGGATAGGCGTTCATTGAGGAAGACTAAGTTATATTAGATCACGTTACGATTCATAGAAGCAAAGCAGTAACTATAAACAAGATCTAGAGCGCAAGGGGCCGCTAGTAATTAGAAAATTGTATTTTCTTATCTCGTTCGAACTAAAGTAGGTATTACAGTTCTTTTTTAAATTTTTAAATAAAGCCATCCTTGAGTGTATTGCACGTTATTTTATGGTGATGTCTATGTACCTTGAAAATTTTCTTTTTAGATCTATAGAAACATGTAACAGTGTTTTAAATCACATATATGGTTCACGTAGTCCATTGTACAGAGTATATTTTATCATTAGTCAGTTTTTTTAATAAAAACAGTTTTTTATTTTTCAAGAATCGTAGGAAAGCTGGGAGAATAATACCGAGAAATAACTTAAGATGGATTAAATTATAATCATTATAATTTTCTAAACTACGAGTAAATAAAATTTTCCTAATATGCTGTGATTTTTTCACGTCTGTAAATGTTAAAAAAAAATCAGCTATACTTTTCAACGAAATCGCTAACCCAATAAACAAAATAGCAACCGTTGACTCACACAAACATTATTCTTAGAAAATGTTTTTACAAAACTTTTCTACACTTGAATCTTATTTGAAGGCAGATAAAGGTGATTATACAATAACGAATTAATGATGCTCTTTTGTATACAGGGGGATGAGGGGAGACGGGTAGAGGAAATATCAATCGCTTCAAATTCTACTCCCTGAGGGGAACCTTGAATGCCAAACTCACAACTTGCCTAATGATGCATTACTCTCATTCATGCTTCCCTATAGATAATCCACTGCGACAGTCCTTTAAATTATATCGATATAATAAACCTTGTGATTTATAAATATAAGGTTCATATTCGTTTTTTACTGTATCGGCTTTTAGAACGTTTTGGAAGTGTGAGTCATTGTCACAGTCAGGTGGACGTCGAACGTTAACTATTCATTCTTATCATAATGTCAAATTCAATTCCGGCACCGAGTGACGTCTTGTCGTTTCAGCCGTGCTACAGATAACTTAGATATTTAATTACAATCCGTAAAATAAGATTCGGAAAAGTAACCACAGTTTTAGTCAAAACTTTAAAAGAATATACTTTTTTTACCCGACTGCGCGACGCAAAGGGTAAAGTGTTTATCAGCCTCTGTATGTATGTATGTATGTATGTATGTATGTATGTATGTATGTATGTATGTATGTACATATGTATGTATGTATGTATGTATGTGGAACTGTACTTTTGTGGCACTATTTAGAGAAAACGTGTAGGCCGATTTTGATAAATGATACGTCCTTTTATTTGTCATGAGGGCGTGAATATCTTAGAAAATAAAAGTTTTATAAAAAATTTTGAAAAACGAATATGGCTAATTTCGGACGCCATAATATGAAAATCCACGAACTATGTCAAGTGCAGTATCGTTGAATAGGTATTTAAAAATCATTTTTAGATTTCTCATATAAGTTATGGATCCATAAAGATTTAAAGGTGGTTAGTGACGATTCTCAATTGAACTACTATTTATACTGTACTTCTGACTGCAGACAGTTGTTACGCAGTCGGGTTTTTTAATTTTTTTAATTAATTACTTGTTCCAAGACTATTTCAAACTATTATAATTTTTTTATTAAAAAGTTTTATAGCTGTTCCTTTATTATATTTTTGAACGCGTGGTAAAGTTAAATAAAATGCAAAAGTTTAATATATAATAGAAGAAATATATGTACATATAAATAAAATCTCCACACAAAGGCGCACCTTTGTTCCTTGGCTATTAGGCTTTAAGCGCACAACAGTATCCATGAATCACACGTGTAGTGTTAGCCTAACATGCATTCTAATCTTTACATTTACTAAATACAACGATACGAATATCCACCGTATTACAATTAGGATAAGGTATATTTTCTCTTGAGTTGATACAAATTTCAGTTGCAGTTTCTTCAGAGTTTGCCTTAGTTTGTAATGTTAGAAGCGGTAAAGTTCAGTTCTTTACTGCTCAGGTTTAGTATCCAAGTGGCTGTAAATTATTATACTCGTAGAGGTACGTAAAAATATATTTATTGCCTTCGAAATCGAGTCCTACTTTAGTGACCCGAGAAGCTATTTTCTTTGCAGCAGTAATATTAAAGTTTTTAGTAACCTTATATTCATTTCGTGGATTATCTTCAATTCTTTGTAACATTGAATTCATATTCTTAAATCGTTTTGTAAAATAAATAAAGTTAATCAAAGCATAAAGTTTCAAAAACGATAACGATTTCGTTGTAAAATAATTTGATAAACTTTATATAGCCTACGTCACCCGTGCCATTATTATGAATCTATTGAAACCATTCATTAAAATCGTTTTAGTAGTTTAGGCACTACCGTTGAACATATAAACATACATGCATAGACTGCCAAAATCATTACCCTTCCTTTTGCTTTGACGAATGTTCGTTTCCTTATAAAACAATTTAGCAAAACAAAAGTTTTTATCTAGAATTCGTATTTGCAAGTTACAAGAAAATCTCTACGTGTAATTCTTTATCCATTGCAAAAATATTTCAATAGGGGCTGATAGCAAACAACGATAAAGGGCTGTCTCACAATTTGTCCCTTGATTGGGTATCGCGCACCTGTCACCCGCGACTAAGTGCAGGGCCCGATAAAAGGGCGCATTGTGGTACAAGCGGGGAGAACAAGAGATTTCATATTATTAATACTAATATTAAAAAGCTAAAGAGTTTGAGAACGTGCTAAAATTCTAAAAAAATCTATTTGTGTTAGATATTTTAAATATACTTATATATTATAGTTTATATTAGTTTTTATACAGGAGCGAAGCAGTAATCATTAATGAACGCTGATAAGCAATATTGTGTCAACCCACACGGAGTTCATTTTGAGAAAATGGCGTCTAAAGATGTCAAACCTATTCTTAATCAATTTGTTTAAAGACGGATTTATACATCTTTTGTTTTTTATTTTGATAAAATATATAATGAATTAAAAGCAGATTAACATGTATAATGTGTTATCCAATAATAGGTTTTTCAAAAATTTGAGATTATTGTATAAATTGCAAAATATGGAACGCACTTGAAATTTGGAACATTAAATCAAGAAACTTTTTTCCGTATTTATTTAGTTTAAATAACTCGAATTCATTTTTAATAATATTAAATAGGTGTCGCTGAATCAAAATACATCAATATCTCCAAATTCATCTTTTTGTGGGTTGACACATTACTGCTAATCAGCGTCCAAATGTGAGTGAAACCAGGCACAGCTAGTGGATGTAGAAGCAGTAAAGTATGTTTTGGACAACTGTCTATTCTAGAATGGCTCCTGAATTGTTTGCTGAAAATAGTCATTTTGTTCGAGGCGAATGTTTAAAATTATAATACATATCCGTTACAGACAACTAGTCAACTCGATTTAGAATTAGTTAGAAATTAAATATGTATAAATTACACTTGTAATTTTATTACCATTATCTTTTTACCAGGATTATGTCACTTTTAAAACGAGTTGTATAAAAATAATATATAAAGATATTATATCCTATTTTATATACTCCTTTTTTTTAAAAAACTTGGCGTAGTGTCTCCTATCCATACATAAATTGTCCTCACACCCCCTGAACAAAATTCTAAATCCGCGCCTAGGTACAGTCCACTCTTATTTGAAAAGTGCGGTTGAGAATCCCCCATAATATCTATAAATTTCCAATTAGTTGTCTTGCATTTAAGTTCTAAAACGTGAAATTGGTTATGGGTGTCGGGAGGTACAGAAGATTTGCACATTTGTGAAATAATCTTGTTAGCGCTCATAATGGTATATCAATTAATGTTGGTGCAGTTTTAATACTTAAACATATTATCAACTGAAATATTTCAGGCTTTTTCTACGCTCGTATTCTGTTTTTACGATCTCCATTTTTCCCTATAACTGTAAATTAATAAAATACTGAAATAAATCAGAATAAGTTTTAAAGGCAATCACATGATAAAAAGGTATAATACATTGTACCATAAGCAAAGTCGACAGGTGTATAGGATTGTCGATGGCGTCACTTGAATTCTTGATGCCAGGGATTGAGTTTTGAGCTTTTAGCGCTGAGCATCTAGGAAACTAATCGAGTGCTCAGTAGAGAGCACTGTTCGAGTGTTCGGTGTTCATTGAACACGACCTCTCGTGTTAGGGGCTTGATACAACATGCCGGTCCCATTTAAAAAATTAATTCTTTGAAATAGTATTTAAAATGGTGGCTACATTACTAAAGAATTTATTCTTTTTTCTATTTTTCTCCACAATATTTGTTGAATTGTTTAATATGGAATTACAGGGTCAAAGTTAATTTATACCAAGGTTAAATATTATTTCATTAAGTTTTTTAATTGCATAATATTTAAATAAAACGACAAACACATCCATAAATCTTATTTTTTTAAATACTTTTATTTTAAAGACGCTTGATGATAAAACATCAAAATAAACCCCTTTCAACAACATTTCCGTAAACTTAAAAAAATTAAACACCAAAACATACGAAATAAGCAACGTGACGGAAAAGGTAACTAAACAAAGGTCCTAAGTAAGATGATAAGTAATTTCATCCGTCACGTTATTTTCTTCTATTTGTTATGCAGGTAATTCGCGGCAGGATTTCCGCTGAGATTGTGTTTATACATCACATGTATTTGACGATACCGCGAACATTATTCTGCAGGCCTCTTAGGCCAGTCATAGAATAAGAGTCATAATTTTTAATAGATACTTCTTTTTTATAATTTTTTTCTAGTATGTACGAAGTAAAGGAAATATTCGAAATGTAATTGGTAATATCTTTTTTTACTAGTTTTGAGGTGATGGAACAATGGCGCGTGTCTCGCATAACTTAAAAAAAAATACGAAAGTTTAACGAGTAACCTAATTTTACATAGAAAAAAATCGCATTCATTTTTTTGAATATTAGCGCTAGCTTTCTTTTATTTTTCAGAAAATGGAGGAATAATACAATTAAACAATAAACATCAAATTAAAAAATTGCAACAGTGGATATTTGCACTGGCACCTTTCTACATAGATTTTTGAATTGATGTTTAAAGTATAATGACATTTTTTCTATATGAAAAAAAAATGCGTTAAAATACTAAGAATTACAGGACTAGTATTAGTTGTGGAGAGTCAGTACGAAATATATCGCATCTACACAATTTTATAATCTTTGATTAAAACATGGTCTGTATTGGAGTACATACGATGTTCCGCGCTTTTATGGTAATTGTTTGGAACGGAGTCGTGTTGAGCGCAGATGTTGCCATCTTTGTTACAACTTAACCCCTTACCTTATCGAACTGTGTTGTTCAGTTTTTCTCTAGTGCTTTTCGAGATTTATGGCGAGCTCTTGTATTGCGACTTCTTTATAGAGAATGGTTTTACTGCTACATATGTGTATAAGTCTAACAGACTAAAAAAAATATCTTAAATAATACATGACTGTCAAACCTTTTATGATTTTGCAGTTGCTCGTTACAATAAATAGAACACTCGCTAGCTCGCTACAATAATTATGCCGTTGAAACCACGGGGTCTTGGGGCGAGGAAGCTAAAAAGTTTTTCAAAGAGCTGTCTGTCCCGTATGGTTGAAACTACAGGTGACCGAAGGGCTGGCGGCTACCAGCATATCAGTTTTGCCATACAAAGAGGTAATGCTGCCAGTGTTTTGGGCACCTTGCCTCATTGTGACATCGATAGTTACTTAGGTTTAATATAGTTATTTTTAATTTCTCTTTCTTTTTATTTTTAATAGAATTATTTGTTTTAAAAATACTTAAATTACTTAAAGTTTTTAATTTGTCATACCTCAAAGGTAGCCTCAGCATTCAAAAGTAGGTCGTCACAGTTCTTAAAACAGTGTTAGTGATTAGTTACGTAATCATTTTAATTTAGTAATTATTCAAAACTAATTTTTTAAAGTCATAATTTCATATCGACAAAAACACCGTTGACAAATAATATACATAGACTAAAATGAATTTATGGTTTAAATTTATCTCATTTAAAAAGGTAGTCTCATCATAGTTTTATAATAATTTTATGTACGAACGAAGGCACAACATCAAACTACCTTCAAAAGCTTGTCTTTGCAACCGAGGGGAAAATTAAGCTATCGGATAACAGCTCTCAACTTTAATTGAGTTAGGGGATACATTTTTAAGCCGAAGCATGTATAGTAAGGAGAATTAAATATGTATTTATCGTTATATTAGAAATGTTATAAATAGTAAATATGTTGTTTGTATAAATTATGTATTTATTTTTCGTAAGATATTAATGCATGACATGCATCGTAAAGAAACCGTTGGCGGTAGTTGTAAATAATATTTTCTAAAACCTCAAATAGACAAATGTCACCTTAGTGTACCCGTGACCACGAACGCTGCAGAGTGCTCGAAACATCGGGATGATAAAAATAATTAATATACGCGATTTAAATCCGTTTAAAATAGTTTTATTTCAATGAATAATAATCGCGAAAATCTAAGACAACGATAAAGTAGGTTCTGTATTCGAAACGTATTTGCGTGAGCTTGTTCATGTGCGCATGGGTGTGTGTGTGTGTGTGTGTGAGTGTGTATTTATGTGAATGTATGTACTCTTACGACGCGGCGGCGTAATTTTTCACATCTTTGGAATGAGCCACGGCACGACGTTGGAACGTGGTAAAGTGTTATGACCATATTTTATTTTAACGTTATAAATTCACGTTTAAAGGAGACCAGTACTTGGATAAACATCCCGAAAAACATCCATTTGGCCAGGACTGTCACTGCTACTGTCCAGTCACGTCCAACGTTATGAGGTTCGATAAAAACAAAGTGCCTCGAAAAATAGGCTTAATATCCAGTTGCGTTCATAAGTATTATTGTAACAAGAACAGAGAAAATTGCAATATTGGGCAATATATTGTTAGAGAAGGAGGTGGAGATCATCGTAAAGACACCACAATGCTGCCGATTTCGGTCGGTGGCAGATCGCTTTTAATTATTTCATTTAGCTTTGTCTTATAATACTTTAAAAACGAATTCACATTATTTTATGGATGTTATTCAGTCATTTTTTGAGTTAAGTCTTTGATATAAGGAATGCACCTAAAATTGAACGCCAATAAGCAAAACTGTGTCAAGCCATACGGATTTCATTTTGAGAAAATGGCGTCTAAATTGTCAAAACTATTCTTAACAAATTTGTTTGAAAACGTATACATATCCATCTTACCTTTTCTATTTTGATAAAAGGAATTTTGATAAATTTAAAGCAGATTATTTTAATTAAAATTTTTATCTAATAATATTTTTCTTAAATATATAAGATAAAAGCATATTTAAAAATATTGAACACATTCCAATATTCGGAACATTAATTTAAGAAACTTTTTTCCGTAATTATTTAGTTTAAATTACTTTTTTTTAAATAATGTTAAGTGCATAACGGTTTATAAGAATATATCAATATCTCCGAATTTAACTATTTGTGGATTGACACGTTATTGCTTATCAGCATCCAATTAAGGCACCTTATTAGAAATATATTACACATTATTTTGTATATCAGACGTGCAATTGTAAGTAATAATGAGTCGACCCACAAAAAGTTAAATTCGGAGTTATTGATGTATTTTGCCACTGCGTCACCTATTAAACGTTACTTAAAAAAAATTGAAGTCATATAAACTAAATAAGTACGGAAAAAAGTTTCTTAATTAATTGTTTCCAAATTCAAGTGTGTTCCATATTTTGCAATTTTTACAATAGTCTCAAATATTTGAAAAACTTTTTGTTAGATAATATAATAAATATATCAGTCTCATTTTAATTAATTATACTTTTTATCAAAAATTAAAAGAAAAGATGGATATGTACTTGTTCAAACATATTTGTTAAGAATAACTTTGACATCTTTGGACGCCATTTTCCCAAAATGAAGTCCGTGTGGCTTGACACAGTATTGCTTATCAGCGTCCATATAAATGTGATTCGCCATATGACAAGAATAAAAGGCAGACATAGAACAATTTATGTATAGAATAACGCATTCTTTTGTAGATGTAAGTATGCATTATATAAGTCATGGAATGATCCTAAATTATGTTCAATGTCCATGTATTTTGATTTTTCTCCATAATTTTATCTATTATTGTTTCAGAACAAAAGTGTATTCCACCATAAGTTGAGATTAACGTCGAAATAAATCAAAACAAATCAGTGAGTAAGCTATATCATAAATATTAAAGCATGTTTTTTTGTTGCCCGCCATTGATTCTATTTCACAGAACTCATTTCTTTGTGAGGAGTAACGAATTCCTAAAGGCGAAGTTGTGAACAAGTTATACAGATACATAATAAAGTTTCGTTGTGTTTTCTGTTCCGTGTCTCTGATAACTTCTTTCGTTTTCAATTTATTCCCAACTTCCTCACCAGACGACTTTGTCTGACAAGTGGTCAGTTGAAATTTACAAGGGATTGATTAAAATATCTTATATTTTAAATAACATCATTTTTACCATACTTTATAAATAAAAGGTTATTATGATGCTGATAAGCAATATTGTGTCAAACCACAAAAAGTCGAATTCGGAGACATTGATGAATTCTAAAAATAAATTTTCAAGGCATCTAACTAAATATGGAAAAGATTTTTCATTTAATGTTCCTAACATTGAAATGTGCCAAATATTTTGCAATATTCATATAATCTAATATATTTGAAAAACTTATTATTAGATAAAGCTTTTCAATGTACCAATCTGCTTTTAAATCATTATACCGGTTCAGAATAAGTTTGACGACATCTTTAGACGCCATTTTCTCAAAATGAAGTCCGTGTGGCTCGACACAGTATTGCTTATCAGCGTCCATATAAACAGTAGGCTCGAACGGAGTTAAAATAATAGGTTATGACAACAATATCGTTTTTTGTTTTTCATAGATAATGTAAGAAAAATGCAATTGATCATAATGATCAATCGATTCTTACATGAAAGTAATATAGGTGTATATTCGTCAGTATGTTTTTAATTGACAAGTTTCTATCCAATATATAAAGGACTCGCATCTTTTACATAGCCTTAGTAAATAGAGAGTTAAGACCTTAGGTATAAAACGCTGCATCGAAGTCTGTCCCCTAACAAAGACTTTTGTTGAATGATGTTCTTTTAACAGTAGGAGTTTGTTTCCATTGACAAAATACACTTACATTCATACATTAGAAGTTTTTTTTAAAGGAAATAAGAGTTTGTTGGCGAAAATTTTTCATTGAACACGGACTAGTGAATGTTTATATACTGTGACCACGACGAATGCAACTGCGTCGAAACGTCGGGCAATAAAAAGGTATTACAAAGTATGAATATTAAATATGAATATTAAACAAGTGAATAATATTTTAATTACTCGTTCTTACTCGTTAATTGTTGTTAAACACTAAGTTAAACTTGATTTTCGTATTGATAATAATATTATTAAAAGAATAAATTAAACCGTAAAATTATGATGTAGAAAATGCAATCTTTGTACGTCTTTAAAAAATGCAAAACTATAATAAACTAATAATATTATTTATCTATTTCATAATTGTATCACAATTAAATCATAACAAAAAATCACTTTTAAAGTAATAAAAATGGATTATTCATCATCATATAATCAGTGAACATTTCCGTTAAAGTCTGAAAATCGAAATCGTTCACGAATATCTTACTTTTTACTACTTTGTAAAAGTAAAATTAAAGCGTAAAACGTTTCATTTTCCTAAGTTATCAAAACAGACGATTAATCAAACTAAAACTTTTTATAATATTTATATACTTTTAATATCATTAAAATCATAGTATAGATAATTTCGAATCTATCAGACCATTAGAAGTTGCTCTGATCCAACAATTACAAAAGATCTGATTATTTTTAAACGTCTGAACAGACCTTCATAATTTAAAGCTAAATATCATCCCGATTACTTTCGCTTTCAAATAAAAAAATATACATTAAAATTGTTCACAAAACAGACAGAGAGATAAACACGTCAAAACTATAACACCCCTGTTTTTAGGTCGGAAGTTAAGAAAATGTCGCTACATTAGATATATCTTTGAGAAGTAAAATGGAAACAGAACGATTGCTTCTAATACTTACCGCAAATATTTCGACGTCTATGAGACAAACCTCATACAAACTCGAGGGTGGATCAAGCGGGGTGACTTAAGGCTGTTCTCCCTTTAGCGAGACAATACCAAATCTATTAGACCTTTAGCAATTAACATAACGCTTCTATACCAACGACATAAGATTGAAATTACAAGTTCTATGAGTCAAGTAATTTGGTTATACACTTGAAATATGATAATCGCTTCGTCTGATGATGGTATTCATAGTTTGCGAGGAAAGTCGGAAGCCCTAGATGTTTAGGGGAAAATTACTGCGCTTTTCACTTCGGAATATAAGGAAGATACTAAAGAAATGAAAAAAAACAGCGAACAATATCCTGAAATAGATAGGCGAATGCAGTATTTTTTTTGTGTTCGGAAAAAGTTGATTAACGTCTCGTAATCAGTTACAAATTGTGTTATCTCTAAATTTATGTATTTTTTACTTTTCTATGTCATATACATGCTACAAAAATAAAAGAATTTTATTCATTTTTTTTAATTAAAAGTATTAAATGAAAATTTTTACAATTTATTCTTTGACACCATTTCGATTCTCAACACGACACTTCTGCTGTAAGTTGGTGAGGAGTTGTATATTCTGCTGATGATCCTGCAGCATAAAGTCAAGTTTACGCAACTATATTATAACTGACAGACAGTTTGACTAACAGGTTGGCGTAGTGGTCACTGCAACTGACTGATGCGCTAACGGTCGCAGGTTCGATCCCCACTCACAAACGTCTGTATTGGTCATACGGATGTTTGCCTTGGTCTGGGTGTTTGTGCTTGTATTTTGTGTGTTTTTTAACCCCCAACACAGGATTATAAGACCCTAATGCGTTTATTTATTTATTTATAATATAATTCATAGTATAGCAAATGAATCGATTAGACCAGTAGAATTTGGTTAAATCCTTTCAATAATTAGTTAACGACTGGTAGCCGCAAATGTAAATAAATGGACCTTGATAAATTATAGTTAATAATTATTAAGAAATAGAGTGCACCAGTATTCAAACAAAAAAAAACCCGCACCAAAATTAGTGAGGGAGCTACGATGCCACAAATTGACACACATACATATATGTACATACATACTCACGTCAAACTTACAACAACACTTTTTTTGGTCGAGGGTAAAAAAAATAGTCGACCAATATTTAATAAAATCATATAAGAATTATATTTTGTCCGGCTGAATCAAAAATCATACATTGTACACACATAACACTTTAAATGGAATATTTATTTATAAAAAATACAAACATAATTAAACTCCTTGTTAAGGCTCGTTGGGAATTATAAGTCGTGGTATTACCACGGTTTATGGGATTCTTGCTTGTAATCCGTTACGCATAATCAGATTAAACACTTTAGTATGTAAATGTTTTGTGTATGTAGATATGTAAAATGTATGTATGATCTTTACAAATTAAAATATAATTAAAAAAATATACTATCTTTATTTTACTACTATAGAAACACTAGTATAGAAAATAGAAATAAATAAAATAAAATAAATTGTAATTGAATATAGAAATTTTATATTTTAAAATTAAAATTTAAAAAATACGCCATTCCTGTGGAACATCACAAATATCAGAATAATCAGTATAAAGTTATAAATGTATAAAATATTTTTTTAAATAAAAATAATAAATTCTTTATGAATAAATGTCACATAAGTTATATGCTTAATAAGTTATTAACATAAAAAATCGTTATTAAATAACTTTTTCAGTGTTTATTGGATAAAAAAGAATCCATATATACCTATCACGTTGTACTTAACCCTGAAACGCGTGATTTATTTTTCGTTCGAAAAATTAAATTATATTATTTGTCTAGAAAAAAAATTAAATCGGCATTGCCAATTAATTTATTTGGATTATTACTAATTTTATAACTATAGTATGATTACGTAATTTAAAAACCAAAAGTGATAAAGAATATATTTCATACTATATATATAACTGTTATTACGTTGTTTGAAAACCACAGTGCGCATTTAAGGGTTAAATTGCTCCTGCTGCTCCTCGCGGTTCCACTCGCGTTTATGGTTACTTCTTTTCTCCTATGAGCCGCAGTGTGATGTAATATAGCCTTAAGCCTTCCACAGTAAATAAATTATCTAACACAAAAAAAAAATTGAATTGAACCAGTACTTCCTGAAATTATCGCGTTAAAATAGCAAGTAAACTCTTCGGCTTTATAATTTTAGTATAGATAAATATTTCGTTCCATGTAAGATATGTAACTAGTCGACGCTGGTGTGCTTAGAAAGGGTTGCGAAGATATTTCGTGATGTAAATGGCGTTGAATTATTAAAATGCAACGGATGAGATACAATATACAGATATACAGTTACACGCACGTACAGTTTATTTATGTTTAGACATTTTATAGAAAGTCTTTCAGCGATGGTAGCTGACTGTATAAAGCCAAATGACCTTTTAGTCAGAGAGTTAAGAGCTACATCGATTAAAAACGTCTTAAAAATCTTTTAGGATTAGTGTACATAATTATAAAATGTTTCGTTTTTCAGATTTATACAGAAATTTTTAACTTGACTATCCACTAACTGACTCAACTCGTTTGGGCTAGATAAAACAATTATATATATAAACTAACTGGTGCCCGCGACTTTGCAAGGATTACTCGGAAAAAAGGACAGACATACATATAAAAAATTTTAAAATTGAATTTTCGATGCAAGTACCGTATATGCATTTATTGGAAAGCTGTTAATTTGAATTTAGAAACAACGCTTCAATTTAATTTATTAATTAATGGATTATATAGCAAACGAATTATGTAACGAATTATATAGGAACATTTGTATAAAGTATGTGCATCTAACATACACGTAACTGAGACACGATTACCTGTTGAATATTAAAACATTTTTAGATCTGTTGTAGCATCTTATTGTGACCTTCTATTTTAAATTGGTTTTGTATATTTATGTGTTTGTATTCATATATATTTGTGTACACGTTAGATTTTTTTTAAATAAAGAAATATAGTTGGCATTTTAAATGAAAGAGAAAATACTAAAGAAAAGCTACCGGTTTGGAATGTTGTGATTCTACCGAAAATAACCAACAAGGACTCAATAGGTATGTACAGATAATTAATGTAATCTTTGCTTTCAAATTTATTAGTTCTATCTACTGCTACGTCTTACGTTATTAGCTAATTTTAAGTCTTTATTATTTAAGATTCTGTAATTCAGCTAAAGTTATACGAAGGGACGGTCGATCAACAATAGAATAATTTTTACATTTGTATTCTCTCATATTTCTTCGTTGTCTATTCTTCCAAAAAGTTTATTGGATCTGAATAGGCTGTTTGGGAAACCTTCCTTATATGAACCTATATTACTTTTGTCTTTTAACATAAGAAGGCAATATTGATACAGACACATATCAGCTAATATTGTTTAAGATTCTTGGCGGGAATTTTATAAAAGTTTTGCATTTATGTACATTATTTTATGAAGAAAATGTTAACCAGTAAAACAATAACAATGTTCAAACGATAGATTTGATTTATGTAGAATTAAGAGAATTTGTTACTGTTAAAAACATAACCGTACAATATTTTCATTCTATCCTTGACATATAACAGATATTAAAAATATCATTGGAATGAATTTAATACTTTTAAAACTAGAATTAAAACTTAATAATAATCAAGTACAGGTGCGTTAATATTTAATTGCATTTGAGATAAAACTATTCTTAAAAATCATTAAAACTATTTAAAGGAAAAACTCTTTTCATACTTTTCCATTTTCAACGTTAATAGAATTTCGCACTGAAATCCGTTTTGCGGCGTGTTTGATTTCTATAATCGGAAACGTGAGCCCTAATTGCCAGAGTTCAGTTGCTCGGGGAATCCTTACGAATATTCCGCGATACTGGCATCGTCTTATAACCTACGACTAACAGGAAATAGAATGGAGATGTTTATTTGAAGACAAAATTATGAATACTATTTATTGTTATGTTATCAATGATTAAGGATTCTTTTTATATGATGCTATTAATTTACTAATTGGTAAGATACTGAGTACCGTAGCAATATTTCGTGGTTGCTACGACATCTCAAGTTGGTGGATATATGCATCTGGGAGAGCTCGAAGTCTAACCCCCTTGTCCCTTCTTCTCTCTCTTTACTTTCTTCTCTTTTAAAGCTGGTTCAGAATTTGTGGCTCCTCTGGCGCTGCAAATGTCCATGGACGCCGGTGATCACTTTTTTTTTTGTTCACGCAGGAAAGATTTCCTCTTTGAAAAGATACCCGATTCCTGGAGGGGAGATCGGGTTATGTGGTGATTTATAGCCACTAAAACCCCTGCGATGGCCTTTCTCAGCACGGAAATGGAGAGGCCTCGGGATCGCTTGCGCCTGCGCATCCGCTGCCCCTCCCGTGCGCCGGTTATCACTTAACGTCAGATGACCCGTTGGCAAACGAGCAGGCGAATTTTCAGAAAGGCAAATAAATAAAAATAAGAACATCTCATAAATAATTAAAACACAAAATTATTCGTTGGTTTTAACTACATTTTTAACTTTTCCTGTTATAAATGTGTCTATGTTTCTGCTATTTTTAATAATAATAGTTGTATAAAACAAAACAAGATCGAATAGAAGTGTATAATTTTAATAAGTTATCAGTTTATTTTTATGTGTTAGAGCCTACTAATAGTCAACTAACTATGGTTCGCATATAAGCTTGTTTGACCAAGGCAGTAACATAATTTCACAGAAAATTAAATAAAGTATTATAGTTACTGTAGCTGCGTTCAAAGAGCCTAAAGCCTAATATACCTTTTTCTTCTTTCTTTTTATTTCCCTACATCTCTTCCTTTCACTTTTTAAACGTGCAACACAATTGTACAACTTTCATGCTACAGATGCTCATGGGCGGCGGTGATTAGTTGGCCAATTAAAATAAGTGGTGGTTTCTTCATCATTTGCTAGTTATTTACATTTAAAAAATAAAGTAAAGTTACGTAACACTTTCTTTTCAATACACGTCTATGTTCCGAAGTCGAGTAAGCTAGGTAATTGAATTACAACTCCTTCGCGCACCCGACGCCCGAGCGAGGGGAAATAATACAAAAACTGAACTAAAAGGCTTCATAACTTACTGATATACTCCTGTATTGGCAACGCAAGGAGTCCAATACCTTTCATATGTTACGAGTACGTACGGTTTTATAGCAACCTTCAGCTGAATCGTTTCGCGTTCGTGGCGTTTAGCGCTCGTTGGTTTAAGAAAACCGATCTTCTTGTCTTTATTTTTATGTTTTATTACAATACAATGTGTTCGAATTTGATGTAAAGTGTCTTCCATAGACAAGTCAAGATTAATATTTCGATAAGATTATAAGAAAAATACAGGATTTTGAGTAGGCATGTTTCTGTCATAAAATGTTTAAAATTATTAGCTTGTTTATGATTATATGCTTGTCCAAATATTTAAATTATGAAAACCCTAATTTTATAAAAATCTTTTTAATATTTGCACGCGTAGACGGAATAAGGCTCGGCGATGCTAAGACGCAGGCGACACAGTTTCCTGTAGCACAGTGTAAATTTTCAAAGTATGAACAATTAAGGGGTTGCGTATATTACATCGGCTACCATGCCCTATCATCAGTCGAAGGCGAGAATTATATCATTAAGTTTTGTTCTCATAAGTTACATAAATCAACTCTAACATTGACAATAAATTCTTTTAGATGTAATGCAATGAAAAACAATTTACGTAAATCTTTATGAAACTCTAAAAGTGAATCTTATATATGTGTAATTCTTGCCTTTTACATAATTTCAAGATTTTAATTATCGATAATCTTGTCATTATTAAAATAATTAAAAAAACATTTTATGTTATTTAAGTAGCTTACATTTTTATTCGGTACTTTATACATACGCATATTGTATACGAATGCGGAAAGCATATTAAACTTCTCGTGTTCTTCTACGATATCTACAATCACAATAACGGAAACAGTTTCACATTATCATAAACAGACTAGTGTTAATACATAATCTATTTACATATGTATGCCATTTGTGGTTGGCATGTAAATGTCAGTTCGTTGATATATCGTGTGTTCCTGAAGGGCACAATAGCCCCATTGTCATGCTACCATCCTTCATTCGGATTTACGAGTTTATACCTTTATTGGGTTATTCGGTCTCGAAGATTTATAACTGAAACTTTTTGAAATTGGAATTCACGTTCATCATATTTCTTTTAATTTTAAAAAATAGGTTTTTGTTTTCAGCTATATATAAGTAAGATACTAGTTTTTTATATTATGTATATATACCAAACAAATAGGTCGTTGGGACTCTTTTATATTTACAACTAGCTTTTGCCTGCGACTTCGTCCGCGTTTTCGTCGTTTTTCGTAAAAAAGTAGCGTATGTCCTTCCTCAGGGTTCAGTGGTTTTTATGTGACAGACAGATCGTATTTTGGGAGGGAAATATAAAATGTCAATCCACAATACTTGATTTCTATGATTTTTTTATTGAATAGGTAATAATGTTAACTTTTTTAAATAAGGGATGAGTGAGTCTTATAAACGTAAGAGTAAACAAATATAATCAGAATGCTCCGAACTGCTAAGCTATCAGGAGTTACACGTGCTATTGTGAGTCAACCATAAAAGATAGACAAATGCTGTTGCGGGATATTTTTTAGAAAATTCTATGTAGAATATTTCTGTCATACATGATTTCTATGTAAATTTAACCATTAAGGCTGCATACGCGGCGGAAGCTTAAAAATTGGGAGTAAAGTCTCCCGTTTTCCCAAAGTTTCCCTTCACTACTCTGCTCCTATTGATTGTAACGTGATGAAAAGTATACTATAACCTGCCCAGGAGTATGAAGAATAATTGTACTAAGTTTCGTTAAAATCCGTCGAGTTCTTTTTGTTTCTATAAGGAACATACATACAGACAGACAGACAGACAGACAGACAGACAGACAGACAAAAATTTTACTGATTGCATTTTTGGCATCAGTATCGATCACTAATCACCCCCTAATAGTTATTTTGAAAATATATTTCATGTACAGAATTGACCTCTCTACAGATTTATTATAAGTATAGATGTTATACATGTAAACATAAGACATATTTATTAATTTTAGAATATATTTATTCTATTATTAAAGATAGGCATCATATACATAGATGTTCTTTAACTTAGTCGGCTGTACCTTGAGCGAGTTCAGATTCGCCTCGTAATTACACATTTAGACCCATGACACATGACCATTTATTTAGACACATGAGTCAAAGTGTACTTAAGGTGCCAAGTATTATTGTATTTTATAAATAATTTCTATTATAATTTGAAATTATTAAATTAAAAAAAATATCGATATAGCTGCACAGAAATAACCAAAAAAAAAAATAACGAAATGTTGCATTTCAAAGTATTTTTAACTGTAGTACAACGTGAGCTGGGATGAGTTTTAAAGAGAAACTACAGTTTGGAGGGTTCTTCCCGGGTGAAACAACATTCCGAACCGCTGGCAGATACGAGTTGAGCTGACACAGCGTACTTGTAAAATAACAAAAGAATAAATGTATTTTTCAACATTTCCATGTTATTTACTCGTTTCACATTGCAGTTACAATGGAAATTTAATATCAATAATTAGTCGCGAATTACATTTATAAGGTTTACTTTCGTAATTGATATAAAACGACTATGTAACCTTGTAATAATTACCTAGGAAGCCTTACGGAAGCTGCGACTGTCAAAACTAAGCCATTAACAGTAAATCCTAACAGGTGTAAAGCAAACAACTTAAATATATGAACTTTATAAAAGTCTTAAAGCAAAACCTATAAGTGTAGTTCTCGCCTAATTGAGCTATTATATTACGCAAAAATAAGAACAATGAAAAATAATAGTTTGTTCAGATTTACTATAATTTTAGAAAACTTTGCTACATAACTTGCTGTATCGATAAATAAATAAAAAAAAATTTTATAACAACAAGACTGAGTTTTTAATGACACGTCATACGCGTTAGTAAAACATTATCAATAACTTAGTTATATAGTATTTATATAATGTTTTTACATAGAATGGACGTACCATAACAGCCAATCGGTAACTATCGAAAAGACTTGTATCTCAATCACTGTAATGGTTGCGACCTTAAATCCTTGCAAAAATCACTAATTTTGTCAAACACTGGTGTTTTTAAATTCTTTTAAAATCTGTGAGTTGATATATGCAAAGATTGTATATTTTGGATTTACCGTATTTTTAATAGCAAAGGAGGACCTAGTAGAGGGTCTTTCACGGACGATAAAATCTATTTTATTATTAATGAGGATATTTTGATTAGTAAATCGTATTATGGTTATTGTGGAAATAAATCAATAACAAAAATTAATCAATTAACTACTTTACTTGACTCGATAAAATTAAAAAAAAGTATTTATTACACGTATTATTTAACTTCTCGGAAATCAACGTTCAAAAATCATAATATCTCCTTGCCGATTCCGTTTTATTTATTAAAAATTAAATCGTACAGATTTTATTTAAATCATTTTTTTTTGTATCCAGTAATTATTCTTCCAAACGGCAGCTGAGGCCTAAGGTAGCAGATGTAAAATAATGTTTCGAATGATTTCCATCTTTTCATTCGATTCTAATATTTAAATGTTCCACGCTTCCAGGCGAGGGGCACTCTTCAAAGGATATAATTACGCCAGCTATTAGGGTGTTTGACGGGACCTGTTGTTATATAGGTACTGAAAAAAAGTGCCTCAGCATCAAAGAAATGGGAAATTAAAACTGTCTTTTTAGATAGTTGTACGTAATATAAGAAACAAACCAAGACCAAGGGCCGGATACGACATAACTAATATACTCGTCCATTAAATCTTGTTTAATTAGCTAAGTAAGACAATATGTATGATTATAATTTTACTGCAACAGCGTTACGCCTTTTAATTACTATTTTTCTTACTTTTTGTCAACGCTTGATAAAAAGTTTAGTTTAAATCTGAGAAGTTATCTTTAGGCGATAATTTATTTTTGCACTTATAAGTTTTGCTCCCAGATATCCATAAAAATTTACATAAGTTGTTTGTTATTTACACTTGAAAGAATTTACTGTCAGTGCATTCATTATGATATTCACAAATTTCGTAAAGTTATCTTAGACTTGGCCCCGAACCTGAACTAAATTATCCGAATTTTTATATTGGCTCAGGTAATATTTTTTTAAGCAAAAAATTTAAAAAAATACAGTTTTATCGTGGTATATGTAAAAACCGGGACAAATTTAAAAACAAATAATAAATTATATTAACACAATAACATTACCTTGTGAAATAAAAAGGTAAAGTTTAAAAAAAGAAGTCGCAACTACAAAAAAAAAAAAAATGATAATTTTGTAAATTATCAAAATATTACAACGTGTTTTTAGACGGAAATTTATTTTTATTTTAAAATTGAATTTGGTGCGATAATCACACGTAATTGTTCTCGACTGAAGGGCGAAATTTGCATAATTTCTCCTCGGTTTTGCCGCCGGGAACGTTTTGTATCTGCATATATAAATATAAATGCGATGGGACGCTGATACAATATCAGGCCATGAAAGAGATTTCTTCGTAAATTGTATTTGGTAAATTCGTTGTACGATAAAAGATAGAAAATAGCGAAGTATGAAATTTATATGAATATATTCTCTAAAATAATGAAAGTGTTATTTTCTAAAAAACTATAATATTATTTTTCAGTTTGCATATTTTTGTCTTTATTGATATATATCATTCATTTTCATATAGGAATACTTAGTCATTTTCATTAACTATATAATTTATTTATTACACAGTTACCTATAAAATTATTTAATAATATTTAAACTGGTATTTTGAAATAAATTATATAATATATATAACTTTAGATCGAATATAAACAATACCTTGCATTTGACACGGTAAGCAGAAAGGTGCGGGTTAAATTCTCGCTGTGTCAAAAATTTTTTATTTGATATTTAAAGTATAATTCTACCCATAGTTTTCAAAGCAACTCAATTAACTAAAATTGAAATGAAAAATGTAACCTAAAAACGTCTTATTTCGTAAATTCGTCAATGTTGCAGAAATGTCAACGACTCAAGGCAAAGTTGTTAAAAACAGCTATTGTTCAAGGTATTAAGACGTATACACAACAAGTGTAAAGGAAGGTTGCATAGCAAATTGCGGGGTCGTAGCCCTCTTGTTTGCGGCAGGCCTAGCGCCGCGGCGACCAGGATGTGATCGCGTAAATGAAACTTGGTTTAGATATTGTTCCGATATAAATGATGAAAAATGTAAATGTTAAAAATGTTCTGATGTAAATATTATTTTGTATTGTTTTTTTTTTGATGACAGACATGTTGACGCAGTGGTCACGCAACTGACTGTAGCGCAAATGTTCGCAGGTTCGATTTCCGCTCACGTCAAACGTCTGTATTGACCATACGAATGTTTGTTGTAGTCTGGTGTTTGTTTTTGTGTTGTGTGTGTTTTTGGACCCCCTATATAGAAGGTAAACATTTTTTTTTCCTCAAATTAATGTGGATGAAACCACGGTAAACAGCTACATAGTAATAAATGATAGTCAATCGCAGTGTTATTGTATTTAACTGAGTTTTTAACTCGTGAAATGCAATATTTCCACCAAAAATCATTTATATTTTTGCAAAAAATAAACAAATTCGCTATCCTTACCGCGAGTGCTTCTATAATCGCCGATTGTTTGACGTCGGCATTAAAACAGCGAATTGTCAATATTTGCCGAACGAAGGGCCGAGGGCTGTAATCCGGCCTTCGCAAATACTAGGTACTCTCTAACTGCTGCCCCAAATCTCCTTGAGACGTCATTAGTGTTGGGAATTTTGTTCTTACGTTACAAGGACGATTTTCGTATTTGTAATAGTACCTGGATGACCGAGATTTGCTCGTATTTTCTTTTTTGGTTTAATCGTGTTTTTTGGAATTGTATTTAAAAAAAAAATTACTAGCAGTTTTTCATTGCCTTAAAACACGGATAAAATGATGATTTTCTAATAATAAAACTCTATAATTAGCTCGATCGATTTACCGCCCATGAAATCCCTTGCATACCGTTGCAACTTCTGATTTAATGTTTAAACTTTAATATTATTTCCCCACGTGTGGATTCATACGAAATAAAAAAAAAAAAAAAAAACAATTTCATACACGTTTAAATCATTGAATGGACATCGGTCTTATCGGTATCCCAAACAATGTCCTTTCATCCGTTTATCCGTTCCATCACCGATCTTTCACACCTTTTGACGCGCGGGTAATATATCATTACCGTAAATAGCTACGAGACCCTGGCGACGAAGTGTGAGTAATAGGCCACATTGTCGAATATATTATACGCGACGTGGAAAATTTGCGGGAAAATTGATAGTCGGGCTTTGTGTCACGGAGAACACTTCTTTGTCACAAACCCGTGGAAACTTCTAGTGATATTGATTAAGGAGCGACATTGTTAAACTAAGTTTCGAAGCTTTAATTTATAATATTTTACAATGTGTTTAAGTGTGTTAATAGCTATGTCTCTTGGTTCGTCTGCTTTAAATTTCAAATCGTACCCGATTGGTTTGTTTTTAAAAACCGTTATGGTGTTGCTAATCGTAACGCGATGATTTTAAAACGATTATTCCAAAAGGACGGTAATTTTTATTTTCGAAAATGTATTTTGGTACGTAGGTTGTGGTGTAATAACAATACATACATATATGTCCGTTTTATTGTGGCTTTACTGATATAATAGTTTATCCCGGAGTGCCATAGACTATGTAAAGTAGTAAAGTAAAGTAACAGCCTTTTAATATCCCACTGCTGGGCAAAGGCCTCCTCTCCTATTAAGGAGAAGGTTTTAGAGCTTAATCCGCCACGCTGCTCCACTGCGGGTTGGTGGATAGACGTGATGTGTCAGAATTTCTCCCGGCACATGCAGGTTTCCTCACGATGTTTTCCTTCACCGCCGAGCTCGAGATGAATTTAAACTCAAATTTAGCACTTGAAAAATTAGTGGTGCTAGCCGGGGCTTGAGTCCGCGATCATCGGTTAAGATCGACGTGTTCTAACCACTAGGCCATCTCGGCTAGACTATGTGACGTCAGTAAAAAATTAACACAGCCGACGTGAACTGTTATAACTGGCGATCCGTTGTGACTTTTGTAGCCTTAACATTCACTTTGACCGATTTTTAAGTATGTGATGCTTTTGGCAGGCTTTTAATTTTTTGTATCTTGTCAACCTCGGTATAATTGTAGTAAAAATAAGAACATAGACAAACAAAACAGTTATTCCTGGTTGATTTTTATTTATAGAAATTGACATCTTGAAAGTTATATCCGATTAAATTCATTAATTGTGTCTGTACTTGTGTCTTTTGTAGAAGGTATTCACTTTTTTATATAATTGTAATATATATAATAATTCTAAAAATGAATAGATACTTTGTCGACTGGTTGACATAGAACTCATTACAACAAGCTATATACATTAATCATCGCGGTTTCGATTCCCGTCCGTGATATTAAGATAAGCTATATGGATATTTATGTTCGGCGTGGTCTGGGCCGTAGTATTGTTTGTAAGATATAATATATATATTTATTTTTAATTTTTAATAACACTATCAACATTTCAAATGTTCTTCGAATTGCGTTCGTTTGCAATAGGTTCAAATTTTCCGACTTAAGATGTCAAATAAAAGTAACTTTTGTCTTAAATTTTCGTGATTATTATTCATTGAAATAAAACTATTTTAAACGGATTTAAATCGCGTATATTAACTATTTTTATCATCCCGACCTTTCGAGCAGTCCACGTGACCACGAACGCTGCAAGTATAAAATAGTTTTATTTCAAAAAAGGTAACTTTTACTTTCTCGTTCTCTTCGTTAAATTTTTCTCTGTGCCCGAGATATTGAATAATTTGATTACATCAAGTCTGAGCAAGGGTTGTATATTTAACGTTCCACGAAAGCATCGTATATAATTAAGATACAATTTGAAAAGATAATATAGTATAGAACAATAATAACTTATTTGCATATACCTAGTGATTATGAGTACCTAAAGCTTTTTTTGTAAAGTAATTGTAGTAAATAATGCGTGTAGGAAATAATAATTACACTTACGTATAGTTGATATATAAAATAAAATTAGTAAATAATGAATAAATTGAGAATAATTTCAATAACCAAATTATAAAACTGCTAGTAAATACAGTGCCATCGAAATTATTCAATCTAATTTATATTAAAAAAATAAACTGAAAACTTTTCTTGTCTCTATAACTTGTTAACCCAACGATAATTCTGCAAAATTAAATTGTTATATAATGTCTTAAATCAAAACGCTACTATTATCATAAATTAACAATAGCCTTGACAAGCGGAATCGGTGTGCAACCGAGTGAACGAAAATGAAATATAGCCTTTACGTACATTTAACACAACGCGATCTGAGATTATGGTGTTTTGAGATAGTTTGCCAACTTGCTGGCGTCCTACGAATTTTCAATGTCGGATATTTCGCGTGCTATAGATATTTTACTTAAATTTAATTCATATAACATGTATTTTTATTCATAATCTTTAGTGGCTTAAATATAATGCCTTTATGAAATTAAAAAAAAAATAATACAATTTTTTTATATAAAATATAATTACTTAGTGAAAATATAATATATAAACACATAATTAATATATCATGTATATGATAAAATATATTGTAAAACGTGAAAGATTACACTATTAGTACAGAAAAAAATTTGCCGATTTATTCAAGACATTTACGATAGTCTACACTTATATGCTACGATTGCTACGAGAGCTCTACAATTGCTACGAAATTCAAATTTTACGAAATTCTGAAAAAAGAAACCTATATTATTTTATCTATAAATAAATAAAAAAATATGTGAATATTAATATAACTCTATTATAATGTCAGATTAAATTGTGATAACTTTTTTTGAATGTGCAACAAATTAAGACGAAACACATAAATGATTTACATTAAGCATAGGTTTCAATCCAGGTTTCTGAAGTAGTATGTAATTCATTTACATACGATTTTACTATAAAACAAGAATACTGCAAATTGCCGCTTTCCGGTAGGACAGTAAGCCTATAAATTATATGTATAAGGAATAGCTTACGTTGTCTTTCATGCAGGGTATTTACTCGTAAAATTGTATGTAATTTATTTTATGCACTTATTGAAATCTTTTGAAAGTTATTTATTATTATGAATGACTTTTTTATCGTTATTTTGAATAGATTAAAATCATAATAAATAAGTTCTCGTGTCGACGATAAAAACCTACTTGAATTTAATTGCTATGTACTAATTTACAGTTCGGTGGTGGAGGATAAAAGGTCTGTTTGAATAATAAAATATAACTTAAAATTAATAAGACATTGAATATTTAAATGTCCTTTGGTAACTGCAACTGTTAATTGTGGATATCTTTACCAGTCGCTTCAAGAGAAGTCAGAATACAAAGGTAATTAAAAATAAATATTAACCCCGTCTTCCACTTCTATTCATTTTGTCTTTTTAAAATTCCACAAAGGGATTTTGCATTTGATATTCAATAAAACTGTTTAATGATTATACGACCTAAGTAAAAGAGGCTGATATTTAAATTTCAACTATATGGCTAAAGAAATAAAGTTTATATGCTTTCGTAATATAAATTAGGATGATACGTAATTAATGCGGATGTAACATAGCAATTGAAGGAAAAGCCGTCTAGTGGTCTATAATAATTTCTCAAATAACTGACATGGAAGAGGCCGGACAGGCGTACGGTATACTTATGTGTCAAATGCTTCGCGTATCAATATATCAATTAGATGTCGACTTATTATAGGGTTTGACTGGAATAGATATTGTATTTCATTTTCAGTTTTACTGGAATTGATAGTTTTGATGTTTCGTATCGTATTTGTGTTTTGAGTAGAAAATGTATCGTGTCCTATCGCACTATAATTTTTGCATTTAAATGTCTCACAACATGTCCACTTACGGGATATTAAAATGTGGTTAAGGTATGTTATTCTAATAAGGACAGATTTAACCTACCCATAAAATATTTATTGCGAATCACGATATATAATGTTTATACGAATTTCTTAGAACATGCAAGTTGTTACCACGCTTTCTTTGTACTTCTTCTCCTCCTTAAATATGACGAATTTTAAACGTACATTTGATATTTGAAACAACTTAGTATGATTTTTAAAATAAATCAAAAATATTTCAAATCAAATAAAGAAAAAAAGTCAATGTTAATATTGTCATAAATATTGATTAGTCGCATATATTATAGGCGAGAATTACACTTATAAGTTTTGCTCTCAGACTTTCATAAAGATTTTTATAAGTTATTTCTCATTGCCGTACATCTGAAAGAATTTACTGTCAGTGCCTTATTTTTGACATTTACAGCTTTTGTAACTACTTATGACGTATCTGTCACAACAGCGTTATTTTATGTCATAAACCAAAGAATTGAATTGAATAGTTATTTTATGTCGCTCTCGAGAGTAAAACTTACACGTTAGCAACAATAATATATAACTACAAAGTATATGATTCTGTTATAAAATATTTTTTCAGTTATTATTATGAACTAATAATAAGTTATAAAGAATATTTATATTAAAGAGTTTTATTGAGGATTGGTTTTTTTATTAGAAAAGAAAAATAAAATTTAACGATTAATTATAGAAAAATTAGTAACGCTCGATAACTGAAGAATAATTTAGCTCTTTGAAAACAAAAAAATAATTGATCTTTTTAGCTTCATTAAGACCGTTGATTACAAGCAATTAGAGCAAACTAATTAATTATTTTTTCGTCTTTCTTTGTTTTGATTTTTTTTTTGTAAATGATTATTATTTATGGTAATGTTTTTATCAATTATAAATATTTAAAAAGTATTTTTTTAAAGAGAATACACGCTATTATAACTAATTATAATATGGTTCATAATTTACACGGTCTCTCTATAGAAGGATATTATGTTATTTTGTCCTGAAAGTAACATTCTTACTGTCTAAGAGCAGAAGGATATAAAAAAGTATATAATATACATATGTTTAATACAAATAAATTCATACGTAAAATACACGGATACGAGTAGATGCAGAAAGGAAATAGAAATAATAATTTATAATATTTTTTATACTTTTATTTCCATGTTTTTTTTTTATTGTTTTGTTGTTGTTTGCGTTTTTAGTGTATAATAAGGTATATTTTGTATTTTTATCTATATACGTATGTATTTGCGATTATATTCTTTGTGATGTTTGATAATAGTTTTATAATTTAATTATAAGTAGAACTAATATTTTGTCCAATCTTATATAATATTATAAAAAGTAGATCGAATTTTAATATTTCATTCCTCTTTAAAATAAGTAACATTTAAGGAAACATTAAGTAAACGGTATGTAATAATAAACAAAATTGTGTTATTAAAAAGCGCCAGAGTGTCGGACGCGCTGCGCACCGGATGTTAGTTCCCTCATTATTTATTTAAAACCCCATCCGATTGTCGTGTGTCAGTCCATGCCTTAAGTTAGAAGATATTTACTATTTCAACGATACTTAATAAATTATATGATTTAATTAATTATATGATTTTAATTCGTACATTATATTTTAACAATGTCATAGACCATCATTAATTTCATTTAATTTTTATAGTATGTTTATAATTTTTAATTTATTGTATCTAATAATCTAATGTTATATTAGTAATAATTAGTTTTTTTTTAAGCTCATCAAAGTTAATAATGCTGTATGTACCTATAAAGTGTTTGAAATTGTCTTAAAAAATTTATTTCTTTATATAAATGTAATAATTGAAGTCACTGTGGTGTCAATGGTGTGGTGGTATCAATAAATAAATAAATTACTAGAAGATGGCCACTTTGATACTTTTAAAGAAGAATGGCAGAGCCGGGGACTGTCTCTCTACCATACCGTCACATATGTCTCCTCGATGTGAACCAAAAATTTTAATATGAATTAAATAAACGAAATCATTAAAAAATAAAATAAATTAATACCAAAAATATGTTCATAACTGCACTGTATCACAATTTATTATGTTTTAAAAAAATAACAAAATGTTAAAATAAATAACGAAGCGGATGTGTGGAAGTAACGCACTTAAGAGCTACAAGTTTTTATAAAATTTAATCTTTACGTAGACGGACGCTATATGAAGCCTTAAAATAAATAATAATAATTATAATCACCATATAAACGCATGCAAGATGGCTTCACTTCCAACAATTTCTGCCAAGTGTTATTACATCACCAAAAAAACCCTTAAAAATATTATTTAAATTTTATTATAATAAAACAGTTTTAGTTCATGTATGTAAGAAATACCCCCGAATATAAGATTTCTTCCCTCACGTCGTGAACGCTTGCCCGCTGGTAAGGCTTCACTTGTCCTGCACGGAACAGACGAAATGCTTTTAAAACTTAACCCTTATTTCCTCACTGAGCATTTTAAAGGATTACACGAGTTTCGTCCTTCACTAGCGTTAAGATTCCTCTTATTTTGTTCAACGTCTTCTTGAACAATATTTCTTTTTTAAAGAATATTAAATGGTTTCATTTTTTAAAGCTAAAAAAGTTCTTTTATATCAAACTAGCAATTTCATTGATGACACACCTCGGAAATGAAATGATACCTTCAGGCTTTTTTATATGCAATGGAAAATTCTAAATGAAATGTAAACAACGGTGAAAATTTAAAATTAAAAATGGCCCCTTTAATCATTTTATTTAAAGGTCCAAATAACAAGCCAGGGCACAAAGCATGATATAAAAAAGCATAAATGAATTTAAAAAAGTTTTTGGATTCAGTGATAATATGAAAAAAGAACATTTTGTAATATAGTTTAGATAATACACGTATAAAATTTTCCTTAAAAAAATATCCTTAGTCCTCTCTGCACTATGACTGTAGATGATTTTTTTTATAGTTGGAAAATGCATTTATGCATCCCATAGATGCATATCCTGAACAGACTCAGAAGACGAATCGCAATACCCACTAAAAATCAACATCCTTGATACGCCGCTCTTAGAGCACCACGGATTCGCTACTGTACATTTTACCATGTCACTCCCGGCATGGGCGGGATTACTTAACAGTCTTCCTTCTCATTTCCTTGTTTTTTTTTTTTATAAAAAAATTAATCTAACATAATATCTAGTATGGATTAAAAAATATTTTAACCTCAGCCATCTTGACCGTAGGCGGTGAACGTTATACACACAATATATGAAGCCAACCACAAAGGGAAAGTTGGGCATTGTTTACCTGGACACAGACTGCTCTCTGTGGAGTTAGTTAATTATTTACAGGATGAGCCATTTTATTTAACTTTTGAAAATACTGATATAAGTAATAAAAATACAAAAGATACAAACAATGTTATGTTATAAGATTATCGGTATTAACCCATTTAGCGCCGTCGTACTCGTATATTTTTATTTTAACATTGAAATTAATTTTTAAATTTTGAGGAATTTGGCCATATTAAAATTTCTTGAAAAATCTATCGCAATTCAAGCCGATAGACTCCAAATTGCAATAATTGCATTGTATGGTACATTATCATTATATGTTCTTTTACCGATTAACAACCCGACAAAACTATAGTCCATATGTAAAACAAAGACAAAAAACAATACACAAAAAGTTAAAATCATATTATTAATATTACACTAATAAGGAAGCTACCACCAATTCGAAATTTAGATTCTACCGAGAAGAACCCGCATCTATCGGTTTTCTTGTCAGTTCTTCTCGGTAGAATCTATATTCCGAACTGTGGTTAATTAATTTTTTTTTTTTTGCTTTTTTTTCGTTTCTATATTAACGATTCAAAAGTGCTTGTTAAAACTTACTAGAATAAAGTATGTTTTAATTTTAATTTTTTGATTCACCACACACAAGTGCTTCTAGAAACGATCGTTTACATCTCTGTCCGCATGTTTTGGGCACAAGAGGTTGGCGATAAATCCAACGCTTTGTGTTCTTATGGACTATCGTTTTTTTTTAACTACGCTCCCATGAATGCCGCTCAGGATATTAATTCAACTTTTGAATTCTTTGTAGGAGATAGAGAATTTATCATGTATGACTGTGACAGCGCATTAATTCGCTGAAACGCTTTTTGTTTTGCAGGAAACGTTAAGGGTATTCCGAGTTTAAAAGCAAAATACTTAATTTCGTATGCTTAAATGACAAACATATTTCAGGTATTTTGATATTGAAACCAATCTACTTAACCGATTTTGATGAAAATTCTATGGGACAAATTGGAAAGTATACTTTTTCAAACATAGCATTAACCAAATCAATCCAGCCGTTTTCGAGTAATCGGTGAACATACAAGTCCCCGATGAATTGAGAATCTTCTCCTTCTTGGTAATCAAAAAGAAAAGAATGATGCCTCAAAATTGCTGAATTTTCGAACAAAAAAATATTTATTTAATAACACCTTAAACGTTAAAAAATTGTTTAAGATTTTATAAATAAGACAGCTGCCACCTAGTGGAGCGTATTTTTCGCTCTTCTGTAAAGACTCAAGTGGAAGATGGGCATCAATCTTTTACATCACAAAGAGCCTTTTCGCTGTGTAGCTCACAATAAAACGGTGTAAGACTGTCACACAACTGCATTTATAGCGCTATATACGCGCTAAGTTAACTTAATACCGTTCAATTAACCGTAAAACGTGCAGTAATTTATTTCAGTTTATTGCATATGTAGTGTGTGAAATGTTAATATTATTTTAATATAATTTATAATTTTTGAAAATAATATAAGAAAAAAAATTGTGAGTTTTTGAAGTTTTCGTAGTGATCGGATTAACAAATTTTTTTAATTATTTTTTTGCAAGGGCGGGCACTAATTTTAAATATTTATTTAATTGAGGTGCACAGTTTGTTGAAAAAATAGTCTAACAGTAAAACCATTTCTTAATTGACTAACTGTATCCAATTAAATCATATAGTATTTATAAAAATATCATTTAGTTTTTCATAGCATATACATTCCGTGGTATGCATACCTTACGCAGTATAAGATTGCATTCTGTAGTTCAGACATTCGCTGCTTCTTTATGGGCAAATTTTAAATTCATATCAAGATGCCGTGTACGAGAATCATAGTCATAAAATTGGCATCTGTATGTATAAATAAATAAATTCTACAGATATCACATCTGTTTAGCAAGTACTTAAGAAAAGATATTAAATAAGTATTATTATATCTTTTCTTAAGTACTTAATATTTGAATCGAACTGCCTGCCCCGACTTGGCTCGGTATTACTAATTAGCACTGACTAATTTTTCTGTATGGATATCTTTAACCCAAATTTTCCGCACGATTTTCAATCATCGTCACTCGTATATTATATTCATTTCATATTAACTTGTTCTGACAATTACAAACACAACAAAAAAAGGAATTATATATACAAATACATATACATTTGGTAATTAATTTTTATCCACGATATATAAATAATATTGTAATATAATTGTATCACTGTGTATATACAGAATACTTTTAAATGTTTAACATGTTTATAGAATACTAGCTGGTGCTCGCGACTTTGTCTGCGATGTCCGTGATCCCTACTGATATAGGCATCTACCTGCATGCCAAATTTCAGCTAGATCCGTCCAATGGGCTGTGCGTTTATAGATCACTATGTCAGTTAGTCAGTCACCTTTGAGTTATATATATTCAGATTCAATATAAACACAACATACAAATAGTAAAAATATAAGTTTCGATATGAGCCTCTATATTATATCGTAGTTGTTTAAAATGACTGGAAAAATTTAAGATAAGAATTAAATTAACATTCCTATTATCCGGCAAGAATATTTTTTTTTCGGATTGACACGACTAACCCACTTTAAAGTAATAACAGTATGCTAAGACTTTTATAGTAAATAAAATAATATTAAAGCTCTTTGTATGGTAATAACTGTATAATATTTATTATTTTTATTAGATGCTTTTTTCGAGCCTGTTTTGGTTTTGCTTGCTTATTATTGCATATCAAGACAACATCATTTTTTTTATATATACATTTTATAATTTGATATTCGCGATGTCTCAAAACAAAAGATTTAATTAACACTAATTGCACCTCATTACACTCACCTCGCGTTTTCTTATAATAACCTCAATTAGACCAATTACAAACTTATAAATGATATTTAAACTATATTTTAAGTTCAGTGTCAAAAATACTATCGAGATTTCACTTATGCATTTAATCCGGTCATAAAGCACGTCGGCTCACGGCTCACAATAAAAGCTTTAATGAAAACAAATTGAACGAAGCCTAAAAACAAACGCCAAGAATGGATAAGGGTCAGTTTACACTTAGTGTTTTTTTCTTTTTACTTACGGAACTAAAAATATTAAGAATGTGTTTAATTATATTATTAAAGTTTTTTCGTTTTCTTTTTATGTTACTTGGATACCATACTAATTCTGATCATTGCTATTGAAAAATACTAAGCCGATTTTGAAAAAAAAATTAAAATAAAAAAAAAATAAAATCGGTTAAGAAATTACAGAGTTTCGAGGTAACAAACATAAGAACATAATTATACAGTACGAATTGTAAACTGCATACTTTAGTAAAAAGTATAAGGAAACATGTAAATAGAAAAAAGATTTTAATAGTTATATATAGTTATGCTAGTAATAGACATTTATCTATATAGTGAACTTAGTTGATTATGGCAATCTTGAAAAAAATATGCTTGTAAATAATTAAGTATCAGAATTTTCTTACTTAACATAATTCTGTTAACAGACTTCAGTGCGCGTCCATTGTATCGCAGTTTAACGTTACCCAGCGATCCACACCTCCAGCGTCAAAGTTTTGACTCTCGACAAATTAAATCAATTAAGGGCCAGCCTCCGTTTTTTTGTCAAAATGTTTCCCATTTGTTCGTGTTAAGCTGGCTTTTTTATTTGCATCGCTTCAGCCTTTGTGACGTGATTCAACACGCCATTCCGGGCTTATTGCGTTGATTTAATTTTACTGAACCATAATAGTTACATGGGAATGTTTTTAACGTTTTTATTTAATTCATTGAACAATTTTTTTATAATGTATATTTATAATTGTGAGTAATTATGATTAAGTTTAATTTTAAAATGTAACGATTTTTAGGTAGTTCTAAAATTTATTTCCTTTTTCTGTTGATTTAAAAGTGATGTCTGAGATGTACAAATACTATAAAATACAAATAAATAGATTAAATATATTACATTTTAAATAATATAGTTATAGTTTATAAATAACACCCCAAGGAAATAAAACAATCATTTTGCAGATTTATCTGGAAAATTTCCGGGAATTTTGAAATTTGGTGATCTTTTAGATTTTGACACGTTCTTTCCGAATTTTAACATTATTTCCTCATATCTTTGTCCATTGGTCCAAGATTCTATTTTATATATATTTTTTTTCTTTTTTACATGTAATATGTGTGTCCAAATAAAGATATTTTTGATTTGATTTTTTGATTTGATTCTTAATAATAATTTAAAAGAATTTAAGTGTTTTATATATTTCATTCTTTGACATAATGTAATTATTGTTTTATTAACTTTCTTTACTATTGTTTTTTATCCTACTGGCTGAGTTGGGGTCCCGAATAGCAGAATAAGTATAAAAAAATAAAAATAAAGAGTGGACTGTTAGGCGGCACGAAGTTCGCCGGGTCAGCTTTTATACAATATAAATAAAAATATGACCCACAAACACAAAAACTAAAAGTCCACGATACAAAGAAATAGATAAAATAACAATCCCTTTGTTTCGCAACAGTTTTAGTTACATTGTATACAGAAAACAATTATTTTAAATCGCAATTTCAACTGGAACATATTCTGGCCGCACAAAAAGCTCTAAACGAAACCGGCAAAAAGTTCTCACAAAGGCATAGAATGTAGGTACGGACAAAGTTAACCGCTGGCTCTAAGCCTAGTTGCAACTTTTTGTAGCGCATTATTCTGCTTATTCTGGCTTGTATTTCTAGCGGTCGCTAGTGTTCATATGTAACGAAATACGAAAATAATATTTAAGTAATAATTTTAGAAGAATATGTTGAAATTAAAAATAATAATTCTGGAAGTATACATGAATTTATGTGACCAAAAAACGAGAACTAATTTCGTATTTCGAAATGGAATTCGAAAAAAATTGCAGCCGAGCTCTTTCCTAGCGGTGGAACACTTACATATGGCATTTTTTACTATTTAATATATTTTCATAATATTTAATATTTCGATAATTGCTATTGTCATTAATTTCTCAATCTAAATGGACAAATAGTTTTTATCCCAAATGCAAATTTATAGTCTTTTTGTAACTGATTTTCAGCCGAGCTTAACTACTCCGCATCCTTAAGTAAGATAAATGGATCGATTTCTCATTAGACCATTCATTTAACTGCTTGCTAAATGCGTCATTTATAACTATTATCTGCTTTCTAAAACATTTAATGTGTCTGAAATTAACTGTTCACCATTGTTGAAAAATAATTTGTATATTTTACTACTTATTATAAATACGAAAGTTTGTGAATGGATGCTTGTTTCCTCTTTCACGCAAACACTGCTTAACAGATTTTAATGAAACTTTGCAGGAATGTTTGTAGTTTATAGATCAAATTAATTCATACTTTTTAATTAATTTTAATATACCACATGGATAAAGCTGCGAGCGAAAACTAGTTTATTATATTTTCGGATTTCGGCCTCAATACACTAGAAAAACACCGATATAATCGTGACGTGGCGATTCTACATATATTTTTTTATAACTTCCATAAATAAGGAAATGTTATTACTATACAGAGTTATACGGCTGTTATTATTGTTATTGTAAATTTACTTAAACCAGCAAACAGTTGTTTACAGTATAAACCGTAATTCTCGAAAACAAATTATCCAACTTTTCAATAAATATCTTTGCTGTAAATTTTATTGTTTTTTTTTTGTCAAATTAACCCTACCCTAACTATTATAATCAATTTCGACAATAATCATTAAGAACTGAATATAAGCCTTAAAATCTTCAACGATAAAACTGCAGATTCAGAATAAAAAGTAAAACCGTTGTTTTCAGCGAAGTCCCGAGCTCTTTCCTCACCACAGAGACTATCGTTCATACGTTTTCCCGTTTTTGCCTCGAAACGACTATTACTTGCACGTACAATCATTCCATAAGCGTCTCTCGGCAGACTGGCGCCGACAAGCTCTCTTCGGAGATTTATATCCCGTACGATCTTATCGACACCAATAGAGGCATTGATTATATAAGATTAATGGTATTATCGTGTGTCAACTTTCTTTTGTTGATCTGCTTTTTATAAGGACGCCGCTATGGAATCGATTTTTCTGGTACTTCGACTTAACACTACGAGACTTAGTAAATGGTATTTTCATTTCATTGTGTACAGTAACAGATAACAGATCTAAATATTGAAATATATAAATAGTTACTTAATTTATTAAAACAATAAATCTGCTTTCCAATTACAACTGTACACGGCATTTAAATATACATAACTAGACACAAAAGAAAAAATGGCGCTTTAAATAACTACTTTAATATTAGATATAAAAGAGAAAAAACTAAATTTTTATTAAAAAAATATATGTATAACTGTACGTATTTAATGACTTTAATAGTGTTGTTAATTTTTGTAACAATTAATATAAGACTAACTGACTCTCGTGGCGCTCGCGTTTATGTTTACTGCTGTGCTCCTATTCGTTTTTATATAGGCCTTTCTCATTATATGGGCTATCCAACTCAAAAAGATTTGTTTTTAATTAGTAGTTTCAGAGATTACACCCCATCCAAACTTTACCGCTTTATAATATTAGTGTATATGTACATCATTCTGTCTTTGGCACATGATAATTATGTAATATAATGTATAATAGCAATAAATAGTATTGTAAATCAATTATTTGCGGCTCAAAACTTAAATTCAAAATGGGGCTGGCGTATATGTATACATGATTAATAAAAATGCATTTTTTATCTTGTAATTAAAACCACAACTAGTCATTTTGGAATTTAGTTTAAGTTTCAAACTTATAAATGTTTTAAATACGAGTATATCAATTTTTAATATCAATAAACAAAATCGATTGCCGAATGCATTTTTGAATATCGTTTAATAATTGCTGCATCTATAGTCTATTTTTCATTACTTGTCCGATTTGCTAACAATACCCGGAACGATAATCGATAATTTTCGATATATCGATATATTTCATTATAAAAATGATTCAGTTCGACAATTTCTCATTTCTAACTCTTATGTGTGGTTAGAAACACACCATTTTTTTCTGCTAAATAAGACAAATAAAGAAAAATAGACTATATTTGACTAATTGTTTGTTTGTTTATAATTACCAGGACAACGTTTGTATGAAGAAAACATGATTGAAAAATCATACGGAAATGTTGTTCGATAATAAAACAATTTGGGTTAAAAAATCTCCATATAAAATGTGAGTAATTTTTAATTAGGACGTCTGCGCGAAGCCGGGTGTTGCAGCTAGGTTGTATAAAAAATGTACACTTTTTGTATTATATATTTTTATTCGCACAATTTACTCCGAGCCATAACAAGCGGAAACTGATAACAAAGAGTTGGTTATAAAGGAGGAAAATAAATATGAGTTCCGGTACTCCTTCTAGGTCATACGTTCCTTTTGTCTCTGATTGCTTTGTGAAAGTGCACGTAGCAACGTTTACCACGAGTATTTTTATTTTCCATATATTACTCGATATTACGTATTCCTTGAATGAGTACAGAAAAATAGGACTGCGAATTAAACCTTTTTTCCAAGTATGAATTTATCTCTTCAAGTAAATAAAATTGATTCTGTTAGTAATTTTAAATTAACAACTTTTAACTAAATGTATATAAAAGTACACTGTACTACCATCAAAAACGATTTTTTTTTTAATTTTTGTCTGTCTGTCGTTCTGTTTGTTTCGGCTAGTTTCCGAAACGGCTGGACCGATTTTGACGGGACTTTCACTCACAGATAGCTAATGTCAGAAGGAATTTAGGCTACTTTTATTATAATTTTTATTTATTTTAATTGATTAATAAAAAAGAGGGTTACGCGATAATTTTTTCCTGTAATTAACGCGGTTGAAACCGCGAGGCACAGCAGAGTTTATACATTCAAAGGAAAAATATCACTCGTTGACTCATTCACTTATTCGATTACTCATTGTGTAATCTCTGCAACTAAAATGCTTATAAAGTAGAAGACTTGATTTGTAGTTTTTTTATGTTGTAAAGATCAACTATAAAAGTGCGGGACTCGAAATTACACGGTATCTACACTAATGTTACAAGGGAGTAAAATTTGTTTGTACGTTTGTATGTACCAGTTATTCATTGAAAATACTCATCCGATATAAAAAAAATATTTTTGCGCCGGATAGCCTATTTATTGAGGAAGGTGAGAGGCTGTATTTAATCACGCTACAACTCAAAGAAACGATGTATTTGTCATAAACGAGAGTAAAACCGCGAGGGGCAGTTACTTTAATAATCGAATCGAACCGAACTTTTATGATGAGATACAAGATTAGCATATAAGATGTTTGAGAAAGTGGTCGCATCTGGTCAAAGGAACGCCGGGGCGTTAAGGGAGAATTAGATGCACTGCGCGTTGGCTTTCTGCTATATACTGTTCCTTTACACATATACAAATAAATAAAATGAAAGTATCTGTTTGTAATTTCAAATTAACACCTTTTAACTAAATGCATATGAAAGTAGACACTGTACACACATACATCAAAATCACATTTTTTTTTAATTTCTTGTCTGTCTTTATGTCCGTTGGTTTGTCTGTCTATCTGTTTGTATTTACTAATCTTCAGAAAAGGCTGGACCGATTTTGACGGGACTTTCACTCACAGATAACTAATGTTATAAGAAGTAACTTTGTCTAAATTTGTTTAAACGAAATATTTTCTTCATTAATAAACTAAAAAATAAAAAAAATACTTACGCGAATACAAAAGTGCAACCGATGAAATATAGGACAGTATCCGATTAAAGAAGGGAAGGTAAACATCATATAAATATAACTTTTACTCAAATTAACGCGGCTGAAACTGAAATATATATTTTGGTTGAGAGCCGAGCCTTATTTGGTTGGATTTTCAGAAAGTTTCTACCTAATACCTTCGCATTCATTTTTTTGCTAAAAATTCATCTTCTGTTAAGTAGAAGGATATTGATTATCTTTACCCCCAAACATGATGTACAGTATAAACATTTAAGCACATTAAAACACTGTTGCTTGTCTGGATTTGAACTATCAACCTTATCCATCGAAACCACCTGTTTTGATTACTGGTTCATTGAAGAGTTCATTAATGGCTTGTATAAATTATGGTTAAGTATATATAAAAAGAAAAGTATTTGTAATAATATTTATTATTTTGTAAATGTGTTTTACGTGTATAAGTTATTATAGTTATGTAAAGCCATAAATTGATAAAATGCAATAGTAATAAAATTGTTATTACATAGATGAGCAATGATATATATTATTAAAAAGTGTAAACTTTTCTAACTATTGAGGAAAATAAAAAATATGGATTACAAAGATCTCCCATACAGAATCAATTAGTCTTAATTAGTATACAAAGTGCAAGCAGCTGGTATATTAATACGTGATGCAAAAATGTTGTACCCCTATTGACGCAAAATTGTGCAGAGAAGTGCTCAATGCTTTTTTTAATATGTATAAAAATAGATAAACTCAATAAAAAACGTAACGCACACTTATGTATTTGACACACTGACGCATATATACCTATTCTATTATTTATGTTCGAACTTATAATTTAAATTGACTATGGTCGAATTTCGATTACTATTATAGTTAAATAGCAGCAAATTTAAAACTCTTCACGTTTAGTTTTTGACCGCAGTTGCCACGAAACCGTCAAAGGGAATTTTAATTCTGTATCGCTGTCCCATTCGGTATCCTTTACGGGTATTAGGAAGGTTTGCAGTTTGTCAAAGGTTTGAAAATAGAATGGTATTATTATTGCGGTCCACGAACTCTTTGAAGGATTTGATAGGGATTTATAATTTTAATATCTTTTTTAGTATCAATTTTAGTATAACTTGATCGTGAAAATCTAAAAAATACAATGCAGTTATAGTATTTTACTATTTAAGAAAGAAAGAAAGTTTTTATTTAGGACAAACACTGCAGCCATAAATGTAGAAAGTAAAATTAATCACATAAAAAAAAATGTATATAAGAATATAATTTAGTATATTATACATAAATATCAGTATTTTAGCGATGACTACACATTAAAATAAAACTATTTTAAACTAATTAATATCGCGTATATTAATTATTTATTTTTATGATACTAAAGTTTTGAAAACTTTATAGCAATCGCGCCCATAATCGGTAGACTGAAATAACACAATTGTGTCAAGAATTAAAAGTTTATATTCGATTACTGCCGGTCCGATGAAATGTTCTCAAGAAATAGATTGTCGGTATTTTTTTTTATTTTGAAATGTATATTATACACTAGCTGTTACTAACGACTATGTACACGCGATATTGATTATTACTCGTTATAACAACCGAAACCAAAAGCTATTCATACTCTACAAATTAGTATAATGGGCACACCGTTGTAGAGCACGTAAAGGTTTACTAGCCCACTAGTTTAGGTAGATAAAACAAATATATATACGAATATCAACATCCAAATCAATTTTCAATTAACTAATCAATAAAGTATCAAAAATATCGTGTTTTTTATTTCACAATAGACTTAAAAGAACGAAGTAGGTACCTACTAACAAGTGTAATGTGTATTCTTCTTAAACTGAAAAGGACTAAGTCTTTGTTTTTGAGTTTTGAAATATGTGTGTAGTTTAGTTATGATTTAAATATCTTGTTTTCATTTTAAGAGCACATAAATATTGATTTTCAACTGACTGAACAAAAGAAGAACATTATATTTTTTTCATTTAAAGGTTCACTTTTACTCCATGGAAAGTCCCAAGTATGCACATCAAAGTAAACTAAATTAAGTATATTTTGAAGTCGGTTCCTTTTTTTTAAGTGTTAGTAATTTCAAAAATAATCATAAAAATACTCTAAACTTTTTACTGAGATGTGTTTTTTTTTATCAAAGCATCATAGGGTCAGATACATTTTATGAGAAAACCGTCTTTCAAGAATAAAAAAAGCCGTATTTTCTTGATTAAGAAGGGGCTTGAGATGCACCTTATTGAATTAGCTCGTTTGATGTCCGTTAGAGAGGCAATAGCAGGCGTGCAATAAAAGGGCCAGTTTTAAACGCCTTCACAGGGTCCCGTTGAAACGTTAAATTTATAATAAATTAAATTTACATTCTTACATTTTTTTAGCTTATGTGTTTTTTTGAAGATAAAATATTTTTAATAAAAGTTCATGGAAAACCAATGTATATAATATATATTGCATTTCATGCAGTATAGTAATTATTGATGTGTGAATAAAGACAACCTTTTTTGTTCCTGTTACAAAAACGAACAATTACCTGTATACTGTATATATAATTTTGATAATTACATTTGTCAATTTTATTCTAGTAACTGCTATGAAACAACTACATTATACCTCGTTTCACGTAAGTGTGCCGGTCTGAACACGAGGCGAGTTCGAACTTGCGCATGGTACCGTCGAGTAAACAAGACTTAAAAATCGAATGTATATTATATGAATGGTACATAAATAATTATGATAAGATTAAAAAATCTTATCAAATATTTTTAAACGTTATATAACATTTATAATCTATTTGTCTTTATTTGACTTACTTTATAAATATACGCATCCCAGAAGAAAAAATCAAGTCTCTTCGAAGAATTTCGCTTATTCAGTATTGATATTTTCAAATATTTTGAGTTCACACATTCGGTATGAATTGAACTAAAAACTACTACAGAATAATTGAATAATGATTAAACGCATATATTTGACATAATTATATAATTATATAAGAAGTATTTCATAATTAAAATTAAAGAAATGTCAATGTTAAAATTAAAGAAAAATCAAACTGAATAAGGTAAGGCTCCTTACGGAACCCTGAAACACGTTATTCTTAAAAGCCGCCTAGTTAAGACGGAGGAAATTTGGAAAGTTAAGTAAGTGGAGTGAAACGAGCGATAATGTCTGTAGGTAGCGCCAGTAATTTTCCAATATTCGACTTGAAGAGCGACTCACGTCGTTACGTTGATTAGAATTGATTACTTTTAGATGAAACGTTTAAAATAATCGTCGTTTTAACGTATTATATATTATTATGTACAACTTTGGCGTATACTATGAATATTATAATGTACTTTTTGTAGTTTTTTTTTATTTTGAAATATATATATAATTTTTATATAAATAATTTAATTTGATAATTATTAGAGATAGTATCAGATGGTGCAATAATACAAGCTGTGTTTTTTTTTCCTAAAACAATGGATTCCTGGTTCAGATATTTAGTTTTTTATCAAAAAACTAAGTAGATGTGCAGTTTTAGTTTTCATAAAAATCTGCCGGCTATCTCCATTTCTTATTTTTCGCTACTCCATATAGGCTTACATTTGGTCAATCCGTCCATCTAAGAAAATCATCCTGTATCTACTATCTTTTACTCATCTACATTATGTTTAAAATAATATATACCTAGTCACTGATATTGGACTCTTTAAAACTACATGAAAACTCTTTATAATTTTTTACCGAAACGTTTTGCGGAAAAAAAATTTATGTACGTTTTTACAAGCTTTGTATGAATTCCATCGAGAGTTAGTTACACTTTAGGAAACAAAAATCTTAAAAAGTTAAAATCTTAATTTGCTGCCTTACTAGAAAAGATTTAAACGTTGTTAAACGCATGTGTTAATAAATCCGTACTACAAATCCGCGTCTAAGAACGGTTTTCAGTTTGACGTGCTTTACGTCACGCTTAACAGATGTCTGAAGCTTATATTAGCTGTCAAATATAACGTGTGACATTATATTAATAAGTTTTTCATGATTTTACTATCTGTTTAGCATTTTTTAAACACTGTTTAGCTAGAGACGTGTTGAACACCGTTTTATTGCGTCTTTTGTAGTATGGCAGTTAGATACTTAATATAGAGTTAGCTTATATCGATAAAGATAACTGAGTAGCTGCCAATAATATACATTAAAATCTTTTACACATGTATCCTTCTTTTATTTATAGTGCCTTTCTTGTGTAAAGCTCGTTTTTATATTGTAGCAATTGTTACTACGATGTAATTATATTTTCTTTTGCTGATTTTTAATCTGAATTGTGGTAATGAAATCACGTGATCGAAGCCACGGGTAGCCACTTGTGTGACGCTAGTATAAAAACAAAAGGTTTCCATTCTTGTCCTTTTATAACACAAAGAACAACAAAAACCCACTCGGTCAAGTTAATACAATCGAACAGAACAATAGTGTCATTATGAAATTACCGTCACAAGCATCCCGTCCAATCCCCGACGTCCATTAGGAAATTAATCAACAAAACAACTGATGTTAACGCATCTGGCAACTAATCAGAAACACAAATCTAGAGGCGCAGCACTCGTACAAACAGAACCGATGTGGGACAAACACACAAACAATGAAACGCCGCAATGCAGGCGAACGTCCAGCAATTAGTAATCCCGTGTACATAATTTGTTTTAGATACCACGTGATTTTTAGGTGTCGTATACGCGAACGGCCATTTTGTTTTGAAATGTAGTGATTACGTCTTTAAAGGAGCTTGATATCGTTCAAACTGTGTGGATCCATCAACATAGAATATAGACAGGTCAGACCCGTGAAATCTAAGTTATTGCATCACTTAACTATAGGGCTGGATTTATCCTCAGTTATGTCCTAGGCACAGTTTAAAATACCGCCTATAACAATTTAAAAATAAGTATTTAAAATAAAGAAAAAAGTTTAGTAGAGTATATTAATTTTTAATTGAAATTTTATCGTCCTAGAAATTTTCCGCACTGGCTACTAGCCCCTAGTGCCCTATAGTAAATCCAGCGCTGCTTAGGTATGTTCTTTAATTAAAATTAGAAACAAATTATGGGTTCTTCATATTTATTATAATCCTCTGTTTCACCACCTTCAACATTTATTTTCGCAACAAAAGTACCCAAGTAAAGCGTCGTTCTCCAAGGTAAAATTTATATCTATACTAAAATTCATTGAAATACAGCGATTGTGCGTTAAACGTAATAAACAAACAAACGGATAGACACAGAGTTATTTCTTTTCTATTGAGTTTCATTATTATATCTTTAAATTATACTAGGTGAGCTGTGCGAATACTTTGCTACCGTTAGTAAATATTTACTACGGTATAATTTTAAACTGTATTATTTTAATGAAAACATTACTTTTGAGATATGTCATAACATATAATTTTTATACTATTCATATGTACTCTTTATTTAAAGTATTATTTGTCAGTTTAGATACAGTCCTTTGCTACAATAAAAAAAATAAAAGCCATCAAATCTAAATGATGAAATTGACTTATGAAAAAGTGTTAAATATTAAACAAATAGGTGAAAATGGGCATCCCACAGATATGTACATAATTTTCGTCTTTAGAGCGAAAAATGATCTTTAAAATGGCGTATCAAACACTAATTATGATGCATGATGATGAAAGATACCAACAAAAATAAACCTTGCGAAATAATTATTTATTATAAATAAAGTAAGCCTGTGAAGATCCCACCGCTAGCAAAGGCTGCTTTCCTATTAAGAAGAAGGTTTAGAGCTAAATCCATTACGCTGGTCAACTGCGAGTTTATCGGAAATACTACAACAATTACAAATCTGAATTTCTCCCGGTAGTTTTCCTCACTATGATTTCCTTCGACGCCCAGCACAAGATGAATTTCAACACAAATTTAGTACTTGGAAACTCAGCGGTGCCAGCCGTGGTTTGAACACGCGATCATCATTTGAGATCGACGTGTTCTATAATAAGTACAGATTGATAAATATATCATACATGACAGACGCGTTGGCGCAATGGTCACTGCAACTGACTAAAGCGCTAACGGTCGCGGGTTCGATCCCCGCTCACGGCAAACGTGTGTATTGGCCATACGGATGTTTGTCGTGGTCTGGGTGTTGTGAGTGTTTCCGGAACCCCGACACAAGGTCATAAGATCTTAATGGGGGCCGTTGAGTGTGATGCGTTATTATTATTATTATACATAATATGTCCTTGTTTCATCTCATATCAGTCTAATTTGACAGATTTACATACATATCTATGTCTAAGTGTTACAGTACACAAATAATAAATTTTAAGTACATATTAAAAAGTCCTTAATAGCTAAAGCATATTATTCTGTTCAAGATGATAAAGATGTTTGGATTTAGTATAAATTGGATTCACCCAGGGTATTTAAAACTCATAAATGTATGCACCTATTGTAAAACTTTTTAAAGAGTAACTATCGAGCTTTTTGCCGGTTCGGTAGAATTTACATTCCGAACTGGTGGTAAAATTATTAAATTAATTTTTTGTTTTCTCTTTTGTTTCTATATTGACTATTCAAAAGGGCTTGTAAAAACCTACTTAAATAAAGTATATTTTGATTTCAAGAGTAACTTACAAATATAATTCTCATCCAACAATAAAATAATTCTAAGCCTTTCTACTACAATTTTAAAATAAAGTACAAAATCATTATTATCGTCTATAGTTATCTACTCATAGTCATTGCGTTGTTTCAACATTGTTCGTTCGTTGCTTTTTGCTAATCAGGAATCTAGCGGTAGCGGCGGTCTGAATTATTGCAAGTGCATGCAAATAGCACTGTAATCTAGATGCGGATCGACGTTTAAGCATTAATTACCATCAAGATTCGTTCAGCCCCTTCTGGGTTATAAAGCGTTTCGTTCAATGAAACGTATTTTCTCTATGTATTTATATTAAACGATCCTATTCGTTTATATTATAGTAGCAACGCAAAAATGTTCTGTTTGTTCGTCGGTATATCTGTCCCTTTGTCCATTCGTTCGTTACCGGGCTGTATCTCACAAATAATAAAAACCGGTCAAGTGTGAGTCAAATTCCCACAAGATGGTTATTTATATTGTTATTATTATATTATAAATAGGTAGTTTAATTTTTCATTGTGCATTATTATTCGTTTATTGTAGGTACATATTTATTACTTGTGAAATTGATTGTTTTTAGAATAAATAAAACTAGTATTCTTAACATTATCCAAAATGTTTATTTAGGTTAATTGTAAATAGGTAGGTAGATAGATACTTTAGGTAATTAAGATTAATATATTTTGGTTATGCGTATGAATCAGAATAGTTTAAAATGCGAAATTTTAAAATAGTAATGTAATCAAAACAATGATCATAATTGCAATTCGTCACGTGGATGACGCATTAAAAGGGTTAAAAAACTATGCCTTTTAAAGGGGTTTCTAAGCGCTTGACTAATGACACATACACAAAACCAAAAAAAAAAATTAAAATAATTTTTAATTTAGGTGTATACCTTTTCTTTTAAAATAATTCGAAAGATAAATAGCTTTGAATAATTTAGTTATTACTTATTTTTTATGTAATTATTATAATAAAACAAATAAAAAAAATTAATTATTTTGTTCATGTTATTTATTATCAATCAAAATATTATCAATTAAAAAATTGAAAATTTATGGTGATGAAAAAAAATCACGCAGTGGTAATTTTTAATGTATTTGAATCGAACATAACATAATATTGTGGATGTAAAAAAATGATATTTTTTTTAGAATTTTTTAATAAAAATCAATTTTATTTAAAAAAAACTGTCTTCACGTTACACAGAGTATTAAAAACAATAATGTAGATACTCTCTATAAACTGTAGTTAATTTTCATATTCGGTAATGACACGATACTCTATATTTGATCGAATCCACGTGCGTCCCGGGAGTAATATTGCAGTAATTTTCTTGATCATTGACGGGGAAAATATGAATACTGGCAATAGTTCAAAGAGTTAGAATTAACTAGATTACACTGAAATATGTAGATTACACATAAATAGTAGTTGATGAGATCGTTTTAATTATGCGTTATCACAGAACTGTGGTTATTACTTTGACTATACTCCTTTATCAAACTTTGTATGTTTGTCTATACTAGTTGTGCTCTTCGGTTCCACCGCGATAATCAAAGGAACAATTATAATTTAACGTAATGTTTTCTTTCCCTTCTTGAATCGGATCTTGTTCACTATTTCATTGGTTTTAATTTCGTTTTCGCATATTCCTCATTTTTATTTATTAATTACAATAAATATTTTTCTAATAAAGGTAGCCTAAGCTACTCCTTATAAAATTACCTATCAGTGACTGAAAGTCTCGTTAAAATCGGTCCAGCCATTTTGGAAATTACAGCCGGAACAAACTGATAGACAAAAATTTTAAAAATTCAGTTTTAGATACAGATAAAGTTTGTTTGTTTGTTTCAATCTTCTACTCTACCAGTCTAATATGTGATTTTTTTGGTTAAGATAACTGTTTATAGACAAATGCTGTACAAAGTTACGTACACATTTTATATATTACATATACATACCTTTATAATTAAAACGCTAAACAAAAGAGAAAGAGACTCAAGCTAAGAGGCTTAGCATTGATCAGTGGCGTGACAGATTTTTTAGATAGGGTAGGCAGAAAAGTTGATGAATGAAGAAAATGATTGGAATGGTGTTCTACCTAGAATACCAGTAAACATAGATGTAGTGAAAGCAATTACTATGGACGAGGTTAAAATAGCTGTACAAGGTTTGAAGAACGGTAAAGCGGTTGGACCAGACGGAATTCCAGCCGAGGCGTGGAAGGTTTTAAAAGTGGATGAATGGAGGTGGTTAAGTTTATTCTTCAACAAGTTGTTACAAGAGGAGGCGATCCCGGAGGAATGGTGTAACAGTACACTGATACCCATTATTAAAAACAAGGGTGATGTACAAAACTGTAACAACTATAGAGGAATTAAGCTTATGTCACATAGTATGAAAATTTGGGAGAAGGTGGTAGAAAGACGAATGAGAGAAGAGAGTGAGGTATCACAGAACCAATTTGGGTTCATGCCCGTGGAACAACGGACGCCATATTCGCATTGCGCCAACTTTGTGAAAAATACAGGAGAGCACACAGAAACCTGCATATGGTGTTTGTTGACCTAGAGAAGGCATATGATAGGGTACCCCGTGAGGTTCTATGGTGGGCTATGAAAGAGAAAGGAGTGCCTGGGAAGTACGTGCAACTGGTGCGTGCCATGTATGAAAGAGCGAATACTCATGTCCGTTCCGAGGCTGGAGTAACCGACAAGTTCAGTGTGGCTGTGGGCTTACATCAGGGATCGGCTTTAAGCCCTTATTTGTTCCTCTTGGTAATGGACGCATTGACTGCGGACATACAGGAGGAGGCACCCTGGTGTATGCTGTTTGCCGACGACATTGTACTTGTTGGAGAAAATGCGTCGGAGGTCCAGAGCAGACTGGAAAAATGGCAGGATAAACTGGAGAGTGTCGGACTAAAGATCAGCAAAACCAAAACGGAGCACCTGTTCTGCGATTTTGGTAGCACATCCAGTTTTTCCTCTATTGCCTTAGATGGTGTATCCCTTCCAGTCTGCTCCGATTTTCGTTATCTTGGATCTTTGATCCAAAACGATGGCGATGTTGACCGGGATGTGAAAAATAGAATAAATGCGGAATGGATGAAATGGCGACAGGTCACAGGAATAACCTGCGACCCACGAATGCCGATGAAAAGAGAGTGCATACGGCGGAGATGCGAATGTTGAGATGGATGTGTGGAGTGACTAGAATTGATAAAGTACGAAATGAGCATGTCAGAGGCAGTCTAAAAGTGACTCCAGTAAAAGATAAGTTGATGAGTAATAGATTAGCGTGGTATGGGCATGTTATGAGGAGGGATGAATGCCACGTGACAAGAAGAGTGCTAGATATGACTGTGGACGGTTATATTACTCGAGGTAGACCAAAGAAAAGATGGATGGAATGCGTAAAAGGTGACATGAGTAAGAAAGGAGTGAGTGTTGAGATGACGGCTGATAGGAAGGAATGGAAGAAAAGAACATGTTGTGCCGACCCCACATTAAGTGGGACCAGGGCAAGAAGAAGAAGAAGGCAGAATATTTTGAAAGTATACTTACCAAAAATATACACTGCATGTTTGTTTAGGTATTTGTAAAATTAATAATATTTACAGCAAAAATGGTCGTATGTTAAGCGTGTACGGAAATACACAGAATTTTTTAAGACTTTTTAATTTAATTATTTGTAAATTAAATCTACACGTCTATATTTCAGTAAGATTGATATGAATCATAATTTTTTTTTTTAATTTACGATTGATATTACCTTTAGTTCATATTAATTGCAAATCAATCACTTAGTCTCGATCACTTTTATCATCACTGAAAGATAGTTTTAAAAACTCAATACTTTTTATTTTCTGTACACACACAACACTTGAAAACTTTTACACATCACAATTTCTATTTATCTCACTATTTTCAAAGTTAAATGCCTTAGACTACAAAACGAATACAAACAATAATAATGGCTACTTCTAAGGACTCGCGCCCGAAGACAAAAAAATATGCAACCAAAATTAACAGTCCTTTAATTATGCGGTAATCAAATGAAATAAAAAACTTTTCAAAGTAGTCGCATTACCTTCTTCGGCAATTTTCCTAATTCATTGTCTAATACCGTGAAAAAGACAATGCCTTTTTTCTCTTTGTGTGCGTAATATTATCAAATATTTATAAGAACGCACACATAAATACATTAGCATGACTACGAGTCCGTCACGCTGCAAATACTCACGCAATAAGACATAATTAGTTTGTGTCTAGTAGCGCAAGTGTGCAGCGCAAGAAAAACAAACACAGGAATTATCGAAGATACATCATGCTACCACCGATTGATCGATGGCGTTAGTGGTATAATATTAAACATCAATATTAAATATTTAAATAAAATGCTGTTTTACTTGTGTATGATGTAAATAAATAAATAAAATAATGCAATATACATTTATCTGAGTTACCAAGGGTAGGCAGTGTCTTTTTGTCTTTATGAACCGCACGCCACTGGATTTGATATAATTCTTTTGATTAAAATTTCTATGTTAAAAGAATAATACAGTAGTGTAAGTGATCTAAACTTGTAAAGATTTAAGTTTTTAAAACCATTCATTTTATCACCAAAACTAGCTGTCCAATCGATTTTATGATTTATATTTTTTTTAGTTTACTATTTTATTACTAGATGGCGCTAATAGTACATTGAATCTCGCTATCGTTTGGTTTGGTCAAAGGTATATAGTCTTAGTATGGAAAATAAATAAATATATATACGTTCCGGTAAGAGTGTTTCATTCAACCCATAAGTTTAAAATCGTAATTTTTGGCACTAAGAACAAAGTAAAAGTTATAAAAGATTGAACGTTGACACGTGGAGTGCAACGTACATTGTACCGTATGTTTCAAACTTTGCGTTCTTTCAATGGCTATATATTTGGAAAAGAGCCAATGATTCGGCGTGGCATTCTTTATTTGTTATTCTGGCGTTAACGTTCATAGGTACCGACAACAATTTGATAGGAAATATAATAAACTAGGTTTTGATCGCAGCTTCGCTAACGTTATTGTAGATTTGTTTTAAAATATACGCACATATTCATAAAATATTCAAAATAAGGTATCTTTAAAATTGTATCAGATTTATTTTTCAAAGGTGATTACTTCGCATATGGAAAAATCTTTTTATTTTTAACCGACTTCCAAAAAAGGGGGAGGTTCTCAATTCGTCGGGGACTTTTTCTATGGATGTTCACCGATTACTCTGTCGTTTGTTGCCAGTTGAAAACACGTAAAAGGCTTTACTTGACACTGACTTCGAATGTTTTACTTGGCACCAACTTCAAAATGTGGTAGAAAATATTTATTGTTTTTTGCCTTTTAGTTTATTTGTACCTATTAAATTCGTTTTTGAAGTCAAAGTTCATTTTTATTTAAAAAATGTTATATTGGTATAGATAATTACACATAAAGGCAGAATAAATTATAAAATTAAATTGGTTAGTTAGCAGTAGTTATCGCAGGCTGCTACGTGAAAAGTCGTAGGTTAACCAATGACGAAGTTTTTTGTTATTTGACAGTAATAAAGAGACGAAATGAACATAGGCTGGCAATGCATCCGCAACGTCCCTGATATTGCAGATGTCCATGAGCGATAGTGACCTCCTAACATGAGGTTGTACTATTTGCTCGTTTGCTCCCTTTTATATATGTATTTCGTTAATGCGTCCCATATTTAACATTATTAAAATAAATTGAAGTCATCTAAACTAAATAAGTACGGAAAAAGTTTTCTTAATATTTTGAATTTAAAGTGGGTTTTATATTTTACAATTTATACAATAGTCTTATATATTTCAAAACTTATTAGTAGATAATAAAATATTATACTAATCTGTGTTTAATTTCCTTTTTTATTTATCAAAATATAATAAAAAAGATAGATATAATACTCATTGAAACAAATTTATTAAGAATAGGTTAGACATCTTTAGACGGCATTTTCTCAAAATTCCGTGTGGCATAGTATTGCTTCTCAGCGTCCATATATAAAAAAAGACATGGAAGGTACTTTTTTGATTAAAATTCATTTTAAATTAAACATCTTGAGGAAACGTAATATCGATTCAAACCGTTAAGTAGAACAACGTGGTAGACTAAACTTCGAATTATTTTCATTACCAATACCTATCGCGCTGTTACTTTTAGGCCAGAATTACACTTGTCATCTTCGGACTTTTATAAAATATAATTGCTTTGAACCTGAAATAATTTACTGTAAGTGCCTTATTTTTATAGTTTACAGTTTTTGTGGTAAGATAAGGTTACCTAGATAACTAGATTATAGAATTGTTTCGTATCAATCACGAGAGTAAACTTTATAAAAGTATTTCTCATCTTAAACAGAACATGATAAACAGAGCAGCATCAGGCTTAACGGCAACTTAAAACAAATTAAGTAACATTTGAGAGTTTGATGCTTCATGTCTTGAAAAGATTGGCATCATACAAGCCATGTGCTTCGAATAGTTCAAAGCGACGTTCATTATCTGTGACTGAATCATTGAAGCGGCGGTTCCAGCATTTACGAATTCAACGCTTCACTTGTCGAAGTCAAACGGAAGGACATTTTGTATGGTACACCGGATTTATATGCTGAATGTTTGAACGTTTTGTTTCATTTTAAAAACAAAACTTTTGTTTAAGCAATTTCGTTTTCTAAATACTTATTTCAGTTATTTTGATTTTATAACCAAACTACTAAACTGATTTTGATAAAATCTGGACGTGTAACCTTTCAAATAAAAAAAAACTATTAAGCAAATCAATCTAAGCGTTTTCGAGTAATTTGTAAACATACATAAAAATAGTCCCCGACGAATTGAGCGCCTCCTCTTTTTTTGAAATTCGGTTAAAAATGATTGACGTCGGTGAAAACGTGTCTATTTATATTATTATTCTGAAACAACTAAAAATATTAAGCAAAGTCAAACATTCTCATCAAAAAGGACGACAATTAGCTTTCAACTTAATATCTATCGCATTCAAAACCACAGACGTCAAAACGAGACTGTCATTGCACTGTAGGTATATAATTGATGTACCATGCAATGAAAACCCTAAATAGGGAAGCCGCAAAAGAGTTTGAGGGCTCGTAATTAGCAAATAAGAAGAAATGTAACATTTTATATCCCTTGTGCGTACTTGCACTTTGAATTACCTTTTAATTTTTATTTCGTATTAACTCTTGACTTTTTGTTTAGTCTTTGCATTATTTAGAGTCTAGGTAAATATTGGAAGTATTTTTAATACATAATCTTTATATTCATAATAAAAATATACAGCTTATGTTATTATAGAGTGAAGAAGATATCTTATTGAAATAAGTAGTTTTGTCCATTAATAAAATTTGTACTTTATTTTTATATACAAGATAGCACATGAAATGTTGTTTCATTTATCTAAATTGTGGATATACATAGCCTATAGTCATCGGGTTTTAATTATTTTTTTTATTATACTTTTAGTCTTTTCACTTTCAATATTTTGGTTATTTATTCTCGTATCAAGATAAAGCATATTATTCGAAAAGATCAGCCCACATAGCAAACTTATACGAACTAGCGGTCACCTAGTGGCCGGAATCCGACCTTGGTTCATAAAATTTTGAACAGTTTTCAAGATTGACCACAGATAATCAATTCTCAACTTGACCACAGACTTTAACAATAAACAAATGACCATGAAGTGTGTTATGTCTTTTTAAAATATTTAATGTATTTTTTATGCTTAATTAAAAAAAAATATTAGCATTACTCGCTTCTTCTCTATATAAACTATAAGTGTGTAACAAATTTCATACTCCTCCGTCCACGTGTATAAAGTTTTTGCTTCACGTTTCAATATATAGATTACGGATTAGATATATAATTACGAGTAAAAAGAATGTAATTTGTTCTTTTTGACATATTCACACGCCACTGGCTGAGATCACAGGGTCTCATTAGAGAGCGCGTGTCGCGACGTGTGTAGGGGCCTTAATTGATTATAATAACGCCTGATCTCACCCGTCCATAGTTTTACAAGGGTGACATTACGTCCTAATGGCTTGTGGGCTATTGTTTTCAACGCATTGAAATAAAATTCTTTTGTATTTTAAAAAATGCTTTTAAATGCATCTGCCGTTGGTACGGAATCGTTAATTGTTAATTGGTTCATGTATTTCGCTTTCAATAGTCAGTTATGTTGAGTGTTTAAGTATTCAAAATTAAACGACACTAATATATATATGAATATATATAACTCACAGCTGACTGACTGACACAGTGATCTATCAACGCACAGCCCAAACCACTGGACGGATTGGGCTGAAATTTGGCATGCAGATAATTGTTATGACGTATGCATTAGCTAAGAAAACATTTTGATTAAATCTACCACCAAGGGGATAAAATAGGCGATGTAAGTTTGTATAAAAATTTGTCAATTTTAAATCGATTGGACTAACACGTTGCATGCATAAAGCTACTATGACGTAGGTATCAGACATCGACGAAGTCGCGAGCATCAGCTAGTATAATACATAATAGCAAATATATTGGCGCGCATCTAATGTGTGTTGATTTCCTAATAGCATATCAAAAATAAATTGTAATAAAATTCCATTGCGTATGAATAATTTTAAAGGAGTACCTTTCGATGTCTTTTCCGATTCTTCTTGGTAGAGACTACATTCCGACCCAGTGATAAAAAAATCGAAAAGGTAAAAATATATAATCAATTGACCTGTGACTGACAGGACAGTATGCAAGTGCTTTAAAAAACCTATTTGAATACAGTTTATTTAGAATTTGAATTTGAATTTATTTTTAACTACTGCAACGAAAACATTTTTTTATTGAATATAATAATTGAAAGACTTACTACTTGTCGTAGTATTTTATATTTCAGGATCCCTCTAAACTTGATCAATTAATTTTCACAGATTCACTAAAACGAACTTAATAATTACATTTAAAGTAGAAAAACATTTATATCTTAATACACGTACTGAAAAGTAAGCTCCATAAATACTAATCATCAAAAATATAAAATTAATAGCAAAATATTTTTATTTATTTTAGCGATTATCATTTATAAATGAAATAATACTCTAAGTTACTGAACGTAAACCCTTTGTATCGTGTTATCCATGTCTTCTAAGCCAAATAAGTAGGATTATAATGTTTTAGGATGCAAATCGTATAGCGAAATAAATAATTTATAGCAACAGTAAGGTCGTTTTCGCATTCCGCGGTCCGCAGCGATCCTACCGTGGAAAATAGGATTTTCATCATACTCGAATCTGGCTAGCCATCTGTGCCCAAATCTTATTTGCGACACACCGCTACGATGAACGCAGGCTGATAGGCTGATGCAATTTAAGTTTTTATCTACATCTACTAATATTAAGAGGTAAAATTTGTTTGTTAGTTTGTAAGTTTCTAAGTTAGTACGCATAAGACGGCCTTCGAACACGTCGATCTCAACCAATGATAGCGGGTTTAAACCCCGGCTAACACCGCTGTGTTTTCAAGTGCTAAATTTGTGTTTAAATTCATCTCGTGCTCGGCGGTGAAGGAAAACATCGTGAGGAAACCTGCATGTGTCGGGAGTAATTCTGACACGTGCATATCCGCCAACCCGCAATGGAGCGGCGTGGTGGATTGAGCTCTAAACCTTCTCCTTAATAGGAGAGGAGGCCTTTGCTCATTACATTCACAGGCTGTTACTTTACTTTACTTTTACTTTTATGTAGAGGGTAATCTCTGAAACTAATCATCTGATTTTAATTATGTTTGTGTTGGATAGCCTGTTCATTCAGGTAGGTTATAGGCTATATTATATTATGCTACCATTCATAGGAGCGCAGCAGTCGTTATTAATGTGAGTGAAATTGCGAGGGGCAGCTACTACCGTATAAAATGTGTTATGCCATTATAAGTTGATAGTAAAACTTTTAAAAGAAAAAAGTTTTTCATTTCTTTTAATATATTTAAGTATCGTTATAAACTAAGGTAAGTTATAAACATTTCGATCTAACAAAACCGAAGGGGTCGTCCGTATGTACGTGGTATTATAGAGGTCGTTAAAATTCAATTGTTAGTGGCCGCCCTGCCGGGTCCATCGGCCCCTTGTAGATGTAATAACTCCATTGAGACTGCATAATTGCAAATCATTTGCGGGTTTTTTGTCCTTAAGGGGCAGGGCGTAGCGTGAAATTATGATATGGAGACCTCAAGAGGAATTAAATTGTTCTGAGGCTGATAGCTTGGCTAATAGAAGATGGAAATAAGGTCGTTGGAGAATCTTTTTTTCTTCTTTTGTTATGTAGTAAGTAGGATAAGGCTGTATTGTGTGAAGGTATCTTCATTTAAGCTTTCAATTCTTCGCTCTATTATGATTTTAAAAAGTTCAGTGACATTCTGAAAGGAGATAAATTATTTTCTGTAACTTCAATAATAAAACTGCGGTGTGCAGTTAGTTTACTGTAAAAAGAAGAAGGTATACATCACAAACTCATGTTGTTCTGTATTAATTACACGGTTATTACGCGGATTTACTACAACGAAAAAATAATTTTTATTTCTGTCACAGAAGTAAAATCATCAATCCGCTGCACCCAAACCCGAATATTTTTTTTAATAACACTAATCTAAAATTGATTGTAGCAGCTCAATCCATTTATGAATATTTTGATTCAATTTTGTTATGAATGAAAAATACATTCAATGTATCAGTAATGAATAATTGGAATAAATCCATACAAATGTAGACGGTGATGAAATAATTTTCTCAATCGTACCGCACCCCCTGCGTGTCCAATAAAACCGACTATATTTTCGTTTAACTGCCATCATTCCATCCTAATCATTAAATTGCTATAGATTATATACACCTACCTATATCTTTGTCTTTGTGTTTATGACAAAGTTACGATTAAATAAAAGAGTTTAGATTTTTCTGTTAATTATTGAAGTGGATATTGTCGTGCTGTATGTATACTTTTAAGCCTCGACCCAAAAATTAGTATAAGGTGTTATAAATTTGACATGCATATTTTTGTGTTTGTCTGTCTGTGGCATCGTAGCTCACTAACAAATGGATAAATGCGTTTTTGTCGTTTGAAAGCTGATGTAATCTTAATGGTTTTAATATACAATTTATAAAGATCTGTTGAGACGTTTTAAGGATAGCTTTTTTCTAGGTGTTAAAAGAATCTGACCTGATCTGATCTGAAATTTACCTACCTTTGACCTGATGCAGCATCATGGAATCAGCAGGATACAAAACTCCTCACCAACTTACAGCACTTACCATGTTGAAGCAACTTAAAGTGTTCTCAAAGTAGATTGTCGAGAGTTTTTTAATTTTCAATGTTATCAAAATTTTATCCACATACCTAAAAATAAAATGCGTAACAACGTAATAAATGCACATAATATAGTAGTTACATATAAAATCCGGACGTTACACTAATCCTGTCTATTCGCACCCTTGCAAAGACTGTGAGGGAACGTTATTGTCAGGGGATTTGTTAATTCCTCTGCTTATCGTTCTCATCCTGGATTATTTAACATTTTCTGCTAACTGTTATTGATATATTTTTTTATTATTTTTTTTTTATTTAAAAATAGCTAAATACAAACAGGAGACTCTGATGTTTAATGACCAAGGATATTAATGGACGCTAATAAGCAATAATGTGTCAACCCAAAAAAAGACAAATTCGGTGATATTGACGTATTTTTAAAATGCGTCACCTATTTAATATTATTCAAAAAATTTTCAAGGTTTTATTGTCCGTGCTTTATTTTTGATATTCATTGTTTTTGTTTACGATGTATCTGTTAGTAGGTTACAGAATTGTTTTATGTCGCTCTCGACAGTAAAACTTACAAAAGTAATTCTCGCCTAATAGTACCTACGCCACAAATATTTAATATTTATAATCTATGCAAAAAATAAGTTTCTATTTGTAATATCAAATTAACAGATTTTAACTAAATATTCATTATAGTATGCACGGTACTTACATACAAAACACAATTTTAAAAATTTGGCCTATCTGTCAAAATTTCAGTCTCTCTGTTTGTCTGTCTATCTGTCTATGACTACTTTTATTTCAAAATTTTTATTTATTTGTAATAATAAATACAAAGAAAATAGCAAAATATATGCGAAAACTAAATTTAAACCAATAAAATATTAAACAATATTCGTTTCAAGTAGAGAATGTAAACATTATATAAATATAATTTTTCCTCAAATTACACGGGCGAAAACGCGGGGCACAGCTAATGTAATAATATCTATATTAAGGTATAAAATGTTAATATAGATTGATCATAGAACATGTAATAATTTTACAAAATAGGTTTCTACGAGTTAATTTCGGTCACGTGGTTAAGTATTCTAGCTAGGTTAAAAAATATCCATATTGAGGAGTAATTAAGTAATGTATTTAACTATGAACAATATCATGGATTCCGCTACATTTTAGCGGTCAATTTAGATGACGCTATTGTCTGTTGTTAAAGCATATATCCACAATATCTCTTTGCTACGTCGCATCGTAGTAGGATAAAAAATTAAATTGTACATTTCCAACCAATATAGCGATTCGGAACTACCCCAGTGCGTACTAAGATTGTATCTGCGTCCGTCGGGGAGCGTAATTGGCTGCGATGCCGACGAGATAACGCAGTCTGGTCTCGCAACTGATTAAATGTACATGCATATTTGGACTTTCAAATCCCATTTCATTTGCGTGTTCAATCAAGCTAGAATTTTCGACGAATTTTTTTTTTCGATTTTTAATCAAAATACTATGAAGGACTATATGTATGTATAATTATAATCTACATTAAAAAATCAATGTACGTTAGGTGGCATTACAACGTTTGCCGGGTATAGTTAATGTTACTATATACTAAAGAAAATCGATTTTATTATACAAGGTATACCCGAAGGCCTATTTTTATAAGCTTTGATTTGGTAGGTTTGTCATCGCTCGGAATAGTAAAACAATTATTAATTATTATTATTATATATTATGTATATAAGACATTGAAAAAATTCACAAGGAATATATGAATATAAAGATTGTTTTTTCATAAGTTTTTCCTATAGAACGGCTAATAAGTTAACACAACATTTATTGATTCTAAGGCGGTACGAAGTTCGCCAGTCAGTTAGTTGGTAATAAAGCATACATGACTTGTTCTATTTTATTTTACGAAACTTTGTTATCACCAAATGTGACTTTAAAATACTATTAAGCAGGCCCGCGCCGTCCATAGGTGCAAAGTCGTGCGACGCACGACGGCGCCGAGTCAAAAAGGCGCCGGGCCTATACTTAAAATTTCCAAATTTTTAATATTTACATTGGATTTCGTATTAAAAACTTTGCGGAAAAGATTACTTTGCGGATTATTGATTGACTACTACAAAAAAGGCGCATATTAGACAGTTGCACGACGGCGCCGAATAGGCTTTACCTAAAAAGTCTATTGAAACATTTCGAGAGAAGAACGTAAGTTAAGAAAGTCATTTCAAAATAAAAGGGTCTATAAAAGACATTTTTTCATAATATAAAATAAAGCTATCACATTCTGTTTTACACCTCAGGGGGCTAACGGGGAAACTACCGCTATCGTTAATTTTAAGCGATCGAGATAGAATTTATAGCGATAAGTCCAAATTATGGATGCACTTAACTTTCTGTCGATATAGACAGAAATAGAAATAATCAGAATTATAATCGAATGGTATGTAAAATGAAATATAAACATAAAAATTTTATCCTACTTTATTTATACGGAGTAATTGAAGATAAGAGAAGATACAATATAATTTACTTTACTAACTTAATTTACTATAAAGATAGAACGGCGGGGCCAAGCATTCTTAGTAAAATTTTGGAAACCCACTAAAATAGTGTGAATTTCATTGTTAGTCCTTAACCTAAAAAAACAATTTGAAAGTATACTCTTTTAAATAAAAAAAATCAAAATATGTTAAGAAGTGACGGATTTTTGAGATAATAAACATGAAATAAAAAACCATACATTACGAATGAAGAACCTTCTTCTTTTCACATATTATTACATTTAATATATTGACATTGTTAAAAATCAGTACTCATTTTCAACTTTAACAAGCTCGTCAATTGACCTATTGGTCCAAATATCTCGCCTGTTATACTCATTAGCTATCTGTTTGCTATGCAACGTCCGAAGAATGCTGACCTTCTGTGTGCCAAAATCCTTGGGCTTATAACATATCTATGGTTATATAATACAATTTCCTTACAAGAATATTTTTAACTCTATGCCAATAAAAATGAAACGACAAAATTACAAACATGTCATAAAACGGGTGAAAAAACGTGAACGTCCTACTAAAAAGTCATAAAGGAAATAGGACATGACCGGAAGCTTAAAAATCATGTAAGGAAGTAGGACGCAATAATGCCATAATTACTGTTTTTCGTTCAGCATTAAAACAGCGCTTTATGGCACAAACAATTTCGCTTACCGCTAATGGCGTCACGATGACATAGTGTTCGGATAGGTTGCTGTAATTATGGGAATCAGGGTAATTCGCCGCTTAGTACGGAAGGTTTTTGCTCGTTAGGAATCATGTGGGGTCACAGTGTAAGCGGGTTTGAAAGATACCTGGAAATACATAGGAGAAATGTTTACGTATATGCATGTACCTGTTAACAACAAACAACACTAGAGGGTATTCAACGAATGAATACAAATAAAAATTCTTGATGCATGTCTACTAGTCCTTGAGAGAGATTATGTTATTTTTAAAACTTATTTATAAGAATCTGGTTTCTTATTTTGTAACTGCAAGTGTGCTTCGAATCTAAGAATACATCTATTGTTGAAATAAGAAATAATATTATTAATAAAGAAATAATATTTTCGTAATTCTTTATTATTATAAAACTCGTGACGAGAAAAAGCTTTAACAGTGAACTGTTTTGCTAGTAAAAAGCCTTTTCGCTCATTAAAGAAATAGCAGTTTTAAAAAAGTTCTATGGCTGATATACAAAATAGCTTTTTTATTAAGTACAACACATCACAGATAAATCTAAGTTATAAATTTAAATCATTCAGTATTATAAGTTCCGCTGATACTGAGACTGGACCAATATGCTCCATTGAGTCGAGAAACGCCACGTCATCGCGGCTGAGTTTGCCGGTGAGCTCGCATGAAAGGGTTTATGGCACTGGTACTAAAGTCATGAAACTGCACAATGGACACTTTTCCTAATACTGACTATTGCCAGTTGTGAACTATTCTATTTGCATTTCATGATTCGTCGACTGTCGAAACTGTGATTGGCATTCTGATTTATCGATATTAGAATCGTGATTCTGATTCGTGAAGCTCTTGACGATTCAGTTGATGAATCAGCATCTGTATTATTTTCTAACTTTTACTTTAAGGAGCATGAATTATATCCTTAATAATTTATTGATTAGGCTCTTATTGAAAAAGATTTTTTTAAACAGCATATATACATTCCGTTACTGAACTTTCAAAAAGCCATATTTTTTTAAATATTTCTGTAATACAAAGCAATGCACTTAATAAACTACAATTGGAAATAAATACTTTTACATATCATATTCCTGGTAATAAATCTTCATATGTGTATTGTTTAGCCTGAATAAACTGGTAGAGTTTCCGAGTAACGTTTCTATAACAATAATCACGGTATAATATAATTACGCCAACCGCTCAGCGTAGAGCATCAGATCATCCGCTGAGCAAACAAAAGGACAATTAGACAACGATCCGGCACGTGAATAGCTTAATGTAGACGCAAACGCTGTTTACATTTCTCTCTTTGTTAAGAGTAAAGCAGACGAGCAGGTCAATTCGCGTTCTATTTTAAATTAATAACATAAAATGAAAAAAATTAAAAACCCCCGACTATCTACTTATTGCGACCATGTCTACGAGCTTAAACACAATACCTCTACTGTAACTTGGTAAAGCTGTGCTGCTGATCCTGGCTGCAGCATCAGACCATGAATTCCATAATTTTGCAATTCATTTGCATGCATGGATTTTTAAAATTTTAGGTCACATATATGTTTGAAAGTAAATCAAATACTTATTGCGGTTCTAAGATTCCTATCGAAGCTAAGAAAGAAGAAAAGAGCTCATGATCTTGAAATGGTTGAACCGATTTCGGTAGAACATGTCTAAAAACCATTTCTAAAAACCGTCTTTCAAATGAAAAAAACGCATCAAATCGGTTCGCCCGTTTAGGAGCTACGGTGCCACAAACAGATACATAGACAGAGTCATATAACGGTCAAACTAAAGAAACTCCTCTTTTTGCGTCGAGGGTTAATTAAAAAAGAGAAAGAGAGAAGAATAAAGTCGAATCCTTCACCTATTTCTTTACATACTTCCTATTCCTTCCTTCCTGGTATTACAAATGTTCATGAGCGATGATAATCGTTTAAAATTAGATGTTTCGCCTACTTAATTAGCCCACTATGAATCATTAAAAAATATTTTCTATGAGCGATTTTTAGCTTCTAGTAAACCCATTGAGTTTGCGCTCATTCTTGTTCTTACGATGTTAATACTTTACATTTCGCGACGATCTTAGATGTGGATAGAAAAACTATTCAATGGTTACTTGTAGGTAGACCGTTGAATATTAAAATTTCATATAATTTATTTAATTTTGTTGTAGTAGCCGCAATTAAACTATTGCTAAGGAATCTTCTTTCATTTACTATGGAACCGGTTTTGATTTAATGGCACTAAACCTGTCCTCAACGCAGATGGCGATTCAATTTCCGTTTAGCGGATTCTTTCGAAAATATAGCAATAGATTTCGCCAGGACAGCTGCGGAAGTTAGACAGTGCTAGCACTCTCTATATATTCATTTATATGTTTATCGAGTTCTAACATAAAATAGATTTAAGAAAAAAAATAAAAATTAATCCATATGGTTGGATTTGAAGTTCCTGTACGTATAAGCTATATATGGTGCTACATTTTTTTATTCATTATTGTATAATTGTGTATATTACGTGTATTTTTGTCATATAGGTACTTTGTATGTAGTTATTTTGTGTATTTTATACCTGTTATCTTATTACAATAGATATTTATAGTTTCTAACACTTATTCCCGACTTTGTCTACGTAAAACTTTGTATGTATAAATAACTCGTCGTCTAGGCGGCGTATCGAGATAAAACAGGCACTAGATTTTAAGTTAGACCAGGAGGATTATTACAATGATCTATCCCTATCATACAGCGATAGATTTTGATAGTTAATTTGTTCCGTTTAAGTATAAAAGTTAGAAATTAACAGTGATTTTCACTCGTCATATCGCATTGCGATATTAAGAGCGCACGTGTAATTGCCCTGTAGTGCAACTACAAGAATTTGATATTCACTTTCGTGCAAATGCTTTTCCGTAATGCGCGAATATAGTTCGGCCAATATCTTTTTATTATATAGTATAGATTACTCATAATGACGTATCATATTGTATGATAACGCTATGTGTGGCGCACACCTTTCACCTCGTCGTAATCAGATGGTTAAAAAAATCGTCATCTCCGCAGTGCCTTCGATAGCTCAGTTGGTAGAGCGGTGGACTGTAGCCGGAATGATTGTTATCCATAGGTCGCTGGTTCAAATCCGGCTCGAAGGATTCTTTTTTAAATATTATTTATATAAAACTAGTGTGTTGAGTGAGACTCTTAAAAACATTCCTTCTTTCATTATTTTTAAATAATCTATAGGTAGTGTATGCTATATGAATTATTATAATCGTTTATTAGTTTTAAAGTAAATGTCAATTTTGATATATATATATATTTTTTCATAATACAAAAATGACAAGTCAAATCAAAAATCTTGAAATTTTGTATTCAGGATTATCAAGTCACATCCAGTTTTTTACTTCATCTTTTAATTGGAGTAAATTTTTGACTCATTTTTTTGAAGTGATGTTTCTTTAATAGAGCGTTTATTAAAACGCCCGTGCGCGGTGTCCCGCTGTAACTGTCGCTGTCTCCGACCTTTCTTTCTCTCAAATCTCTTCAAGCGTCATTTGCACTTTCTCAGGAAAAACATGGCAAATGAAAAATGAAATCTCACCGCCAGCCCTCCGCACAATGCTCATTGTAAGTTAAAACCTCATTCAAGATTCGCTGTAATGATTTTAATTCTATATCATGAGGGCTTGCTCGCTTAGATGAGCTGTTATTTTTTTTTCTTGTACTTATTTTTATATAGCAAAGAAAGACGTTTTCATCTTAAAATAATGTATACTAGGTATAAAATATACTATAAGTAAAAATGTATAAAAGTTTGTTTGTTTGAAGGGACTAATATCAGGTTACTAGCAGTCCATTTTAAAAATTATAATAGCAGTAGACAGTACAAATAAGCCACTAAACCTTCAGACTACACCTCATAGGAGTGAAGCAGTACCCATAATGGTCTGCGCAGACAAGTCTTTTCCGTCACAAATTAAAATGATGCGCGATTTTACGCTATTCTTTGGGCCCGTCCTGTGCGTTATGCAGGTCTATAAATCCTATTTCGGGCAAAAAAATTCCCCGAAAATTTTTCCTTGTCTGTGCAGACTTAAAACGATACTAAAACGCACCGAAATCACCATATATTTTTATTTATAATCAAAAGTTGCGATATTTGTAATTAGTGTACTCATTGACAAAAACAATGGGAAATATATACCTAAATAAAATTATACAAAAATACCATTCCGTTTCTATATCCTCTAGTTATTTTCTTTCTGTATTTAAAACGTTTCTTAAAAAAACATATGAAACCGATATTCACAAATTGTCTGTCAATATCTAATACATCATTAGCTATACAAAATGGATTTGTGTAAAAGCGAAATCATGTCCGGCGTCTAGGGGAGCGCCCGTCTCTTTGACAGGCGGGAAACATTTAAAAGTAAAAGATACTTTATTTCTCGGATGTTAGCGATTCATGTATTGTTATCCTATTCGTATATTTAAAATATTCTCTCAGATCGAGCCCATAGAATTTTCATAAAAATCGGTTCAGTAGTAGTTTTTTAATCAAAATAATCGAAATATATACATATATACACCTAAATAAACAATATTGCGTGTTTTGTTACAACAGGCAGTTCTTTTGTTCTATTTTGTTTAAGTCTTAATATTATAAAAAATAAAGTTCTTTTGGCTGGTTAATGTTTGTAGCGTTATTACGTAAATATTATTACTACTATTCAGATTATTGCATAACCTTTCACGATACAAACATAATACAGTGCGAGAATATATGTATTTTCATATGTTCCTATATTCCTATGTGTTAGAAAATTGTGACAAAATTTTTTAATGTAGTCTAGTCTAACGTCTAGTCGTCTAAGCCGAGAATTTCTTCTGTATGTTTTACGCTCGTAATTGACTTACACAATACACTGTTAACAGTTGCCTAGGTAACTGTTCGAAATCTGTGGCTGTCAAAAATAAAGCTATAGTAAATTCTTTCAAGTGTAAAGCAATAAATAATAACTTATGCTATAAATGCATAATTATAAGTAAGGATGTATATAATAACTTAGTGAAATAACTCCATTCAAGGCATCATTAACATTATTAATACGCATTAGTAGATAAATGAAGTTAAAAAAGTCTTATACGAAAAACGTTAAATTAAATTAATTTTATAACTTATAAAGTATTCCTTTCCCGAAATTTATAAGAATATAAAACTCCTTGTTAAAATATTTTATTAAAGTTACGAGTTACGAAGTTATAAACTCGATAAAATATTCGATAACGAGTCTTCAATAATATATATGTATGTAATGGTAATGGTTGGTACTATACATAGATTTTGTTTTTTCCAATAAAGTGTAGAAGTAATTTAAAAACCTAGATATTAAATATAAGGTTATTAAAATAGGGTATTTTATTACTTAAGAAATATTTTTTAAACAAATAATTCAATTGAAAATAAAAAGAAGAAATAGAAGTTCAAAATAACTATATTAAGCCTAAGCAAATATCGATGTTACAGTCAAGCAAGGTGCCCCAAAACACTGGCAGCATTACCATTCAAATGACCAGACTGATATGCTGGCCAAGTAACCGCCAGTCCTGCGGTCACCTGTAGTTTCAACGAGGCTGGATTTTTTAAATAAACAGAAAAATATAATGTGTCATTGTCGAAATTCAAGCTGTCCTTGTACTTAACCACATTTTATTCGGTTCAGTAGCTTAGCCTCAAATGTACAAACAGTGTGAACCAATGTATAAGTACATAAATTTATGACTTGTTAAAATTTAATGACTTTTAAGAAACCGAGTTTGAATTATAGGCAATATCACATTTTATTATCTTTCCATTAAAATTTTGAAGTATTCGAGATCCAATCAGGGAGATTGTAATAATAATACAATCGTTTTAAGAGGAATATTTAATGTTTATGTTAGAGGAGCTTCTATTTATAGCTACGTCCGAGTGAGTTTAGGCGAGAATTACACTTGTACACTCGTGATTTAAAAAAAGTGTAATAGTTACCTAGGTAATTTATCGAAAGTAAGGCTCTGACAGTAAATTCCTACAAGTACATATAAACAAAATGATACACAATTTATGAAAATCTTATAAAAAATTGTGCGCAAAACTTACAAGTGCAATTCTCGCGTAAGACATAAATTTACTTCATACGTAATTTCATATAATTAGCCATCAAATATACAATATATGCCGAGGTATATTATAAAATTAAAAATTTTAATCAACCCCCACGATTTATTCATTGACACCATTTCAAAGAGCCCAAACACGATACTTCCGCTGTAAGTTTGGGAGGAGTTTCCTGCTGATTCGATGATGATGCTGCAGCATCAGGTCAAGGTTACGCGTTGACGTTGCCGTTACTGACTAGTATGTAAAGCTATTTTTCAAAATACAGTCATATAGCTGCGAAGTTCATAGAAGGGACTAATTACGATATAAGAACATTCCATCGAAAATATTGTTAACAAGAAAAAGAGATACCCCGAAGTTCCGCATAGAAAATGAAATATTTGCAAAAAAAAACCAACTCTAGCGTAACCTCACAAAAACTTTCCTGATGTCCATTGAAATTCTTATCAGTATTGACACGGCGGCGACGCACATCTGGTGATTGATATTAATGTGGGTCGTGTGTAGCGAGCCTTATCTCTTTGTGTCTCGGCACATAAATCCGACCGCAGACATCCTTTGAAAAACTGGCGTGAAACTACCCTAGTTCGGGAAAGGTCGGAAAAGTGAATTAGATTTCGTACTATACATGTATCTATTTATTCGACTTGTATTATATAGCTACTTATTTCAGTTATTTTGATTTTAAATCCAAACTACTGAGCCGCTTTTGATAAAAAAATGTATAAGGGCAATCTATTGACTTAAAAAAAAGAATTAATGAAATCAGTCTAGCCGTTTTCGAGTAACTATGGAACATACATAAAAAAAAATTGCACTGAATTCAGAACCTCTATTTTAGCTAGTACCCGCTATCTTGTCAGTGTAGAATATTTAATTTAGATAGCTTATTATTTTAAGAAATTTTGGATTTCCTCTACAAACTTTCTTTGGCTATTTCATCTACCAAAATAAAAATTAATGCTTTTTTTCCTAGATCCTTTTTTTTCTTGACTATCTTCTAAGCTTATATGCAAAAACAGTCCAATACGCATTTTAAAAAAGTATAAAAAGATAACCGACTTCAAAGAGAAATGTTGTTGTACTTATAAATGAACAAACAGAGCTTTCGCGGGTCATTTGTTGTTAGTAATTGAATAGTTCTTTAGTTTATATCCGAAGATATTCATCAGATCCTAGATAATAACATAAAAACCATTCTTGAAATATATGTATTTAAATAGCGAAAACCCTACCCCAATATGATCAAGAGTTTTCAAAAACATCTCAGACATATAAGCGTTCATACAAATACAACCTACTTTTTAATAAATTACAAAGAATACACATAAAATCTTTAAAAACAAATCTTTAAAACATTGATAAAATATATATGCATTGTATATTACGCCGAGACGTCCCGTTCTCTGGCATCTCGTTTAAAATAAACAAAATATAAGATAAAGTATTATTACGAGTAAATAGTAAAACTATATTTTCCCAGAATTCTTCGTACGGACGTCTTCGCAATATGTTAGACGCAATGCGAAGGCGTTTCCGATACACAACAATAAATAAATCCCTGTACACAGTTCTGCAGAAACATTAATATGATGTAGATAACTGGATGCGTCACGATAGAAAACGTTATTAACTTTTGAATGTTTTCGGTTAAAACAAAATTTTAAAACGAACTTCTTGTGTTTATAATAGACTAATAAAAATAATTAATAATCAAATCCTGTTCGCGATTTAAACCTGATTAAAATAATTATATTTTAATATAAAGTAATTGCGAATCTAAGAGATTACTCGGATCCGCTTGCAGCTTCCCCGCGCAGTATGTTGATAAAAAGTAGCTTAAGTGATATTTTAATGTAAAAGTTATATAACTGTAAAATATCATCCAAATGTGTTCAGTAGATTTTCGTGAAAGAGCAACAAACAGTGATCCATTCATTCATAAACTTTCGAATTTATAATAGGGTTAATAAATTAGATTATGATTAGGATTATGATTTGTCACTTGAGATTGAGTATGTCACACTGAAACAATGTCAAAACAAAGTGTGTCTAAATGTGCGTCTCCCTATTTTTTTTTTTTTTTGGATTTTCGAACCCACTAAATGTATATTGTAAAATTTGATGCTTTCATTTAATCTGATCTCATAAATGTTAGACGCATTATGATTATTTTTTAAATATCAGTTTTACTAATGGATGCATTTAAAAATTCACCAAAAAGTACTTAATGTTACCGTGTAAGTCGTTTCCATTCATTATAATTCTTGGCGATCATTAATTGCAGAACACGGTCGGTCGGCGCCATTCCTTCGCTGTCCTTACACTTTGGGTCTCGGTAGCACTTGTATCGCCATTATGTGTGTTCCACAAATCTTTACAGAACTAAAGAATGTAATGAATTAGAATGGAACAAGCCATGATGTTTTACGTAATGTTCGGACATAAACATGTTTGAATACAGATTGTATACTTACTTTTATACGGCAAAAGAAAATTTGTATACACAAAAAAGTTGACGTTATTGGTTAAATATGTTCGACAAATATTCTTTTTGGCCAATAATTAAAATGGATGTTAAACGTCTTTTTAAAAAAAATATAAACTTCAAGACAAAGAATTTCTAAATATTTAACCAGCATCGTTAAAAGTGTCCTTACAAAAATCATGCAAAGCGGCTAGTAACTAAAATTTGTAAATATTTAGAGTAAACGTACAAACAAGTCCTATAATAGACTTGGTTATTTTACTAATATATAATCATTTCCAATATATAATAATTCAATTATTCATTGTATTTATCGTTCAATGGCGAAAACCATAAACGCATCTTAATATTTTAACGATTTGCTTGTTCACACACTCTAAAAGCTACTTAAACTTGAGTAGCATTTGAGATTTAGCCGTTAATTATGCGATTAGAAGCATTGAATGTTTTAAGTTCCGATCTCACTTTTCAGTTTAAAATTATTACAGCGTAATTAATTAATGCTAATTCCACCCGTTAAGGTCAAATTCGAAGTTTAACCGAGCCATTAGGTGGCACGCGTCGTTAAACTACTAATTGCGGTTCACGCTTGGCCCTCCCTCGCTTTGTATCCAATTAGTTTTAGTTTATTTGCCGTGGCTAGTCGGTAAACGCGGTTCGGTCTGTTTATTGGTCATAATATGATGTTTACGTCATTTTGTAAACATACAGTGATATTTTATATATTTTAAACTTTCGCGAGCTGACGAAGTTGCATTCGTCGTGGTCAGCTCGTGACGAAGTTGCATTCGTCCTGGTCACGAGCTGACCACGACAAAGGCAACTTCGTCGAAATGTCGGGCAATGAAAAGGTATTACTACCATTAGTTATCGCGATAAGACCCGTTATATTAAATATGAATGCAGTGATATGCTGTAATATAAAAAATTTATTTGTTTAAAAAAATATATATATTTATAATTATTAAATATTATTAAGGGGTGGTTCAAAGGTTTACAACAAATTACAAATGGTAAGCAAAATAAACAAATGGTAGAGTTGGAAAAAAAAAAAAATATTAGTAAAATTAAATCTTACCAAAAAATTAATATAAATGCTCCGGAAGTCAGGAAAATATTTTTATATTACAAATGGACAAAGATAAAGAAAACAAATGTATTTAAATAACCATTTATTATATGGTGTGGTCTTTAATACAGATAGTTTTAAAGTTAAATAGATTTTAAATATTAAATTCGGGCGCCAGGATGTTTACATCCGTCAAGTTTACAAAAAAAAAATAATGTGTTAGATTCAAATATCCAAGCCAAAAAAAATATAACTTTCAGAAATGTTACATATTATTCTAAGTTTCAAATGATCTCTAAATTATTAAATTATAATAAATTATATTAGCTTTTTGAATTAGCTTTTATCTTTGAATGCCAAGTTCTAAAGTACCAAATAATTATTAATTAAGTATCCATCTCGCAAAGTCGTCACTAAAATCTTGAGAGAATTGGAAAATAATCTTGAAAATTGTTTAAGTTGGAAAATAAGCTTGAAATACATTAAAGATGGAAAATAATCTTGAAATAAATTACTGGGAAAATAATCTTGTGGTTCATCAAAATTGAAAAATAATCTTGAAATAAATGAAAGTTGGAAAATAATCTTGAAAAGTGTAAAAAACTGGAAAATAATCTTGAAAATTGTACAAAACTGGAAAATAACTGTAAAGGAAGAAAATTTACCTAATTAAATTTTTATTCAATGAATGGTTTTTATCAAATTCCTATCCAAAATATAAAAAATAACTTACCCGGAAGAATCCGGTTATTTCCCTTAAAAATATTTATAATCTCATGGAAATAATAACAAAGATTCCTGAAAAGAACCAAAACAATATTGAAAACCAAAAATAAAATCGAAAAGAAAACAATAAGCCGCAACGAAATATTCAAACTTACCATGAGGCGAAATAAATCTCCAAATATTACAAACATCCTTTACGGAATTTAGAAGAAAACAATAACAAATAGTTTCTCGTATTTGAAAATAACGATTCACCACATGATTACAAAAAAATACATCCAAAGATGAACAAAATAAAAATATTTAATACGGAAACATGTCCGCTTCTAAAATTATGGAAGGAAAGTGTCATCAAGATAAATGTCAAAACCATAGATCAAAAATCAGATATCGTTAGAAAATCGTTATCTGGACGGGAGTCATTTGGCACAAAATTGCATAACAAGTAACGACATCTAGTGACAATTAGAAATTTCAATGCAAAAAGGGCCTAATTAAGGTGTCAAAGTCAAATGTCAAATGACATAAAAGATTTTAGGTTATAAATAATTCAAAACTAACGAATTTATTTATTTTTTTTTATAAAAAATTGAAATCATGTAACGTACGCGTAAGCTACGTTACATTACCCCCCAACCAAAAAATAAAAGAGGAGCTCAGCATGAGAGACTCTTTTATTCGACTCTACAAAAAATTATAGAGACGACTCTACTAACAAGACATTAAAGAATTTAAGACTCTACAAAAGAATTATAAAATTAAAATATTAACCACACCAAAACTGTGAATTAAATAAATATAAAAAGGTTATATTGAAAATAACTCTACAATAATATAGATGAAAGAAAAACAAAATTTATTAAACACTTCCTTTAGAGATAAGAATTTAAAAGCAATCTTACTCGAAATGGAAATAGTGTCCAACAAAATTGTTATCATTTAGAGTAAAGGATTAAAGTATACACCTTACTCGAAAGATGGAATGTTTACAAAATTTGTAAATAATGCACTAAGATACACTAACAACAAAGTTAATATACCTAGAACATCAATACAATTAATATCAAAAACTTAACAATGTTATAAATAAAGTGATTTGTGGTCTAAACACCTCTAATCGACTTCTCGAACATAAACTAAATTGTGAAGACAAAACATCTTCAAAAAATATGACTTACGTGGCCGACGCAACTCCTATCGACTTTTCGGACACGAAGCATAAAAACTCTACTGTGACCGGCTCTACACCACCAGCTTTCCGAACACAGGGAAAAAATTGTATCTGTGACCGGCACAACACCACCAGACTTCCGTGCACAGAACAAAATATGTTTGTTTCCAAACAAAAAATCCAAAGATAATTGAATAGTTTACAAAAATTGAAACTATCAATCCAAAAACTCAAAGTCAATTTGAAAAGTTCACAAATGTCGGAACAATCAAATCCAAAACCAAAACAAATTTGATAAGTTCACAAAAGTCGGAACTATCAAATCCAAAAACAAAGTTTGAGCTCAAGTTTGACTCATAAATGTCTAAGCCGGTTAGTCAAATCCATAGGATAAATAATCCTTCAAGACTTACCTAAATATAAATACAAAAGCATGCAACACTAAAACAATTGCACAAAAACTTGCAATTTCAAACATTCAAAAACATGAAACAAAATATTATACAAAAGTATAACACAAAATACAAAACAAAATATTTACACAAAAATATGTGTATAAACAAAGTTGATAAGATCTTACGAGTCAAAAGAAATAAATGGAATTTATAATTTAAGTTGACCTAAAATGTCCTAAGTTAAATTTTTAATTAATATATTTGTAGAAAAAATATTAGATTGGGAATCCTAACATTCAATCATCACATAAACCGGACTTCACTATCATACATCACGCTTATTCTTCTCTAACAAAAGTCCGCCTGACCCAAAATCCAACATAACTCCACAAAATATTAAAGAGTTAATCCAAAAATATTAAATTTTAACAATATCTTTAACATGGTAACGTCCAACTGTGCCTTTTTCTAGATCTTTTAAAATATAAACGTTATTAGAAATTTTTTCAATAATTTTAGATTTTACAAACTTAGGAGCAAGTTTAGCCGAAAAATATTGCAAAGCATTAGATAAAACAAAATTTCTTCTCCAAACTATGTCACCTGACCCATAAGAAATGACTTTCCTTCCCTTATTGTAATAGAAAGCATTAGTTTTATAAGCTTTAAATAAAGACTTTGTAACTAATTCAAAAATAGAACCTAATGTATTAAGGTTTAAAGCATAGGATTGGCGATTTCCCATTTCAATATTTTCCAAGTTCTCAAAAGAATTACTAAAACGATGTAATGAAGCATCAATAATGACTTCGCGACCAAACATCAAAAAATTAGGAGTAAATTCAGTAGCTAAATTAATACTACTATTCAAAGCAAATTGCACATGTAACAAAAATGTTGACCATTTTCTGTGATCATCACGAACAAAACATGCAATACAAGTTTCTACAGTTTTATGATAACGCTCTACAGGATTGTTCTGAGGCGTATACAAAGTGTTATAAAAAATTTTGGTTATATTAAAACCTTTCAAAAATTCAACAAAACATTTCGAAGTGAATTGAGTTCCGTTATCACAAACAATAATCTTCGGACAACCAAATTTTAAAAAGATTTCTTTTTCTAAAAATTTACAAATTGATTTTGTTGTAGCATTACATAAAGGATTCAACCAACAATATTTAGTGAAAATGTCAATTACTGAACAAATATATCTATGACCAGAATAACTTTTAGGTAAGGGACCAACAATATCTATAGAAAGCATTGTCATAGGATAAGAAACAATCTTAGGATTCGTCATAATACCAAAAGGAGGAGCATTAGAGTGCTTATATGCTTTACAAATATCACAATTTGAAATATATTTTTGAATATCTTTAAACATATTAGGCCAATAATAATGAAGTTTTAATTTTCCTAAAGTTTTATGAATACCTAAATGAGCTGAATCTAAAGTATCGTGACTATTACGAATAGTTTCAATAATATTTTCTTTTGGAATGACAATTTTCCATGCTAAGTTACTTTGTAATTGAAATTTTGGTTTACAAAATCTATAAAGAACATTATTCTCTACTCTATAATTTTTATATCTCAAAGGAAATTTTTGACAACCAATAAAAATCTTTTTATACCAAGGATCATCAATTTCTTCATCAGGTTGAATTATATCTGATGGAACATCAATAGCATTAATTTGAATACGCGATAAGACATCAGGTACCACATGTAAACTACCTTTTTTATGAACAACGTTAAATGTAAATTGAGTAATACGGGCAGCCCAACGTGCTAAACGTCCGCTTGGATTATTCAAACGTAATAACCACTTTAAACTAGCATGGTCCGTAATAACAGTGAATTCCATACCTTCAATATAAGGTCTAAAATGTTCAATTGAATCTAATATAGCAAGCAATTCTTTTTCAGTTGTACTATAATTTATTTCACATTTGTTAAAAGTTCTAGAATAGAAAGCAATAGGATGTTGATCATCATCATCATCTTTTTGACATAAAACACTACCAATAGCATAAGAACTAGCATCACAATGAAGAAAAAATGGTTTATTAAAATCTGGACAAGACAATACAGGAGCGGTTAATAACGCTTGTTTTAATTTTACAAAAGAATTTTCACAATCTGAATCCCATTCAACATTACGTTTAGAATTTCTACTTCCTCGAGTTAACTTAGTTAAAGGCGAAGCAATATCAGCAAATTTTTCAATGAATCTACGATAATAAGAACACATTCCTAGAAAACTACGTACTTGTTTTACAGTTACAGGCCGAGGAAAATTACTTATAACAGATAATTTAGAAGGATCAGTATGTAAACCATTGCGATCAACAACATATCCTAAATAACACAAACGTTCCTTACAAAATTCACACTTCTTTAAATTAACAGTAAGTCCTGCATCTTTAAGTTTACAATAAATTTTTCTTAAAAGAGCTAAATGAGATGGAAAATCACTAGAAACTGCTATTAAATCATCTAAATAAACGAAAACCTGAGAGTCAAATTCTACACCAAAAAGTTTATCTACTAATCTTTGTAATTCTGCTGGGGCATTAGTTAGACCGAAAGGCATACGAACAAATTCAAATAACCCTTTTCCAGGTATTACAAATGCAGTCTTCTCTCTAGAAGATTCTTCTAAGGGAATTTGTAAAAATGCTTTAGATAAATCTATAGCTGTTATAAACTTAGCACCTCGTAAATTGTCCAAAATTCTCGAAGTGTAAGGTAAAGGATAAGCATCTTTAATAGTTACTGAATTTAATTTTCTAGAATCTAAACAAAGTCTAATTCCACCATCTTTTTTATCGACAGCTAGAACTGGAGAACACCAAGGAGATTTAGAAGGTTGAATAATATTTTCATTAAGCAAAACTTGAACTTCATCATAAAGTTCTTTTTGTTTAGCAGGACTAATAGGCCAATAACGTTGTTTAATTGGTTCACCAACAGTTATAATTTTATGTTTAGTGAGATGAGTTAAGCCTAAACCTTTCTTTTCATAAGAAATTTCTTCAAAAAGTTTAATAATTTCATCTAATTGTTCTTTTTCAAAAGTAGAAAGTTGAACAGCAGAAGTAACCGAATTAATAAAAATTGAATTATTATTTTCAATATTATTCTCAAAAGTTATGTTATTAAATAAATCTTTAGCTAATCCAAATGCAAGCCAAAAATCAAATCCTAGTATAATATCTGGATTCAGTGAAGGAACAACCATAAATTCTACAATGCGAGTTACATCGTCACAAGTAATGGGAATATCAATAGTACCTAAAACATTTTGTTGACTACCGTCAGCAGTACAAGCTTTATGTGAACTAGTCTTAAGTTTGAAACCTAAATTTAAAAATTGTAAATGACTGCCAGAGCCAAGTACACTTTTATTAGCACCGCTATCTAATAAACCAGTAAAAGATTGATTACAAACTTGAAAATTAAGAAAAGGACGAGAATCATTATTCTTGGTAAATAAAACAGGAGCAAATTTATTAATATGAAAAAATACTTTTAAGTAATCACACCAATTAGAAAAATCTTTACGAATTTCAGAAGAATTAGGTTTAGAAATTTTATTATTATTATCTGCCACATCACAAATAGTTTCTTTATTAAGAATCTGTGATTGACAGAACCTTACTCGTTTTTTGGAATATTACAATTTTTACAAGATTTAGTAATAGTGTTTAATTTACCACATTTAAAACAAATAGTGCCTTTAATTTTCTGGCAATCTTTATAAGTATGTCCAGTCTCTTTACATTTCAAACAAGTAAAAGTTTGTACAGCATTAACTTTTTTAACTTTAAAATCTAAATTATTATTTTTATTAGACAAAATGTGAAATTCATCAATCTCTTTTGAAAGTTTAACTAAAGAATCAATAGAATCCAAAGAACGACCAACCAAATATATTGAATAAGCAGGCAACATATTATGCTTCAAAATTTCCAAAATGGTAGCTTCCGACAAAGGATAAGTGAGCCTATTTGACATATCAACAATCTCAATAATAAATTCAGACAAAGTTTCAGTTTGTTTTTGTTTTCTAATACGAAGATTGTACTCAAGTTGATAATCAAAGTCTAGTTTGTCAAAACGTTTCAATAATTCTAATTTAAGTTGTTTCCAAGAAGTAATGGAACTACGAACAGACCTATACCACTTCAATGCAATATCCGACAGAACTTCAAAAAATGATGATAATATTTGATCATCATGAATGTCTCGACTTACACAATATTCCTCAAAGTTCAACAAAAATTCACGAATGCAAGACTTTCCATTGAATTTTAATTTAAATTTAAATAAATCTGGTTTTTTATAGTAATGTAATTGTTTATTCAAAGAAGATAAATGACTATTATTAAAATATTGTGGTATATCCACCGACAAATCTACTAAGTCGTTAGGAGCAGAAGGCTTAGTTTGAGATATATTACTTTCCAATATTTCAGAATGTTCAATATTAATAATTTTAGGGGATAAATTCTTATCAGAAACGTCAGTAGTTGGTTTATGTATCAAAGTTAATTCATCTTTATCCGACATGGTTATAACGTCCTAGATATTAATGTGATAATGTCACAAATATTTGTTACGAAATGTAAACAAATGAAAAAATTAAGTGCAAAAATATGAAGTTGGCATTCAAATTACAAAATGTATACAACAATGTGTTGTATAAATTAACAATATCAAAACAAAATTATACATATGCTAACACATAGTACAATATCAAATTAAAGTATACAAACAAAATATCCAGGCCAAGTTATGTTTCAAGTCCCTGACACAGGGTGCCAAATTTGTAATATAAAAAAATTTATTTGTTTAAAAAAATATATATATTTATAATTATTAAATATTATTAAGGGGTGGTTCAAAGGTTTACAACAAATTACAAATGGTAAGCAAAATAAACAAATGGTAGAGTTGGAAAAAAAAAAAAATATTAGTAAAATTAAATCTTACCAAAAAATTAATATAAATGCTCCGGAAGTCAGGAAAATATTTTTATATTACAAATGGACAAAGATAAAGAAAACAAATGTATTTAAATAACCATTTATTATATGGTGTGGTCTTTAATACAGATAGTTTTAAAGTTAAATAGATTTTAAATATTAAATTCGGGCGCCAGGATGTTTACATCCGTCAAGTTTACAAAAAAAAAATAATGTGTTAGATTCAAATATCCAAGCCAAAAAAAATATAACTTTCAGAAATGTTACATATTATTCTAAGTTTCAAATGATCTCTAAATTATTAAATTATAATAAATTATATTAGCTTTTTGAATTAGCTTTTATCTTTGAATGCCAAGTTCTAAAGTACCAAATAATTATTAATTAAGTATCCATCTCGCAAAGTCGTCACTAAAATCTTGAGAGAATTGGAAAATAATCTTGAAAATTGTTTAAGTTGGAAAATAAGCTTGAAATACATTAAAGATGGAAAATAATCTTGAAATAAATTACTGGGAAAATAATCTTGTGGTTCATCAAAATTGAAAAATAATCTTGAAATAAATGAAAGTTGGAAAATAATCTTGAAAAGTGTAAAAAACTGGAAAATAATCTTGAAAATTGTACAAAACTGGAAAATAACTGTAAAGGAAGAAAATTTACCTAATTAAATTTTTATTCAATGAATGGTTTTTATCAAATTCCTATCCAAAATATAAAAAATAACTTACCCGGAAGAATCCGGTTATTTCCCTTAAAAATATTTATAATCTCATGGAAATAATAACAAAGATTCCTGAAAAGAACCAAAACAATATTGAAAACCAAAAATAAAATCGAAAAGAAAACAATAAGCCGCAACGAAATATTCAAACTTACCATGAGGCGAAATAAATCTCCAAATATTACAAACATCCTTTACGGAATTTAGAAGAAAACAATAACAAATAGTTTCTCGTATTTGAAAATAACGATTCACCACATGATTACAAAAAAATACATCCAAAGATGAACAAAATAAAAATATTTAATACGGAAACATGTCCGCTTCTAAAATTATGGAAGGAAAGTGTCATCAAGATAAATGTCAAAACCATAGATCAAAAATCAGATATCGTTAGAAAATCGTTATCTGGACGGGAGTCATTTGGCACAAAATTGCATAACAAGTAACGACATCTAGTGACAATTAGAAATTTCAATGCAAAAAGGGCCTAATTAAGGTGTCAAAGTCAAATGTCAAATGACATAAAAGATTTTAGGTTATAAATAATTCAAAACTAACGAATTTATTTATTTTTTTTTATAAAAAATTGAAATCATGTAACGTACGCGTAAGCTACGTTACAATGCTCCATATTACGTGTTACCTACTTTTTTCAATACCCGTACATACTACAAATAAATAAATATGAAAATTATATTATCTTTATAGTTATTCTACTAGCTCTGCTACCATACAGCTTTGACCAAGTTGAACTTGGTATATTAAAGAATAAGGTTTCGGTTAAAGAGTATTTATTGAATTCTTAATAATAATTTGGGCATTGTTTTTTTTTAACCACCTATTCCTTCACTATACTGCACTCATAGTTAAAATATTACACAGATTGGTGATTCTAAATTTTAAAATGATTGTAATTACTGTCTACTTAAACCGTTCTGCTAATTTAGTTTTGTGCAATTACAGTTCTATAACACGTGATATAAAATTTATTCCAATTATATATAGGAAATTACATTATGTAGACTCATATAATATACTATATAATACATACAAAAACATAATAAATTAGATCTACTTACATAATGCTCTATGGTCAATTTATTTATTTTACTGAAACTAGATCGATCTACTTCTTATTTTTTTGTCCTTAGCAATCTATCTCGATTACCTCTATTTATATAAGGGTAAGAGCTGCCCCTCGCGGTTTCGATGACATTGATGGTTAATTCTTCGTTTCTATGAGTTGTAGCGTGATGTAATGCCTACCTTCCTCAGTAAACGTGCTAACGCAAAAGAATATTTACCGACTTCGAAATATGTTTTATGTTCGGCTGTGTGTATTTTTTTTATGTTTGTTTACCGTAAAACAATTATACGTAAAAGGTTTTACTTGGCGCCGACTTCGAATATTTTGCCTCTCACCGACTTCAAAATGTGGTAGAAAATATTTATTTTTTACTTCTTAGTTTACTCCTTTCGGTGTCGAAGTCGGTTTGTTTTTTTCAAAAAGGATTAATTTAAATTGGTGTAATAGTTTCCTGACCTATTCAACACAAATAATAAAATCATTTCTCTTTATAATACAGTACAGACAAAGCACACATGTCGAAATTCGAGTATATATCAATACTAAGTATAGAAAAAAACTTTCTGTAATAAGTATTAACAACAACCAACAACAAAATAATACACCACCGAACTCAAAGCAAGCACAATCTAACCAGTCATTTCATAACACCCCAAGATTTACGTAAGCATTTTCTTATAAGTAACCCTCCACTATCTATCGGTCCCTCGGACCCTGTTGTTTCAATTAGATATTTGTTATCGTGCATCTCGGTTGGTCACGCGCAGATCTCGACGTCAGATTATTTGGAACGTGTAAATAAATTGTTTAGTTTAGGGGTAAGGGTTAGGTTTCTAATTGTTGTGTAATGTTTTAAGATACATTTTAGGGTTATGGTGAATTTCTTGTGTTAAGATTGTAGAACTAATTTCCCAAGAAGAATTTAACACATTTTGAATCAATTACCTTATCAAAATAACACTAATTAAAATTAAAAAAATATTTAAATTAACTGAATTCTAATATTGATTTGATAAGTTTATTTTACGGAAAAAATTAAAAGCTGAAAACGTCAATACTATTTATCATTCTTTATAATATATTTTTTTATCAATTTCTATTATTTTTTTCAGGTTTTATCGTAAGTTATTTTTCTTTATATCATAGATACTATTAAAAAAAAAAACTTATATTTAATTAAAAACTAGTATCATAATCTTAAGGTTGTCAAATATAAGATTTTTCTATAAATTATTTTTAATCAAACCTGTTTTATGGGGTGTAAAATAATGTCAACGTGTAATAACCGGTTAAATTTTTGCTTTGAGCCGTCAAACTTTTCCAGGCAAACCTCAGTTATGCTGTTTACATAAAGCGGTCACTACAACGATGTAAACAATTTTGTAATTAATCTTATTAGGATGATTTATGCTCCTTTATAAAGCTTAGGAGTTAATTCTTTGACATTTAATGAATAGTTAATAAATAAAGGAAAAGAAAGCTACGAAAATGCGAATACCTTAACAACTATTATTTTTATATATTTTTACTTTATAATAATTCAGTTCTAGTTTTGGATATTTTATCAAATGGAAAATATGGTTATAAATATACTTTTTTACTTTTGATTTTAGGAATGTGTGCATTGGATCAGTATAAATAAAAAGTCATTCAAACATTGATCTTATCAATTTCTTCGTTTCTACTAGTTAAAATAAGAACTTTAAAATGTTTATGTGAGTTTATATACATATCTATAAGAAAACTTAACTTACATTAATTTCAATTCAAAACAAAAACACGCGTTTGCTAATAATATCTAAAAAAAATCGACGTGTCGGGGGTTCGGAAACACCAAAACATAACCAAAAACACCCAAACCGCGACAAATATCGCTACAAATATCTAGATATTTGCCACGAGCAGAGATCGAACTTGTGGTCGTTAGCGCTTCAGTGAGTTGCAGTTAACACTGCACCAACCTATCGTCTACATTGATTCTAAAGTAAATAAAGACGTAAATTAAATGAATCTTTAAAATACTGCCTTGTATTTTTTTTTAATTTTTCCCAAAGAATCGGAATTGCGATTCAAAGGGGAAATGCTGCTAGCATTCTTGCCACCATTCCGTTTATTTGTATAGTAATTATAATCATTTTGTAAATATTTAAGTTTGTCTTGTTTGTATATTACTATTATATAGGTATTTTATTATTATCTGTAATAAATGTTACTATAAATTTTAAAAAATCTTACATAAAGTGCAATCTCTAGACACATAATTATAAGTAAACGATGCTTTGTCAGAATGTTGCAAGTCGGGCACTCAGCCCCTAACTCCTTGCAAGTTCCAACTCGCTAATTACTCCGCCAAATATTTACTTTACAGAGATTCCCTGCGCGGTATAAGGTAGCGGACATATTACATAAAAAACGGAATCACGAAATATATATATTTTTTAATATTTTGAATTATTTAATATAAAGGAAATTGAATCTTCCAAATTCATAATACATTTGAATGCTAGATTCCAAATGTTTAAATAAAAAAACGTAGCAAACAGTTTGTTATTCTTTGTTAGTTTTATTACTAATAAATCACATTTCATAGCATGATTTGACTACTTATTGTATAAAAATCAATATTTTCATATCTTATACGCTGCTATACCATTCATCTGATTGCGATAAATCTTTGTCTACATTAACACGTGCGAAGCTGCGAGCAAAGCTAGTTATTATAAAAAATATCTAAATAATTATAATAAAAAAATTACGAACATATTACTAAAAAATAGTACCCGACGAATAGGGAACCACCTCCTTTTTTGGAAGTTAGCTATAAAAAGCGGGCTTTGTAATTAATATGACTGTACTCTGCCAAAATGTTTTGTAATGCTATGGTGGTAGCTCTCCGTGATCAACCTTCATGATAATCATGACCTAATCGTTTCTTAGTCAAACGATACACAAATTAGGGTATATTTAGGTATGAACGGAGATCACCCCGATATGAGTCAAAGTCTCTGTTGAAATAGATTCTTCACGATTACAATACATCATTTACTTCGCAGAAGCAAAAAGTTGAAAAAGGTGTTCTGAAAAATTTTCCGCTTAATCCTCTCGAGTGTGTCCTGAATCTTGGTCTTAGGGCGTCTTAGTTCTTCCGGCCCAGGAGTTGAGACTTGACAGGGACTCGACAGATTAAAACAAGATGAGATGAATGGGACAGGAAACTAACTAATTTTGCGCATCTCATAAACTCTTGAGTGACTTTTAAATTATGTATTGAAAACTAAACGTAATATGTAATCAATATACCATCAATACGAATGATAATGTTGGTTATTTTCCAGTTTAAACTACACGTAATAAAAAATAAGATTTAGAAATAACATAAATACAATGTGGTGAAAAATATAAAGAATATTGGAGCTTCGTCGATTATAACAAAGAAGCGAAGAAGAGCGACCTACCACTGTTATAACATCAGGCCTAAATACTCAACGCTTTACAGCTAATACCTTTTGACATATGCGAAACCATGATGTATTGGACATTCGGCACACCGAAACTAGTCATAATTGACTTAACTAGCAAAATGGTTATACCCTTAGAAATATGAAAATCGAAATTTGAATCTTCCTTTACACCGAACAAGGAAATAAATATAAATCTAAATACGCCTCATTATTATTATTTTATACTATACGTAGATTTAGTTAATCTCTTGAAATTCATATAAATTTTCTATATTTTATTGTATAGTTCTTCTTTTCTTTGATATGATAGATAGCTAAACATTATCCATAACATTTTCCAAAGACGGTATAAAAACTATTGTCGATTCATCTCTACCTATTTTATATTCCAATCCAAAACAGTGTAACTGCTCCACTAGATGTCAAAGCAAAATACACTCTAATTGTTACTCAAATAAGTTGAAATTTATATAATTGTGTCTCAGTACCACAAAGATGATGTTACGGTATTAGCCAGTAGAGATTTGTAATGTCCCCTCAGTCGCATCCATCATTTGATCTTAATTGAGTAATGGTCGGTATGACGTCTGCCACTGATTGATCGTCACTCCGCTAAATATGATGTATCGACTTGCGTATGATCATGAACTTCGACTGAATAAATCTGGATAGCCAATTATTTATTTAAATGTATTCCAAAATAGATATTTTAAAAATAGTTGAAACTTTTTTAAAGTACGTTTTCTTGAAGACCTGAAATAACGCAGTTGGTCTTGACCAGTATTCACTGATTCTTTTTGATTTCAACTCGTGCTCGGTAGTGAAAAAACATCGCAAAAAAATCTGCTTGAATCAAAAGAAATAAAAATAATCGAAATAGAACAAAAGTTCTTTTAATCGGACTTAGTAAAAAAAAAAATTTTTACTAAGTCCGATTAAAAGTCATGACACTTGTGTTTAAAAGCAATTGACATAAAACCAATACGCTAAATATATTTCTTGGTTTTTATTTCTTTTAGTTTTTATTGAAATTATAAATTACAATGTAAGCGTCTAATTACTTCCCTCCAATCTGGCAGCTGCGGGCAGAAACTAGTCATAATAGCATCATCAAACGAAGACACGCATCTATCAGGGACGTGAGGGTAGAAACCAAACAAACAAGTTTCAACAAAAAACAATGTAGACAGAAATATTGAAAGAAGACAAAGAACATTACATGTTCTCGATTACATGATACCGTCGCTAAAAATGCAGTTAATTGTCGTCTAAATTATAAAGGGGAAATGTATCATTACTGACATCTATCAGTTGCGGACAAAAACTAGTGAAAATGACATCATCAAACGAACATACACTATATTCATCTATCAGGGACATGAGGATAGAAACAAAACAGAAAAGTATCATCGAAAAAAATTATAGACAGAAGCATTGAAAGAAGAGAAACAACAGTACATACTCAATTACATGATACCGTCGCTAAAAATGCAGTTAAATGCCGTCTAAATTATATAGAGGGGACATGCATCATTACTGCGGTCGACATCTAATTGTTTCCTTGGGCTTAGAGACGTATCAATTTGCAAGCAATTTCAGACGTCGCTCGTCTAAAATAAACCTGTTTTCTGTACCAAGGATAATATCTACGTCCCTTTGTAAAGGGTACTGTTTCTTTGAAATTGCATTTCTTTTGTCCTTCTGAGTTCCTTTAAAAGTATGGTGAATTATGTCTATTGTAAAACATCGTGTATCGTAGGTACATGTATCTTTCAATACAACTTTTATAATGAAATTCTTAACAACTCTTAATTTAGTACTAGTATTGTTAAGGATATTTAATAACTTAGATATGTTATTAATATTTTAATTTAAGTATACAAAAAGTTAATATACCCACATTAGTAAGATCGTACGAATAGACGTTACCTAGCTAGTGGTTACCAGTTAAAAGTGAAGTTGTCAGTTAGAAATGGGTACAGATTCTTAACGTCAAGTGGCAATAACATGTGTCTAATTGGCACAACTAGAAGCCATTAACCAAAGAATTGAATTGAACGTTAAATGGTATGAACATAACACATCTATATTTATAAAATATTATTATACTGTTATTTTAAAATGTTTGCTATAATATAATGTAACATAAACTCGTTTTAAGCCTATAGACTACTCTTGGTCTAAAACACTGTGCAATCTCAAACGAAAGTGCGTGAAGACTCGGAGCAATTTCACAGTGATATAAATTTGACAGATGCCTACGACAAATAGTTGAATTGAAAAACACATTGGCGGGTTTTAGTCTCGGAACGTTGTCACTTATAGGTGTTGTATGTTGTGTTCATGTTTAGCTGTTATTATTTTGTGTAAATAATAATTTTAATTTTGGTACTTAGAACATTCGTTTTATTGAGTGCAAGTCATCTAAAGTACTATATAATGAAGAGAAAATTCTATTTCTATTACAAATCAACAAACAAAACCTCCCCTCGTTATCACATTAATAATTATAACATAAAAAAGCGTTTGTTGACATTATCCTTTATTGTAATTTCAGCTTTAAAAGGCACTACAGTCGTTTTTTATAATTCCCTTTTAAAATAATTAAATTCTCAAGACGAGAGACTTATACCTGTTAAATTCGTCCTCGAGACATGATTAGCCGGCAGCTCCGAGATCAAAGCGTTGTCTAAATCTCGTAAACGAATTGTTGAGACGAATAAACTTATATTAACTTCGTAACGCCTGGATTAAAAGTGGATGATAATTTCTCGGAGGATCCTGAAAGCGATCTGAATTAAAACGTTTAAAAGTTGATTCAGCTTTTCTAATATTTAATTTTGTAAATATAGAAGAGTTATACAGACTGGCTCCAATCTGTTATATTATTAACACAATTATTGTTGCTTTAAATACACACTAAAATATAAATGTGAAAGTAACTCTGTCTAGTTTTTTTTTCTAACGTTTTTTGCCTAAACCACTGGACTAATTTTTATGAATATCGGTTTGGATATATATTAAAAATTAGAGAACGACTAAAGGTTACTTCTATATATTAAAAAAAAAAAAAACTTTAAAAACTGGAATAGGAAATGATAATTTGTATGGAGATAATCCTACCTTTTTTATACAAATAAATAACCTTTTTAAATAAGTATTCTTTGAGGACGAAGAAGAAGTCGAAGAAATAAACTAGTCTTTAATATAGTATTTAACAATTTAGGCTTCGTCTTGCAATGTGGAAGTCCAAGGTTCAATTTTGACCGTTAGATTATGATAGATTATATATTATGTATAGACCGATGGATGTGAGTCGTAAGTATTATAATGACAGAATGCGAATTGATTAAAATAAATTAACCTATGATTAAGAGTCGATAATAGTGATCAAGAGTCGAAAATCCTAATTTTCGAACAATATAACCAAAAAATTATTTCTATTTTGCCACAACAGAAATCTCATTTGATAATATTTTATTATAAAATAGATAACAAGTTCTTAATTTTTATTTCTGTACATAAATGCCATTCACGTTAAAATGACGTTGAACCGAAATCCACAATTAAATCACGAAACACCGCAGTGAGCTCAAACCGAGCGGAACTCCGTTTCTTAACGTTTTACAGTCGAGACGTAACAGCGTGTAATTACATTATAAGGTCGACGATTTTGCTGAATTTACACAGATTTAACGTATTATGATGTTTGACTAGATAATAACATTTCATTGTATCTATTTTAGATAACCTCACACGTAGTTAAAAGTGACCTGAACTGGTTCGTGTAAATAACACATAGGCCGGTGTCTTGCAGCTTTGCGGAATCATTGCCGTGTGTCTAGATCATCTATGTAAGTATCTAAGGAATTGAGGTTTCATTATTAAAAACTGTCGCTTTTAGCCTTTGTTAGATCTTTGACGACATAGATTTGTGACGTTTAAATTTTTCATTGTTGTTGTTTACTATGTTTCTTTGCTGTCTTGCGTCTTATAAAATTATTTTGCAAACTGATACAAAATTTTGCTAGCTTTTTAATTAAGAGACGATCTTAAATAGTTAGTAGGAGCTGTGCCTTTAAACAATGTCATTACTAAATAAATATTTTTCTTATATTGCCTCACATTAAAGTTTGCAGTAAATTATATTTCCTGTAAAACATGATAACACACACGACTCTGAGAACAGTAATATCTAATATAAACCAATGAAAATCTTTATATCAATTTAAGTGACAATAAAAGTATTTTCGTAAAGAACGACCATAACTTTATACGAGAAACCACAGGCGATAAAATCTTTGAATATCTTTTTAAAATAAGCGGCAACATGCTTCCGACGCGAGCGTTTTATTGTTGGAAATAGAAGTAAATGTTGTTTCTCTCAAATAAATGCCACCATATCTCTAAGCTTGTTTTAAATATGAATTCTAGTGTATTTAAATATGTATATATTTGTTTAATTAAAATAATTGTGCAACAAAATATAGTATAAAGAGGCCAGCGTACTTCTGGACAGGATAGACTTTTAAGTTAAATTTTTATTATGTTTATTACTATTAACAATTTCAGATAAGTTAATACAAATGTTATTTTTCTATAAAACGTTATATCTACGGATTATATTAGTATAGTCTATTTTTCTTGACTTGTCTTATTTAGTAGACAAAAATGGCGTATATCTTGCGACACATGAGATTTAGATAAGAAATTATTGATTGAATGATTGAACTCAATCCTTTCCTATAGTGCAAAATTTAGATGAAAACAAATAGTACGAAAATTCGTGATTATCGTTCGAGTATTGTTACCAACTGAAAACAAATACAGATAAATAGAATATAAGTATCTATATTCATGTAAAAATTTTGGTAGCAAAGTTTCAGCCTACCCAATTGCAATAAAAAAATAATGGCCCTCGTATAAAATTTCAACATCATCAACATTGCTTTATACGATATTTATACGTACATAATACGTACAATTGTACATTCATACAGACGACATAGTGAATCTAGTCTTAATGTTTATTTTTCTTGATATATCTTATAAAATATCATGATTGCTATATTTTCAAATAGATTAATTATATAAGAAATATCATATTACGGAAGATTTATCACGAGCAAATAAGCATTCGAAAGCCGTTCATAAGCCTATTTAAATTAAGTACATTTATTAAACCTATATTTGATACTTTAAATATACTAAACACATTAAAATCTCATTAATTACACAATAATCATAAAAGGAAAAAGGATTTTTCCGCAATAATATAATAAACAACAGTTCACCCGAGCGCATCCGACGTGCTGGATACAAATTGAGCCAATCTACACACACCTTTGTGCGATGTACCAATATCTGCCGCTCAGCAGGCTGCGCGTTACAACATAATGATTTAACTTTGATACTTATGTCTGTAAAATTCACTCGAGTTATTACATATGAAATAATTTGTTTTTTTACTTTCGAGTGTCAGCAATCAGTTTCTTACGTAATGTGATTGAAAAACAGTCTTTAATTTTGTAATATGCTGTGATGAACACGTGGTTCTTAACCTATGATTTATGGTTAGTGTAAATGTGGGCTAGCCTCTCTGAAAGACTTTTTTTTAAACAAAACAATACAATACACGCTGCATATGTTGATCCGAATAAATTCTGCAAAGCAGCGTTACAGATTAAGCAAGGTTTAACTTCAAATAACTTAAAGCTTGTATATACCATTTGTTATTCATATTGTCAAGGCTTTTTCTATCATGATCATAAATCATCATTTGTCAAGTAGGTTTAATAAATACAAGAAGTATCGTGTTATTAAAATTATACCATATTTTTTTGACAAATGCATACTTTACAGAATATAAAACTCTCCTTAATAATAATTTATTTTAAAACAAAATATATGTATCACTACCAAAACCTTGTCAAGCGCGATTGTTAAATTTTTTACGCTTCCGCGTCAAGAATGAAATTCATTGTAAAATGTGAAATACCAATCAGGCAGGCGACATTTTCGGCATCAAAACGTTCCTTTTCACATGTTTTGTATAAAAAATGTGGCAAGTGAGTGAAAAATGAAAACATCACAAACACGTAACCCCCTTTCCGCCCCCCACACGCCCCGCGGCGCATTGTCACACTACCCGCCTGTAGAGCAGAAAAATGACAATCGCCAAAGAGTATGACACAGATCTGACAAGACTTCAGTTAAAATGGAACGTGAATTGTACAATGTGTCGAGCGTTCTCGTGAATACTGTGAATTTTATATGACAAAGTTTATGTCGGTTGTTTACGGACGTAAAGTATTATATATTCATATTTTAGAACAACAAATTCTTTATCATCTTAAATATGATTGGTAATACAATAATATATTAATCGTTGATTGGTTATACAATATTTATCACATTCGATTTTTAAAGTGTTAATGTAGTATCAAAAATTAATAATTTATTTTAATTAATAACAATGAAAAGTATGATAACTATATAACTGTATGTATGTTATAAGCTCATACATTTTCGCACCTAAAAAACCGACTACTTTGGACGACGTAGTCTAGCAACCAGTTAGCGAGTGATTATGACAGGCGAGAGTATCTATAGGCCAACAAGACTTGAGAATTTAGTTAAATTGAATTGAACAAGACTTGTCAAAAATTGAAATGTATGCGAATATTTTATTGATAATGCAATTACCACTTAAAAATTACTCATTATAAATAAACAACGCAGAAAATTCAAATGTTATAAACGAATTTAATTTTTTTAGATGGAATATAAAAGATGCTATCTAAAAGAACAGGAATTGTATAACTAGATTGTCAACATTACAGACATTTGCGTGGCTCGTCTTTGACGTCCCACAAAGGCCGGAAATGGCGGAAATTTTTCAAAAGTTTCCTGTTTGTTGATTGTATGCATCCGAGTGAGAGAGCGATTTTTTGTGTGTCCCTGCCTCAAAAGAATCAGTACAAATAAACGAAAGCTCCCAAATAAAGTTGTTGTTTGAATGCCTAGCCGCACTCACTGTAATATTATAAACGTTAAATTCTCAGACAGCTCGTGACCACGACGGATAAAACTTCGTCGAAACGTCGGACAATTAAAAGGTATTATTACGATTAGTTATCGTAAAAAGATCTGGTATATAAAATATTAATGTTAAATTCTGTCTCTGTCTGTTACATTTTCAAGGTTAGCTGAACCGATTGTAATGAAATAATAGAAATAGTTCAAGCCTGGAGGTCGAGTCACTACGTTTGTCTATAGACGCGGATATAGTAACTCTCTCGGCTAATTTTCTTGATAGAATGTAAATATTTCTTATAGTTTTGTAAAGAGCTGCCAACACTATTCTACTAAGTCGTACGACAGAATATTAGCGGTAGATATCTTGTTAAAATGTTCCTAAAGTATGAATTTGTAAATAATAATAAAGTATTTTTTTAATGTAATGTTTAACTGAGGAAGATACTTAATATTCTTGTATTTACACTTGATCTCCGAAACTGTCAGTATATTAAGACGCTGATAAGCAATACAATGTTAAGCCATACGGACTTCGTATTGAGAAAATGGCGCCTAAAGATGTCAAACGTATTCTTAATCAATTTGTTTGAAAACGTATATATCCATATTTTCTTTTCTATTTTTAGTAAAAGGTATAATGAATTAAAAGCATAAAAGATTTATATAATAATAATTGTTTCAAATATATTACATTATAAATTACAAAACATGGAACACACTTTAATATTCAAAATATTCAATTAAGAAACGTTTTGTCCGCACTCATTTAGTTTAGATGACTTGAAAAGTATTTGAATAATGTAAAATACATAACACTTTATCAGAATACATCAATATCTCCGAATTTGACTTATTGTGGGTTCACACATTTTTGCTTATCAACAACCATTTAATATATAAAATTTATTGTCTGTTTGTTCGTATTATATAAGCAGCCATAGTGTTCATCCGATAGCGATAATATTTAACATATTATTTGCAGTCGCGTAATGGTTATCGGCATACTAAAATTAACTACCAGTAGAGGCCGCGTCATACGTGCCAGTCAGAAAATAGGTTTTACACAGTTATCCACTATTTCAAAACCTAAATTAAAGCGAGCGAAGCAGTGAGCAAAAGCTAGTTACTTATGATTTCTTCTAACAAAACATTACTCATATTAAAGTTTGATAGATAACTGCATCTTCCCCCTGAGCGTCGTTTTTCAAACTTTTCCGATGTCTTCATGCTTATGAAGCGATTTCGTTATTAATGTAACAGGACTTGTCATTAATTGTAGACTCAGATTGTAAGAGGAATTATTGAAAGAAGAAAAACTATTTATTTAAGATATAAAAAAAAATTGGTGAAAAATCTCCATAACGATACCTAACAGGTAGTAATTTAACTAATTACTGCCTTTAAAAGGAAAAACGGAACCCTTATAGGATCACTTTGTTGTCCGTCTGTCTGTCTGTTTTATTTTATGAAATATTCGTTTCGAAACAGAAGTGTAAATGTATATTTATCTGTCTGTTGTTCTTATTTCCCTCAATGCTGCTTTGTCATATCTCAGAGACAAGATACAACTAAAGTAATTTTCGAATTTATCGAAAAAACGCAAAATATTTTGTACTCCAAGAGTTATTATGATTAACTTCCTGCACCATCATAAGGTCCCTTATTTCTATATTATGATGATGACAATCGAAGAACCATTACATCATGCACCAAACCACACGTTACCCTTAAAAGATTTCATTATTAACCAAAATTGTAGTGCCAAATTGACACCTTATCACTAAAGTTACATAAGTACACCACAACTAAATTCAATGACAAGAACGTTGTAGAAATAAACAACAAACGAACCGGAATGACATACAAAAGCAAGTTAAATAAATGCTCATAAAAAGACGTTCACTATTTTTCAACCCATACTATTTTTCCACAATAAAATCTTTCAACGACAGAGTCTTCACGGGTGTTTCACAAACAACTGTATCAGACGTGGAGGGTGCCATCCGACTATTAACGGCGGTCCCACGCACTCACTGGTTTTACAGGCCGTGCAAGATTTATATGTTTTCTGATTGCGAGTTTGTTGGATACGTTTGCGTTGTTTTGATGTATGAGTACATGATAACATGATAACTTGAACCAAATGGACTTAAAACGTACATTAAACTCTGCGATGTAAAAACGATAATCGTTATCGTTCGTAATACTAAATATGTGATTATTTTGCTCGTTTTTATAGTCTTGTTTATAATTTTTCGCTTTAACAGATATAATCTGAGGGTAGATTTTATGAAAGACGTGGTATTATATCCGCGAATCCGTAGTGAAGTAGCGTGGATTGAACTTCATGTTCTATGCCTTAATAAGAAAAGCCCAGTAAGCATTATGTACTTATATACTATAGGGCGAGAATTACATTTATAAATTTTACTCTCGTGAGCGATATATAGCACGTCTGTAACCTAGCAACAGAAATGTCGAATATAAGGCACTGACAGTAAGTTCTTTCAGGTGTAAAGCAATGAGAAATAACTTATGTAAATCTTTATGAAAGATTGAGAGCAAAACTTGCAAGCATAAAAAAGTGTAATTTATAAAAAAAGAGGACAAACGAGCAGAGTTCCACTTGGTGACAATTGATTAGTGACGCCCTTAAATTTGTGCAATATTAGGGGACTTGTGGATACATTTTCTTTTCTTGTTTATGAAATCTATATATATAAAATATTCATGTATTTTTACCCAGACAGCGAGTAACATCTAAAATTGGAAGTGAAAAATGTTATGAACATCCTTTGGTTGTCTTATTCTTGATGTATCAACCTATCGTAAAAATTTAGTACACGAGAAAAAGGACACCGAAATAGACAAAGGCCTTCCGAATCCGAATCCACTAAGTACGGATTCTACGCAAACGAAGCCAAGAAAATTTTACCCTATATTATCTATAAAATAACGACCCAAATCAAAAGACATTTGTGCCGAAATGCCGTACAAATTGACGATGAATTTTAAGTATAAGATTTCTTATTTTTTTCTCGATTTTTTATCTTTCACTTGTATTCAAAGACATCGTTAGTGATGCACCCACGTAACGGGATACTGACTTCGTTATCAATCCCGCTTGACAACTTAATGGATTATAGTCTTAGGGGACAAGACGATGTTAAGAAAAAACATAATGTAACATAAAAAAAAAAAAACATAATATTACATAACGTTGTCTTAGATTTTCGCGATTATTACTCATTGAAATAAAACTATTTTAAACGGTTTTAAATCGCGTATATAATCGGGTAGAATCTATCCGTGACCACGAACGCTGTGAAGTGCTCGAAACGTCGGGATGATAAAAATAATTAATATACGCGATTTAAATCCGTTTAAAATAGTTTTATTTCAACGTAATATTACATTTGTTGAAAAGCCAAATATATAATGTATCAGTGATAATGCACTTCGTGTACGTATAAATAATTCAAAGAGGCATTTAAAAGTTTGCAAAACAAAAAATAAAACCACGTCTTTTTTTGCATACTAATCTTCGAAACGGCTTAAGTAAAATACGATTAATATTGTATTATGGAGCTATTGAAAGGTTTCTTTAAAAGATTCTGAATCAGTTACTTCATTTGTACCTACATATGTATCTGTCATAATTTTATTGATTATATTCTGCAACAATGAACGAATTGGAATACTTTTTAGATGATAAAATAAAGCAGTCAAAGGTTTCATTAATTTGAGTCTCTACTAGTGAGCAGACATGAAAAGCTATGAGGGAAGAGACTAAAAGACATAGATCTATATAATTTTTAAATAAAATATAACAAAGATTTATATCATTGATATAAAACACAAACTTGGAAGTTTATGTATAAAAAGATAGGTAACAATTTATTTGTGAAACAAACCACACATTTTCCGTGAAAAAGTTTCACAGCTACCAGGGATGCATAATGCCGTAGAGTTCTTATCAAATAGAAACGCATATTAATCTCAGCAGGACCGCCGGTGCCGCCCACGCTTTTAGACCGGCTCACATTGTAATAAATCCCGTGGAACATCCCGGATCCCGGGACGCAAGGCGTTGCGGCGACGACGAAGCGGCGCCACAGCAATTTATGTGGGATCCCCGGAATCGGATCACAGTTTTGAATCAAAAATTAAATTAGCGGTGAAAAAATTACGCTTATGTTTTTGGCAAAATATTTTTTCTATTTACTTAGGAAAAATTAAAAAAAAAATTTAAGAGTCGTTTTCTGAAAGGTAGATTCAATACTATTATTATAAATTGAGTTATAAAAACATTAATTTAGGAAACAAAACTTAAAACAATTAAGTCATGCTGTTATAATTGATAATAAAGCTAGAATAATTAAATTAATCATAACAACTCGACGTCCTGCTTCCAAAATGCAAGACCATTGTTCCTAATTTAACAAAGAATTAATCTGAAAAATGAAAAGAACGTATTCATTATGACTGTTTAATTTTCTCCCCGGAATCAGGTCAACTGTCACAATGAGATGACTTGTCTTTTAGTTTTCTTTCGAAATGGTCAAACTTGGGAAGTTTTGAGACGATGAGACGACTGTTTCCTTAAAAATTTGTTTTATAAGAAATGTTTTGGTGGATCAATAGTTGATTGCGTGATTACCAGTATTGTAATCGAGTAAAATGAGCCGAGAACCACTAGGCCATGGTTAGAACACGTCGATTTTTACCGATGATCGTGGGTTCAAACCCCGGCTAGCACCGCTGATTTTTCAAAATGCTAAATTTGTGTTTAAATTCATCTCGAGCGCGGCGGTGAAGGAAAACATCGTGAGGAAACCTGCAAGTGTCGGGAGAATTTCTGACACATGTATATCCGCCAACCCACAGTGGAGCAGCGTGGTGGATTAAGCTCTGAACCTTCTCCTTAATAGGAGAGGAGGCCTTAGCCCACCAATGGGACATATACAGGCTGTTACTTTAATCAGGAAAAGGTTTTATTTTCAGTCTTTTTGAACCCTGTTAGACCAGTATTGAGCCAATTTTTATCAGTTGAAACGTGACGTCTGTATTGGCGAATCTCTAACGTTACCAAGACTGAATCTTGAGACTGAGTTTTCATACTGTACAGATATATTATTTCGTTGAAAAGTATTTTTCAAAAATAACAACACAATTTATCACACGTGTTTATTTACTATAAAAAGTCATAGTTCATCCGAGTATGAAAATATCGAAGGGCAAAGACAGAAACCGTTTATTATTTATGAACCCGTTGGCAAGATGGAATTCAGACGGGCACAAATAAATTTTTATGCTTTTGATGTCAACCCTCAGAAAACCCGGAATATATTAAAAGTAACATAACATTTTTATAAAACATATGGCATAAACCTTCAAAATCTACCACATGAGTAGTAATTACGTTTGATTCGTCATTGACTACTTGACTGTCTAAACATAACTAAAGAGTATTTTCCTTTACTTGTCCTACTTAGCAGACAAATATTACGTACTTTTTAACCACACGTAAGAGTTAAGTGAGAAATTATTGATCAAATAATTAAACTGAATCATTTTTAATAACAAATTATAATGAAAAATAATATTCGAAAATTTGTGATTTTCGTTCCGGATTATGTTACCAAATAAGACAAGCAAAGAAAAAGAGACTATATAATAAAAAAGTTGACGACTGCTTGACGAAATGGTTCATACTAGCTCAGGCGCTTCCGGAAAAACAGACTTCCCCATCTGGGTCAGCCAAAAATATTATAAAATTATAAAAAATATTATTATATTTCCTATACATATTTTATCATATATACAAACGATAATAACAACTTGATTGCTATTGTGAATTACGTATGTATGGTGGCACTTCTCACAGTATCAATGGAACAGAAATGACTAGTTCTCATCAGATGCTTGTTTGTTCGTCTGCTTTCTTAATAGTCATAAAGTTCTAATATACGTTTGCTTTTGTGCGTATTATTTTGTTCATTCGAATTTTAATTCGATTTCTATTGTTCTTAACAATTTATTTCAAAAGCACCACGTTAAACAATACAATTCGATTAGGTAAATAAATAACAATAATTCAAATAAATAATAATAGCCCTTTCTAAATAAGTGAAATAGAATTGAATGAACAATTTGCCTCGCCGCGGATATCATCAAAATTATTTATTCATTGAACGAGAATCGACTACATTTATCGGACCAGGGATTGTTATAGAGAACTTTACCATCGTCGGATCTCCTAACGACCACCGATTCAGTGACTATTCGACGAACTTGCCTCGATATTAGCATAAAACATCAAAACTCGCATTAAAGTGTCCAAATTCGGCAGAGCTCCCCTTAAAATATTCCCCCTTACCCCTGTCTACTCTGTGCTCATCGGAGCGCGGGGACAGTGGGCGAATGTGTGGTACAAGTTATTCAAAACCGACGGATGACTTTTTACATATTTAAGAGTAAGTTGGGCTTGTTTTTAAAATTCATCTTAAATCAGGTTATTGTACAATATAAAACAAATTAAAATAACACGCTGTGGATCATAAATGTAATTGGTGACAATTGTCAAATTGATAATAAAATGAGCTTCTTTGTCTATGTTTTGTAAACAATATTTGTCACGATATAGTATTTTATACAATTTAGTTGTCCACAGTCAATAATCTATTATAGTTTATCCTTTTATGTTAAACACACGTATAGAAACATTTGAAAGATCAAATTATACTGCATGTAGTCGCTACTTATCATTCGATTTAAATGCATTTTGTCTTTATTTTATTATACGCTACATTTTCCCTTTCAAGTCGACCGCCTCTCCCTTGAACCAGAAAATAATAAAGTCTATATTTTATTCAGCTACATTAGAATACTTGAACAATAAAATAATTATCATTTATCGCTATGGATTTTATGTTTCGGAAGGAGTTGGAGGAAAAAACAGGACTACAAAGTTTCGAAGTTATCTGTATCGAGATGAAAAATTTTACGGCGAAAGTTGCATTTTCAAAACAAAAGTAGCTGATGTTTCGAATAAAATATTAAGAATTAGGAGCGATTTTGGCGCTTGTTCAAAGGGTACTCCATGTACACCAGAAATGTTTTTGTTACGTCCTCTAATGGTGGTTTTGTTATTGCTAGTGTGTAAATGTTTTTTAATTGATGTTAAGAGAATAAATTTAAGAACAGTTTAACCATTAAAATTATTGTAATTATATGAATATAAATAATGTAATATACTCTAGGTGTTACGAAATATTATTTTATTAAAGTTCTATATACTTTTCTAGATAATACCGATGATTTGTAATTGCGTGACATTTAACGTAGATATTTTTATACTGCCCTAAAACAGTAAGACAGGCATTTAAGAAGTGAAATATAAATTTATTTCTTTTTACACATATTTCAAATCAGAACATGCGTAGCTGTGAACGATTTGAATGTGTATATCCCTTTCAAAGAACAGACAAAAATAATATCTCCCGGAAGCACATGTCAAGCGTCGAGCGCGTCTTTCCGTCACACGTCATTCGTCCTTTTCACCATTTTCTTCGCCTTTGTCTTGTCTGGGGACGGCTGCAGCGAGTCGTGAAGTTAGCGGATTCGCCTCCCTTCAACGCGACTGCACTGAGATAAATCCGGTACGTATAATAATGCCATTGGATATAGAGGGTCGACTTTGTCTGACCATGTCATAATACAATACTTTTGTCTCACGAGTTATTTATACAATGTATGTTTTGAAATAAACATAATGTAAATATTTTTTCCGTCTATGTTCCTTAAATATTTTTAACAGTAAATTTCTTTCCAAAACAAAACAAAAATACATTATAATATTCGCGTTAAATTTCGTCAAAATATATTCATATAATACCTGAAATTGTTCAGTGAAAATAATATAAATACATTTAGTAGAACTGTTTAAGAAATTAATTATTTTATTAGTATTATTATTACGGTTAATCTATGATAAATTTTGCTGATAATATACAAAAATTCTAATCCATTATAAGGAAGGAATACAAATAATCTTGTAATCTGTTAATGCAGAAGCGCTAAAATGGCGCAAAAATAAACACTCCATCACATTTTGTGTAAAGGAAAAAGTTGTTTACACACAATCTCGTGCAAAAGTACTATATACAGACGCCCGTATCAATTGCATCTGGGATGTTTCAGTGAAATAACTACGCGTCAATCAGTGTTTACTTGCGGCGAGGGGTGTTTTAAAGTGCCAAATCGTGTTGGGCCAGTCAGCCACGAAATGATACAGGGAACACATCTGCCAATTTTGACTTCGATACTGCTTTTTTCTAGACTGGGCTTAATGGCTTATACTAAGATGAAAGCTTTAGTTTATTCAAATGACGAGCCGTCATATAGCAGACGCTAGCGCGGCTTCGCTCACGTTCCTGTAAATTTTGTTATGCCGGACGACGTCCTAAAAGTAACATTTCGTTAACGCGGAAACTATAAAAATTCCCTGCTGTTAAGTAATTAAAATATGTGTAATTAAAGGAGAAAAAGATAAAAAAAAACAATCTTACATTTGAACGTTATAATGTGAATCTTACTTTTTAAAGAGGTCGTGAACTGACGGTCCGCTTTATAAGGAATCCCGAGCTTAAGCAAAGCAACTTATTTTGATGAATAAGCTGCTACAATGTACTTATGTCCTACCGACTATTTCTTTCCGAAGTTTGATGTGTAATATTTTTTGCCAGCTGCTAAACGTATCCAGTCTTCGGTTATGGAACTCTGAAAAGTGCAATTATGCTGTTACAAGCGATGTTACAACATTTATTTTAAATAAAATCCGATAAAAAATATGTTTTCCAATTTAAAAAAAAAACTTAATTTATAAATGGACGCTGATAAGCAATACTGTGTCAAGCCACGCGGACTCCATTTTGAGAAAATGGCCTCTAAAGATGTCAAACCTATTCTTAATAAATTTGTTTGAAAAAATAAATATCCATCTTTTTTATATTTTGATAAAAGATAAAGTGATTTAAAAACAGATTGGTATAATAAACGGTTTTATCTAATAATAAGTATTTCAAATATATGAGTTTATTATATAAATTGAAAGATATGAAACGCACTTGAAATTCGAAACTTTAATTAGGAAACATTTTTCCGTGCTTATTTCGTTCAGATGACTGTTGAAAATGTATTGAAAAATGTTATATACTAGATGCAATATTGAATTATATCAATACCTCCGAATTTAATCCTTTTGTGGGTTGACACATTGTTGCTTATCAGTATCAAAAAAAGAAAGTTTTTATATTTTTAATATATTTTTTTATTTCTGTAAAAAGTAATTAAAAAACACAATTTAAGGAGGCGCGAAAATGCTTTTATTGAAGGTCATTAATAAATGAAGGATTTACCCTAGTGATTCTCAGTTATTAGGAACAATGCAACGAAGCGCGAGTTGACGTGACTGTAGTGGGGTTCCGTACATTATTCACCTTTGTTTCTGAAAGTTCAATTTTTATAATGAAAAAGGGTCATGCGTTGCTCATATTAAAAAAAGTATTTTAGGGATTTCCAACCCTCTTAATATGTGATGTATAAAACTTTAAAAATTTCTCTAGAGATTAAAATGAAAAATTTCAGAAATGTTTTGTAAAGAAATATGTACCTAGTTTGACAAAGATAACGCGTAAAAAAATTGCATTTGAAATCTTAAATTAAAATTGACCTTATTGCAAGAGTTTTTTTTTTAATACCCGACGCACTGAGAACCTGCTCATTTTTTAAAGTCGGTTATAACATATTTTGAATGCAAATGAATTATGTGAAACTTGATATATAGGATTATTATTAACTAGCTATAACTCGCGGCTTCGTCCGCGCGGTATTTATATATAAAAAGTGGCCTTTGTGATTTTCTCACGTGTATATATCACTGGAAACTGAAACAAAGATCCGTTCATCCAAACATCCATCCTCATAAATTAATTAATTAAAATAGATCAATCTAAACCCAGGTGATAATTATATTAATCTAGCTAATTTTCCATTTTATACTAACTTTCAACGTTAGTTAGCTTTAGTAAACTTTATGGTCAGATAAATTGATTTAAATATGAAATGTTATCGTAAAGATTATTTTAATTACACATAAACACTTAAGTACTTAGTGTTCAAAGTTTGAAATATAACAAAATATAATCAGTGCCAATGATAACTGAATTACTCCATTGGCAAGCTTAATTAATTTTTGAACTTATAACTATGACGTTTTTTTAAAAAAAAAGAAACCGATCTCAAAACCAAGATACACAATTTCGCTTATTTAATTTATTTAAATTGTATTAAGTATATCTATAGAATCACTCTAAAAGTATACCTTTTTATATTATATTTCAAAAATAAGATAAAATCGTTTACCAAATTACAGAGTTTTAAGGTAACAAACATAAATATTTTTTGTTTTGGTAATTAAATATATTATTTAATAAAAAATACATTGAGAACGTATTTTGAAGGCTGTTGAAAATAACATCAATTGACTTTAATGTGTGATTCGTGCTCTAAATATATTATTTAATTTTCTACGTGTTCAAACCCATAACGTAACCCAAAAGAACTTCACCAAAACCACTCACTAAGATTAGAAGTTAAAATATGCTTCTGCCGTAAACATAAACTTTTCGGCACCCACTAAGTATTCTGTTAAGAGGTTTTTAAATTTATTCACCCTTCGATCCGAAGTTTCTCTCAAGTTAGAGGAAATTCAAGCGATTAAATCGACCGAGTGCAGAAAGTTAAGGGTTTAATTTGCATAGAGATAGAACCGGCGTGTGTTGTATTGTCTAGTTCGAATACACTTCGAATAGAATCCCGAAGATAAGTCATTATCCTGATTAATTTTACTAGCAAATGTCCAAGTTCTCGAATGAACAAAAACTATTAATTTATTACTCCTATGGTTTTACTAATTAGATAAGAATATTAATTCTGACTGTGTTTTTTAATAATAATTTCGTAATTTTTAAAACAGCACCCGTTACATTTCGTCAAAATTCCGTAATCCAAATAAAAAGCAACATTTTGATTTCTATAGATACGTACTTTTAGATTTTTTTATAAAAAAATTGTGTCTTGTCGTAAGAAATAAAAATCATAAAAATGCAAAATTGAAACAAAGCAAAACATTACTTTTTGATAATTTAAAAACAATTGCCTTAACGCAAATATAGAACAGACAAAATTTTGTTTAGGCCTTCTATTTTAACATTTACACTCGTCATCCATTTAAGAGGTAATAGAGGTGAGCGAAGTTTGTCGAAAACATCCAAGTTTAATACAAAATTTTCACAGTCACTTTGCATTACCGCCGCTTCGGTGATCTGACGAGAGCTCATAAATCAGCCAGCAGACGTACTCAGCTAGAACGAGTGTGTTAAAAGCGCGATTTGTTATCTTTTGTTGTACGCCGCAACTCAAGTACCCGTTTGTCTTTGAAATGTATCTATAAATCAGATCGAAGTTCAATAAACGTGTATTTTCCCGATTGTAATGGCGATATATAGACTATTCTACTTACGTAATATATAAATGACCAATATACGAAGCGTACTTTAATATAAGTTATACTATTAAATAAATGTTTACAATTTAATGGTTACGGATAATTATTGTGCAAATCACGTCCATGTGGAATGATGGTAAATAGACTTATTAGACCATAGATAATTGTTATTTACTTATCGGTCTAATTTGTTGTAACAGATTAAAATCCCTATTAATATAAGCTATTTAAAGTTCTAAATTTAAATGTTACCTAAAAAAATTAATACTATAAATATGTATTTTAGTGAACGCTACTTGAAAAGATGCATTAAAATTCGCGTCACTATTTATATTGCGTTTAATCCAACAAAATTAAAATTAAAACCAAAAACGTAAAGGGTTGATTCATGTCGTGGAATATTAGCTTGATATTTACGATCTGCTTAATAAGCACACTCGAAATATATCACGGTAAAATGTTAAAGTAAAAAACATGTACCTCAAGTCAGTGTAAACCGCAGATTCTTTATAAGACAAGTTGAAGGGCTCGCGTACTAAGCGCTCTCCAATTAGGTGCGGCCCTTGCGCCGTACTCACTAGCGAAAGTGTTTTCAAATGTGCCGTCTTCTAAAGGGTTGGGAGTGATGAACTTGGGTTTTGCGTTCTCCTCGTGGAGATATCTTAAATTTTTTATTTATTCGCTACCATAGAGTATTCTTATTTTTTTTTTTTGTAAGTGGTAAGATTTATTTTTGTTTATCTGTGATTTGTTGTGGTTTATTTTGATATAGAGTTATCTTTTTTTATAATGCTATAAAGTGATCTAGTAATAGCTTCTTAATGACGACTATAAATATTATATAATAACATTGCTCTACAGCACGGAACAAATCCGCAAACCTATAGAAAATGAAACTTTAATGATCAACATATTATATTCTTACATACATTATTTAACAAATCATTGACCATCTAACGTAATTCGGTCAGTATATCATTAGATATAAAAGAGAGCACAAAAGAATTTCCTTACATATTTTATTTCCCTCATTATACAGATCGCTGCTCTTCATGGCTTTATCCGTACAGTAAGCGGCATCACTACTAGCATATTAACATTCTAGTCCTTATATCCAAGAACTTAAGAAACACATTTCAGTGAATTCGCGAAAGATAAATTTAAATGTCGACGCTTGTACCACATCTTTGATCTAACATTCTTCGACGGGAAATCCTGTTCAGGACCAAAGGGAACTTGTATTAGAGTTTTCTAAATTACGAAGCAGTTCACAATCAAGTGGAATAGAATTCGAGGTAAATTGAGTTAAGATTTTAATTAATTGAAATGTTGATAACTAATAAATGCTGGTGGCGTTTTATAGTCGTTGGAAAAATTAGCAATGAAGGAATATTTTAAAATCACATCCAGTAATTTAAAGGTCTGCATTTTAATACATTGATTTGTATTGAAAATAAAATGAACTAAAGTATACTAGCTATTTATTTTATCTTAATGCCACATTTCTGATTTATTTTATTATTTCATTAAAAAAATACAAACTCTATTGAGATAAACTTAAAGATAAATACCGACGGGGTAAATGTTATTACACAAGTATTGAAAAATGTTTCACATAAATTTTTTGCAAGTTGTGTATTTTTATAAATCTTATATGTTACATAAATATCATGTAATTAGTCTATAAAAGTTATTATTTGATTATTGTTTGTTCGAAAAAAAAATTAAAATGCCATTATGATAACCGCCATTTTTGTATTATCAAGACTAAAAAAATATTAATTATATTCTTAGATTAGAATAGATAGAAAAAAATATAAATAACAAATTAAACGCTTTCACAAATTAAATTACAGGTGTATTATTATTATTATTAAGAGCGGTATTCAGATTTAGCGGAAATAATACAGGTTGTTATTAAATCGTTCTATTCATAATAAAATGATTTAATTCCGCTTTTCGCATTCGGAGTGGGTCTATATTCGGAACACGCATTACACCCTCATGTTTGTTAAGGGATTTCTTTAATAGAACGGAAAGGAAACTCGTGAAACTGAATCGTGGTCCATGTCAAAACCCGTAAGCGATTTAAGATTCTTGAGTCCTTATCTATACTTATAAAGCTGAAGAGTTTGTTTGTTTGAATGCGCTAAACTCAGGAAATACTGGTTCGAATTGAAAAATTCTTGTTGTGTTAGATAGTTTATTTATTGAGGAATGCTATAGGCTATCTTACATTACGCTACGACTCACAAGAGCGAAGCAGTAATCATAAACGCGAGTGAAACCACAAGGAAGAGCTAGTTCTTAGATATTTTGCTACCATAATAATTTGCGGATTTGCGTTAACATATTTAAATAGTTCATCCTTTATTGTTTTTTTTTAATGTGTAATATTATAATTTTTTTTTTCTAATAATAATTTAATATTGTATTATTTTTGTTTTGTTTAAGATTATTACGCTTTTCTAAAATTATTAGGTTATTTATTGTTTATCTCACTTATTAAATATATGTATTGTTCAAATTATAATAAAAGCATTTAATAAAAATAATTTATTGAAAATAAATTTAAAACACATAGTAAAACTTTCAACTTCAATTTTCCTGCTTCAAACCGTAATAAAATCTACGAGGTTATTTAAAATTAGACTGTTTTATATACCTACCCACTACCTCTACACAATTTTCAAATGTTTGATGGAACACGCCAATCGCTCGTCACGTGACCCACAACTAAATACAGAGTAATGTCGGGAGGTCTTCAATTATTAAACAATGCAATCGCGGACTCCAACCCTAGCGTTAATACTTGAATACCTAGTATTTGGGTCACGGTGTAACATTACGTGTTCCGAAGCTATGGTATTAGGGCTATTTATTAGTGATATCATTTATGTTTGTGTTTTCAGGATTTTAACCGACTGCCACTAAAAGAGTGTAATGTTTTTTGAATGTATATCATGTTATAAGCTTACAAGGCCTAACCTATATATGTATGTGTCTATTTTTTTGGTATGCTTTGTAAGGTAGAAACGACTTAATGGATTTTTAACATACAAAAATTTTGCAGATTCAAGATTGTAAGCATGACATATGGTATAAAGATATAGTTTTTACATAAAATACCTACGAATAAAAATTAAACGTAGGAATAACAAAAATATTTAGTTATAATAGATAAGAATATTTTTTGCTAACATTTTGATATAAAATTCGTTTACTAATTTAGGCTGTCCGATTATTTTAAAACATAACTATATTTTGATTTATTGAAAGATTACATTTGCATATGCTAACAATATGACAAAATAATTGTATAATAAAAAAGTATTTCTGGTGTTCGCCTTTGTTTGGGTATAGCGCGTGTTTCCGAATCTTCATTAACAATTATTCAAAAATTTTAAGATACAAATATACCTCCAGTTTGCAGAAATTGTTATTTAATTGGAAAATATAACATAAATTATATTAGTATACAGAATGCCTGAAAAATTTATATAGCAAAACTTCGTATTTCGTATTTTCGTATTGTTAGAAAATTAAAACAACGTTATTGAATACAGATATTGAATCTTTCGTTAATACATATTTCGTTATTTTCTCGTCTAGTGAAAATATTGATATTACATTGTGGTGTTAGGTTACTAATCAGACTTTTCTTGGATTATTCAATTGGTAGATTTATTTTTTCAATAATTCCGACGAAACTAAATATAGGGATTGAAAATGCTACATCTTTCTTACCTTTGGCAATTGATTATTATTATAACAAATATTGTGATTGATATTCGTATAAAACTTTTAAATATGTTAACCTATAAATAAGTTAATTTATTTTTTCATATTCAGTTTATAGCGAAAACTGTGTTGCCTTTAGTGAAATCTCTTCAGACATCTCAAGTGTTTAAAGATTCATGTCACAATGAATTATTTGACGAGAGGCAACATCTTGTAATTTCAAATTATTTATTGTATTATTTAATTTAATTCCAAATGTCGGGAAGTAACATGAAACTTTTTCTACTGGCTGTCTTGATGAGCTTTTTGCACATAAAAAGCAAAACTTTTGACTCTTAGACGAGAATTATACTTCTATGCCTAATTCCCGTAACTTAGTTATATAAGCTACATACGAATAATTTACAAATGTAAATAATTATGTATCATGGATAAAATTACCTAAAAAACCTTACGAAAGCGGTTCCCATAAATAAGTCACATCATTCAATAGTTTTTTTTCAGTTGTAAGGCGAGAAGTACACTTTTTTAGAAGTTTTATTATCAGTCTTTCATAAATATTTACACGAGTTCTTGGTCATGACTTTACGTCTGACAGAATTTACTGACAGTGCCTTATTTTTAAATCTCTCAGCTTTCGTCAGACATAATTGTTTTATATTAATTACGGGAGTAAAACTTAAAAACTTTCGCCTAAAATAAGTGATAAATAATGTAAGTTGTATGTAACTCTTATGTCTTAACAGCAGGCATACTTATTTAATTTATGTTATTTAAACCAATTCTTTTGTTTGATCACTTTACTAGAATACATTTTAATTCTAATAGAAGTTATAATTTTATATTTATATACTGCCTCAATAATTCAAACTGAAAATAAATTCATCTTGTATTAGTTATAAATGATCGTAGTTTATAGTAGCAATATTTTAACCGAATATAAGAATTGATAAAGTTAGATTTCAATTTTCAATGACACAAAAGTTGATAGTGCGATAATTTAAGGCGAGAATTACACGAGTAAGTTTTACTCTCGTAATTGATGTAAAATAGCTATGTACCAAGAGAATTATACATTTTGGCAGTTGATTTGTCAACTGTCAAAATATATCGCATTGCGATAGCGGTAGCTTAGCGATAGCCACAATTAGCCTGCTGGCTACAAAGTTGTTTACGACAATTTTTGTGGTCAAAAACAGTATATTCTATCAGTTGTCCAATGCCTAACAATTTAGGTAAATTTTATGATAATCTGTGATAATAAACCAAGATTTATATACATGTAATTCTCACGAAATAGGTAGTACGGGTAATAAATAAAAAGCAAACATTTCATTTTTAATATATTTACTTCAAAAATTTAAAATCACTACTAAACCATCTCATATCCCTTAAACGAACGTACGATACAATATCTATTTGGTTCGTAACTATACACAACTATATGTTTTGAAAACATTCTCTCCTTTAAATATTAAGCACTCTATATAATCCTGTGAAGTAAGACCGAGTTCACACTAGCAAGTCGCGTGAAAATCATTAAAGAATAAAATAATTGCCTACTATGTGAACTTCGCATTAAATAAATTATCTCTTCAATGCATTAATCAGATAGTACGAAATTTAATGTGAATAAATACGCAACAATTTTTATTTAAAAATGGACGCTGATAAGCAATACTATGTCAAGCCACATGGATATAATTTTGAAGAAATGGCGTCTTAAGGTGTCAAGTATATTTTTTAAAAAATTGTTTGAAGTAGTATATATCATTTCTTTTCTATTTTGATGAGAGCTATAATTCATTAAATGCAAACTGGTATAATAATATGTTTCGATTATTACTTTTGATAATATAAACATAAAATTAAGACACTTTGTTTCGTACTTATTTAGTTCAAATGACTTGATTTTTTTTTTAATAATGTTAATATGTAACGCATTATCAAAATACATCAATATCTCCGAATTCGACTGTTTGTGGGTTGACACATTATTGTTTATCAGCATCCAAATATCAACTTATACTAGTCTACAAAATGCTTCAACAGTCAGTTCGTCTACGTACGAGTAATTTGCTTAAAAAACTACACAAACTGTGCAAGTGTTTAAAGTAATTTTTCGGACCATTTATTGACTTCAATTTACTAATTGGAGAATTAGGCTAAGCGTATGTTGAGATGCCACCCAATTGCGAAACTGTGTAGAATTAATTTATTAGACATTTTACTGGATATAATTGGTCAGGCTTTATAATAACTTGTATTGACGCCGAATGAATTAATGTACTAGAAATCATCGATAAAACAATAATGGTTCTTAATTCAAGATGCTATGGGGTGTATGATGGGTTGTATTTCGGAATAATTTTTAAAGTATTAACTCATATAGAGCCACGACGTGCTCCTTACTAAGATATATAAATTATTTAAATTATATAGACTGTCACATTTGAAAATTATGTTTTATATTCTGCCGCATCTCACCATACGCTTTGCCTTATATTTATATTTTATTGCTAAATACTGATTTTGATGCTGTAAAATTAAAACTTTCAAAATACAATCGATTTTTTTTGTTCATATGGAAAACGATTCTTTATTAGTTTTCTAATATTTTTCGTTTAATCAAAGAAGTCGTAATTAGTGTCATTTGAATTATTAAAGTACATGAACTTTTATCTTCAAAACTGTCTTACTTTCAAGATTTCACTTTTCAACAATATACGAACTACTTGCACTTATTCATAAACCTAAGCGTGATACTAAAATAGTAAACAAAATGACTAGAGTGAAAAAATATATTTGAAAAAGTAAAAAAATCAGTCTAATTGGGAAAGCAACGTCTTTCGACGACCGTCGCACAGTCGATCCTAGACATCTCCCGGAATATTCTCGAAAGATTCACTAACATATTGAAATCGTTGTTCCTACATAACCACAGATTCAAAATATTCTCCGTCGGCGAACACGTGTTCGAGAAATAATAGTAAAAAGAGGTTAACTTTAACTTTTCAGCCAGTAATCTCCAATCGTTCGCCTTCGTCGTCTGACCGTCCAGTAACTTACACAGTATAACCCTATCCGATTTAGTCAACACGTTCGTCCTATAATAATTATTGTCAATAGTATAACTATTCCTTTGAACGCCATTATTTCTATAAACGAAATCGTATCGGCCATCTTTTTTCGATAGCGACGAATAATTGAACGGATTCTCGAGGATATTGACGCTGTAGCCGATTTCAACGCCCGAATAACTGAAACGCTTATTGCAATTGAAATTCGAATTGAAATCGTTTGTTTTCAAATTAAACACGACCGAGTTGGTCTGCTTCTGTTTCTGGTAAACTGTCACGTTTAATTCTAAGCAATTCATCGCGTCTAACTGTTGTAAGACGAAAACGCAATCGAGCGATCTAACATTCATGTTCCAAACGTGGGAAAAGGATAGCTCCTGATATTTCCCACCGGATTGTATCTTCCATCCCGTTCCAACGTCTCGTAAATTAACACACAAATCAGAACAATTCTCTTGAAAGTATATTGTCTTCGGATCACAGAGAAGGAAACCTCCACTCCGTCTTTCAGTTTCGAAGCACTCGTAAAACGCGTAAGGGGTATCATTGAACACGTGTAGATTAAGATTGTAATAACCGTCAACACGTTTCGTTAAAAATAGAGCTAGTTTTAACAATTTCGCGTCTAAAGCACTGAAACTTCTTCCGATTAACACGAAATCACTTAAGAATTCACAAACTAGGTACACTTTTGCTGGATCGATTTGAGCGAATATTGGCGTTCCCGGTGTTTCTTGACCTAATGTTAGGACTTTCCTCCATTCTCTGGAATTTATTTCTTCCGGTTTCTGGAGTATGGATAGAATCCAGCTGGAATTTTTTAGAGCTGCACAATGTGGGAATGTTAGTATGACAGCTTTGCAGAAATGAAAATTTTTTGGTCCACATCGGATTACTGGACTCAGTTGCGTTTCGCCTGTCAAAGAAGGATTAGATTATGTTATAATATTTCAAGAGATTTAAAATTTGGGGAATTCTGACATTCCTAATTGAACGAACAGAAAATGTTTTTAAACGTTAGTTAATATTGGAAATTATTAATATAAGGCAGAATATATAGCACGTGAAATCACCAAATTTTTATCCTAAGCGGTGGAGTAAATTAATTTCATGTATGTAAATATGTAAAAACATTAAAAATACATGCAAGTGATTTTGATATAAGTCTGTACAGAATTTGAAATTTAAATCCAAACTTAGTTTATATCAAAATATCGAAGATTCAGGTCAGCACATATATTTCAGATTTAGGTCAAAGTCTGCAGACAATTTATTTTCAAACTAGACTTTACCAAGTTTAGAAGTAGGTCAAATAATAATTGGTGAATCCAACAATAACTCTACCTTCTTGTAAGTTCGGTTTGTTCCATTCTTCATCTGTGACCTCTATAGAGAATAGTTCTTCGCCTTTCTCCACAACACCATCAGGTATGAACAGCCTGACACCACATTTATCTAAATTTAGCCAATCACCGTCGCTATTAACAATTTTCGATGTTGCTGTTTCCAAAAATTGTGAATTTAGAAATTTCGAATCTACAGAAGCGTTATTTTTTAGTGATGGTGACATTTCTACACTTTCATTGCCGTACGACGATCCCGCTGGAAGAAATCAACTAAATTATGCACAGTAAAGAATAGTTTTTAAATGTATATTTGATTCTTGAAGCAGTGAAATAATAGAATGACTGAATGACAATGACTTCTTGGATAAGTACAATTACATTGAGCTTTTTGTGTTATAAAATAAGCTTTGCGGTTAAAGCTGTAATTTTATTTGCTGGCGCAAAAACTTTTGTCAGTGAAAGTGAATTTAGTATTGTCTTTCATAATGCATTAAATTGATTCTACCAATTTCAGAGAAAAGCAAGTGCCATACCATATATATATTTGTATAACTATCTTATTTCAATTGGCTTATTTATGTAATTGATGTAATTTATTTGATAAAAGAAATTAAATTAAAGCACAAGATACAAATGTGATTCATAATTAATAGGTGAACAATAAGTGATTCTAAAATTTTTAAATAAATATATATAAAATAGCTTAATTGGCAACACTTAATGAAATTACAATTTTTTATTACGATTCTATTCAATATATAAATAATGTAATGGTTAATGAAAATGATATATGTATAATATTTTGTCATTAAATCATCCTGTGAAAGCGTGACGGGTGAACTCACAGCTCAAAAAGCAGCTGGAGTCAGAGTGATCTGACTCCTTGTCCTTGCAAGCGAAACTCTCCGCTTGAGTTCTTACCTCGTGATCTATTGGGGAGATGTAGCTGAAATTAATATACCCATTTAATATACTGTTAACTAGCCGTGCTCCGCGGTTTAACTCGCGGTATTTTGAGGAAAAATTATATTTTCCCTACTTGAATTGTATATCACTATGTCATTGGTTTTTTATTTTCGCGTAACCCTCTATTTTTAAAATAAATGTAGCTTAAGTTGGAGTAACTATATAATATTAAGCATCATTCGTCGTTTTCACGAGCTGACCCCAGTCAGCTGACTGACTGCAACTTCGTCGAAACGTCGGGCAATAAAAAGGTATTACATTAGTTATCGCGATAAGACCCGTTATATTAAATACTAGCTTCCGCCCGCGACTTCGTCCGCGTGGAATAGTTTAATAGTGATAGTTTAGAACAAATTTGGTTAGCATAAAAAAGGTTATAGTGAGCTAACCTTAACAGTTAGACATATGCTGTCGCTGACTTTTTTTTAGAACTTTTAAAGGGGAACAATTCTGTGATACATGATTTTTGCGAAACTTTACCCGTTTACGCAGCGCACGCAGCGTAAGCTCTCTCAATAGGAAAATATCCCCCGATTTTAAAACATTCTTTATTGGTGCTCCGCTCTTTTTGATCTTAGCGTGATAATATAGCCTATAGCCTTCCTCGATAAATGGGCAATCGAACACTGAAAGAATTTTTCAAATCGGACCAGCAGTTCCTGAGATTAGCGCGTTCAAGCACACAATCAAGCAAACAAGCTCTTCAGCATTATATATTAGTATAGATGAATGGTATAAATCGCGAGAGTTTAAAATATATAATAACAAGTTACAATATAAAACCGAATAGTGCACTAATTAACATAATTGACTGCGGTCAAAACAAAGCGTTATTAGTAATTAATAATTATGACTGCTGATACATTCGTTAAAACGAATTTTGTTTAAATAATTTTGAATATTTTACATAATTGCCACGAAATTATTGTTACATTCATTTAATATGTAATTACAATCGAATTATGTAATGAGATTGTTTTACATTAACGTAATGTTTGATAAAATTATAGCGAAGTGCATGTTTAAATAAGGTTGAACTGTCTGTCCTTGTTTTGTTAGGTAATAACATGTGTTAATACTGGCTTATGTTCGCGACTTTGCTTGCGTGGTAGCGTATTAGTTATGCTGATATATGAGCTATATTATTTGAAAATTTCATCAAAATCTGTTCGGTAAATTTTGTGTGAAATAGAAATAAACATCTATCCAACTTTGTAAATTTAGTATTTATAATAATAGTAAAATTTTTAACATAACTGATTTTTGCCGTAACGTGTATTTAGATAAATATAGAAATAAATAAAAAAAAAACTTTATCTTTTACTAACCGACTTTAAAAAGGAAGTTTCTCAATTTATATGTTTGTGTGCTTGTTACTTAAAAACACAATAAATTTTTAACCGATTTTGAAAATCTTATTTTATTTATTTATATATACTTTCAGTTTGGCCCCGTTCAAATTTTATCTGAATCGGTTCAGCAGTTTAGTTTTAAAATGAAAATAACTAGAATAAGTATGTAATTTAAGTAAACGAAATTTCGTATTATGCTCTTAAAGTTAGTCATTTAAAAAATTGTATTAATGGTAACCTTAGAAAAAAAATACATTTTTTAAATTATTCTCACCTGTTAGCTAATTGCGGTACTTCATACAAATGTTCGTGTCGCGTGTTGCTAGACGCGCTTGTCTGTCTGTGTGTTCGCCTCGAATCGACTGTGTGGAACTCTTCGTGTATAGTCAAATCTGGTTGGTTGGTCAAAGTCCTCTTTATTACGTTACCAAAATAGTTAGTACCTGTTCAAGAAAATTATTTAAATCAAATATTTTAATTCAAAATTAGGGATTTACATTCTATTTTTTAACGTCAATCAATCTACCTTGGTTTCGGAAAAGTTAAACCTCAGACTTAAGAAGAAATTTCGGAAGAAACTCAGCGGGACTTTCTTATTTAAAATTTTATTGAGATAGCATTGAAGTTGATAAAAGATAGAGAAATAAAATAATATTTTCTTAAATTTTTAACAATTACTAAATATTGAAATAAATATTATAAAAGAGATTTGAACCGACTGTAAAGTCAAAATCTTTTAATTTGTAAATTGTTTGAAATATCGGGACGATAAAACGAGACGGAATAACGTTTCATTTCAATAGAAAAGGTTACATAGATAAATATAAAAATACATATCATCATCTACCTACCATTTTTCCCGGTTATACCAGGGCCTGCTTTCTATTCTAGTCTAGATAATAATAAATAATAATAAACGTATCACACTCAACGGCTCCCATTAAGATCTTATGACCTTGTGTCGGGGGTCCGGAAACACACACAACACTAACACAGACACCCAGACCACGACAAACATCTGTATGGCCAATACAGACGTTTGCCGCGAGCGGGGATCGAACCCGCGACCGTTAGCGCTTTAGTCAGTTGCAGTGACCACTGCGCCAACGAGTCTGTCAAATTGATGATATAGATGAGTTACTGATTTTTACACAGAGCGACTGCCATCAGACCTCTGCAACCTCTGAAGACAAGCCAGTAACCATTTAGACTAGAATAATTTCCCTACTACGAGTGACGATCATTATCAGGTGATTGTGATAACAACCGAGACCGACAGCTTTACGTGCTCTCCGAGGCACGGTGGGGACCCACAAGGACAAGCACCCAGACCTAGGAACAAATATTTATACAACTATAAATATCTGCCAAGAGCGGGGATCGAACCCGCAACCGTCGGCGTTAGAGGTACATTCAGCACCACGCATTTCTGGTGTACCAGAGCGGTCGTCAAATATAAAAATACATATATTTTCTTAAATAAATAAATCTTACCAGGAGGCGGTTTTACGTATGGAGAATTTTCAGCCATTTTTATTTTCATATATTTAATTCCCAATACAACGACAACTATGAAAATTAGAAACGCTATAGATAGTGCTATTAACAACGGCCAGTATGAAGATCCTGAAAACATTTCATCTATTACCAAATATGTTCCAATATTAACATACATAATATAAACTTTTAAAATCATAGACATCGTTAAACTAAGAGATAGATATAGTTAAACTAAGCTCGGGAAACAGGAAATTCAGTTAAATATCTTCAAAGTCCATGGCAGGGTATCATAAGCATACATGGTTTCGAAATCAATGGCTCAATTTTGGCACCATAAAATTCTTAAGTGCGTGTCTTTAAAATTAACCTCGTGCTCACTGTTATAGTAAAACTTTACAGGAAATCAGTTTTTGCCAAAAAAAAATTTTTAGTGATGAATTTAATTTTGTATTCTTCTCCATAATGGAATAACAATCCTTTAGCTAGAAAAAAATTACAGACTGTTCCTATACTCGAAGTAGAAGCATATTTAATAAAAATAATCATTAAAATCTCTTAAGAACCAAAACATACACACAAAAAACCATCTAACAGGAGAACATTTCCATAATCTGCTAAAATTGATATCTATGTAGTATATGATATTTGTTTGAAATTTCCTATTACACAATTATACAATAATATTATAGTAGGTGTAATATTATATGGATATTTTTAACTCACTGTAATTGCCTGTAAACTTCCCACTGCTGGGAAAATATGTCTTCTCATATTATGGAAAATATAGGCGATTTACCCACTACAAGGAGCAATTTAGTGCTCATGATTAATGATATACATATACTAAATTTTTTTTCGACTCATGCAGGTTTCCTCACGATGTTTTCCTTCACCGAGCACGAAATTAATTTAAAAAGAAATTTAACAGTAAAAACTTAGTGGTAACTTAACTAACTATACGTTGAAATTGTGTCCATCTTAGCTGTTTTTAAACTTACCATCGTGTATATCAGATTTTGAAGTTCGAACGCACAAAGGACATTGGGCAACTTGGTAATCTTTTCCCAGACAAGCGGTACTTGTTATACATCTTCGTCTTCTGGTCTGAAGGCAGTCTGAATCACAACGAGACCAATCCGACCATTGAGACCAGCGACCTGGGAGGAAATATCTTTTTAGAAGATAATAGAAATAAAGATAAAAATATAAATAGCTTTAGACTAAGCGTATGTTAAGACTCAGTTCAAAAAGCTTGGTATAAAGAAATTAGAAATGTAACTGGCTAGATCGATTTATCGCCCTTGAAACATGCATACTAAATATCATGAAATTCGTTGGAGCCATTTCTGAGTTTAAGATTGTATGTACACAAGAATTGCTCGTTTAAAGATATTGGATTTTTTTATCAAATTTACAAAAATATATAGGAAGAGTAGCATTAAATATAACCACAGAGGTTTGTATTTAATAAGAATTTAATACATAATAATATTAGATGAATTCATTAAATAAAATGAAGCTAATTAATGTGAAACACGCAAGTTACGTAGCTAAGATTCTGGTAAGTACGATTCATTATCAATTTTCTTATGATTTTTAAACTTAACTATAATCATTAATACATGCATTGCTTGATGATATAACAACTGGCCCTAAAATGATGAATCGAGGTTCAAGTTCTGTTGTTTCCGTATTTATTAATTAATGTAAAAATATTAACTTACCTAGTATAATATCTGATGACTCATCGGCCAACTCATCCAGGCTATCAACATACACATCTGAAATGATGTCTATAATGAATAATACATTTTTTTAATGCATGATTCTAATATGTATCGTTTTAGGTGCTTACAAATTACATGAGATAAACATTATTATCGATAAAGAGAGATTCTAATTATATTTTACTCTAAGTGCTAGTATCAAATGAGAAATCAACAGATTGATTTAAATAAAACTTGTATTTAGCCGAAGCGAGCATCGTTTGTGAATGTTATTTTATAATGAATAATCTTTATCTTCTTTACGTATTATAAAACAAAGTCACTTCTCGCTGTCTGTACGTTTAGATCTTTTAAAGTATGGAACGGATTTTAATGCGGTTTCTAATTAAACAGAGGGAAAAATTAAGTTTATGTATATATGTACATGCAAATTTTAGTAGAGTCGTGAATTTTGAAAATTTGTAATATTATGTCGCAATAAACTACTTTGCACTCGTAAATTCGGGGCAGCTGGCTAGTATTCTTTTAAAATGACCGTCCGAAACTCTGTGCAAACTGTACACAAAATTGCAGCAAGCTAACAGCTATAAACTAACTCTCTTTAAACATAGTAAAATATGGATAACACTAAACGCTTACTACAGTCGATGTATTTTAAAAATATTAGCGTATTTTTAAATATACGACTATGTACTACGTATCCGTAAAACGGTTACATGAATAATGAATCTGAAACAGGGTGCTGTGCTAGTTTACATGCGTGGCCACGAGCGTATAAGGCGACGTCTTACATAGGCGATTTAAAGCGAACGCGATTGCGAAGCGATGCGAAGCGAATTCAGCACGATGCGGCACGACGTGACAACTTTTCCAACATACTACTTACGAGCAAATCGTTACGAAATGTCACTGTCGTAAGAATAATGTGTCAAAAAAGGTATATACAAGATTTTTATAAGAAGGGAAGTGTCTTTTAAAAGAAGTAAGTATTTTTTTTACTCGAATGACGCACTTCTTTCAGTTATTTTGATTGTAAAGCCAAGTAACGGAACCGTTTTTGATAAAATCCCGTTCGCAACATTTCGCGCCGTATCGTACCGCACCCTATGTACGTTCTTATACCAATTTCAATAGGTGTCCACTATCGGTTTTTTTCGCACCGCGCCGTATCGCGTTCGTTCACTTAAGACGCCTGATCTGGCATCTGTGTAGCGAGCCAGAACATATCGATAGAAGCAGCTAAATACTATTTTATATTTCAAATTATAATGTTATCGATGTTGGAAATAAGTTTCTAAACGAGATGGGTAATATTAAAAGCCAAGAAAGGTTTTAAAATTAAGAAAAAAAAGGAAAAATGCTTAATTTCTTATTCAATACAATATAATTTAACAAAATATTTTAAGACCACTCTTTTCAGTTGGTCACTTTGAATAAGTACTCAGGACAGCTTGATGCGTGCCTATCAATTACTATTTGAAAAAATTACTGTATCTACACATTTACTGCTAATAATCTAAAATTTGAAATACATTAATCTTTGAGAATAAAAATCATACCTTTCATAGATTTAAATAAATTAGCTACCAATCTATCGACAATATCCTATAATCTACTTTACTTACCCAAGTCACAATCTAAACAGTCTTGAGTTCGTTGAACACTTGGTCCAATACAAGGTTGACCTCCATTTAACGGTCTCGGAGCAGTACAAGTCCTGACCCTTCTTCTCCCACGACCATTACGATGTTCACTCACTTGCCCCGAACAGAAACAGTCGCTCCATGTCGACCAAACTGTCCAGCCTCCATTGACTGGTGTTATAAGGCAAGTGTATATTGTTAGGCGAGATTTACATTTGTAAGATTTACTCTCGTAAGTGATAAAAAAACTATTCTCAAATTAGCCTTAGGAAAGATAAAGCACCGACAGTCAATTAGTTTAGGCAAAAATTTCGTTTAGCCAAAAATAAAGCACCGACATTCAATTCATTTAAGTGTAAAGCAACGAGAAACAACTTATGTAAATCTTTATAAAAGTCAAAGACAAATTTTGCACGTTTAATATTAAGGTGACCGATATCAAAAAGTGTGTATAATTCTGTTGTTTATAATCTATAATTTAAAAAAAAAAACTATTATATTGTGTAAAACAAAAAAAGTTAGTTTTTGTTTTGTACCCAAAAATATTATTTTTTGAGTTCGGTCGCTTGACTTGCATAAAAATGTTCATAAATTGTTTACCAGTAACAGCTTTCGTAAGGCTACTTAAGTAATTGTTACCAGGTAACAGAGCTGTCTTACATCAATTAAGAAATTAAAACTTACAAATTTAATACTAAGTGTGCTATATTACTATAAAGGTTCCTGAAAAATCGGGATGACTTGAACGCAGAAATAACTTGAACTCAAAGAAAAAGATATGGTATACTTTATCCGTAAGTAAATTATAAGTTTCTGTAATCTTCAAAGGCAAAAATTAATTAAAGTTTGTCAAATATTTTTTTTTTGGATTAAAACTGAGGGAGTAGTCACAGACTGAAGTGAGCAAATATTATGTCAAAAGATTGAAACCACACATTAAAAATAAATACCACAACATTTCCGAGAAACCTTCGTAACGTTAACAATTGAAATAAAGAAGTTAACATTCAGAAGGACAAAGTGAAATTAATTATTAACTCACCGAAAACCGTCAGTAGTGCGGGTTCAGACATTCTCTTCCCAGCGAGGTTCTCTGCAACGCAGGTGTAGTTTGCCATGTCCTGAAAATACTTTAGTTCTACAGTCTAGACTAAAACCTATTATGAGTATTTTGGTTTGTAACATTGTATTTATTTTTTAGTTACAGTGTTCTACAATTTTGCGAACTATCGAAACTAACAATGAAAATTTTCATTTATATAAAAATTTATATGAAACGTTAACGATATAATATAAAAGTGTTAAAAATGTTAAGTAACTAATTAGATTATATCACATATTTTATTATGATCATTTAAAACTGTATAAGTTCTATGTTTAAGTAAAAAGCGTCTTTAACCGTGAAATATTTTCTTTTATGAAGTCGGTTAATATTATTAAAATATAAACTAAAATTAATTCCAACTTTGTTAGATCACTTAAAGCGCATGTTTAGTGACGATAATGCCCGTCGCATCGCTTAATAACCTGCCATTGTGAAGTTAATGAGAATTTCTTTACATTCACCAACAGACGCTGGCTTGATGAGCAAGTCTCCTTTCTTCGAAACTTGTACATTATAATTTATGGATACGGGCGTCGATTCGCAACTGAACGTCCCGGTGCATATTACTTAACTGGCTGTATTTGTGGGGCTACTGAGAAATGATTCTTTATAGAAATCCACAGGAAAGCTTGTTTGATGAACTCCTTCCTTTGAAATTTATAAATTAACATCTATGTAGGCAGCGATTCACAACGGAACGTCACTGTTGTGTATTGCCCAAATAACTGGAATTGTTGGTATGCAGGTCTTCATCCTTTGTACATTGCCATCAATGGATATGGGAGTTTCGTTCACAACGGAACATTACTGGTGATTGAAGCTTCTGAGAAATGCTTCTTCATACTCACCAACTAAGATGCTTGCTTTGATAAGCAGATCTCCTTCCTTCGAAACTTGTACAGTACCATAAATTATTACAAGAGTTCCGACCACAATGGAACGACGCTAGTGTCTATTACTTGGCTAGATATAATTATGAGGTTACTAAAAAATGTAACTTTATACTCACCAATAAAGACGCTTGCTTGATGAGCAGGTCTCCTTCCTTCGAAACTTGTACATTATCATCGATGGACACCGGAGCTCCGTTTTTAAGCCAATAAAGTTGGGCGAAGGGCGCAGCTGGCGGCGGTTCACAACGGAACGTCACTGGCGCGTATTGCTTCACTAGCTGTGATTGTGGAGCTACTGAGAAATGCTTCTTTATATCTAGAGGGATATGGTTTATTTCAGTTGTGTGTTCTTTTTTCCAATAACTAAAGTTATATAGAGATTTTTTTATTTATTAATATCTATGTATACAAATAGTAACTAATGTGTAAAAATCTCGAAAATACAAAAGTTTTATAAAGACGTTAGTCGTATATTTTACTACGCTAACTGTGATTGATATAAAATACCCCAATACATAGCATAATTATTATTGTAGAGCATATTCAAGTTTTATTTTTTCGTAAATAATATAATAATACATAAGCCGCTTTACGCATTGCCAATTTTGTACCTCCTGTTTTATGTTACATCTCGATTAATAATAATAATAATAAAATCAACACGCGATATTTGTCTATTCCAGTTTAATTACTCATGTATTAAAATACAAACTCAAATCAACGATTACATTAGAACGGTTCACTGCACTATTCGTGGAACTACTGGGAATTGTATTGAATAAACCTATACATCACAATTAAATAATACACGGAAGAAAAGATGTTACTAATAAAATAATTCAAAATTTAATCTAAAGCATTTGAAATGTTTCGTACTGCAAAATAAAACGAAATATATGATACTTTAGTATTTTATTGGTTAACCTAAAGCCGCACGTCACACGATTTTTCCATTACATTTTACTCAACTTCCTTTGAAATTGCGGTTAATTAACTTCTCTTCGGTCTCTATTTAGTGTTATGTTCAAGAAAATTTTAATCCTTCTTACCGGATTACACCGCGTATTCCCTTGTAATTGCATTACTTCTTGAAAGCTAAGCAAATTGGATTAGGAATGTAACTATTTACACGGAAAACAGTGTGTGGTACTCGAATGCGGTATTAGGGATTAAAGAGTTAAAATCCTTCTGTAGCAATTTTTTATATTAATTTCGGCTTGATCATTTATTATTTCGTGTTAGGTTGTTATTGAAAATTGCCATAGAACAGAACCTGATTCTGTTCTATTTGACTAGCTCTGACGTGCTCTAGCAAATAAATTTCGTGCCCTAGCTGCTATAGAAACATGTTTTTTAAATATTCTGTACCTGATGTGTTTAAACTTTTTTTAAATATTGTTAAACAATTGTGTAGCATTAATTTTTATACATTTTAAATAAAAAGAACTAATTATTCATTAATACTATTGATACAAATAATTCTATTAAAAATAAAAATAATATTTTATTTTCAAATGTATACGAGTATAATTTAAGACTTCTACAGTTCTTCGATTTAATATGTATTTGACCTAAATAAAAATCATTTATAATAATTGAATCATAATTACATCTAAATAATAAAAATAACTAAAACCATACGTAGTCCACATAAATAAATTCCTTTATATATAATTTTAATTAAATTTATATAGCCTGTGTCATTCGGGGCATTATTACGAATATCTAGCCACCTCATTCATTAAAATCAGTTTAGGCGTTTAGTTAAGTAGTTTTAGTCTTCGCTGTAGTCGGTATCTTGTACAATTCAACAGATAGGTTGGCACAGTATTCAATTCAACTGACTGAAGCGCTAATGGTCGCGCGTTCGATCCCCGCTTACGAAAACGTCTGTCTTAACTATACGGACGTTTGTCGTGGTCTGGGCGTTTATGTTTGTGATGTGTGTTTCCGGACCCGCGACACACGATCATGAGATCCTAATGATGAGGGGCCGTTGATGCGTTTAATAACTCACAAGCTAGTTCAATAGTAGCGGGTTGACTTCTTATCTGTCCCCGACTAGTCCAGGCGAAGCAGGAACACTGGTATTTCTCACTTCCGAAATATTCCTCGACATTTTCTCTCGTCACTTTGTACTCCCCTTCTATTATACGCACCCCGGTTTGCGGATCGACGAATTCGAAATTGGACGCTTGAGTTTTAACGCCGTTACATTTAAAATATACCTACAAGTAAATGATAGAACAATCATTCGAATTTTAAAACCGTTACAGTTTGTTTAGTATTACATATGTCATTTAAATAAACAAATAAAAAATATAAAGCGAAAGCAGTGTCTGTCAAAAATAAAGGCACCGACGGTAAATTCTTTCAGGCGTAAAGCCATGGCAAAAACTTATTTAAATCTTTATTAAAGTCTGAAAGTAAAACTTAAAAGTGTAAATCTCGCCTAAGATAGGTACAATTAAAGTTCGAATAATTTAAACCATACGAAAACACGTTTATCGATCACGACAAAGTTTATTTAATTTAAATTATAAATAATCAGTTAATGCTGTTGGTGTATAGTAGATGTTATAAAATGTAAACGATTTAGTGGCCATTTGACTTTACTGATTAAAATAACTTATAGCTGCAACGATAACAACAACGACTGACATACAGGTTGGCGCAGTGGTCACTGCAACTGACTGTAGCGCTAACGGTCGCGGGTTCGATCCCCGCTCACGGCAAATATCTGTGTTGGCCATACGGATGTTTGTCGTGGTCTGGGTGTTTGTGTTAGTGTTGTGTATGTTTCCGAACCCCCAACACAAGGTCACAAGATGTTAATGGGGACCGTTGAGTGTGATATGTTTATTTATTATTACTATAACAATAAATGTCAAAGATTTGCGAATTTTTGGCATACTTAGTTCAATTTGATAGAAATTTGAGTAAAATAAAATTAAATGCACTCACTTCTAAAGCATTTGCTGCTCGACATTTTAGCGTAGCTGGTTTGTTTTTAACAACATACGTATTTTCCGGTTCCAAAAGAAAAACCGGTAAATTATCTTTAGTTGTATGCAATGGTATTTTATCGTCAATTGGCAATAAGTCTTTAGTATTACTTCTCGCTGTCACTACATCCGGCGAGTCTTTGTAATTGGTTTCCTTATTATCGTAATCGTAATCTAAATACGAGTGATCGTCATCATCGTCGTCTTCCTCTTCTTCTAGTTCTTCATTGTTCGGGAAAACGGGCGGTAAAAAATAATCTTTGGCTTCATTGTTCGGATTCATTAGAAAGTCTAGTGGTCTCTTGTCATCATCTTTGTGCTCATCGGCTAAACCATCACCGACCAGATGATGATCTAAAATATGTTCATGTTTCATTTTTCTTATATTTAAAACTTTTGCATAAACTACATAAGTTCAATAAAATATTTACAAATATAACTTTATTTTGAACGATGATAATATTAATGTTTGTTTAATTGAAAAGTAAAAATTTTAATATTAAGTTCGGATATTCGGAAAGAAAAAAGTATACCCTCGCCATAATTTCTATGTGCTAAGCTATTTTTTTTATTTTTTCATAAATATCCTGAATCCAAGAAATCTTTATGAGTTTATAATAATCACAAAAGTCAAAACAAATAACATTCGTATAACCTCCACATATAAACTCCAGAAGTTCCTAAAATTTTAAACTTTAACTCTTCAATAACTTACTTTCTTTTCCAATGTCCTGTCCCTTCACATGAATGAAATGAATGTGTATTATGAAGAAAATAGTCCAGAATTTCACTTCCATTTATACACTGATTTCGTTTCAAGTAAATTAACAGACCGATGAATTTTGTCGCGATGTCATTTTCCATAACTGAGTTTTATGTTTTACATTTTATTTCATTATTATTTAAAATAAGAACACTTTTAACTTAATCAGAAAAATCAAATCCATTCCCATTCCTATTACATTAAAATTCTACGTCACTAAAAATCTCCGCAAGATAAACTATCGACGTAAAAGTTTACGCTCATTTGATTGACATTAGTATACGTGTTAACGCCGCCGCGGATAAAATCCAACTGAACAGGGGTTGAAGGATGAATGAAAACTTGCGAACTCCGAGAAAGTTTTCCGCACATGCGCACAACGAACGGCCAAGTTAGACGCGTAATGAGTGCTCATGAATTTGTATTTAAAAGCTTATGAGTCGTTTAGGAGCGATTAGTTTTGAAAGTTGAGCTCACATCGCTCAAGATGAACTTAGACTGGTCATTATTATTATATCGATCGGCGTATTGTTGTTTTTTTGGTATATACTTTTGTTTAAGTAATAAATGATTCTACTAAAAAATAGGTAATACTTTTATTTTTGTTTAATTATAACACTTCATTACAAATATACAATAATGACACTTTTTAAGAATAAGTTTCAATAACATATTTATGCTGTTTTGTAAAAAGTTCCAATAAATTTCTCATTTCATCCACTATAACAATTTTTGGTTAATTGAAATTCCAATGCAATGGGAGAACGTTGCTAGCATTCTTGCCACCAATGCCCGCAATCTTTTGTACAATGATACTTAAACTTGTATTTGTAAATAAAAATCTGCTTATTAAAAAATTTAGCAGAAATTTAAAAAATTAAGGCAAAGTTAATTCATAATTGTTTCGGATCAACATATGTCCCAGAGAATAATTGCTGTCCTCTCACTAAAATGAAGAATAAGAAAGGGTGGTCCGCTTTGAAATTCAATGCTGTTTGATGTGACATTTTCGTTATCTTTAACCCTGAAAAATATTTATTTACGTGTCACGCATTATATTAAAGTGACCAAATACAAAATCTGTGTGAAACGAGTTAGCTAAGTTGGTGATTAAAATTTAGTTTCATATAATCTTGTAGTTCGTAATATATTATTTTGGAAATACAAAAGACACTAGATTCTATTAACATTTTGTGACATTAAAATCGAAATAAACGGCCGATTCCCAAGAAAAACCTTTTTTGTTTTGTGTCTAAAATTGTGAATTATTGAATTCGTAACTTTAAAAATAAGCATGCGGTGTATATTCTATTACTTGAGTGCAGAAAAACATTTTATTGAGCAGGCTTTCTCAATTAATATATCAATTATGAAAATAAAATCAATAGAATATTTAGTAATTAATACATTTTAAATATCAATAAAAACTTCAAATAGATTGGTGACATTTTTCTTTGAAATTTAAATATAGGTGGGGATTGTTAATCTTCTAACTATTTCATTCATAATTTATATCAACTAATTCGTGCAAATTTTCTGTAAGAATGTAGTCCCATCTAAATTAAGTATTGAGTTTATTACCTGAAGAAGCTGCAGCTTCAGTACCGAATTCATTAACCTCTATATACGCTTTATGCTTAGCACTTGATACATATAAGATTTCATCTCGTACTATTTTCGTCAAACCTGAGTCGCTTTTAAACATCTGTTTAACCCCTACCTGAAAACATCAGGTCAGGTCATCGCCAAAGGATAATGCACCCTGCTCAGATCAACCCTTGACCAAAACAAGATGAATCTGATGTCTGTTATGAATAATAATGATGACGAATTAAAATTCGTCAGTCCGGAACACTATATGCAAACAATCTACATCATTCTTACCACAAATGTGGATTGAAAGAGACGCTGGAAAACGAGACTGTATTTGAAATATAGCTTTTATGAATAAAGCTTTGAATTTAATGGAGCATCATGAAAATTAAAGAAAAAAATATACCATAAAAAAAATCAAAGACGCAAATGTAAATTTACGCAAAATAGTTTTCACTTCAACATTAATTTAATTATAATAAGTTGAATTTTTTTTATTTCCCTTACATGTTAGGGACTAGTGGTTATACAAATGTTTATACGAAAAACGCTTCTGCCAATCTTCTTAATTTGGCAATTGTCTTGAACTGAAGAAGACCTTTTCATCAAAATATTGCATTATTTGATTGCGATCGTTTTACACAACATCTGATCACATATTTAAATAATTACTTTAACTTAGTTTGCACCACGATAACATATTACTGAGTTTCACTATAAGAATTTCATTGACTTACCTTTTCATACACTTCTTTCAAATTCAAATCCGATTCAATCTTGAACTTGGGCATTGTTATTTGAATCTTCATTTCTTTCGTCTGACTTAAAGCCGAGTCTAATATATCTGGCGCTAATTTCAATTGACTCAAAAGCACTGATAGACCAGTACGTGATTTTGGTAATACTAATAGAAATGTCACCTTATCATCCTTGTAAGGAATCTTTACTAACTTAAAAGAAACAGTATCATTAAATGAAACTATTTTAGTATTATCACTTATTGGTCTTTCAGTACATTCTTGTGCTATTATCTATACTAATATTATTAGGAGGGAAAGTTTGTTTGTAAGTTTGTATGTAAAGGGTCTCTGGAACTACTAATCCTATTTAAAAAATTGTTTTGCGTTAAATAATCGATTTATTAAGGAAGATTATAGGCTATATTACATCTCGCTAGGACTCATAGAAAGAAACAATCATAAACACAAGTGAAAACGCGAGGTGAGCAACTTATAAAATCAAGTAAGTACTAACTGCCATACTACAAAAGACGCATTAAAACCATGTTCAACGCGTGTCTAACTAAACAGTGTTTAGAAATTAAACATTGTTTAAAATCTTATATAAATTGCTTAACAGCGAATAAACTCGTAAAAAAACTTATTGATAAAATGTTATACGTTACATTTGACAGCTGAAATAGGTTTCAGACATCTATTAAACTCACTTAAACGTAACATACGTTTAAGTCTATATCTACAGCACGTTTAACTCAAAACCGTCTTGAGGCGCAGATTTGTTATATGGATTTTTTTAAACAAATGTGTGTGTGTTTAAATCTTTTGTAGTAAGGCAGTAAATGTTTAATATGCAAGGCAATCTATATGTTTTGAACATCGCCGTTATTTCAATTAAATAAAAATATATTGGACCAGACTTTGTAAGACTTTTTGTATTTAAATTCTCAGTATATACGATATTTATGATAGAAAATGCAATTAATACATTTATTTTATTAGTTGAGCAATTTTGTACTCTTACTCGCACTTTTTCTTATTTTACATCATCATAATCATTAATCATATCGTAGCCTTAGCGTTAAAATTTGACAATGCATCTTTCTAGAATATTATTAAAATATTATGTCTTGATCGAAATCCAATATGATAAATCTTAACATTTACTTATTGTAAAATTACAAGTTAAAAAAAAAGAAAAAGTGTATAGTTTCCTTACCTCGGCTCCCAGCGCCTCGCTCTTGCTGTAATTATAATATCCGGTTCTGGAAATCATTGTTACTGTTTTGTCGCCGTTCGGTGAATGAAATGTACCGTTCTTAACCTTTTCGAATGCATCTTTCCATTTACCCTAGAATATTTTTTATAGGAAAGATTTTGCTGATTTTAATCAAATCTTTTAATTTTTGGCGTTTCTTAAAATGTGTTAAATATCAATCAATATATACTATGATTTCTGAGATACAGCCCGCTGACAGACGGACAGACAAACAGGGCAGTAGAAGCTTAGGAATTATGTTCTATGTGCAGTCTTTGGGTACGGAACATTGAAAAGTAATTTTTAAAATTATCTTTGATTTCCAAAATTTCTAACACAATTTTTAACAAAACAAGATAATACAATTTTAAATAATTAACATATATTGTTATAAAAAATATCTAAGCAAGACGTAAAAAAATAAAAAACCTACTTCAAAAGCATAATATACCATTTCATTTGTTTGGATGACATATTAAATTCAATTATTTTGATATTAAAATGTTACTACTGGACCGATTTTGATAAAATTTCAATTAGATAAAATTTTCAAAATCGATTAAGCAATGACGGAATTATAAGATAATAATGTAACATTAAAAATATATAACTACGAATTAATAATCTGCTCCTTCTTTGAAGTCGGTTAACAATACTTATGATTATAAAGAGGAACAAATTAAAAATACCTACATTAAAATATACGGCGTTGACCAATATTAACGACGTCAAAGGCGATACATCGGCTGGACTTATAATGTCCTTTATAAAGCCATTCGTTTGTGAAGAGACCTTAACCCATAAAAATAAGAATTAAATTGATAAGCGGAGATACCTTTAATATTAATCACAACTATATTGAAAAAAATGCTTAACTCAAACTATAGAAATAGTTTTTATTATATTTTAGGCGCTGCGCAAACGTCGCCACTTTTTGTTTCCATCTGTACCAAACACTTTATGATCGGCAATCCGTTTGTGTCAAGCAACTGAATAAAACTGTTGGGTACGTCTGCGCGCGGGGTGTGCTTCATTTTGCATTGATTATATGAAAATATAATACTGGAGTCTTGTATCCGATAACACAAAAGTGTCGCTATTTCTTTAGCGCCTTAAACCGTTCTTATGCGCAATGCTTTTAGCTTCCAAGATCTTAACAAAATCGATGTTTTCCATTTATTTTATATAAATAGGACTAGCCAAATATAAATGAAAAACAACTTATTAAAAATTTTCGAACTATAAAAAAGGCCTACCATGAAAAATATTTCTCATAATATCTGCGCGGACACCACATTCCTTATATGTCTTTATATAATAATAATCATAACACTGGTCAACACAAGTCTTGTTTCCTTTATTTTTTTTTCTGTTTTTGGGTATTTCTATGGCACTGAGTATGAAAAAAATACTGGAAGATTGCTAACAGCTTTGGTTTTTGAAATATAGAGTTTTATTATTTTGATAAAAAAGTACAGAAAATTAATAAATGATGTTAACAAAATTTCTATTGAACACTATCAAATGATCTTTTATACGATTTTCTTGAATGAACGACTTAAGGTAAATCACGTTGCAAACTCCAGCAGTAGTCTGCCATCATATGTGAGTCCTACCGCCCCTGATACCGCTCTTTCACTGTTCGAAGATCCTGATGGAATCTTTCACCCTGCTCTTCACTAAAATCACCTAGATTTTGCGGAAATCGGTCTAAATGTGAGTGCAGGAAGTGGATTTTTATGCTCATGTTGCACCCTAACTCTTGCAAGTTCGATAACATGAACTCAACAAGCTCGACGTGGTCGTCACATTTCTTTTTGCCTAGGAAATTACTCATAACCAAAACGAACGACTTCCAAGATTTGGATTCGACTTCAGTCATTGATTTGACAAAATTAGGATCTTTCACGAGTTGCCTAATCTGTGGCCGATCAAAAATACCAGCTTTTAATTTATCTGTACTTAATCCTGGAAACTTGCGTGAAAGAACATTTAAACAATCGCCACTTTTGTCAAGCGCCTTTACAAACTGTTTCATTATGCCGAGTTTAATATGAAGTGGTGGAAGCCAAGGCCATATTATTATAAAGCCATATTTATTAACATTTTTTGTACCAACTTTTAGCTCTTTCCGCACTGGCCAAACTTTTTGTGACCAATGATGTTGTTTGTCACGACTATCTCAGAGGCACATTAAACAAGGGAACTTCGTGTATCCCCCTTGTTGACCTAAAAGAAAGTTAACCATTTTCAGATCGACACAAATGATCCATTTATGATCTTGATACTTAAATTTTCCAGAACCTTAGAAATATTGGGTATTCTTCTTTTAAAGTCACCGAATATGCAATGGGGGTAATGGAGGATAGTTAGCTGTAACTCAAAAACAAAAGCTGTGAGAGAAAAATTGTTACCATATTTAAAAAATACGCGTTATTTTGAGATAGAAACAGAAAAAAGATTAAAGGAAACAAACCATTTTATTTTTTTTGTTGACCAGTGTAATCAATATTCTACATTTCATCGACAATAACAGACATAAGTACAGATATCCAGACAGACATCTTCTCCAGTCCGTATAGAGTCAGAGATTCTTAAACTGGATATTTCCGTTGAAATCTGGAGGCCGGAATTTCTCACGAAAAAGGCTCGCACAAACGAAGAATTATTCTTGAGGTATTTTTATTTCCGTCAAAATAATTTTTTTAGTATATTAAGCTTTAGTACAATAAATCGTATAAATCTAGAATTACATTTATAAATTATACTCATGTAAATGATATGAAAAAACTCAGTAACTTGGTAACAGTTACCTGGGTAGTCTTACAAAACTACGTGTCTGTCAAAAATAATGCACTGACAGGAAATTCTTTCAGGTGTAAAGCAAAGGTTATGAAAATCAGAGGAGAGAGTTATATTAGTAAGTTTTACTAACAAGATCGACTTAAAACAACTCTGTTACCCAGTAACAGATACGTAATTAGTTAAGAAAGCTGTATAGGTCAAAAATAAGGCACTGATAGTAAATTCCTTCAGGTGTAAAGCAATGTCGAGTAACTTATGTAAATCTTTATAGAAGTCTAAGAGCAAAACTTATAAGTGTAATTCTCACCGAACGCATACAAGTAACTAAAGTGTTTTGACGGAATTTTAGGCCTCCACAGAGAAAAGTCCCTCATCACCACAGGCATAACGAATAAAAGTTGAATTTCTTATATCTAAACTTCTTATATCTACATAAATCTCACCCAAGAATTAATTTGCTCAGCTGTATAGGTTGGGTATTGGAAATCTATTTTTTCCGCACTAGACTGGAAAATGTCTCTAGCTTGCTCTGTGAATGTCCTTTGTAGACGGCTGTTAACCGATACGTAGAGTTTACTCGCAATATCCAACCTTACGCCCGGAAGATAGCGGAGTTCAAGTATTAAACGTTTGAAATGATCTCCGAGCTGCGTGTTTAAAATATTTATTGGAATATTTTATTTATTCGTACTAAGTTAAAGTACATAGGAAATATAGTGAAGCTATTCAAAATTGGGTTTTTTATTGGACATTGTTACACTGACTGTTAATTATACAGGAAGATATTTTTAACTGGGCACAGTAGGCCAAGTCCGATAGTATAAGGAATAGCGAAAAATACTTAAAGAACTCTGGGAGCCGATTTTGATGAAAACTAAAACTGCATCACTTGTTTTTTGAATTTTTTTTTTTAGCCAGGAATCGAACTCGCTGATTTTAAAAGAAAAATCATACCCTACATTATTGCACCATCTGCTAGTATTACGTACTTATAGGATCAACGTTTGGAAAATAATATATACGGCAAGTTAAAGGAAAATTCTTATTTTTTAGAAACTGCTATTAATCTCATACATGAATAAAACCTTAAGTAGTTCTTCAAGGAAATATACTAGATTATTCTCGCGGCTTCGCTCCCGCTAAGTTTTAATTTTTCCATAAAATACAAACTTGGAACCCTCGTTATATTGCTATCTTACGGATACGAACTTTGCAATTGTGAATTTCGCAAAACAGTCAAACCGTTTTCGAGTAATTGGTGAACATACATATGAAAGTCCCCAAGAAAGGAAATTCCTTTTTAAAGGTGGCTATAAAAATCGACCAAATTGTAGTAATTGCTATACACTATTACTATTACTAATAGCTATACTACATTATAATTTTACAACATACTCATAGATTCCTTGGATATCGCACGCAGACTTAATGTACCTACATAAATCAGTGAGATATCTTTATTGTAAACACAAGAACGTTTTACTAAACAATTATAGATTAAAACATTACTTTTGAAGTACTGACCATAAATTTTCTCGAAATGCCAACAGCTTCTAGGAGTTCCGTTAAGCTTTGGCCATCAGCGCCAAGAGCCAGCTTGCCAAGCGGCATCAGAGCTGATATTGGCGAACATACTGTGCTTTCTTTAGGCTTGGAAAGTGCTGCATGCTTTTAAATATACCATCAATTATAATTAATTCAAACAAATAATGTAGTAATACCCCAAACTTAAGTTTAAGTTGTACAATTTCCATTCAAGTAAAAACAAGTCATGTCGAACTTGAATCAAAGAAGAATGATGAAGTTTATGAAAAAAAATTATATTGTATGTAATTTAATGAAATTTGTTTAATTATTTATACATTTGAATCCGCGCTTGTTTCAAATAAGACATACTATTAACGTATAAAATGTTAATTTACCACAAAAAATTCTTTCCTGATAGTTCCACAGAGATCAAACTGCTTTTTATCATCCAAAAACGTTGACTCATGGCAAACATTTCCACGGAATGTTGGTATTCTTTTGGTCGTTATTTCACTAATTATTATAAAAATTGTTACACCTAAAAATATACAAATTAAAATTTAAAAAAAAAACAACATATAAATAAATTAATAGAAAATATTGTGACGTTATAATTTTATATTCTTGTACAATATTGTCTTTAAATTATTATTTACCTTTTAAAATTATATCCATTACTTATAAAACATCAGATGCATTATTTTAGAAAAATATTTTTCAAGAGATTATGTTTTTAATTTTCTCAATAGTACGTCTGCAAGTGTGTAAAATCGCAATAAATTGCATTCCATTTTCAGGTACATAATTCATAATTTCATGGTTTTGCCGCTTAATTTATACTCACTACCTTCTTTTAATTCCATTTAAATTCCTTCAGTCAAGGATATAAAAAATTGAGGCAATAAAGTCTTCATTTTAGTATATAATTACTGTTTTGATGTTCGCTGTTTGCTTGCATATAAATCTCATGAGACAATTGAATAAAATAATTTACTGTTTTACACTTGCTAGTTCAAAACGATTTTATAAATTTTATTTGTTTTTTATAGTAAGAGAATTCAACAAATATAATATTTAATTGTAACCTTTATAAATTATCGTTCCATAAATTGTATTTCCATTCCCGCCAAAATTTGATGGAAACCTTTTTTTTATTAATGTTAGAGCTTTGGACACCACCTTTTTCAGCATTTTAAAGGCGCTCATACACGAAACGATATACATTACAATATAACAGACTGGTGCAAGTTACCTGTACATATAAATAAATGAATTTTAGTTAGCATAGACATATAAATGTGTTAATGTTGTACTAATTTTAAATTAGCATTTTATAACCTTTTACATAATTTATTTTTGTTGACATAACTGTACCAACTAAGCATAGACAATATCAATTTCACTGTCATAGACTGACGTTGACACCTGACAGTAAATATTTGTTTTGTTTTTCGAAAGCCGCTTATTGATCGCTTTTTCAAAGGAAGTAGTTTTGAATGAAAAATCAACTTGTTAAGATTTTCTATAAAAATAAAATAAAACTATTATCGCGTATAAGATAAATATGATCCCGAATGAAATATTTGCTGAAGATATGATGAGTACAGTGATACGCTATGGCTTGTACATTGGTGCAGCCTTTCAATTGATATGTTTGCTAGCATGTGTAACGCTAACCGACGAACAAAGTGAACCACATCCATATGAAAAGGTCTTTGTTACTAAAATATCTAAAGCTTATATCAGGAAGTACAGATAGAAAATATTTTCGTAATAAATTCTTTGTTTTTTTAGGCATATACTGATAGCGATGAATGCAGCTCCGAGCAGTCGTCTCCCGGTCATCGCGCCACTATTTCTCGCGCTAGGCGACATGACAAGAAGAAACGGCGTTAGGTTTACAATATTTTAAATAATCTTTTGTAGAAGACTGGAATCTCTTACATTCCTGTCTCATAATATAAAGCAAGATGATGTAAATCTGTGCTGGCATTCGTTTTAAGGCATTAATTAAATATGTAATTCATTTCTATAATTGTAACTTAGGTGTAATGTTATCATATTTTATTTTGATTATTTTAACTGTGATGATCTAATTAATTTTACTTGTATCTCTTTATTATATTAAAGAACAAGGAAACTTTATTGTTTGTTTTAATAACACTAATACATAGGAGAAATTAAAATTATATATTTAATGTTAATTTAAATAATTTGTTTTTTATACTGCTCAAGTTTAGTATCAACATAATTATGTATTTTAGCTTCTCAAAACCGTCTCTGTATGAAGACTTTTCATTTGAAACTAAATGAGCCTTGCAAATATATTGTACTATTATATATATTTTATAATTTAATAAAATTTTTCATTACAAAATATTTACTTAATTTTGATGCAGTATAAACAGATATTTAATTCTCACAAAAATAGTTTAGAAACATATATAATAAAAGGCATAATTAAAAAAAAGCTTTTTATTGTTACACGGACTAGAGATTACAGCATTTGATTATTGCTTACTTATAAATAATTATCTAAAAATCTCATATTTAACACTGTACAAGCTCAAAATAGTACATAGAACAACATTTAAGACACTGATTCCCAGTTCAATAGCACCAAATTTAATATACTTTATAACACCTTTAAAAAAACAATACTCTTTCATTATGTTAAAATATTTATCTTATTATATTTTATCAAAAAATTGATATATGGCATCATTTTATGGCATTTTTGTACATTAATCACATCAATATTTTAATAAAAATGGTTATAAATAAACCTTCTACATTTTTAACTTTTGCAATTTATATTATTCATATTTTATGTGTTTAATGAGCCTTATCGCGATAACTAGTCGTAATAATACCTTTTTATTGTCCAGCATTTGGACTAAGTTGCATCATGGTTACGAGCTGACGATGACTGACAACAGATGCAACTTCGTCGATTTTTTTTCGTACAATTAGTTATACGATAAAACCCATTATATAAATATCTATGAATTATATAAACCTTATTGCAAAAATCTTAATTATAATAGTCGAAAGTACTTGGCCTGCACTAGTCTAAATAGAACTATCAATTATGTGTAAATATTATATTGTTACTAGCTTTTATTTATGTGAGGAAATCCCTTGTGAAACTAATAAATTATTAAGTTCATTTTATTTCAGTTTCATCATAGGGTTATCTACCTATTCTAGTTAATTTTTAGCTATGGCAAGATTTGTAATCCATTTTTAAAATTGTAATACATAAAAATATTAAAAACTAACATTTCTTTGGACTTAGTTCCTGCTTGGTATAATTTGGTAAAAGATATACATTTTTTTAAAGTTGATTTGCATATTTTATAAATAATATTTTAAAAAAAAGATTTGCTTTCAAGCGAAATCTATTTTGTGTAGAATTAACAATTGCACATGATTATTTACATTGTTTTTATAAATAAATTATAATAATAATATGAAAATCTATAAAATGTAAAATATAAAAGTATATAAATTTAATTGACAATCAAATACTTTTAAAATCTATAAAAAAATCTTTACAACAATTGAACAAGAAACAATGCTTTGTACAAAATTAAATGCAAACATGTTTTTCTAGTAAGCAATGTAGTTAAACTGAGCTCAAATTGAAATTGTTCACTTTGAGAGCATTCAACAAATCCGAATCAGATAGGAATTGTTTAAAAGCATCTAATTTTTTAAAACAGATTGTCACACAGCATGATTTCGTGTTAGAACCACAGCATGTATCAGACGCACTTTTATCAGTATCTCCTTCACTATGATTACAAGAACATTTGATATTATTTATGATATTAGGAAACGAGTCGTCGCACTCGTGTGTATAAACACCGAAATCTTCAAGATTTGAATTATTATGTCTCCTATGATAATGCAAGAATGTATTGTGATTGGTATCCGTTGCTTTGCCACATCCAATAGCGCATTTCATTTCAGCGTGATTACATTTACAATCGGTACATGAACATTTGTCTTCGCAGCAAGTATTTTTTTCTTGTGGCTTATTTTCTTGACAATTCATACATTCACCATTATTCGGTTCACATTTGCATTCATTACATGAACAGATACCAGCATCAGCGGCTAACTGCTCTAAAGGATTTCTAACCTTTTTACCGAATATGTTTTCTGTTTGTACAACATACATATCTGATGGAGGTTCGTTATTAAATAACAATGTATCCTCTAAAGTTAAATCTGTATTGAATGAAACCGAATTCGCTGGATTTATTTCAATATTTAGCTGTACTTTACTTGGAGGAGGAGTATTTAGTGTTCTGTCATCAATCTGGTTGGGATTTTTTATAAAATCAATATCAGAGTTGATTTTATCTGGGTCTAGATTTGATACTAATTCACTGTCATTGAACACTTTATCGCTTACATCTAGAATGTTTGGTGTGTCCAAATCGAAAGAATCTTGCGATATAATATTAGCAGTTGGCATAACTTCTGGATTAAGATCGATATAACTTTGCATATGCGTTGGAACAAATGTTGCGAGAGTAAATATGCTTTCTGGAGTATTATCTTTGATGCTTACAGGTGTTTCTTGTATAGAAGACGCTAAAGCGGTTACATCTATCCACGGTGCTTGCATTTCAATTTCATTCGCCAAAGCTAATTGCATAGCTTTAGATTTAATTTCCATTTTAGGTGCTGGTATAACAATAGGTTGTAAATCGTTAACATCCACCCAAGAATTATCTTTAGGATCTTCTTTAATCACTTTATCGAATGAAGACAGTACTTCCAGGTTACTCAGATCGTAATCTACAGCAATATTATTAGTGTTAGGGAATTTAGTATCGTTAGTTGGGTTATTGAAAAGCAGTTCTGTTATATCCATGTTGTTACTAGATAGAGGGTTGACGCTGGTGATGTCCTCTAAGCTGCCGTCTGTGGAATTCGATTCGGTAGTTATCCTACCAAATGATTCCAGAAGGCTGTCCCAGTTCATGATATCGGAATCCGGTTTTGATGGTTCATTTTCAATAACTTCCACAGTCGGCGTTTCGGCTTCGATCTGTAACATTTTAATATGCAGCTGTAGTACAATAATTGGCGTAGAATACTTCTTTTGAATAGCCTACTTCTTTGAGCAAGAGGGACTCCGTACAAACTTTTATCCTCTATTTTTTTTAAATAAAAAATAGCTTAAAAACCAAACAACAACAAATAGTAATTATTCAATAGTATTTTTGTATATAAGTCGGACTTATCTCTTAAAGAGATCTTTCTTTTCCAAGGTCAAATCTGTTTTAATAACAAAATTCACCCATTACCCATCGTTTTAGCGGTTGAAGCATAAAAACTTAACAACCAAACAGATAAAGTTACGTTCACGTTTTATAATATTGGTATAAATAGTATGTATTACTTGGTGTTTCCTCGCATGAGCTTTCAGACTAGTCGGTGTTGAGAAAAGCTTGCCACACCCGACTGCCGCGCATGCGTGCGGCCTAGAACCGGAATGCGTACGCGCATGAGCTTTAAGATGATGAGACGCTGTGAAGGACTTCCCACAACCGTCGGTCACACATCTGAAATTCAATATAATTAAGACCTTAAAAAAAAACTAACTTAAAAAGTAAAATACGTAATTTCGCTTAATTGAATGACACGTTAATTTTAGTTGTTATGATTTAAAAACTAAACCATATATTTCGAAGATAATTCTACGGGACCGATTGCAGAGAATGGCTAATCAAACAAAAAAAGAACTCAATTGTCCCATAAAATTGTCTCAGTAGTTTAGATATTCAATCAAAATAACTAAAATAAACATGTCATTGAAGTAAAGGAAAATAAAATTAATCGGTTAAAAACTTTTATAAATAACGGGTGGTGTAAAATTTTAAAATTGCCATCATAAATTATTTTATTAGTCTACATTTTGAAATTGACTATAGCATTTAAATATGTTACAAAATAAATTAATAAGAAGTATGTAGAACATTTATATTAATAAATTGTGCATCATAATGAGCAACAGGCCAAAAGCAACACAAATCATGCCATTGTGTCCAATTTCAAGTTTCTTTGAATTACTCCAAATGCTTTATTATCCAAAAAAATCTCTGCGTTTCTATTATGTAATTTTTTTAATAATGTTAAATATATGATGTCTTATTAGAATACATTAATGTCTCTGAATTCGACTTTTGTGGGTCAACTCATTCTTCCTTATCAGCATCCATATGTCATTAAATAGTTAACTTACTTGTAAGGCCTTTCTTGTGTATGTGTTCGAATGTGTTTTTTCAAATCGCTTAATGTTGTAAAGAATTTCGAGCAGCCGTCTGCTTTGCAATTGAATGTGTCGCCGCTGTGTAGTCTTTGATGTGCTTTCAGTCTGAAATTGATAATAAGTTCGGTGTTTAAAATATAGAAATAATTTATTCTTTACATATTTATTTACCCTATATATATGATCACCAAAGTTTGGAGAGTTATTCTTATTAATTATTGCGTTAAATGGCCTTTTTATTAGGGAGCCAAAAGCTGCCAAAGAACTTAACTAACTTTAGTTATAAAAAAGAGAAAAAAGATACTCAAAATAAATAAAAAAGGAGATTTATATGATTGGCAGGTGCCAGTCCAAATGACAAGAAACAGATTTCTTACACGAATGTGTGATAAGTGCCAAATATGAGACAATAAATAATGTCACGTCAGTCTTAGTGACAAATAAATAATAACTTAAATAATTCATGCCCACAGTGACATTACAACATTTGTAATGAGAAAATAAGACTCATAATGTAATAAAAATAAATCCAAGATATAAGATCATTAAACGAAAATAGATTTACTAGAAAAATACAGTTACATCTTCCAAAAAGCAATTTACGAAGACTCACATGAAACTTTTAAAACTACAAACATCGTAAATTGTGACCAGTCATGTTATTATGACACTTACGATTAATGCTGTAAAGGTTAAAATTGAATGCTGAATCTAAATTATAATGGATAAGAATGTTCTATTGAAAACATGAATTGGCATCTATCCAAATGTACATAAATCAGTTACTTAAACACGCTTTCTGTTTAGAAAATCGAATTTTAGAAATAATTCAGCCTTTATGTATTGCATAATAAATGTATGAATGAAAAAAAAACGGTCAAGTTCAGGCCTTGAAGTATTTATTGTTCTGACTCAAGATGTGTGGGAGGCAGGTTTCTATTCGTAACTTGTAAACATTCTGTACTGTTTACTAAAGTAATGTGAAAACTTGGCTAACGGTAATGTGAATTTTATGACATTTAAAAAGAAAAGAAAGAATTGGTTAAAAATTATTAATTTAAAATCAAAGCTTCCTTGTTGTTTAATAATAAAAATTAAATACAACAATATTTACACTTATTAGAATTAGTATTATGTTATCTATTAGTACTGGTGTTATTACTAATTTGATGCTACAATCAAAGATTTTATATAAAGTTGTTAAATATAAGTATTTATAATCTTACAAAGTAAATAAACACGATCAATGCCAAAATAACAACTGCCACAATCATTAATAATTAATATTTTTTTCAAATGTTTTATGTTTATACTGACCTGTACAGAGTATTGAAGGCTTTATTGCAGTTTCCAATGTTACAAGCAAATGGTTTTGCCTTTGTATGCGCTCGTACATGTATCTTTAAACTGTATGATGTGAGGAAAGCCTTATTGCAAGACTGCATTGGACATATGAACCTATATTCGCCTGTAATTAAAATATACTGCTACACATTAATGCTTACCAAATCATTTGTTTTATTTAATATAATTTGTAATTATAACTAAAGTTATGACAGTCATTTGAGTGTTTTAAATGTTGATTCAGACTATTAATACCTTTTATTTAGCTACAGTATAAAACAATTTATTCATTGTTATTATATTTGATATTGTTTTAAACAGGTAATTCTTTTATCTCTTTCATATAAATTATATATGTATAGCTTTTGCTTGTAGCTCTACTTACATTAATATAGATTTTATTTTGAAGTAATACATTTATATTAACAAAATAGCCTATGCCCATCTAAAGTTAAGAAAATATTTACAAGTTTCAATGGTTTTGGAGTTTATTTCTGATATACATAATTATCTATTATTGTATTAAAGATTTTACATAATGTATCATACAATAAATGTACCTTTATGTGTTTTCATGTGGGTGCGCAAATTGCCCACAGTACTGTAGGTCCTCTCGCAGCCATCATATTCACATTTATATCTTGCAGTGTTATCTTCCAAGCGTCTTTTATTTTTGTCCATGATCGACTTTGGTAACTCAATATTTGCTTTTGACAAATCCGTAAAACTATCATTGTTACTGCTGTAAAATGATATTGAATTTTTCATGTTAGTTGATTTAATTATATTCATAAAATATTTGGACTTGAAATAATATAATCATGTATATGATTTACTCACAAATGTCATAGAAATTGAATGACCAAGGTTGAAATTAAGAAAAAGCGACTAAGCAACACCAATGGATCGATGATTGAAATTTAAGCTGAAAAATATATTTGTAAACAAATGATTAATAGCTTTATATTGTGTTAATAGTGTTAATGGGTTCAAGCTGAGCTCGATATTATAGCTAACATAATATAGTTTGTTTGCAGCATTTCCATCAGTTAATTAAGATATCAGTTACCTTCCAATCATTACTAAAGTATGTACTCAAATCATTAGACAATATAAAATTAGGATATTCTAACCGCATCGTGATGGTAATGTACCAAAATAGAATGCCCAAAAATGAAATAGTGGGATAAGGACCGCTAACGTGACATCTCGTATGTTTGAAAGAGATATACGATCATATTGACAAACAGCTGATTGCTCGACTTGTTGTTCAAAAATACGCGGTAATTTTCCAAAATCTCTTAAGCACAATAAAAGGAAAATATTATCGCTTAAGCAGTTGAAACTTACGATACTATTTCAATTTGGACTTTCGACGTCACACTGTCCACGGAGACTTTTTTATCAAAACCAGAGAACTTTCCTGAATCTTTATTAAATAATTCGTTACTTATATCACTAAGGTTATCTTGTCTGATTGTTTTCGGTGAAGAAATATCTGAATTGTTCTGTGTATTGATTTTTGAATAGCCGCTGTCACTGGGCCATGCGGCCATGTTGTTTCGTTTCGTTTGTAGTTTGTGGTGTTTGCTTTTGTGTAGCTGTCATTTTTAATCGGTAAACGTCAGAAACCGGTATCGCATGAAAGATACGTCACAGTTGAATAGATGGCGCTAATTTCAAATTTCTTACAAGAGAGATTGGCTGTCGCGGAAGCAAAGTAGGCGCCCGCGCCCGCACTTAGGACTCCCGGCCGAACTCCCGTTATAATGAACACCACTTGTTGTCTGCGCGGGCAGTGCGCCGACCGCACGCCCTTCTACTAACGCGAATGTATCATTTTCACATTCGGACAAAATTTTGCATATAAGTGTGCCGCAGTAATAAATTATTTATATTTTTATAGTGATAATAAAATTGTTATTTACAAAATGTGTCTAAAAAGCATATCAATATATTTTTATTTGGTAAGTTAAACAAAAAAAAAACATCGGTTTCTCATATTATTTCCAATAAATCGAAATATCTTTAAATATCACAATAAAATAATGAAATATTATATGATTGTTTACATTATTTTTACTAGTTCGTTGAAAATAAATGTTATTTATGAATATAATATTAAATCTAAAGAGATTTCTGTTTTAAATTAAATGAAAAGCATTTCAAAAAAGTGACCTAAAAGTTTTGCGAAATTTCTATCTAGACAAAAACTGGTTTAGTCACGAAGACAGTCTGTAACTTTTTTTTACTTTAAAACCGGAATAAATAATAATACTAAACTAAAAGTTTACTTACAATTTCAACTGAATTAATTATACAAAATAGATATTTATTATACAAATGTTTTAGAAACTTTACCCAACATCAATTTTTACTTGAAAGTAATGAAAGATATCAATACATTTAAAATTACATGTAAACTTATAAAGCTATAGAATTCAATAATGATCTGCTAACTCATGGCTGACTGACTCATTGCCTATGCATTTAGAGCGAACCGTTCAGGGAGATAGGAAAAAAAGCAAGCAACTGCGGGTGAAGTTATCATAAATTTACTGTTATACACACGCTCTTCTCTGTCTAAGCGCATTAACGTGTCATTAGTCAAAGGTTGCTGACCGAGATCATGTACCATAACTTGCCATTCATGTGAAGTCTTAGGTGCACACATATATGCTATTTCTAAAAAAGATCTATTTGAAATTTTTAGTGAATCTGGGCACAAACTTAAAGAACCCGAAATTAACTAAATACCTTCATAAAATCTTCTTTGTTAATGAAATTATAGTATGCGTCACACATACTTGATTTCAATGGTTAGTCTTTAATAAATAAAATATTTATGTAGTTAAGCATCATAATAACCACATGTAGTTAGCAAACCGAACTACTATTTAACTGGATATCGATACAATAACAAGAATAGGAAATATAAAATACATAACTTTTTTTTGAAAAAAAAGGTTAAAAACTTACTTACTTACTTAAAAAATTAGATATTCTGTTGCATTGACCTTAAAAACGCTAAAATGTTGTTATATTGTAAAAGACAAAACGAAAATGCGAAATGTACCTTATCACAAAAATATTTTATTACCGTAAGGGAAAGAAAGAGAGTAGATACGTGATATAGGTTATTATGAGAGTTTTAATTTACGTCGAGTTAAAGTAGTAAAGATATTCAAATTTGTGGGCGTAAATAGTTACAGATAATTTAATTTTTCAAAAAACGAATACATTTTCTGATCCATCCGAATATGTGTAAGAATAATTTTGTAATGTATTAGGAGTGTAAGTTAATTGATCAAAAATTTGTCTGTCTTTATATTACAGTATTTTTTCATTACGGTATTCTAAATTTGACGTAAGTGAATTCATAATTATGGATATATGATAAATATGGATAAGGATAGTTTTCATAACTTCATTAAAATACGTAAACTGTCTTTCCAAAAATTCTACACTTTTGATAGTTTGCTATAAATAATACCTCTAAAATACCAACTATTTTGTCACTTAGCTTTAAAGTTATAGCAATAAACTTTCATTTTGTTTTTTTTTTAAACGTTCGTTATTATAACGCAAAATTGTGCCAAAAATTATAGAGGTGGCTAGGAATTTAAGCACCGAAAAATAGCGCCCACGACGTGATCTCCATACAATGGACCTAAGTGACCGCTAGGCACTTTCGCTACTTTTTCTTCATACTATTTTCACTTTTGTATTAACCGATTATATTATTCTATTGGGACTTTTCAACAAGAATAATAATGAGATTTTAATTCCCTAGTTTATTTTATTGCATAAGATTTTGCCTTCATTGAACAGTATATTATGTAATTCCCTGTCTTATATTACTTAGCAGTTCCTATTATAATAGGTTCATTTAAATATAAATAAACAATAAATGGGAATAATACAAATTAGTTTATGACTCTCAAACAATAAAAATAATACATTAAAAATAAAAAATATGGGTGTTACGGCCGTAAGAATTATTTTAATTCATTATACACCTGACACCCATCTAAGTTTCCAACAGCGGTTCAATGACATGTCATATACACTTGACCCAGAAATGTGACACTGGCACTTTCTTCTTGAGGGCTTTTACGATTCACCGCGCATCACTACATTACTTTTTCCCGGTCCGGATTACAATAAAAACTTTATGTTGAGCTTATCCCACATATTAATTAGGATTTATGAAAAAAAAAATTAATAATAACTAAAGTTTAATGATAAAATTGCGGGTATACCGACCATTTTATTATAATATTTTTTATGGATGAATTACGAAAATATTATTATTAAAAAAAATTATGTCCAAGATTTAGAAATTTTAAATAAATATACAAGAATCGGAATAAATTATATTAAAATCGTAATTGTAACGAAAAATATTTTCGAAAATAAAATTACGGTATATTTTGTTATTTCGTATCGGCACCAGTTGGGCTACGTAATTATGTTTTAGTGGGGAAGTGTTGAACCGGTTAGATAGTGCATGAAAGGACAGGTATTGTTTGGACTGGAGGTAGAACTGTGCCATGGGGCCGCGACACACATACCGTCCTGACTAGCTCACGATCTTACGATTTCGCGTGACTATCGATAGTTAATTGTTTTGATTGATAAATTATCTTTTCACTATAGATCGTCTGATCTAGTTATTTATGTTTATTTAGTAACTAAATAGTATTCATTTAAAATGTAGGTACGTCAAAAAACGGAGCATGCTGTCATACTACAAAAGACGCATTAAAACCATGTTGGACACGTGTCTAGCTAAACAGTGTTTAAGATTTAAAGTTTGCTTAAAATATTATCTAAATTGCTTAACAGCGAATAAACTCATAAAAAACTTATTGATAAAATGTCATACGTTACATTTGACAATAAAAATAGGTTTTAAACATCTATTAAACTCACTTAAAAATCTATGTCTAAAGCATGTCTAACTCAAAACTGTCTTAGGCGCGCGTTTAACGCCTGTTTAAATCTTTTGTAGTTAGGCAGTTAATGTTTAATTCCTAAATTAAAAAAAAAAGTGCATCATAGGTACATCGTATTACGGTTGATTACATTGTTAGTAAGACAACTATTGTTTGTTGTACACTTAGGTAGTGAAACTATTTTATTTAGTCATGATATGTAAATATTTGATATGAGTCACCTTGATCGCGAGTTTAAATCTTTCCATTTACGGACAGTCCGAACTGAATTAGCAATAAAAAAAAGACTAATGGCTTGTTGTTTTGTTGCAATCGATAATATTGGATATATTATCAACTAAAACTATAAAAACATATAGTAAATTGTGACACCATTAAACTGTACATATGTGTTATGGTAGATCTACTTGTTATAAACCTAACACAGTTTAAGAATACAGAGCCGTTAAAGTCGTAAACCGGTGGGTCTAGTCTAGAAACGAGAAATTTTATACATGACTGCTTTACAATCTACATAACGTAGATCTGCACTGAGCATGGATTTTAGAAAATCTATAATAATTACCCTTGACTCAGAGTTTGATGGGGAACCAAAGTTAGTATCTAATGTCCAATGGGATTTCCTATAGAACGCATGACTTTTTTAACCGGAATAAGTATGTAATCCAAGTAAACTCAATGGCGTATTTTGCATTTGAAAAAAATGAACCGACTTTTTTTTAAGTCTTAGTCTTTTATATTCATAAAAGGTACAATTTTAAGAATGTTTCAATGTTTTCCAGGTGACGGTAGCTGTCTGCGTAGTAGGTGACTGTGGACCTAAATTAAAGTACGCATGGGGTGACGCGCTTCAAGGCACAGATTGCCCAGGACCGGATGGCACGCCTTATCCCAGGTAATTATTAAATTAATTGTAATCATTATTGCCTATTAATGAAAATATCATTTCGATATTTACGTCAATGTAGTTCTACTTGTTCCATATAAAATTTTCGAACGTTCTAAAATGTTTTTGTTTTTTCCTATGTCCACTAAAATGGACATAGTTTTATCTGCAATATTTTTTGACAACAAACACGTAGTTTGTATTTTTTGTAAATTAACATTTTTGCAAATATGGTCACTATACAGCATAAAATTTTTTAAACAATCTATCCAGTTCTTGGTTAGTAAATAAAATGAAATTAAGACTTACATGCTTTTGTGTATTTATGTCGAACGTCAATACTTGAATAATGATTTTATCCAACCCCCAAAAAATCCGATTGTATTTTGTTTATTGTTACATTTCTAGTCAAGACGATGGCACAGTCAAATATTTACACTAGCATTTTTATTATCCTGTTTTATTTTACATACAATAATAAATCGTGTCCATTGAAATGGACGCGGAGTTCGAAGGGATTAAAACAATTTAACGTTACTAAATCTCTACATAGTTATAAGTTTATACATTATTTATTTAAAGAACACGACATCATTTTACTAAGCAGACAAAAGAAATTTACTAACTTATTGATTATCACTATAATAATAGATTTTGATATGTAGGAACTAATTGTATGCTATGTAATTAGCACTCCTGATTTCAGTGCACGCTATTTTAGATCTTACGATCTTTAACACACGAATCAAAGTAGTATATGTTTGGCAATGTCAACACTGCGTCGACCGGTTCTATAGTCAAATGGACAGAACGCGTTCATACTGGAATATGTGTGAGCGAGAGCTTAGTCAATACCCTTCTTTGTCCGGCGCGGTATTCGGTCGCTTTCGGTTCGTTTCGTTACGTATAACAACGTCACGTTCCAACTTCACATTGCACCGTGTAGTGTACATTCTGTTGTTAGAGGTTAATACGCGTAATAACTTGTTTTTATTCTGTAACATTATTTTCAATCTAAATAAGATTACTCTAAGTTTAATCTATTATATAGTATAGTGTTCTGGTAACAATGTCAGAGGATGGTGTTAATCGAGAGCTATTTTATCATCGAGTTAATGAATTACTGCTAAACCAGCCAGCGCCGAACACATTCCTGTTGACAGCAGCCAAATATACGCGGCTTATTCAACAGGTCAAAGAAGCGCAAACAAAAGTTAAGAAACATGCCGCGGATTATCGACGTTTAAAACGATATAATCTTATAACAACTCCAGAGGGTGAAAGACTTGTTATGGCCAATAGTAATACAAAAGCACCACCTCAAATGTTTGTGAAACTAGAAGAGATATACGACATTATACGCGAATATCATCTTAAAATGAACCATGCGGGCAGAACACGGTTGATGTACGCTATAAAACCAAAATACAAAAATATTACGACTGCAATCGTCATGCTATACTTATCACTATGTAAAGGTTGTAAGAATAAAGTTATTAAACGAAAAAAAATAGTACAAGATATAGATTATGATCAAAAATTAGAAATTTATGATGAGCCTAGTGAAGTGGGAACAAAATTGGAGACAGGACCGGATCCTCTAGAAGGTGATACAAACGATGACGCATCAGACTTGGATATTCAAAGTGTGGAAGAAGAAGGAAAAGTTTATCCAGAACTGTATTCGCGAGGTCAAATGGATATATTAGACGTTACAACTGTGCCTGGTGAAACTTATAAATGCCTAATGGTGTATAGGAATCTCGTTACTAAGTATATTCATTTGAAACCATTAAAAGCTATAAGCATAGATGAAAGTGTCGATGCTCTTCTGGAAATATTTCTAGTATTTGGTGCACCAAATATACTACAGTCAAAAAACGGTATATCCGTAACGAAACAAATATGCCGACGGATGTATTTAGCATTTCCGGATATTAAAATTGTCAGTGGTGAAGTTAGTCGAAATAAAAACGATTTTGTAGGTCAATCTAATGAGGACATACTAAGAATTTTGCGTGATTGGTATAAACAAAATTCATCCCTTAAATGGTACCAAGGCGTTAAGTTCGTTCAATACCTTTTGAATAATACTTTTAACGTTCAAATTTGTCGAACTCCCAGCGAGTCAGTCTTTGGTTACAATCCGAAGAGAGGTATAGCGACATTTATGTCGAAAAATGAGTATGATCATCTCGTCACCGAGGATGATTTGAGGAGCGCTTTAGAAGAAAAGGAATCTGGCAAAAATTCTGAACAATTACTATTGGAAGAGTCCATCATACCATCATGCAGCTTTATTAAACAGGAGATGGAAGCAAACTACGTTGAAAATGTAGATGATGAACAAGTACCTGATAATAAAGAATAAAAGTGTTATCGGGGACTTAAATTAAATGGATTTTTTTAAATAAATTTTAAAAAGGTTAATAAACGTATTGTTGTTCGTTTTTGTTTTGTTGTTAATGATAAATCGGTCACTCGCATATGATTGGTTCCGTATAGTTATAATAAATCACACTCTGCAATTATACTTTTATAAAATAAACAACAGAAGGGCTTAAAGAATATGTAATAGATGAAGATTCGTGTGCAATTGCAACTAGCACTTGACCGGTTTTATTTATTTGTTGTTAAAGTGACAATAGTAATACATATTCTTAATAAATTTCAACTTTCTACCTATTATGGTTCATGAGATATACAGACTGGCCGCTGACAGACAGTCTGACGGATAGGGGCTTAGTAATAGGGCTCCGTTAGCATCCTTTGGATACGGTACCCTAAAAACGAAAGGTCAGAATTCAGAACCGAAGTCCCGTTAATTTCAATTTAAGTACTTATCCTCGTTTTATACGTTCGTGAGAATTTTCCCACAAAACCGTTAAATCAGAGTATGTTTTGGGTAATTTAGTCTACACTTAGGCGAGAATTACACGTGTAAGTTTAGCTCTCGTAAGTGATATAAATAGTACTGTTACCCGGTTACAGTTACCTAGGTAACATTATTTAAGCTCTAAGTGTTAATAAATATGTTATTGACAGCAAACTCTTTCAGATGTAAAAGAAATAATAAACAACTTGTAAATGTAAATTCGTGAACAAAACTTACAAGTTTAATTTTCGCCTTACAGTAAAACTTGAACATGATTGCTATTTATAGCAATTGTTTGATTCAGGTTGAGCGTGGGATAATTGCGTTAGACGCCATCTATCGATGATTAAAGTCAATTTTGTCTGACAGCTGTCTAGCAACTAATGTCGAGTAAATTATTATGCATCGTGTACTTTGTCGTGCCTTGCCATTATATTGTAATCTTATACCAATAGATGTCAGAATATTTGAGTTGTGTCTTTACTGCGATAAGTGAAGTTGATATTGTTTCAAAATATAAAAATCATATAAAAGTACTTCTTACTTTATATTATTTTTTTCTTTACTTTTGATATAGCACCTAGTATTTCTTCATCTATATATTTAACAATTTTACACCTCGTCGCATTTAAGTATGGTTAAATAAATGAAAAAAATAATATATGTGCAAAAACGAATGTGTTTAAAGATGCAAAGTACTTTTACCTCCAACACATGCGGGCAACAAATGATAATTATACCAAATTATACATTTTTAGATAGTAGGTTATTAAGGTTCACTGAATATTTTGCGGAATCATTTTTGATTCTTTGTTTACAATAATTGCGAAATATACGGTTCTTAAATTTCAATGGAAATATTTATTTTAATCACCGCTTAACCCAGAATCCTAATCCTTCTTAAGATCAAGGCTATTATCCTGCTTTTTCACTTAATCCGACCATTTATTTTCGTATAAAAAGAAATATACTTATATAGATTTTTTAAAAATCAATTTAATGTTACAGACACATCCTCGTTACATTACGATTTGAAATTCTTTATAAATTACCAACTCTTTTTCTTATTAAAGACATCTCGTGAATCGAGCGCTTAAATCGTCGTGGGGTCAGACCCGGCAAGGCAGAATGGCGCGGGTCCTCGACCCTGCGGATATGCGTCGCGCGCTCCTTGACGCGCACGCTGGCTACTCTGAAGGCGTCGTCAAAGTTTCCAGCGGGAATCGAAGCGGTAAGAATTAATAAAACATATATATGTATATAAAAAAGCAACTTGCATGCAAGTAATTTTCTTTAAATGGCGCACTGTAGAAAAATTAATTCTTGTAAGAATGTTAAATCAATCTACTAGTATGTCATGTGTTGCCATTATTTTTTCCGGATTATTTCCTGGAATTATGGCAATAATTATTATTGTGTAAATCTTTAAAGTATTTCTAATTGGAAATGTTTGTGAATGAATTTGGTTGTTATATTTTCACGCTGCGATGTCTCGACGGATTTAAGTAAAGTAAAATTCGAAATGAAAGTAGCTTTTATCACGGATAAGTTTTATAGTAACATTCTTGAATCAGTTCTATTATATTACAAAAACATTTCATAGTAAATATGAATGATTGGTAGAGAAAATGAATTAAGTACTTTTTGTAACATAAGAAAATAACCAAAATAAAAACGAAAAGTACAGTAACGAACAGTATAAAGACCGTTAAAAAATCTTGCAGTTTTTTAGTAGTTTTAAAATTCAGAGGTTAAAGTTTCTTAACGTCTTTCCTACTATAAAAACATTACTTAAAAACCGGTCGAAGATGTCTGCATGTAAGGCGGTAGCGTAATATCATGATATTTCTTATAAAAGCCTGGGCAGACGAGGAATAATAATCGCGATATTTTTTGTCCCTCGAAATAGAATGTATAGAACTATATCGCATAAGCACGAGATACTAAAAGTACCTCGTAATAATTGTAAAAGTTGTTTTAACTCATTTGCTGTTAGTTATTCAAGATTTCCTTAGTTTATCTTCGAAGACCTTCACCATATCCTAATATTTCTCTCTACTAACTCTCTTTGAAAATATTTATTTTAAATATGAATAAGTAGTTTTTATAAAAAAATCGCGGACATATAATAATGGAAATGCGTCACATACAAAGCCTTCTTTTCCTGGAGTCGGTTATAAAGTCTCCATAACAAAGATTTTATTTTGTGAAGGAACATTTCCTGCGGACAAAAATCCTTCGTTTGTGCCAGTCATTATTGTCTGCATTCCTGCTAAGCGGTAACTGTTCTCGTTACGCGGTACACGTAATAACTGTAATTAACGTTAATGTTGCTTTGCAATTTTAACTATTACGACTTAACGAGAAACTTTAATGTCTATTATTGTTTACATGTCTTTGAACTCTATGACTTAGATTAAGTATGAGTTGAAGGAGCTTCTACTATCTTAATATTATGTATTGTTTTTTATTATTAGGTATTTCAACATCGTTATTAAGCCGCACTTTAAGTTTTTAACGTGAGAACTAATCTTATCAGTTTTGCTCACAGACTTTCATAAAGATTTACATAAATTATTTGTCATTGCTTTACACCTGAAAGAGTTTACTATTAGCATCATATTTTATTATTGACATACACAGCTTTCGTAACTGCTTACGAGGTATCTATTTCCAATTTACAGAGTTTTTTTATATAAGTTATAAGAGTATAACTTACTAATGTAATTCTCGCCTAAGACTTAAACGTCTTATTGTAGTAGTAGTAGTATGAGTAATTATGTAAAATTGATGTCAAAATTAAAAGTAATTAATGTTAATTTTGCTTATGGATTTCCTTTGATACTTATGACTTTACAATGTAACAAACTATAAAACATTTTGTCGGAATACCATATCGGAAATTTTTAAATATCAAAATTATACAATTACATAAAATCTGGCTTTTAATAAAACAAGTGATACATATAACAAACCCATGACAAAAAGTACACAAAATCCTAAAAGTATTTTACAGACATTAAACCTAGCTGTTTCCAAATTTCCTTCCAGCAAGAGCCACAAACTTACCCGGCCTCACCCCGGGTAATTCGAACACGTGCGGCGGGTCCCGCCTGTGCCGCACGCGGTACAACACGACCGCGCCGATGTATGGCGTCTCGCTCACGTCGGGTCAACCGGTGACCATTGTGCAGAAATTCCCCGATCTATTGCAGCAAGTTGTTTTTGAAGTTTGCGAGTAAGTTTAATTTATGTATATACATATTTCATTTACCAAAGTTTAGCTTTGTTTATACGTAATAAAACTAGCTAAAAAACTAGCTGGAAATGCTACATCTTTTTAACCACAGACGTGAAAAAAAAGAGGTGTATTATAAGTTTAGACGTGCGTATCTGTGAATATGCGTGTCTATCTGTGGCGTCGTAGCTCCCTAATGATTGGACCAATTTTGATGCGTTTGTTTCGTTTGAAAGCTGATGTAATCGAGATGGTTCTTAGTTATAATTTATGAAGATCTGTTCAGACGTTTGAAGGGTATCAGCATTTTTTGATCTGAGAAACTTCTAGTCGTCTAATTGATTTAAAATTCACTATACTATATAGTGATATTAAAACAACAGTTGCGTAAACTTGACCTGATGCTGCAGCTGATCTGGCATCAGCTGGATACAGAACTCCCCCTTACATACCCATTTAAATGAATTCAATGAATTGATTGAACGAAATGAATCTTATTAAGATAAAATTCAATAAATAACCGACAATCTCTATTAACAAATTATTCTCTTTCAGATCAAGCGAATGTTCAGTAGTCCGCGGATCGTGCACACAGACCTACGTGCCCTATTTATTCCTAGTTTTACCTCTAGGACCAGTCACGTTAACAGGACAGGACTATGTGTTAGTCGAATCGGGTTGCGTGTGTAGGCCAGATCCTATCCCATAGACTATATATTATAGCATTAAGACTGTATAGTGAATATAGTGCTCAATAATGTATTATTTAATAGAAAATTTCTAAATGTGATTTTAATTCGATTCATAAAAATTTGGTTTTTAAATCTACTTCAAAAAGAGGAAAATATCATAACGTTTAACAGTTGTCTTTTGTTTTTATTGACACGTTTTTGTACTAACATTAAAAAAAGGATCTTTTTATTTTAAAGAAAAAAATCCTCTGTTGTAAAATTAGTCAATGTTTTTTTATTGGGGTCCGTAACATTTGTCTCCATTCTCATATTATTTAACATTTTATTTTTTCATTCTGGATTAATATAAATAGCGGCGTCTTTGTGCAAATTAAGTACTTATTATTTGCATTGATATAAATTCCAATTTACGATGAATCCGTTGCAAAGTTTACGCTACGTTTCTTTATGTTACGTTGCATTGTTTGCTAGAGCGTTGCGTTGCGTTGCATTGCATTACATTGCATTGTCTGTGGTAAAGTGGTCTTTGAGTCTTATTTATATTGTAAATTTACTTAGTATATTATAGTAATTTAAAGAATTTTAGGAAAATTATATCTTTTAAGATTTATAATTTTTAAATTTAATTATCAACATAATTTATTAAAAAAGTATTTATGAAAAGCATTTAATGTAGATGTTAATTTTTTTTTATCGTAAAATGACCGATACACCGTGATATTTCCGGTTCTTTGTCATTTTACGGTTTATATTTTTATTAACGTTCAGACTGAATAATAATTGTTAAAATATTAAAATAAAAAATTATTTTCAAACGTATTACGTTTGTATTTTTAAATAGATCTATTGTGATTTTAAACAACAACGAATAACATAAATAAACTTTAAATGTGTGTTTTTATTTTTAACCCTTTTTCTTATAATATAAATAATATCTATTTATCTTGCGGCAGTGTGTAATTTGACGGCTAATTAATATACTCTACTGCACAGGAAAAGTTCATTACTTATAACTGGGGTTTTAAGAGTTAACACATACTTTAAAAAAAATAGAACCTACTAGTGGTTCAGACGGTCCTAATTTACCTAGATCCATGACCACTTTGACTAACTTTGAAGACGTTGGCTAGCAACCTAGTAGTGAGTATGACAGACAAGAGTTCTATTGGTCAAAAAGACAATTGACAGGCTTGTCAAAGTTGAAGTTAAATTCATTAATCAAAGAATGGAATTTAATTAAAATTGATTTTCATCCTAAAATAGTATGGACGTAACGTATCTATAATTATTATAAAATATCATTGATTTCAAAAGACTTTTATTATTATTTAAAAATTAAAAAAACAAAATGAATTATCCAACAGTTGTGCTAATAATACATAATGTTTTATTTAATAAGAAACTGCTTAAATAAATGCATGGCGCACAAAGAAAATATAACGTTACTAAAATACTAAACTAAAAGTTATTCTTAGTCATTTTTATTTTTTGTTTAGTTCAATGTGCATTGACCTTTTTATACAAACAAAATTTTAATATATTTTGAATGTAATTTAGTTTAAATAATACTATTTTTTCATATTACGAGACTTTCTTGTTTTTGCTTGAAATTTGTTAGCGGAGAGAAAACACTGTTGCATTTTCTTGCATTGCCATAAAAATAAAGGTTTCAAAAAAGGAAACAAAATATTTATTAAATTATAAAATTTTATTTAATTCTTTTATTTCTCAGTGGGACTTAGAATTCAAAAATACTATTCTAATAGTTCGCAATTACATTTCTAGACTAAATATACTACAATAAGCTTAATAATACAACATTATCTACAATTGACAATATCTACAATTGTAATTATCCGTCTTTATGATATCTGTATTTAAAAAAAAAAACATTTAAAACATTTTTATGAAGCCGAGGAAATATGACAAATGACAATTTTCAATGAAATACAATCTATAGGCAAATGTCGGAATTAATACTGCCTAATTTGTTATTAATTTAAACGTTGACTCCACACATGGGGATCACTTTATCAAAAGGGTTACACAATGCGAGTGGAATATTGTAATTATTGTGTGGTACCGTTTATTATTTTTGTTTTGTTTTTTTTTTTTTTTTTTTAATTATTTATTCGTAACGGTAGTATTGCTGAGGAGCTTGAGGTCTTTGTTGGTGCGCTATCTGTGGCTGGTGAGCGATTTGCTGATGCTGAGGTGCCTGGGGCTGAAGAGTTTGTGGTTTGGGAGTAGGGATTTTCACCACGATGTCTGTAGGTTGACGGGAAACCTAAAAAATTATATTTTATTAAGATGATTGTACTCTAAAAATTATAAAATCAATGATGAAATAAAAAAAAGAACTTAACAGCTAAGTCCTCAAATGATACTTAATTTGAAGCTAACGATAAATCTCAAGCTATCTGTTATTCACGTTGTGCTTTACAGAGACAGCACAATAATCATAGCAAATAAAAAAATAGAAAAGCCTAGCTGAAAAGGTTTTATAAGTATTTCGAATGTCCATGTATATTTAAACAGAAATAGATATCGAATAGCGTTACCTCAGCCTTAAAACCCTCTTTAGGGTCAGCGGTGTAGGTGACTGTTCTGACGAAGCCGTCGCTGTCAACCACTGAGTAAGATCCCTTGATGACATCACCGTCTCTCTGTTCTTTACGGTTCTGGTAGTTCGTGTACTGGTCGTCGTTCACGTCGAAACCGAATTGGTAGGAAGGATGAGGCTGTAAAAAATTTAACGTTAAATTTGGATTTTTTTTTATTTTAATTGGAAAATTATGATAATGATTGGCAAGTATAAGGCTTTAAAGTATAGTATGTATTTTAATACTGTTTTTATTGTAAAAACTTTTAGCGGTAACCTTCGATATGTTAAAGATAGTAGAACCAACAGTAGCTTAATTTTATTAATAAACACAAGCTATAAGGAATGAATTTTATTATATAACATCATCAGTTTGCTCTAAGAACTTATTAAAACTCATATTTAGTATTTTCTTATATAAGTGTAAGTTCTATTCCTCATTTCGACCATTCAATTATAAAACGTAGTAAATACCAAAATCTTTGACATATTTTTGTTTGCTTTTTTTAAAATATTGTTCTAAATCTATCTATTGCTTATTATTGCTTGACAATAAGAAGTTACCTTACATATTCTTAAAAATTGGTATTTAAGCGAAGAATTAATTGAAACCCTAATCACTGTATTACCGCTAAAATTGTAACATAAAATTTGATACCCATAAAACACAATAATCAATTCAAAAACTTGTTTTCCAAGCATGATTGTGTGCCTAATTTATACGTTATTTAATATTATCCACAGCTTACCGTGACAAGAAAAAAACTGTCTGTTACCAAGTCTTGAAATTAGTTAGTCGAAGTGGTTCAATTGCTCTATTAAACGTACCGAAACGAGACTATCCAGTTTCCAGTGAAAGTCAAACACGTCCACGATCCTACGATAGCCGATCCGCACGTACTTGTATAAGATATACAGTATTATTATACGGAAACATCTAATCAGCTCGTGAAAGCTAGTTTAATATAAACTAGATATATTTTATACGTGTAATTGGCCGAGTTGTTATGCCCAAACACCGTTTAAAAGTTTATTTTTCTACTTCTCGGAAATTTCAATTTTTGAAACCCTAATTCCTTTTCCGTACTCTTGATGAAAGAGTATGCAAAATGTAATGATGATCTGTTGAGTAAAGGAGATGCGAAAGCGTAACAACAAATTTATATCCTATACGTAACTTATTTGTGTGTGCTTTTTTACTTCCTTGAAATGGTTGGTAAATGACAAAAAGATCATTTATTAGTAGACAAAATTAGTAGACAAAAACTGTAATAATCATTGCTTTTGTTAATACGACTGTATTAATCGCAAGATCTTTACTACTATCGATTAAGGGTAAGGTTCGCTCAAAAAAGTCGAATCATTATTTTTTATTTCGTTTAAAAACAGGTATTGCAAATACTGAAAGAGTTAACTTGTAAATCGATTGTGCCAAAAAATCTATCCTAATCTACATATATCTACTCTAATATAATAAACAGAGCGAATTTTTAAAGTACGAAGTAAACTCCGGAATCACTGAACCTATTTTAAATCTACGATACCTACTATTTGAAAGGTACATTATTTTAGATGCTCATATTGTTATATTTTATTCAACAATGCTTGTTACTTTAAAACAAAGTATTCATTAAGCCGAGTGAAGCCGCAAGGAAAAGGTAGTCGCATTTATATCTCTGAATAAGAAACGGTTTAAGAAACAAAAACAAAACGCAGGTTGTCGATCTGCAAAAGGTCAATGACTCTACGAACGTTAATAAACTTAACTTGTAAACATTCATAGCCGTTTAATAATTATAATTAGTTTTAGAGGAGTAATTTATAAGAAACTTTGTTGATTGAAAAATATGTCTGTTTCGATTGATGCTCATGACGTAATATTTATAATCATTTTGCAGTCTTAATACAAGGATGGCAAAAACAATAAGAAAAAACTCAAAACCGAAAACTTCGAGATTGGTCATTCTATATGTATAATGTCACTTAGTCAGTTTTAATAGATAGCGGTGATGCCAATTTCCCCGGATCATCTAGTTTTATTACTATTATAAATACGAAAGCTGGATAAATGGATTTTTGGAAATATGGATGATTGCTCTTTTAGGTAAAAACTACTGAACAGATTTAGATGAAACTTTTTTTTAATATAGCTTATATATCAGAATAACACAGTGCGTACGGTGGCTTTTTAATATATCGAACTTGTATTAGTCAAGATTAAAATTTTATAACGATGAAATAATTTTAAAGGTAATTTTAATTATTTAAAAAGACATTGAAGATTGATTAGTGTAAGTAGTAACCCACATCACGAACTAGATTATAAATTAATCAATCCACGTTTTATTACCTAATATTGCTTCCTTATTTTCTAATTAATATTTCCTATCATAATTAATTATGCCTAATGAGGATTATACAACACGACATAAACATTAGGTAAAAAAATAAAGTTCCAACATATTAATCCTTTTAAATAGTGACATGATCTATTTTTGTGATTGTCAGTTAATTTTAATTTATTTTTTAGGCAAATACAAATTGAACGTTGTATGCATGTGAATTGTAAAATAAAAGATGTTTGTGGTTTTTACTATTTTTTTTGTATTCATTAATTCATATATTCTTTGTTTTTATTTGCACTAAAATATGATGAAAAAGAATGCATTTAGTTAGCAACACTAATCACCTTTCAAAATCGATCTATTTCATTTAATGAAATTATTCTTTCTTTCTTAATATTGATAGGAACGAATTCACTTTAATTTCGCTCTGGGGCACCGAGAATACTACCTCATTGTAGGGCATAATTTTCAAATAAACATTAACTTCTTTTGTAGTTGATATTTTTTTAATATGTAAGTGTAACTGCTAAATAGTCATTTTATACTGAAAATTATAATTACAACACATTTTTTCAGAAGCAACACGTGACTTTTTTAATCGCAAATTGTTCTAGATCTACACAATCCAATCTTTAACTTTTTTTGCTAAGACCTCAAAATTTGTCTCTCATGGAAATTTCCTGGTTTAGTTTTGTGTCGGTCTATTGATACTCACGTCAAAGTCCTCAGGGTCGCGTTGCTGTTGGGGTCTGTACTGCTGCTGGGGCTGGGGCTGAGGCTGGGGTTGGTACTGAGGCCTCTGTTGGTATTGTTCTTCAGGTTGGACGTTGTATGGCTGAGGATAATATGTATTATTGTAAAATGTGTTTCATAAACTTCTCATTCAACGGTCTTGACTATTAATAAACACAATGTTAATAATAATAAGACCAAGCAAATAGAATCGGACTTTCGAATCGCTACTGACACTGTACAGGATCAAGAGAGCATAGCGACTTCTGGAGTAAGATTTTTTTAATATAAATTTATTATAATGTGAGGGTTAAGCCTGAATTAACAATCTAATGACTGATGGTCATCTAATATGTTCAAGTAAGAATTCTTAAAACCGGTTAAGAAAGTAGGGATTTCTGAGGTAATATACATTAAAAAAAAAACTAACTTCTTTTTGAAATCTGTTCAAACAATCTTTGGTAGTGTTACTACAAGGAACGAGTCTCTTCGCAGTGTGGTTGGGGACACACATTGAAGCCAACATAATATATTTGTATACACTTATATTAAAAAGAGGTAAAATTTGTTTGTTATAAACTCTTACGATTCGAATGATTCTCACTGCGCTGGATAGCCCGTTTATTAAGGTTATAAGCTATATGACATCACGCTACGACTAACAAGAGCGAAGTTGTAAGCATAAACGTGATCGAGGGATATCAAGTTAGTTATGAATTTTTAATTTATTAACTTACAAGTCTGGCAGGGGCTTGTGCTTGCTGAGGCGCGGGACGAGGGATGTGCTGAGCTTGCTGTTGAGCACCGATGTACTGCCTTAGTAGATGCGGAGGAATGCCTTCATCCTGCTGATGGGATAGTAAGTATTTAGTTGTATGTAGAAATACCTTGTACTTATAATTAATATATGTATATGATATATATTTGAATGTTACGTAAAAAAGAAGTAATTTAGAAGAAGAATTTCAGATTAAAGATTACAGCGATACTAATAGTGATTTTGTTTTAACACGACAAAAGACTGCACGCATTGTATTTCAAAAGTTAATACTTTTAAAATATGTTTAAAAAATCTATTAATGTACATGCTTATTAAATTTAATTGTTTTATCTTCGACCCAAAAATGGAAGTGTTAAAAGTTTGATGAGTGTTTCTATCAGTCTGTCTGTGGCATCGTAGCGCCCTAACAAGTGGTAGCTTTAAAAAAATCTAAAACAATTGACGATTCGAAAATGTTTTAAAAAGCCTTTTTAAATAAAGTACCTATATTTTAAATTTGAATTGAATTTGATTAAACCAATTTTGAAGCAGTTTTTTATTGTTTGATAGCTGGTATAATCAAGATGGTTCTATAAATTATGAAGATTTGTTCAGACGTTCGAAAGATATCGTTTATTTTCTGGTTGTTAGAAGGATGGAGGAAGGAGCAATTTCTATTCTGAGAATGACATCAAAATAACATAATTGCGTAACCTTGACCTGATGCTGCAGTATCACTTCGAATCGGGAGGATACACATCTCAACAACAGAAGAAAGAAGAACTTGTGGCTCGATGAAATTGTCTCAATGAATAGACGTCTTTTAAAGTTATCAATATTATAACATGACATTCTATAGAAACCCTTTAGACTAAGAGGAAATTAAGACGCAAATGATACAGTTCTCTGCCACCCGTAGGGTAAGGCAGGCTTTGTGAAATAAGCACAAGTAAAAAGATGCGTATACTGTGACGGAGAGACGCTCCTAGCATCGTAGCCTACATATTCATGTGATTGTACGTCATGTTGTCAAGGTTTGTCAATTCTGTATTATGTTATTCTGTAATTCAACTTTAAAAATATCCTCTCAAAACGATTGTCTACGACCCACAAACAACTTCTTCGTAAATTGTGTATAAACGATTTATAAATTGTTTGAATTAATTGTATGTTATATGTCAAAATTGATTGATCTGACACGAATAAAACATCCATTTAAAGTTGATATAAACGATTATCTCGTTACGGATAACCGGACGATTCTGGGTCGTGTTACACAATTGTAACAATGCGACCGATTACGTGGACGAATTGACTCGTTTTTTACATGTAACATGCGTTATGCAAATTAAGACGAATTTGTGGTTAAATTTTAGCTATTTCATGCATGCACATGCAATTTTCATGTAACGCTTCGTTCGTGTTATAATTTTGCATGAGATTCTGACGTAAGTTTAAATATGCGAAAATTAATGTAGTTTTATTTATAATAATCTTATAGTGTTATATAACATATTGCTAAAAATTATTATTTGTTTTATAATTTTGGCCATATATGATCTACTTTTATTGTATTCAAAAATATCCTATAATTAGAGATATTGAGAACTTAATACACTTTCTTACCTTCAGTCATAATGAGACAGAAAATATTTTAACATTTATATTTTACAATTTTGAATTGTTGATTTATAAGTTTTTGGCTACTTAAATATTTTTTTTATTAAAAAAATAAAGTTACATTAAGCTTTTTTCAAAAGTCGTTAAAATACTTGGTTATTAAACTGGCAGAATACGCTAAAATATTAGCACTAAATTTTCTAATATTTATTATAATAAAATGTAATATTTTTTTGTATTCGTTTAATCAAATTATAGTATAAACGTTTTCTTAAATAATAGCCACCATTTACACGTAACGCTTGCTAAGACTACATAATAACTGTAACTGGCATTATTATGAAAAAAATTACATTTTTTAATTACTTCATAGTTATCGAATAACTTTGTGTCAATCTCACAGAATTATTATTTAAAATTTGCTTTTTTAAAACATTTTTATTTTAGCCTGAAAAAAAGTTATAGCAAAACTACCGATAAAAGAATTTATAATATATAAAACTACATAAATTTAGTGAGAAAAATGTTGATGAATAAGAGAAGTATGTGTATCTTTTTTATTTATATTTAATTAAAATCGATATTGTTGCTTGATTAGTCTTAAGTTAATTTAATCTTTTACTACAAGTATAGTGGACTTACAAAATCCCAATAAAATCTTTCCGGTAAAATCAAAACAGAATTTATTTAAAAGAATATCTGTTTGTTAGTGGCAAAAATTAAGTGTTATGAGTATATAAATATTATTTTTAATAACAAAAAACAATAGAAAGTAAATAATTTGTCAAATTTTGTTATTTATCCTTAAATTGTGAATGTTTAAAAAATAATCTTTATTCAATGCAAAGTTTTAATTCGGCATTTCCTCCGCGAATTATCTTTTAACCATATATATAATTAAAATAAAAGGGAAAGGTTACTTTTACTAACCTGTTGCTGGATTTGATACTGAGGCGCCGCGACCGCACACCCCAAAATCGCTAAAGTGATACACTGACGCAACATGGCACACACTATAAAGAACCTATTAAAAAATAATTAACAAAGTACACTACACACGCGGGGACCACAACGTATTGTATGTTGCATGTAGGTGACTCTCACTTTATATAGAGACACCCCTTCTAAGTAGTGAGGGCGGGAGTACGGCGTCGTGAGTGTAATTCAAAACTGGAGCATTTAGTGTTATCGTACTGGCCAGTTAGTATTCAAATTTTTAAAATTCGAATTCTTTGCTATACTTTTCAATTTTATTCTAATAAGATCTAGTTCAAACGTGAGTTGCTTTAACATTATTTTAACATTTCGGAAACTCTTTTTTTAGTTTCTAAATATTACGAAATCAAGCAATGTTCATATATTTTAAGTAATATATTCATCATTATTTACTATTTTTAGTGATTTTATGGCGTTGTTATATAAAGATCCTTACATTATGTAATGAATCCTCTAGCCATGGAAGGTTCTAATATATTTGTTAAAGGAGGATAATGATTTTCTCTCATTTAAGTTGCATTCAACATAATCATTGTTAACGAAGAAATCTTATTGTGTTGGACCAGTTGGATAGGTTTGAGGATTGGGACCTTTGACGACCTTTTGAACCAACTAATTATAATTCGATAGGTATGTATGTATAACAAATATATTTAATTATAAAAGTTTTCTTTTTAAAGCCTCATGCTAGTAAAGTTGTTATAGGTACTGATAAAGAAATTGGATAATTATCTGTCATGTGTAAAATAGACAAGATACGCTCATGTAATTGCTATCGTTATTGAAAATGTCGTGACCCGTCTCCTTAACGACCTCCTAACATACAGATATGAGCTTGAATTAGCAACGGTAAGCCACGCCCTAGCTCCGAAATATAGAGGCCGAAATATATAGCGTAGACTCCAATGCCGTAAGCTTTGTTGAAAATCAGTTGTGAGGCTAATTTTAGAAACATGGAAATTATAATTTTTTTTTTATTAATAAATTTGAAGGTGTCTAGATTTTGTTGAGTGTCTGATTTTTTATTCATATTTCGTGAAAAGTGATGAACGTTTAAAAAACTCTTAACCACTTAAGTGATGCATTTTAAAACATAAGGGATAATTTAAATTTCATCACGTTTAGAATTCGTTGTGTATAATTATTAAGTATGGTTTAAGCATATATTTTTGGGAATTCAAAGATAAGCAATACTTATTTTTTTTAACTAACTCACTAATTCGAAATTCAAAAATAAACAAACAGCACCAATTTTGACTTAGTACCTTATGATATATTATAGTAAATAACTTTATTGTAGTGAGTTGAAAAGTACAAAATAGAATAAAAACGGTTTTTTTTTATACATCTCACTAGTCTGTGGATTCGTTACAGATATTAAAAAAAATAATTACAGTGTTTTTCGTGATACTTTTTACTCATGGGTTGATATGAGATAATGATACGGTACTCGTATAATGACATTTTTTTTCATTAATACTACAATATTTATTAATACAAAGTTCATTACATAATAACTTCGTTTAATAATAAAATCTTAGATAAAAGCAAGGTATTATGTTTTCATGTTTATTAAATGACCACATTCTGCATTAAAGTGTGGAACACACATCTGCCACGAAGCGGAGCGAAGCGATCGAAACTTTAAATAATGTTCCCACCACATTTGTGTAAATGACAACGTATTTGTTATTTTGTTTATATATCAATCTGTTGTCATGGCAATGATAAGTAATTATTGCGCATGTGACTTGTGCACTTGTGATTTTCAAATTTTAATAGTATTTTTCATTTATATTTGTGTACTCTGTCGTAACGTCGAACAAAAGCAAAAGGTACACGAATATATTAACCATCACGATTAGACCCATAGTTTGAAATACAAATAATAATCGCAAATAATCGAAAGTTAACAATATACAATATCTCGCATCGTTGTATAGGTGCAGCCTTAACATTACATATGATCATTTAAGACTCGCCTCGCTTCGTCACCCAAGTGTGCTCAAGTCCTTTATTACTCACAAGAGATTAATTTCAGTGTTAAGTAACAAGCGGTAACTTTCTGCTGCATGGTTCCGATGCATTGCTGTACACTCGTAATTGTATATATAGAGCGTTGTTCGCGTTTATAAGCTGTTATTTATTAAGCTGTTAAAATAATTTAATAATTAGATTTGAAATTATATGGTATTCAAAAGCAGTGTCTTAAGCTTAAGGTCTATTACAAAAAAAAAAAACGAAACGCGATATTAAATAGATCGCACAACGAATGTTTCATACTGTTCGTTCGACTTTGTTTTTTTTTTTTTAAATATACATAGCAAGCAAATGCATTTTCGCAGCAGGCAAAAATAACGTAAGCATGCCCGTCTCTTAATGTTAATTTATTCGCCGCTCATCAACTTTAGTAGAACCAGAGGAGCTACAAATGCGTTGCTAGCTTAAAAAGAAAAGAATAAACTTATGCTTTCGGCTCTCTCGCTCTATCAAACAAAACGCAATTATATTGGCTACATAATTTTCTGTGAGAGTGTTGTACTTCCTAGATTTAGCCAACCCGTATGCGAGCTATGATCAATTGCAAACAACTAAGATCCATCAGAGTTCTGATATTGTTCTGAAGTTTTTAATATTTGTTAGAGAATTTCCCGTAACACATTTTATGTTAAATGTCTACCAGGGCTTATTAATTTTTTTTTAAGTAGGACGTATGTATATATAGGTATAGAATCCTAAAAATCTACTCTAACTGTTGGTATTTTTGTTTTATATATATTTGGGTGTTTGAATGATACAACTTGATAGACGTACGGACGAAATCTTTATTGAAAACAGGCTGGAGCCTTCATCGCTGCCCATACACTAAATAATAACTTTGATGACTGTTGTCACAGATTACAACATTTATCATGACATTATATTTGTTGAATCGACGGTGATCTGGGTGCTCCGCCAAGTCGAGCAAACAAGCGGCACGGCCGTACCAATTTTTTTCTCGAAAAAATTCATTACATATTCCACCCCCTATATTATAACTTCGTTGTATATAAAACAAGAAGTGTGAGGCACGCAGGCATTGTTTAAATGAGAATTCGTCAAATTTCATTTAATCTGAACCAATAGTTTAATAATAAAATTATAACTACTCAAGATTTTTAGTTTTTATAACTCACTGACTGACCGATCATCAACATTCTAAGGAACTTCTAGCAGACAGTTAAGTAGTACATCAACGGGCATAGAGGGTGAAACGGTTAAATCACTTACGTTTGGTGGTGGATGGATGCTATAAATCTAACGTAAATTACAAAATTGAAAAATAATAGAAATGTTTTCACATGAATATATAAATGCATTAATATATTAGTATATAAAAAATAATCTATGGAGTTGTCCATCGTGGTTTCTCCCGCGTTAAGCTCTGCTCCTATGAGTTGTAATGTCTATTTATGCCGAAAAACAATAAATCAAGCTATTTAGCTTTGTAATATTAGTTAGTATAGATTTTAGTACTGATATTGAGAATTTATTCGTTACAAAAATTATTCTAGGTCACAACGTGAACGTGAAAGGTAAACTGTCTATTGCGAATTAACTTGTAGTACTTCGCTTTCATCAATCTGAGACTGACCAACTTGTCTGCTTGATCCAGCTTCGCCCATGCATTCCTTATACGTGCATACTTTTTGCCATTTTTCATGAGACCTAAAGGCGCGTTTTATTTGAGTGTTCTGCTTTTGTTAAATAAGAATTATTAAAATACAATACTTTAGTATTAACTTTATTCTTAAATCTATAATGTTATAACATATGTCTAGTTAATATACTTTCAAGTTCTTCCAAGTTAATATGTATATTTTAAGAAAATTCGATATGGAGATGACTTAATCCTTAGCCTTGGAATTGGGAAGATATAAGCTATGTCAAAAATTAAATAATATATAATCTATGTCGGTTTACACCACAATGATAAAATATTGGACAGAACGTGAAAAAGTAATCTACTAATCTTCATTTTCCACTCAATCTGGAACAACATTTTCGATTTGAGACACCTGGATAAGCAATAATGTGTCAACCCACAAAAAGTCAAATTTGGAGATACTTATGTATTATGATACTGCATTTAACATTATTCAAAAAATATCAAGTCATGTAAACTTAATAAGTACCGAAAAATTTTTCTTAATTTAATGTTCAAATTTCAAGTGCCTTCCATATTTTGCAATTTATACAATATTCTCATATATTTGAACAACATATTTTTAGATAAAACTTTTCATAACACTAATCTGTTTTTCATTCAATATATGATAAACAGTATCAAAATAGAAAAGAAAAGATGGATATATAGTTCTTCAAACAAGATCATTAAAAATAAGTTCGACATCTTTAGACGCCATTTCCACAAAATGGAGTTCGTGTGGTTTGACACAGTATTGCTTATCAGAGTCCAACTAGGACTATATATTGAATTATAAAATAATCGATAAGATTCGAATATAAAATCGTGTTCACATCATTATTTGTAGTGCCATTTGAAAACGAGCCCTAATAAGTGACACATTTGCAGTGCAAGTAACTCGATAAGTTGCATTCATGTGTTCAGTTGTAATTTGAGTGTGTCTGTATCTGTGTCAGCCCTGAGTGGACCCTGGCCCGTCTATTTTCTTACAGAAATATTAGTTCATTACCTTTTATTGATATTTCCACATTTCAGTTGCTATGTAGTATGTAGATTACTTCGGTTTGCTTAATAGTCTGGTTTTTAGGCATTTATTAAAGATTACATAATTTTATGTCGCATTAATTTTTTTCACTTATTTCTTAATCCTTGTAGGTCTATGTCAGGTCGTACTTTTTTCGTTACTATTATGTACATATAATTATTATGTTGGTTAATCATAATTAATAATCAGTTGAAAAATAAATAATATTCGTTTTTAAATAAGGTCGTTTATTATGTGTAATGTGGTTATTCTATTTTTAAGCTCAACTTGTAATGCCTATTTTATTTTAATCTTCCTTCTTTTTACTTCGGTATACGTGACACCTATTAAAACTAAAAATCTTATTGTTGAGTTTTTTTTTTATTATTCCGATTACCGAACTAACTTAGTACTTACCAAAAGAGTTTTGGGAAACAATTGAGTAATACAGGCAACGTAAACGTTTCAGAAACTTTCAGGTCCATTGTATTACTCAGACAGAATACATTAGAAATAATTTAAAAGTGTCACATTTTTTATCTGTGCCATTAAAACAATAATAGGCTATAATTAAAACTGAAAGGTTATTATATAAAGCCTTCTCAAAAGCCGGATCTAGTTCTCGTGATAATTTGATAAGTTATTATGTGTGTAATTATGTCACCTTACAGCCGTCGGCGTTACACATAAATATGTGTGTTGCAAGAACTGAACGCGAATTTGGGGTCCAATGGCAGAGTGATAAAGATCGATGACATGATATTTAGAAAAATAATTTGTTTTTCATCATATATCTTGCGATAATGATATATTGGAATGGTACATGTTTAATGTTTATAATTTTTTTATATATATATTTTGATAATTACTAGGTAGATATTATGTTAGTGAATATAAGAGTTGGCAGTTCTGATTTCGAGTGCATGTTATGAAAGGAGTATCAAATATTTTCAAAAGCATTATCCTGATTTAATTGAAGAACAAATAAATAACTGTGCATAAAAAAATTGATTCCATCCAAATGATGGTACAATATTGCAATATATGTAAATATTTTTGAAACATACAAGTATATTAATTATTATCTGTCATATTATTCTATGACCATTTAACCGCACCCCTTATTTGATATTACGACGAAAAATGTGAGATTTTTATTTTTATTTTGGAATCTTGGTTTAGAAAAATGGCTCTTATTTATAAGGGAATAAAAGTCACAAGTTATTACTACGATATATTGTGTATTTTTATACCCAATTATCTTTTTAACTGTATATTTTCTTACATATGATGTAAAAGTATCATTTGTATTCTCTGATGAAACCACAAAAGATGCGAGACAAAATCAAATGTTAATCTTTTAAGTAAAAGTTTAGATGTGTGTAGATTTTTAATATTTTGTTGCTTTTATATTTAAGAATTAATGAATAGGTACATACTTTGGGTACCTATTTCAACTTAAATGAATTAAAAATTCAAATTTATGGGCTGAATAGTTAATACATGGGTTATTTTTTATCTGTGTGAAACCGTAAGGTGTAGCTAGTGTACAAATATACATAACTATAGGTTAAATAAAAATTTGTTGAAATAAAAACGTGTTTAATATTTAAAGTAAAGTGTATTCAATATTAATAATATTTGGAAATAGGAACATATGTTAATTTAATACAAATATAACCACAAAATCTAAGGATACAATGAAATAAATTAAAAAACTGAAGTTAGACACGTTTCGCTAGGAAGCATACTTATTCCCAACGTGATGTCTCACTCCCCACTTGTAGTTGGCGTTTTTATCTGTCTTGACGAAAGTATGGACGGGGCCCGTGACGCCGCTGGTGCCTTTGTTTTCATGGTCATCATAGTCATAGTGTTCTCGCTTTGGACGATCACGCTTTGGTATTTCTGGTTGTTGCAATTTCGGTTGCTGATAGCGGCCTGGAATTAAGTTTTCGTTTTTACTGATTTTGTAGTTTTATAAATGAATTAACTTGAATTATTTGAAATCTTTAATTAAATTTAATTCTTTATACAGTCATGAAATCTAAAATTGTCTTTTTGATTTTGTTTTTATTTTTAGTTGTTACAAAAAATAGTTATAATAGTTTTTAAGCATGACAAACTTGCATACTCCAAAAAATTTGACTTATGGACTTAATAAGCATTTTAGATGAGTTGATATTAAAACGTACGATATGACTCTTGTGTGATATTATGTTTGTGTATGTACAAACATTTCAGCTATTTTATTTTAAATATCGATTCCGCTAACGCTGGTGAAATATCCAACTACACGTTTTTGAGTAATTAAATTTATCCAGTCCTTTTAGAGAGCTCTCTAAAAATTATTTTTGGCTATAAATTTTTATGACAGTGAAAAAAAAATCCAATGTTGTACATTTTGATCCTAAACAATATTATATGCTATTACGACCACTATCACCATCCCTGTTCTTCATATTCGTATCCAAAAATTATTTTTGTAGGCTCTGTGCCAAATTCAAGGTCAGGTTAAATTGCTTTATGCATCTAGTCAACGTTTTTTCTTGCACGCTCTAAGCTTGGCTGGAAAATAAGGCTGTATAGCCTTAAGCTTGCCTTTTGCTCAATGTATTTAATTAATAATAATTGTTGTGCAATTAAGTCAATAAATAAATTAGATATCAATTAAAAATATATATACAGCCCCAGGTAGTACCAGCCAGCCGTAAGTTATTTGTAGTTGACATCAAAATATTGACACCCACATCTTACAACTGAACACCACCCACAAGTATTACCAAATCTTGTCCTCAGGGGTTGCGGAGGTCAAATCGCAACCGCTCGGTGCAAATAATGGTATATGGTAACCTGTCAGATTTGCATTGAAATAAACAGATCACACAGACAATATAAGATACATACTGGGTATTATATGCCTTTGTGGTAGAGGCGCGAATCTGGTGACACGCAGTGGTAGTGGTGCTCTTTGGACGGGATAGAATGGCGCTGACCATGCTGATGTGGCAACCAGCAAGCACGCTAATAAAATCTGAAATGTGATTAAATTTAATGTGAAACTACAAATTAAAGTAAGCTATTAATTTTGATGAGATTAATTTTGCTTATTTTACTGCATTTTTCTTAGGAATTTTTATCGGTGGAACACATCCTGCCTTACTACAAAAGATTTAAACAGACGATAAACGCGTGTTTATAAAAATCCGTACTATAAATCCGCGTCTAAGCACAGTTTTGAGTTAAACATGCTTTAGATATAAATTAACATACATATGTGCAAGTGAGTTAAATAGATGTCTAAAACCTATTTCAACTGTCAAATGTAACGTAACATTTTATCAATAAGTTTTTTTATGAGTTTATTCACTGTTAAGCAATTTATATAATATTTTAAACAATGATTAATTTTAAAACACTGTTTAGCTAGACACGTGTTGAACATGGTTTTAATGCGTCTTTTGTAGTATGACAGATGGAGTTTATAACTCTAACTAGATACTTTGAGATCTATAGCAGACAAACCGTTTTTATTTAATGATTTTCATATTTATTCTTAGAATATTCGTATGCAAGTTATAAAACTTATGTTACTAGAGCGTAAGATATCAATATAAAAACCTGTTTCGGTAACAAAATCATTCCCTTTAACTGTAAACATTTAACTTTGCACAAAATTAGATCAGGTCAATACCTTCGACAGATAAAATTAATGTTCAATAATAATATGCCTTTGTGCTACAAAGTACCATGTCTATCTGCACATCAAAACATTTATTTTCTGTTTACATCTGAATCAAAACAGCAAATTACCTTCTCTTTTCGATGCACGACAAATTTTACTTTCGCTACGAACTTATGTGACATTTACGTCATGTCTTGCATTGTGCGGTGCTGTTTAATTATTCAATTGTTATGCGTTCATATACTTAACTTTAGTTGTCTGTTTGTGGTGCTCGACTACATGAAAACTACTACATCGATTTCTGAAACTATTAAAGCCGAAGGTATTATAAAAGAAAAACAAATTATTCTAAATTACGAATGACATATTACCTATTATATATCTATTTCTGTTACGCTATTTTATCGGCCGAGTCATTTATTAATCGACCTCAAAAATATTTGTTTTGTTTTGTAGTCGAGTCGTATGTATGTATTAGTATGGTCGAGATTTTTAAAAACTACTGATCCGGTTTAAATGGATTTCGATCAAGGAATCAAGGAACTCTTAAATTACTTACAGTGAATGACCCGCGATTAGTGTAATCGTTTGTTTATGTATAGATTCAAGAACATTTCTGTTTGAAGTCGTTTACATTTTTCTACGAAAATAAATATGGCCTATAGAGACTTTTTTGTCACAAAATAAACCCGTTGTTTTGAAGACTTATAGTAGGCGCTTTTAATCCCTCTTGTGAGTTATGTAATACAGTTTGAGACGTTCTAATTCGAAAGATAAAAAAGAACAATTAATAAAAATTGTTCTTCGTCTGCACAGGCCTTTATGGGCACTGTTCTGCTACTATGAGTCACAACTTATTGTTATATGGGACGTAACCATTATCAATAAACACGCTTTCTAATGCAAAAAGATATCACTGGTAGTTTTCTAGAGTAAAAAGTTGTAACAAAGAAAAAAAGTAAGCTTTAGCTTTATTTTCACATAGTATAAAACGTAGTTGCTTTCTGTCGTCTGTACGCTTAGATCTTAAAACTACTCAACATATATTAATTAATTTTTCATCAGTAAGCAGTGAGATTCAAATTATGAACTTGTATCTGACAACCCTATTCATTAGGTTCATACATATGTATGTATAAAACATGGATATTATAGTAAAGAAAAGTTGAGAATTTCAAAAATTTGTAATGAGATGTCGAAAAACACTACATTACCCCCATCCGAAGTCGCGGCGGGTCATAAGTACATAATACAGAAAAAAAAATCGCCAAAAACTGGGACGTATTTTTATAGTTTGTGTTGTTATCGAATACCGAACGAGTCTCTTGTTGACATTCTGATAAATGTTATAAACCCGTGACTTCGTTCTGTTCGTTTAATAACTGTGGTAATCTTATGGCGTTGTATTCATCTGTTGCTACATCTTAATACTATTAAAATTCGAAAGTTCGCGAGCTGAATGATGTTTCGATGGCTGATCGTTTGTTCTTTCCCGCTAAAACTGCTGAACACATTTTGATTTAATCTTACTGTAATATAGCTTATTCATTATAAAAACACATAGGCTCTTTTTTATCAGCCTCGCTTGCAGGATAGTAGGTATTTTATTGGGTTTTTACGAATACATAGTATAAAAATAATTTCCAATTCATTTAAATCATATTCGGTCAGTCTATGTACATTATGTACTTCTAAAAGTTATAATAAGTGCTTTAATAACGAAAACAATAAAAAAAATTGTGACTTCAGTAATAACGATAACTAAGTAATGGAATTCAATGATCTTAAAAAATCGAAAGATCTTATTGGCCAAATCGAATCTACGCAGCGACGGCCAAAGCGTAACCCAATGATTGTATTTCTATAAATAAAGTATCCTTAAAGCGATTTCTGAGTACAAGAAAGCAATATTTGAATTCAAACACTTCTATGTTTATTTTTAAGTAGAGTTCATCACCTCGCGTTATATCACACAGTAAGACCGTAATAACACCATTACTCTATAATTTTCCGCCACTAACGCTCTACGGAAGTTATTTAGCCTTCATAACTTACAAAAGGTACAGTCAACTGAATAAATTTGATAATGTTATTTATTACCTATGGACATGTAAAATAATGATGACCACACACGTAATTATATAATTGTGTACCTGCGCAAAAACTTGCACAAGTATGCAGAGATAAGTTTAATTAAAATAAGATATATAAATATTATTAACATAATTATCTTAATTTATTACTTATTGTCAGATTGTTCATAATTGATATCAACGATAAAATAAAAATCGCAATTATTAAAAAAAAAACTTTTTAAATTGTATAAAAGTAGTTCGAATACATAAAAAATAATTCAAATAGGATTTGCAATCCAATAAAAAAAGGAGCCAGTATTTGATTTATCAATTAATAAAAATCGAGGTTAATGACGATTATGTAATCATTTTTCGAATATTATTTCTCTCTAGAATAAAATATTACGATCACTTCAAAGCGTAAAGTCTAGATTCTATGAATAATTCGAATGGTAAGAAATATGCCATTTGTTTTTTCATCACAGAATTTTATAAACAGAAACAAATTCTGATAATCATGGGTTAGCCTTTAAAAGACCATTAAAAAAGTCAGTTCCTATAAGACTTTTTTTCTTCACTGTACTTTAATACACATCGAATAAACCATTCCTCGACTCGATAAACGTACTCGATTCCCACGTAGGGTCCTAGTTCGGAACCGGTTTTGATTTTTACGAAACCATTACATAAAAGAAAAACACTCACCAAAGTGTAGCAATCCATATCAGCTGCATTCGAAATGGCAATGCCGGCCACGGTGTCAGCCAAGCTCTTTTAAACTAGAAAGAAAACGAATTCGACTTTCTACCGATTTAACGCTTTGACGCGTGACGATTCGGTTCAAAAGATGTAATAAATAAATAATTATTTGCATCTGATTAAAATGAGATAATTTTTTTTAAACGGAAATAATTAGTTCGAAGTGTTGAATCATTATAGACTAATTCCGGTAAGTTATGTAACGTTTTATAACAATAATAATTTACATATATCAGCTTCTAATAAACATGAGCATAAGCGCATCATTCAATCAGTGTTCAAGAAAATATGAGAGTATTTTCATTATTTATTACATTTATTAGATTCACATGTTATTATTTTCAGCGCATCCTTCAGTTTACAGGGAAAAAGTATCTCGGTATCTATTTACCTAGAATACGAATCACTACATTGCCCACTTATGTTAAAATCCATCGACTAGTTTTTGCATAGCGAGCCTGATAGATACAATTTATCTTTTCAAATACATTTAGCGTAGACAAATGAATAGAGCCGAGATGGCCTAGTGGTTAGAACACGTCGATCTCAACCGATGATCGTGGGTTTAAATCCCGGCACCGCTAATTTTTCAAGTGTTAAATTAGTGTTTAAATTCATCTTGAGCTCGGTGGTGAAAGAAAACATCGTGAGAAAACCTGCATGTGCCGGAAGAAATTCTGACACATGCATATCCGCCAACCCGCAGTGGAGCAGCGTGATGGATTAAGCTCTAAAGCCATCTGCTTGATATGAGAGGAGGTCCTTGCCCAGCAGTGGGATATTTACAGGCTGTTACTTTACTACTACTCTTACTACTAAATGACTTTATTGCAGTTAAATCGTACGTACTCAAATTCTTAATGCTTATTATTGTCGGGTAAGATTTGATTAAAACATTTAATACTAAAATTAACACTTCAGACTATTTGTTAAGCAACTGTACACGCAGAATTTTATTGTAACACTTAAACGTGTAAAATCTCATAAAGTGAAACAGTAGTCGGTTAAGTAACATAATACCTGCTTGAATTTTAGCAATCTATATATATTAAATACTGTTACGTATCTGAACGTGAAGTATTTTAATAGCTTAATACATAAATTTATAAGACTAAAAAAAAGAAAGAGAATTCAAAAGCAAAATGCTCAATATCGTTTACTTCGACGCCACACTTGTTTCATTTTTTAATCGAAATAACGATAAAAAAATCAAATTACTCAACTGGTTTTGATGAAATTTATATCGGACCAATGTTGAAGAGCATCCTTTTAAACAAAAAATGTTTTTTTTTATCGGTTAAGAAATGAAGAGGTAATAAGGTAACAAAAATTAAAACTCGTTTTGTTTAAGTCGGTTGATTATACGGAAAACAATTATTAAGTAATTATAGTGACTTCCTATCGATATCGGTTAGTTTGCATGCCTCTGTGTAATACATTACTTTGGTAGAATAAAATATTCGTCATAATTATAAATCTAACAATAAATCACAATTCGTGTTTCAGTATAATAGGTGTTTGAGTATTTCTGTCAGTGCAACTTAGAAGAAAATCAATTTTAATAAAAACTTCAAATTTAAAATATCTTCAAATTTAATATCTTAAATCTCAAACGAAAAATAGTAAACAAAAAAACATTGTATAGAACAAGATTCGAAATGAAAAGCAAAACAACAAAAAATTGATGAACAGTTGCACTAACAAAAGGTTTTTTTTATTATAGAGCGTAGTCTCTGGTTCATCAGTCTGACTTTGACCTCTATTGCTACATACATTTCTTCGTTCGTAATTTAAATTATTAATATTATAGATCTTTTCTGTTACATTTTTATGTGAATTAGAATTTTAATTGCTATAAAATTCGTAATTGAGAAGTGAACACCAATAAAAGGAAAAAGAACTAAAAAGCAACATTTTTAGGGTTTCGTCATCAATAAGCCACAATTCTGTAAGTTTGTTCGCCTGTGCATCGGTCAGCCAGTCTCCTGGCAAGAATACTTTTATCCTTCCCATCCATTTGGGTTCATTTGGCCACTCGTTTGGTTTAGGGTGAATAAACGGAATTCGTATACTAATTTTCTTCCAATTATCCCACTCAACTATGTAGTCAATAACATGATTCATTTATTTTTCAATCTGAAAATAAATAAGCATAATTGAAATCGTGTCTAAATATCAATTGGACAGAGTATTATCTGATATTTAATGGCATTTAGTTAACAATATCTATCTGCAAAGGTCAAGTGAACGAATTAAACTGTTATAATCTATACCTATTTATTATACAACGCTACGATGGCATAATTACTTAAGTTTGTTAGCTAAATATAAAAAATATATATACGAATTTCTTACTTAATTTTGCATCCGGCGTTGCAAGCGTATTTGATGTATTCTTCATTTATTGCATGTATAATTTTGTATACCAAACTCACCATCAAATAGACCATCAATTAGTAACTTACAACATTGATAAACATACATGTCTTATAAGAATATAAGAAGTGTATCTTATAACGGAAAATAATCCTTCAATTGAATTGACTTTTTTAATTTTTTTACACACTAATAAGTCATTTACGCGATGGATAAAAGAGTCTGAAAAAATTTATTTCTTATAAGATTTATATGATTTGTTGAAGTACCAGTTTGTTTCCAAGACTTCGTCTATGTTAAATAGTTATTTTAATAGCTCATTTCTTTGAGAAATTATCGGTATTTTTGCCATATTAACTTTCGCTCTCTCAAAGTTTAATTTTCGAGACAAAGACTAAAGTTCCAAGGTCCATTTTATATCGGTACCAAAATTCATCAAAATAGATTCAATGGTTTTAAGCAAGATAGACAAATGGACAAAGAAAGTTACACAATTTTAATATTATTATGGAAGTATTGTTATATTAAAATTATATTATAATAATAGTAATACACAAATAGTAAAAGTAAATATCTCGAGTAGACAACAAGTAGAGCAATTTATCACATCGTGTAGAAATCGAGACAACGCTCATTTTGAACGCTTTTATGTGTGTCGCATTTAGTAATTTAACCCTTTGTTGAGTTTCATTGCTAAATAAAATTAATATGGTAGATTTAAATTTAATTATTTACAGAGCATCGCCCCTGACTTTAATATTCTGGCATACTTTCCAAAAAATTCAGATATACATAAAGAAGTCGAGTAGGCTTTTTGAATGCAAACAAAGTATTTGAAATATTCCTTAAGCCAATATACATGAACAAAATCACGATATCATGTCTGTTTAGTTTCCTTCCTACGGCTATAATAAAAGAAAAAGTACCTTTGCCTCACATTAACGTATTGCTTAGGATCCGAGAATTATTTTGTTTATATAAAAATATCTGTCAAACGAGCAGGGAAACCTGATGTTAAGAGATCAACGCCACTCATGGACATTTGCAGCACGAGAAGAGCCACAATTCTTTGACAGCTTAAACAGGAATAAGGGATGAAAGGGAATAGGATTTTAGGATAGGAATTTGGGAGGGATTGGGCTTCCGGCTCTCTCTCTCTCAAAAACAGCTATATAAGCTTATTCAAGCTGATTTTCTATGAGTAAAATACTACCCCGATCGAGCCAGCCAGTATACGAGCTGTCGCGAATATCGCGATTTCTCAGATTATATTATATTATATTATACAGATATTACACGTTTGAACCTTTAAATAATAAATTCGAATTTGTATTAATATTCGCGACACGAGCTGTCGTAATTAGGCTACTAGTAGTACAAAAAACCTAGAGTTTTTATTGAACTCAGATAGTTGATTAATCAAAAAATTATGAGTCTATTATAGACTCGTTTCAAATTATTATTTGATCTCAAGTTGTTACTTTTTTTGACCAACTTCCAAAAGAGGGGGAAATTCGGAATTCGTCGGTAATTTTTTTTTATATTTCACGTCACGTCACCGATCCATCGAAAACGACTAAACCGATCTGGTTATTTTTTTTATTTGAAATAGTGTATTAGCAGATTGGTTTCATTGAATTTCCATCAAAATCGGTTTAGTAGTTTGGTTTTAAAATCCAAACAGCTGAAATAAGTATGTCATTCAAATAAATGAAATTGCGTATTTTGCTTTTGAATTTCCCCTTTTTAAAAATCTTGTTAGTTATAAGGATCATAATACAATCAAACTCGCTGTTAAAGAGATTGTTGCATTGTATCGCATGGATTTGCGCTCTAATAGAATAAAACAATCGCTTAAACAAACTTTCCTTTGCCGACTTCTAAGTTGTACTGGGAACTAATTAATATTATAAAGATCCTATCACTATATATTGTAAATGGAAAAGTGAGTAGGAATAAATATATATAAAGGCATTAAGATTTTTTAGAAAAAATATAGTTTATACATTGAATTAAACGTGGACTAAAATTTGTCAAAGACATTATTTTAGTTGAGAGGATTATAACGATAAGTGTGCCACAGGTTTAAACAGAAGTATCAACGCAATTTACGTGAATACTATAATTAAGTATTTGAATGCAAACAGCCTATGATTGGAACGATTGTTTTTTTAATAGCTTTCGAAAACAAGAGGACTTCTATTGTTTTTATTTGAATTAAACAAGAAGCAATTTCTTAACTTTCCAGAACTTTAATTAAAGCAGCGATTATATAAAATGTTATACTCGAGTTCAATTGTTAATTAGGAACCTTTGAAGCGTTATCTTTTAATTATTTAACCAATAGCTAAACGTCATCAAACATTAATAATTAATCGAGTAATATAATAAAGTTCAAAGTCCATAAAAAAAGTCAATTATATTACACGCAATCTGCACACACATGAATGCTCAAGCTTATTTATATGTATGCAGACGCACGTTTGGTGAAATTTCGTTTTTTGTACTAAACTATTTATTTATTTTTAAAGAGTGCTTTTTTGCCTATTAAATTTATATAGGTGATGATATTGGTGAAGGGGTGAAATTTTTTATTATGGCCCAGGGTGGCCTTTGGGGTAAATCCAGGCCTGAATAGGGCTATACAGACATAAGAGACTGTAATAAAATATAATGGTGAATACTATACATGCATGTATTCTATAACAAACACAAATATGTTTGTATGCTTAGTATATGCATGCTTCTTAATTTTTCTGTAATTGTATACGAATAACACAGTAGTAAAACAAGTAATGAAAATTTGAAAAATTACAAAGAGCAGCACAAAATAATAATAAATTTACTGAAGGTGGTTTTTACGTTAAGGAAACACATTGGCTAATTAGAAACGAAATCGAAATTTAAAAAATTGTAATTATTCATTTTAGAATACTTCTGCAATCTACTTCTTAATACTGATTCTCGTTGATTATAAATTATATACAATGTATAAAAACATAATAATATTTTATATGATAATATCTATACATTCGTATGAAAAAAAAAATGTTTACTAATTCATGTTGTTTACGATACGTATACGAACAATAACAAAATAATCTAAAAGTTAATAAAAAAAACTCATCGATTACAATTATTCGATTAATCGATTAAACACTAAATAAAAGTAATAAAACAATTGTTTTGTAAAAAAAGAGAAGTCACTAAACAGTGTCGATGGCGAACGTCTCTATAAATGATCTAACGGTCACCATTCCACCTCACCTGCTACCAAAACATCAAGATGTTTCAACGTCTCTTAGATTCTACGGTACTTATTTTTTTTAATGCACAACCGTTTTGTGATAATAATATTTTTTACTATAAAGTGATTGAATAGAAAGTGATTTTAGTGTTTGGCATCAAAAGATGTAAAACGCACGAACTCGATAAATTTTAGTGTAGCATCTTAACATTGACAATGAAAATATTGTCGATATTATTGATGATTACGAATGTGCTTATACAGTGATTTAAGTGTTTAGAAAGTTTGTGAACTGATATGGCGCTATTTATCTTGCAGAAATGGATATGGTGCTTCCTCGTTATGAGTTCAGGATCTACTTGGAATCCGGTTCATAGTGGCTCGGTTCCTGCGCCTCCAAATACACCAGCTACTATAGAAGCTCAAGCAAAATTCTTTCAGTAAGAGACGAATTAATTTTCTATATTTGTATTAGTAAGGTTTTCTAAATAGATTATTGTACTACTTATAATATAGAACGGAATGTTATATAAGTTTTGATTTTCCGTTTCAAATAATAAAAAATATTTATATAACTATATGTGATTAATTTTGGTTAATGCTCGTATATAAAATAATAAAAAGACTGAAAGATAATAGTATTTAATGCAAGATTTAAAAATTTTATTACCGTAGTGCAGGAATTTTCACTGCGTTTTATTCTTATTGGAATACATTCTAATAAACAATTATATTATATTCTTATTTTATATGTAATATAAATTTTTAATTATCAAGACTTTTAAATGTACACTGTAATATTTTATGCAATTTATTAAATATAGTTTACTGGAATGTAATCTGGTTACACATTATTATTTTTATGTCCAATAAAACTGATGTGGATAAAATTAATAATATATTTATTTTAAGTCAAGGTAATATTACTCAAGCTCGAAGTGAAGAGATAAAATTTGCTTTATAGGGATTTTTTCTCAGTACAGTTGAGTCCGTACAACTTTGAGTTCGGTCATGTATGTGAAGACCCGAACAACTGGGAGCAGCGTTATGAGAAGAAAGACTTTAAGAACCACAGGGACATGGGAAAAGTATCATCTGTTTTATAACTATCTCGCTTTGTTTCCTAACATTTCTGTGTTTCTTTCTCTGTCGCGCTTGGCTTGGCTTGACTGAAGGTATAGGCATTTGCCTACTTCGGAAGACTTCGATCAGGGGCACCGGCTGGGGAGCGAACGTCACTTCGTAGAAAGACATGAGAGATCTAGACCGGCTACAGGACTGTTTTCTGCTAAAGTACGCTGCTTCTGCTTTTAATTTTCTTGTTACTTGAGTTCACAGAACCTACTACTATTTTTGAATATTTTCTATCTTGAAAGTTATTAACTTGGTTGTTATTAATTTCTCTAACTAGTGAAAATTAACTTGACTTATGACTTGATTTATTTTGGTGGGTAGTAATATGTAAGACTATACCTGGACTGTGACTTTTTTTAGAATGCATGTTTTCTTTTAAAATTTACGTTAGTTTCAATTTATTTCATAATTAATACTAAAGTGCTGTTTTACTAATGTTATAAATTAATGTTATCGTAAAATTTATATAAAGTTGAAGATCGTTTTGTTAATAAAAAAATTATACGAAACAGGTACGTTGGGGAGATAAAAAGGGTGGATACGGTGAACATTACTGGGACTTAAACCATGCAGGCCACACAGGAGATGTCGAAAATGACGATTACGATAACGGCTCAGATGACGGTTCCTATCACGAAGACCCTTATGATACAAATGATGAAACAAAAGAAAAATTACAGAAGTATGAGATAGATGAATATAATCCCGATGATATAAATCACTATGAAGAAAACGGAAGGGCGAAGAGAGCACATAGAAGAGTTAAGCCCCAACTGCAAAAAGAAGATAATGATAATACTGAACAAGAAGAACGGCAAAGAAAAGAAAATCGGAAAAGAAAAAATAAAGAGGAATATGAAATTAAAGAAGATACTGATAATGTAGAAACCGTAACGGATAAGGCAATACAAAATAAAACAAAAAGACGTCTACGTGAACAAAATGACGAAGGAGTTCTAAGCAAGCAAATTAAAGAAAAAAATCACATTGTCCTGATCGTTAATCAAAAACAAAAAGATGATGAAGCTGAACTTCCCAAGCAACCAGAACCAAAACCTTTCATGCCATATGAGAATTCAGAACCAAAACGTTTTGTACCTTATGAAGGTGGCGCGGGAGTGAGACAACATGTTCGTCCAGAACATGTACCATCTTCAGTACCTAGACTCTTTTTAGACCAGTCTACAGGTCATATTATTGACAGAACAACGGGACAAGCATACATATTGCAACCAATACCACACAATATTCATTATAGTTAAATTAATATTACAAGTAAATAAGTTTAGAATAATAAGAATCACTTTGTTATTATTTATTAAATAAAAGTTTGACTGAATTCGACAGCTTTTTATTTTCCGTTAAAAATTTTTTATTAATATAAAACATATTATATTTTGAATTTTGTTATTGTTATCACTCACTACTATCCAAATATGTTTAAATATTTACATTAATCCATTATAAGTTATTAAATAAATAAATATGTTATTTAGTCATACCAAAATAACAATCATCAATATATCACGATTATCCTAAATTTACTATCTAATCATTGTTACTTTTTAGACATAAACGTTCAACATATGTATTTACAAAGTACAAGAGCTTTCCAATGCCTAAACAATTAGTCATAACTCTTCAATGTACTTAACATTTCGAAACTAATTCACCGTACCATGCCGTCACTATTACTTCAATTGTAAGACAAATATGTCAAGGCAACGCTTGGATAGTTTATCCGTCTTATTAGTTCTTTCAAAATAAACTAAGATTTAGTAAATAAAAAATTTAATTGTTCTAGACTTTAAACAGACTTCCGTGAAAATTTTAACCAAGAAATACAATGGTATTTTGTAAGCTTAAAAAAATAAAAATAAAAATTTTAGGCATGATTCGGTAGCCATTTAAAAAAGTCTTATAACTTTACAAAACGATTAAGTAGGTCGTCGTAATTAATGTTCGCTGATGATTGTTTGATAATAAGTATTGGTGGTTTCAGTATTATTTTGTAAGCATTTTTTTCATAATTTAGCAAAATTGTAGTATGTATATTATTTATAATCTATAATTTATGAGTATTTTAACTTTAATTACAAATACTTACCTGATAACACTATAGTATTTTATTTAATATACATAAAAGGTGAATATTATTCCTCTTGATTTCTGAGATCCTTTGTTCATTTACAGGTACAACAACAGTTCGGTACTAAAACAATTAATATGTCTTCAAATAAAAGTATTACAGAAGCATTTACTTGTATCAAAAATGTATTTCTCAGAACAGGTGTCAGATACATCAAACAGGATAAGAACAATACAGTTCCATCTTTTATCCTTCCTCTTGCTCTTGGTAACGGTCAATTCTTAACAATAGTTACTTGCCATTACATGTGGGTACCTAGTTATCTACAGATCTAACTCTATCAGATCTTCTTTTGAATTAAAAAACTACTGTTACTAAATAAACATTTCATAAGGGTAGTAATCATTTTAAACGATCTCTTTATGCTTGCGTCCTTTACTGTTTTGTTTTTATTCTTCTTATTGTTTTAAAAATGTTTTTTTTTGGCATTTCTTAGGTTTAATGGTAATACTGTATTAAATAGTTCTAATGGTTTACATGTAATGAATTGAGTTTGAAAATTATTATAATTTTGGATCCATTGCTCATTTGCATTATAAAGATTTACATAAGTCATTATTGCTCATTGTTTTACACCCGAAATAATTTACCGTCGGTACCTTATTTTTAACATTCACAGGTTACAGTGTTATTTTATATCGCTCTCAAGAGTAAAACTTACAAATGTTATCCTCGCCTTAAATATAAGCTATCTTAATAAAGGGTTATAACATAAATAGCATTCTCAGATGACGGTACATTTCATTCAATATAACGATGCAATATTTTAATAGAAGTCTTTTGTTAGTCTGGACCATTTGAAATAAGGGTTCCGGGACATCTCTTCGAGAGACGACCTTTTAAATTAAAATGCAAGCACGCGCCAAAGAAAAAAAGAATCATGCGGCGAATTTCAAGTCCATTGTTACAGTTTTTATTAATGTTTCACCACCTTTAAATAATTATAAAGATTCTTGCAATCGTTTGAATGATTATAAATCAAGAAGGATCACGAGTTCTCGTGACAGAATCAAAGAACTATTGAAACCTTTTAGTATTTCTTACAAAATATTAAATACATTATTACCAAAAATAACTGTAATAATTTAATACTTTATTCGTTCACTCAAATTGAAAAGCTGAGAGTACTATTGGGATAATTTTTGAAAGTAATATTATTGAAGTAAATAAAGCAACACGTAATTTTTCAACCGTAGATTTAGGATAAAAAATGATCACGATTTTGTAGCATTTCCGATGCTTCATCAAACTTCTGAGTACAACTTCTCACCTACTATTTTACTATTAAAGCTGTATTACTATAAAATAAATTATATCGTTTCATCTAATCAAGACATGACGCTGAACGCGATCAATCTTTCATTCCCGATTATTTCCACTTAGTAGTAGGATGACAACCATTCACCCTGAGTTTTATTACAATAATCATTACTACCAAATCTACTTTAACTAAAAAGCTGTAATGTATCAAACGTAAAATAAAAATAATTTACAATTCTTATATTCATATGCTGCTATAAAACATACTATTATTAAACCAATGCAAAATTTCCCACATTGCGAAATGTATAAGTAATCCTTTACAAGCGACCGTTATCACGTCCCCAAAGACGGTCAAAGGATATCCCTGTCCACCCTTGCACTTTCCAACAAACTTGTTTGACCAGTTTAGACGTGGGAATCTTGTCCACTATAACCACACTTCCTTATCCCTCATAATTAATATTAACTCTATTACAATGGTGTAAAGTCCATTTTGCCCTGGATTATATAAATTTTCACTAACGATTCGATTTTGGCGTTCCTTTGAATCGCCGAGGTGTCTCGTTTGGGTTACACTTGTCCGTTTGAGGGTGCATTGTTAGATTTATTATTGAGCGTGTTATACGGACGGTAAGATAGTATTGAGTTTTATTTATGTTCTAGAATATTTCAGTTTTTGTATAAAAATAATTTCCAATAAAAGAAAATGTTTTCTGTAAAACTACTGTACTTCTATACTAATACAGTACAATTTATAATTTAAAAAAAATTAAAAAATTATATTTCACCCCAATATGTGCAATAATATAATTATTCATAACTGGTACTTTCACTTTAATAACTAATTATATCTGAAGCTATTAAAATAACTTAATTAAATAAAAAGTAACTACGAGTATAATTATTGAATATTTTATGTACGAATTATTAAAAAACAAAAAGTTCGTATTTTATCATAGTTCGTGAGACACTCGGTTAGTAGCTACCGTGTGTCACACAAGGCATTGTACATTGCACATGCAAATAAAGGGTCATTTAATGTCCTTTCCCACAGGGAAGTGGTCGAACAGGTTTTTGGACGAACCCTTTTCGCAATAACAATATAAGGACACACGGATCTTCCTTGTCCAAATCTTTTGTCCATAACTAGTTTGACCAGTTCGGTCATGAGAAAATTGTCTAAGAAATATTGCAATGTTTTTTTTTTAACTGTTATTTTAAAATTTATTTTAATATCCAAGGATATACACTTTTGGCTGACTTAGCGGAATAAATAAAAGTAAATTATTTTGGTAAAAATGATCTTGTTCAATATTTTTTGATTAAGTAAAAAAACTAGAAGTCATTGTTCACTTTTACCTCTTCTAATATTCTAAATAACGATTAAGGTTCACTGAAAATTATTATTTTTTCTTTTTTGTTCTATTATATTTACTCTAAAAACGAACTTTAAGGTTCATCGGTAAGCAATTTGTGCAATCTATTTATTTCAAAATTCTTGGCAACAATAGGTAAGGTCACGGAATGCAAGAGTTACGTCATTTATTATATTCGAAACCGAAAATACCAGCCTAACTCCTCAATTTTCACGACAATAAAATTACTAAATACCTACAAAGTAAACTCAGACGACACTATTATGGCCTGCACTCACCGAGGACGGCGGGGCAAAGTATTTTTCTTTATCCAACGCAAATTCATATTTAACGAACTTTTGATGACGTTTGATGCCTTGGGTTTATTCGAAAATAATTTATCACATATATAGTATACATTATACAGTTGCTCTCGCCTCGCCTGTCATACTTAGTCGCTAGTCGGTTGCTAGGCAATGTCGTCCAAACTGTCGGCATTCTGAGTGCCAAAATATTATGAGCTTATTTGTAATATTTTTATGTCATGGGCAATATTTTGTTGAAACTTCAACACATGTCAAGCAAATTATTTCGCCATGTAAACACGACGATAAACAATTTAGACTATTTACTTACTCGCGAAAACAAATTTTGATTGCAGTATATCGGTGTTGATGATGGCATAATGAAAGCCATGCTGTTGTTTTTACGACATTATTATTTTACGAAACAATTTTCATGAGTACCTACTACATTTTATTTATGTAATGAAATTAGATTTATCAGTCACGACACTAATTTCGTAATGTAAAACAAGCTTTAAAACAGCTGCGTAATTAAATAAAACCCTACTATATTTTTAAGTGAAAGAAAAATTCCGATATTTAAATTTTAACGGTAATTATGATCGCTAAATCATTGTATAAAATCCATGAAACACATGATAATAAAAAAATAATATTTAAACTCAGTATTCAAATATGATTAGGCATTAGACGTTAAAATTTTATATTTAGGACTGTTGAAATTATTTCGTTGTGACAAAGTTATGCCTTACAGATTTCGATCGAATGAGTTTATTTGTATATTTTTCTACTTCTGTTGCTTCTGTACTGTGATCACATAAATCTGTCTCTTCAATTAAGCATTTTTTTTAATTTATGCTCTAGCAGTTTAAAAAATAAATAGGTGTTATATTTTTATTTGAATTGATTCATAAATGTTAAAAACAAAATTCTAGATGTTTTTGATTGGCACAAATTAATAATTAAGTTCTTAAAGTTTTCATTAAAAGTAATCTAATTTTAAATACAAACAAAGCAAACTATGAGAATTTAAATAATAATGCAAATTTAATTCTTTTGCAGGTCAGTGTGTACACAACACTTACACCTTTATATAATCAAGGAGCGATAAAAAACTACAATCCTTTAGAGTGGGGATAAATGGACCCTTCGAATTAAAATAGAATACAAAAGATATGCAAAAGAGATCATAGATTGCAGTGCATACCATTTTAGTGTTACGTCAGTTATGCACAAGTTGTGAATGTAGCCACATCGAAATATTAGCATATTGGCTATATCAAAATATTTTATAATATTCTTTATAAGTCCTTAGAAACAGTGAAAAATAAAAGACGTTGTCTGGTGATAGCTATATATTAAATTTTACAAAGGCACAAATAAGGTAAGGTTAAAATGATGTGTCAAAGATTTTTTTTTGGATATTTTTTGAATTTGAATTATCGATATTTTACGTGTATTACAATTTATTCCACTATGGTTAAACTCACACTATCCATATAACTGGTTACATTTAAGTTTTTAAATAAGTAAAATTATACAGGTAAGGTTAAATTTCAAATTATCAGGTGTCTAATGAATGAAAATGATTTAAGTAGGTTAAATGAGCGAGCACAGTTCCGTGGTCTAGATGTTGTCTAACTTGCTTGATTACATTTTTTTTTGTATTTTTATAATTTTTTTCCCTTTTTTTTTTGTTCGACATGAAGCTTCCAAATGTTTATTCGGGCTCGTTCATCCTGAGACGAGCGAAGTCCTCGAAAACAATGTTGTCTTCCTCTTCATTGGCATACATCGAATTCTCATAGCGATGTCTCTCGATGGACTGCATCTTCTTCATTGCGTTGAATCGTTGACGTTCCACGGTGCCTGTTAAGAAAAAGCAAAATGTAACTAAATATTAATATGAACCATTTTTTAATCAGTTATGATTTTTTTAAGTATCAAAATAATTTGCCCCTAAGAATAAAACTTTCAATTTTGGCTATATATACCTTCGGCTGGGTGAAGCAGCTTGAATGGCACATCGGTAACGAGTTCACCACCAAGGGTTCCGCAGTTAAGCTTCACGCGTACCGAGTAGGATACCACAATACCAATGGCTTCAGCTGGGCATTTGCCCTCAGAAACCAAAGTAGAGCTAGCAAGGTTGACGTCATCTTCCTTCAAGTGGCCATCCAAAGCGACACCTGTGAAAGAAGTCGAAGTTTAAAGCCATTTGTTTTTTGGATGAATATAGCATATTTCATTTTAATTTTGGCTAATTTATAAAGCGCTAACCGCGGATATCCTTGTTGCTGCGGGCCAAAGGCACCAGGTAGAAGGTCTTCGAAAGGCTTGCACCAGGAGTAACTGGGCATCCCTCGCGGCTTTCCAAGGATGCAACATGGCGGCTGAATTGAGAGTTGATCATCGTGATTTCAACATGCTGGACGACCATGCAGCGAATGTTGCGGACGGATTTCCTGGAGTTGTTGGATACGATAATGTTAGCAGCGACCTTCTCGCCGTGGTAGTAGATCTCCTTGTCGAGAGTCACCTCGAGGCTAATCTTTCCGTTGCTGAATGTGAAGCCCTTGCTCACCAGGGAGCTAGGAAGGCGTCGCCCACGGGCTGCTGGAGCATGTTGCAACTAAAAAATGTTTTTATTATTGTATCAATTATTTTCTCGTAGACATGAGACCCAAGTTTTTAGAATTATTTTTTACAATACCTTCTTGATAGCAAGAGTAACGGAGCTCCTCTTGTGGCTCTTGTCATCTTCGTTGTCGGCCACGTAAGTTCGCACGCAGTAGTCTACGCCCATGGGCTTGCCCTGGTCCTCTTCGGATGGTTGAAGAGTTACCTGATTAACAAAGTTAATGTAGGAGTAGTTTCATACTTAGAAGTTACCAAATGTTTTATTTTAAAATGGATATTCATATTACCGAGCTAGGAGACATCTCTGGGAAAGAGAAAGTGAAAGGGAAGGCATTAGGTCCAAGCTTCTTCAGTAGCTTCTCCTGGACAGGTGTTAGTTCCATTTTAGCGTTGACCATTGGTACAACTTGTTCTTGGCCAATGACCATTTCCTTAGAGAACTTGACCCCCATAATCTCATCTTCCTCCCTACCGAAGCGGTATGTTGTTACGAGCTGTTAAGAAATAAAAACAATATTAGAAATCAAGCACTGTATGATTAACACATAGTCCCTTTACACAAAATTGCACGTCACTTTTATACCTGGCTGTAAACTTTTCGTCCTTTCAGGTAATCGGTGTCAACCACCACCACGCCATCAACAGGATCGCAATAATCTATATGATCAATGAAGTCCCGCTTGCCCAGGTAAACTGTAACTTTGCCATTGGGAGTTGTTTTCTTAAAAACTTTAACCGCGACCACGAAAGCCAAAGCTAGGTAGTCAAGCATTTTGCTTGTTTTTGAGTACAGTTAGAAAAAAAAGATTTAAATAGAAGTAAAAGGATCTAAAACAATTATATGGAATATAGTTAAGGATTGTGTGAGTTTTGAAGCACTCACCAGAAATGACAATGACTAGCAGGTTCCCCTTATATATATATACCAGCCTGTGAGGTTTCCTTTGGTGAGATCTAATAGGATTAGTTCGTAGGAGGACAAATTGGATTAAAATCGTGTGACGGTAACTTGTACAAAAATCGATACTATAATGTACAACACTATTTGATGTTTTTAAATCCGGTCAAGGAAATGTCAAGCTATGTTTTGACAGTTATTAAGGGGTTAAGTTGGATTTTATCGCCTTGTTTTTGTTGATATTTTTACTAATGTAATAAAATGTAATTTAGTCTTATAAGAATCGAATAAGATTTGTTTCAATAAGTTTTAACATAAAAGTAATATTCAGTACAGAAAATAATGTAAATTGGCTGATGTAGAATCAGTAAGTTTTATTGCTTTTGAGTATGATAATGTTTAGAATTATATTTCATGAATTATATCGTACTTACATATTTAAATCTGTACATTCATCATTTGCGTAATATTAATTGGCCTATGTAATAAACGGAACTGCAATAGTATTAAAAATACTGAATCAAAGCATGTTTTTGACAATCGCAAATATTGTAACAGATATTTTTCATTAATTTAATGTATCAAACATCATCTGAATCTTAGATAATTTTCTTTGAATATGTATGCAAGGAATAGATACATAATACTTGTATCATAAATCACATGACATTCAAATGATCAAAATTTCATTCCAGTTACACTGTCAGGATGCCAACATTTCTGACTCCAGGCCGCCATGGGTACAGTGTCAGGTTTTCCCGTACACGTCCTGATGCATTGGCTGTGGCAACCAGTCAATATTATGGATTAGCAGGTGGTGGAACCTTATTTTTCCTGGAGCTTTCTCCTGAGGGCACAACTATAGTTGAATTGCAGAAATTGGAGTGGAGTGATGGACTATTTGATGTGGTAAACATTATTATTGAATATTCATATTTAATATAACGGGACTTAACGCAATAACTAATGGTAGTAATACCTTTTTATTGCCTGACGTTTTGATGAAGTTGCATTCGTCATGGTCACAAGAGAGTCAGCTTGTATTACTACCATTAGTTATTGCAATAAGACCCGTTATATTAAATATGAATTGTAAAATTTCAAAAATTTAAAATATATTATTATTATTGATGTTGAACTCAATCCTACAAATGTTATAGAAAGCTTGTATTCTATTATTTTAAAAGCAATAGCTAAAATTTTGTCACATTATTTTTTATTGGATTCTGTTACAATATTTGAAATACAATTAAGTATTTCTTCTATTTGCTTATTGTATAAGGAAAATAACATAAAAACAAACTCTTTTTTAGTCCTAAATGTATAACAATACTAAAATAATTAAAAAATATGTGTTAATAAACAATATTTAATTAGTAATTAGTTTATAGGTCTTAAAATGTAGACTACAGTTCAGTCCCCTTGTACATCTTTAATATAATCTCATAATGTTTTATATTTTCCATACGTGAGACTAGCATATTGAAGCCCCCTAACTGCAGTTACGTGAGCACACTTTCTGACGAAAGCACTAAACCGGCTTACAATTTTATTAGTTGGTATTTATAGTTTTACTTGACTCACCAATATTTTGCTTTGTTGAAAATTAATCCCTTGAAATATGTGCCAAAAATTGATATGAATTAATGTTTTTTTCTTTCTAAAGGAAGGTTTTGTATAATTTTTTTTTATTTTGTATGTTATTTAGTATTGTGTTTCATATCTGTAAATCAATTTTGTATAATTATTGCAGTTTTTTATTAACTAAACATTATATGAGGTTGTGTTTGTCTTGTAATTGTTAAAAACAATATATATTATTAACAATAAAAGAATTCACAAAAGATTTACTTTAAATATCAAACCAGATTCCGAAGCAAATAATTATGAATTTGAAATTTTTAAATTGTCTTTAAAAATCTTAATGAAATTGTATGTTTATTCTTTTTATTTTCCTGCAATTGTATATTATTTTTAAATACCTATATTTATATATGTGTTATTCCTTATAATTATCTTCAATAAATATTTGAAACTAGCTCTTGCACACAGCTTCACCTGGATTAAAGTAGATTTTCTTTGAAGTAATACATCTATAGAATAATGTACCTTTCATATGGTACCACTCTTAAAATAATTTTGGTCATTTTGAAGTATACTTGGTATATACAAAATTTGCTTTTTATTATTTTAGCATAGTTTTAGTAAAGAAATTGTGTTTCAGACATGGTCAGGTACAGCCGATGGTGTTGCCGCTTGTGGGGCAGGTGATGGAGCTGTTATTGTATGGAGAGGAGGATGTGCAGCCCCTTTGAGAGTATTACGAGCACATCATAGTGAAGTATGCTCCGTTGATTGGCCGAGAGCCCATCTACTGAGTGCTAGTTGGGATACTACAGTTAAATTGGTAAGAATTTTAAAATAATTTAAATATAAAGTCTATTTCGATGAATATAATCTATGTAATTATTGACAATATAGATTTTTAATATAAACATTTGGCAAGTAGTGGTCATAGTTATTAAAATGCAAAATATGGTTGGTGTGTGGTTTGTATGTATTTTACTTTAACTTAAATTTATAATTTTAAAATTACTTTAATTAATTTATCGTCTGTATTTGATGTTTTTAAATATTTTATTGCATCAGTTAGCAAAATATATCTAATATCAGTACTATGATGTGGGAAGAATGAAGCAGCGATAATTTGTATGTAGCTGCTAATCTTTCGCAGTAATTGGATTTTGTTTATACCAACACATTTCACCTTTACCTTGAACTGCAAAGAAAATTATTCACTATGTACCATTGTAGTGGTCATAGGTACCGTTAAAAATAAATCAAATTCAAGTAACTGTAATTCCATTAAACTATTTATGCAAAAAGGCCTAATATATCCTAAATATCATAATTATATTCATTTCTTACATTACATCTTAATTACTCAAAAAAATCATGAAATTTTTCATACACATTATCAGGGGTGTTCATTTTTCTGAATGAAAGGTAGAATACCTTAGGTAGAAAAATACTGTTAAAAAAAAAATCTATTGCCTATAAATCTAAATAACAAAATGAACATCATCACGAGTGTTTAATAAAGTTCTTTTAACCATTACAGTGGGATCCAGAATCGGAAGTGTGTCTCAGTACATTTTCGGGGCATTCTCAGCTGGTGTACACAGCGACTTTCTCACCCCACTCGCCTGCGACGTTTGCATCAGTTTCTGGAGATGGTCATCTTAAATTATGGACATGTACGGAACCGAGTCGACCGGCCGCTGTCATAAAGGCACATGATGCAGAGGTGATTATTTAATACAAAATTTATAATAATATAAACAAACCGAGACTGACTGACTGATCTATCAACACACAGCAGAACAGAGTCGAAATTTAACACACAGATAGTTATTATGATATAACCTAACAAGGATTTTATAAATTCAACTTCTAAAGGGTTCAAATGGGGTACAAAGTTTGAATTAAGAAATCAATTTGGCACAAGCAAATGATATCAAATGCTTAAGATTGCTATAAGTAATTAGGTGTTGTAAAAATTTGTAATATTGCATTCAAAATTTTAATACAACAAAAAGACATTTTTGCTGTATTTTTTCTTCCAAAAGAGTTAAGTTTCTTTTTAAAAATTTAAGTTATTAAGTCAGTTTTCATTTATTTCTCAGTTGAATATAAACTAACTTTGTCTTACAATGATAATTTTCTAAAAGTCAAAGTAAAACTTTAGTATGTACTAAATTACATAAATCATTGTAATTTAGTACATACTAAAATTAATTTTCTTTTCTTTAAATTTTACTATAAAAGGGTCTAATTTAAGGTGTCAAATTCTTCACTAATAACTTCTTCATATAATTTATGTTCCTTAAGAGATAACTTCACTTAGAAATATCAACTTTATAGTACCTTATATAACCTTATGTTATCATAAGGTTTAATTTCCTGAACAACATTTTCAAGTTCTTAGTTGTTAAGAAAGGCATAATATTGTCGAGGAAATTGCAAAACCGCGTATCTAACTTTTCCTATAAAATCTAAATTTTAACCAAATATTATATTATTGATTCAATTAAAGCCTCAGGGGCATTTTCCATGTAATAGTATATTGTATTTGTAGTGTCACCGATGATATAGAAAAATTTATTTATGTTTATTAAGCGTTAATTTTGCAAATATCGATTATATAGGTTTGAACTTTTAGCTAGTGTTTTTTTAAAATAATGATATTTAAAATTTGATTCAACGATGGACCTTATTGCTAAAGCTAGTTACGTGGTTTTGCACTATACCCGACGATATGATTATTAAATATCAACTTTATATTAGCTACATAAGATTTATTTTCGTTTGTAGGTGTTGTCGTGTGATTGGAGCAGGTTAGAAACGCATGCGCTAGCGACGGCCGGATCGGACGGACTCGTTAGAGGCTGGGACTTAAGACGTTTGACATCACCTATGTTTACCCTTAAAGGTAAATATATTTTTTTAATATATATTTTATTTATGTAAGACGTGCTTGAAATTTCTTATAGATGTTTCTGTTTTTAAAATCGTTTCTGAAAGGTATTTTATTAACTTTGTCGATGTTTTTATTGTATATTATTTGGTTTCCAATTTTTGTTCGTAAAGAAAACATTAACATCCATCCATAGTCTTTTATCATTCAACAAAATTAAACAACTAGCTATCCCTTGCTTCACTCGCGTTTATCGTTACTGCTTCGCTCCTATGAGTCGTAGCGCGATGTATTATCCTTTAGCCTTCCTCAATAAATAAACTATCTAACACAAAATAATTTTTCAATTCCAGTAATTCCTGAGATTCCTGATAGAATATTGTTTAACATAAATTTTAAGTATCAATATTTTAAGACCTTTTAAGCTTATTTTTGGTTGAGTAGGTAAAATTATACGTCGAAATTGTGTCTCTTAAAAAAAATTCATTATTTTTTTTTAATAAAAAAACCACCTTTTTTTTAATTTAAACGTTTGATCTTGTAGGCTCGATAGATATACGTATATATGTACATCTTTTAGGAAAAAGAATAAAAAAAAAATCAGTTTTTTTACTTTTAAATATCGATTCTGGTAACGCTAATAAAATGTACACATGATCAGGTGTCATTTATAAGACGCTTAAACGATTTAATTTTTTTTTCTTAGGATGTGAATGTGCAGTACGAAGAGTACAGTTTTCACCACACGCACCCTCCGTTTTAGCTGCAGTGTCATATGATTTCACAACTAGGTAAGTATTTTTAAGGAACAACATTTATAAATGCTGATTAGCAATATTGTGTTTAGCCATACGGACTTAATTTTAGGTAAATGGCGTCTAAGATGTGAATGTTAAACTTATTCTTAAGAATTTTTTGCATATCCATTTTTCTTTTCTATTTTGACAAAAGGTATAACGATTTTAAGGCAGATTGGTATAATGTAAAGTTTTATCTAATTATACGTTTATCAAATATATGTGATTATTGTATATTACAAAATATGGAAGACACTTTAATATTCGATTTCATTCAGTTAAAAAAAATCCTACTCATTTAGTTTAGATGACTTCAAATTTTATTGAAGAATGTTAAATACGTGACGCTTTCTTAGAATACATCAATATCTCTAAATCTGACTTTTTGTACAATTACACATTATTGCTTATCAGGATCTATATATGGACGCTGATAAGCAATACTGTGTCAAGCCACACGACCTTCATTTTGAGAAAATAGCGTCTAAACATGTCAAATCTATTCTTAACGAATTCGTTTGTATACGTATATGTCCATCTTAACTGTTCTATTTTGATAAGTGGTAAATTGGAATAAAAACACATTGGTATATAAAAAGTTTCATCGAATAATAACTTTTTCAAACATATGAGATAATTGTATAAATTGCAAAATAGTGAACGCAGTTGAAATTGAAAACATTAAATTAAGAAACTTTTCCGTACTTATTTACATTAGGTGACTTAAAAGAAATTAAATTAATTTGAATAATGTTAAATAGGTTAACATTATCACAATAGCGTAATCAATATCTCCTAATTTGACTTTTTGTGGGTTGACACATTATTGCTTATCAGCATCCATATAAGACTTGAGTAATATAAAAATTATTTTGCCAAATTCAATTTCACGTCATTTGTTGAAAAGGAATTAGACATACACATATACATTTTTTTCGAAAAACTTTACACTCCGTTAGCAAGTAACAATTTCTTTGTTACCAGGGTAAAAAATTGCAAATATAATAGGACTTCGCAGATTCTGTATTTATTTTTTCAACAAAGCATACATTTTTAAATAAAGAGAACCAAAATGGATTTATTTATTTTTAAATTTACAAAAGACTAATTTATTTTAGTAGCTTACAAATAATATTTATTGATGATTCATGAGAAAAATTGAACTTAAGCATTATAAAAATAGTTTATTCATAGACATAGTAACTGAAAGAATGTATAATCAGATTATATGCGTGCGTGCGTACATTATGCAATCCGGTAAATTTATATAAGACATTTTGCTTATATAACGAGGATTGGAAGCCATATACTCGTAGTGTGTACAAATACACTGTATGAGTTCTGTTCTTATCACATAATATAATGACAACAAGGCCGTGTCTAAATAATGGGGAAAGACGATAAATTTGATTTACATGTAAACCGATGGTAGCTTACCATTAAGATAAATACTTTTATTTATTTTGACGATTCAAAAGAGTTTGTGAGAGTCTTACTGCTTTATTATAAAAGATGAAATAAAACCATGTTTAATAAGTTTCCAGTTAAACATTGTTTAAAAATTAAACATCTTTTAAAATGCTGTCAAAATGGCTATAATACGTGCAAAATTATAAAAAAAACTTATTAATAAAATATTACAAGTTATATTTGACAGCTAAAATAGATTTTAAGCATATATTAAAATCACCTAAGCATACGTTTATACATGGTTAAACTATGTCTAAACCATGTTTTACACAAAACTATCTTTAGACGCTGATTTGTAGAACAATTTTTTATAAAAACGCGTTTAACGTATGTTTAAATCTTTTGTAGTAGGGCAGTAAGTCTTTAACTTTGCCTGATTTTAATAACGGTTAAAATTAAATCACAACCTGGCTCGATAAGCAAGTTTGCGATGCCTGTTATTTTTTTACCAAAAAAAAAACGAGACTTGCTTATAACTTTGACAGTTATAATTTAAGTTTGTCTTTTAAATAAGTTTTTAAATGTTGACTATTTTAATGTTACAAGACCTTATTTGGTGTAATTTTTACAATAATATATGTATATAAAAATAATAATGAATAAAAAAAAATAATAAGATACTACTCCTTTCGATTTTTTTAATGTTTTTTTTTTTATTTTTATTTATGCTTGATAATAAATTTTTTTTCTAGGATATGGGATCTGAAGCGAGGCTGTGATCCTCTAGAAACGATTCGACATCACTCAGAATTCACATACGGTTTAGATTGGAACACATTGAGACCTCATCAGATAGCGGATTGTGGTTGGGACTCTTTAGTACATGTTTTCACTCCAAGATCGCTTGTTTGAAAGTTTGGTAAGTCTTACTATAAATGGGAAAGTTTGTGGATAATAGGGTAGATGGATGGATGTTTTTTACTTTTTCACGCAGTTATTTAACGGATTTTGATGAAATTTTACTAGGAATATAGCTTATATTTTTGAATAACACAGACTACGTGAGTGGATGTTAGTTTATATATTATGCAAATACCAAATGATTTACTTTTACACCATAGGACTTCCAAGGGAAGTAAAACATTCTATTCTCCAGGGGGCGCTTTTGTCTTCTAGAGAAGTGGGAGATTTATTGACTGTAGGTTATATAATTTTTTATGTTTTCGATTATTTGAGCTCAATAGGTTGTGGTTTTGTGATCGATAAGTCGGAAAAAGATTCTGTTTGATTGTATGTATGTAAAAAAATGTTTTTATGATCACTTTAATACAATATGTGAATTTGTCAATTTACTATGATTGTACTGGTTTCAACCGACTTCAAAAAAGGAGGACGTTTTCAATTCTTAGCGTTTTCTCTTTAACGTTTGTTGCATCATTTATTAATTCAAAAAAATATCCTTTTACATTGTCCCCATAGAATTTTTATCAAAATCAGTTCAGTAATGTGGTTTCTAAATCAAAATAACTGGTATACGAATACCAACTAAGCATAAAAATGTTTATATGGGTATTTTTTTGTTTTTGGAGTCGGATTTTTAAGTGTTATGTTATCATTATTAACATTTATTTTCTTCTTCAGGGTCTAAAGAATAGAAAATTGGAGTTCTCTATAAATGGCCAAGTTCATAACGTGCCAATAGCTATATTGACATTAATGTGCAAGTTGTAAAATATGTAACTAATATTATTTACTTATATTCATGGCATATTTTTTGTGTAATGGAAGGGCTGGTATAACATGTTATGGTTGAAATTCGAATCATGACATTAGTTTTCAAATCACAGGTAATATAAATTCCTATACAATATTTTTTAAGAGGAAATGTATATTATCTTGAATTATATATTGGACCAATATGCATTTTAAAAGACCACACTTCATATTGAAATATTTGGTCCTTTAGATATTAATTTTTTTTGTTTCATTTATTTAAAATGTCCAGAAAAAAATATTACAAAATACATAATGATATATAAAGATTAATATTGTAATTATATTATAATATAATTATGTACTTTGGAATATTTTTTTTGAAGTGTAGAGGCACATCACAGGAACTTTGAATTTCAACTGTAATAATATAAATTTCGTAAAACAGGGAATATATAAGGTTAGATGGTTAGACTGAAGGAATTTTATGCGTTTTATAATTAAGAATATAAAATTAAATGCATTTACTCAAGCACACTCATTCCATTAATATTAAACCTTAAACATCAAGTCAAAAATTGCGACACAATTTAATATTTTTGTCTCTACGTGTGGATCAACACGAAAAAAAAAAATTCATTCCATTGAGTTTAAAATTGAAAATGAACAATTTTATATTTAAATTAAATATTGAGAATACTTAAGTAACATAATTTATTTTATATAATACATTATCTTTATTTTTTTGTGTCAAGTATTATTTTGTATTTTATAAAATGATGTGTTCCAATAAGTTATTAGTAAATTTAATACATTTTTTTTTCATGGCGGAGCGATATGTATGGGGTAATCTTGTAATATACAATTTTCATTGATATTGTTAGAGTCAGCGATATAGGTGTGTAATGTGCCCACTGACATGCACACGACAAAAATTATAACATTCAAACAATTTATATTTACTTTGTATAGACTCAACATAAACAGTGTTTAAGTCTCACAGGAAATAATCATGGTCTAAATACGTAGAAAACGTTTTCATTTACCAAAATTAGATTAAATCATTTAACATTTAAATTTATAATTTTTAAGAATTAAAGTCGCATAGAATTGCTTTGTAAATAAAATTAGATATTGTCATTAATGAATGGGCTTCGACATCGAAAACCATAAGGCAAGACATAGACGAGGAACGACCATTGGCGTACTATTTTGTTCCTTAAAATAGTATATAAAGAAATAATTTTATATTAATGTCTCGGTACTAAAATTTAACGGTTGGTAAAATCGAGAGTTAAAAATGTCTATATTGCTTTGTTAGTGCCATCTAAGAATATTTCCAAAATTATATAACTTCATAACTGAGTAATAATATACGTATCTGCCACTAGATGTCAGGACATGTACTATTATGTATGTAACGTGTTTTATGAATAATATTGAATCGAATCAATATAAATAAATATTAATAACATATACTATATACAGGCTTTTAATGATAATAAAGATTCGTTGATGTGTCCCATTTCCTTTTGTATATTTAAAGACACTTGCGCTGGAAGTAATTTTTTTATTTTTAAATTGTAAGTATTTTTAGAGACAAAAAAGTATGCCAATGATGATCCTTCGTCTATCTAGCCTCTAATCTATATCTTAAACATTTATTATAGAAAGCTTATATTGTTGTTATTGACTATTTGTTATGTGTAAATATACTTGTAAGACATCTTAAAAGTGTTTTAATGTTCTAATATTGTTTAAAGTTTTTTTTTAATATACATAATATGTGTAAGTTAAATACTTGGTAGCATTCCTGATTTTTCTTCGATCGTATGAAATATACGAAATTCAAAAAGAACATAATTCTTACTTATTACAAGATTTTCAAAAATATATATGTATTTATATAACCTTAAACTAATATAAGAATGTTAAAAAGCACTTGTAAAATATATAATCCTGAAGAAAAATAAAAGAAATGAAATCTAAAAAGTTGTTACTCATTTGTTACTCATCACCAAGTGTAAGTAAAAACTTTGTACCCCTCTTTACGTAAATTGCCCGGTCGGAGTATGAGATTTTGCACACTTATATATATTGTTTATATAGGGGAGAATACATATAATCGATAAAAAAACATTAAGTTTGTTTATTGTTAAAGTCTGTGGTCTAATTGACAATAGATTAAGTATCTGTGGTCAATCTTGAAATCGGTAAAAAAAAAAATAATTAACTACGGTCGCATTCCGATCGTTAGTCGACTATTAATAATAGTTGTTATTTAAACAAATAAAAAAAATGTTTTGTAAAAAAATATCTATTAAAATCTGATTTAATCTTTAATCTGGAAATACATTTTTATAAAAATATGGTATTCTTATTTTGCAATAATCAATCTTATAATTTCGCATTTTTAACAAATCCACCTTTGTTTTGGTTATCAGAGCCATCTACCGGTATATCAGTGTACTAGGCACGCAAATTATATTTTATTCTGCGAACCCTTCCTTCAATGGCGGTAAGAATATTATAAACTGTTTTCAAATCATCTCTTTCATGGTTTCCTCTAATATCTATCAAACTATAAGCAGGTGAGAGAAAATGCGATGGACTATTTTTAATTTTAGTCGTATTTCGTGATATTTTTGTTTGACAATTTGCATCTGTCTTTCCACTAGGTTTCATGGTGCAAGCTTCAGTGAAAATACGCGGTATCGTTGCTGTGTGATACGCGGTGTTTTCGATAGATGGCACTAGGTGTTTTTGAACTGGAATTTTATGTTTAAGAAATTTATGACAAAAGATAATAAAAAATATTTAACAATTTTATTTAAATTACTAAATAATAATGGCCTCTGTATGAGCGATTAAATAGAGCCATAACATATAATTTTTTTTTATACAGTACGAATAATGGTTATCGAAAAAAAAAATTTTGGGCGGTAGAATAAATTAAGTTGAGTGAATAGTATCTCAGAAAGCTCCGTACATTTTTTTTATGTATATCTCAACTTAATATTTAAATTTATTTAATGCAATTTTAATATATTTTACTTACAATTCTCTTTAATCAGTGCCAATTTCATCGCTAGCATATTTCGATAATAACGACAATTTGAGGCCAGGTGTGTTTTTATGTCATTTATTGAGGCTGAAAAAGGATTTTGTATTAATAGTAACCGGCAATATGTGACGCGAAGACAACGGGTTTTTAATATTAAGAAATAAAATAAGTATACTGCTATGTTTAGACTGGAAATAAAAACATACATGACGAGAAAAGTGCCCTATTTTATTTCTAGTAGCAATTGTAGTGGAATATACTGTGGTTACTCTATTTTAACATTGGTAAAGCGGGATATCGGCGACCGTAGTGAGGAGCGGGGGAGGGGTTTTTTGCCAAAAAATTCGTTTTTAGTAACAAAATTTTTCGTAGACCGCCATGTTTCAATTCTTACAACTGATTTGTTATTATTAAATTGTAACATTAAAAATTAATAAAAATTATATAAAACTCATATCCTGGTGAAATATACGGTTTTGTCAGCCATATGGCCATAAAACTGTATATTTCCTTCTGGTTATCCCACAGTTTCAAGCTTGTTGTAAATTGTGACTTAAACGCAGTGAGACACGGAACAAATTGTTAAAATCAAGAATTTTGGCGATTAAAATCCGCTTTTAGCGGGAAAACTGATATCTACTCGCATAACGCGAATATTAAATTATAAAATAAATAAAAGATTTCATTGAAACAGCAACGTCGTGGAATACATTTTGAGCTATACATTATCTGGTTCAACCAAATTAAAATGTGAAATGTAAAATTGTATTTACTACCTTGATCTTCCAGTGTATCCGCATTTATTTCATTACAATTCGGACAAGCGAGGAATTCCGCCACCGCTTGTATTGACGTGTCAATTTTACCTACAAGACAATATTAACTGCAAACTGTATTTATAAGTGGAACTACACTTACACCTAACCTACATCTCCATTCATACTTTACTCGTGTTAAAATCAGTTAGTTGTCAATTTATAGACAAGAAAACAGAATAATATGCAAATCTTAGTAAAAAATACAAGGTAAAGGATTCGTCGTTTATGGATTGAAATTAGTTACGCTAATATATGCTCATACGTACATTAATCCACTAAAGAAGCACATAATGAAATATATATACCCTTATATTTTGTTTTTTTTTTTCTAAAATTTTCTCTACCTCTAAAAAAAGAACAAGTTAAAAAGACTAAAAATAACCTATTTATGTTGTTATATTTTTTCTATTAATAACTAGTTAGTATCCGCGACTATTCTTTAAGAGAAAAGAGGTTCTATTTGACCTGTTAAAAATGTTATTTTCAAACATTGGCCACAAAAATTGGCCCATGTCTTTCATCAAGTTTTAACAAGTTATGTCTACCCAAAAACTTCAATTTTGGTTCTAAGGTTAAGTTACGAAGCCGCTACAGACGGGCGGAGTTACGTTTACATTCATAATATTAGTATGGATTAATTTTCCTTAAATTAACACGGCGAAGCGGGTACGACAATAGCCCAAGGGGACGGGATAAAACTTTCTAGTTTCCTGTAACTTTGCGACCACATTACCAGAGGGCACAAGTGTGTTACACTATTGAGCTTATGGGATAGACAAATAACGATGGAAAGGACTATTCCTACCATAGCCGGATTAAAGGATTGGAGTTTAGACCTAATTATTTACCAAATAAAATAAAAATTTTTTTAATCTAGTAAATAGAAACTTCGATATGCTTCTTTAACCGACTTCAAAAGAAGTGTAATGAGGACATTTACCGCTATGATTACATCTTAAGCAGCATTCAGCATGGGTGCATAGCGTACAAGAAGTCATTTCTGAAGTCATTCTTTTCAAGAGCTCAGCAACTAAGAGATAATTTCGGTTAATATTAATATTTTGCATAAACATAAAGATGTTATAATGTACACATTAAAAAAAAATAAAAAACAATACGTGAGTAACAATCATATAATATAACTATATATATGTTAGAAACTTATGGATTTAGGCACCCAAAATGCCCACCACTTTGTACGACGTTGTCTAGCAACCAGCAAGTGACTTAAAATGACAGCAAGAGTATCTTTGGACCAACAAATCAATTGTCAAGCTTGTCGAAATTAGGAATTGGTACAGATTTTTAAGGTCAAAAAGTATTTTAAAGTTTTCAATTAAGTATTCTAAACTAAATAAGTACGGAAAGAAGTTTCTTAATTTTATGTTTCAAATATTGAAACCTGCACCATATTTTACAATATGCAATAATCTCAAATATTTAAAAAACTTATCATTGGATACAATTTTTATTATACCAAACTGTTTTTGATTCGTTAAACCTTTTCTCAAAATAGAAAAGAAAAGATGGATATATCCTATATAATTAATTTCTATATATGTATTTGTTAAGAATGCGTGTATTTGTGAAGATGACAATCTTTAGAAGCCGTTTTCTCAAAGTCCGTGTGGCTTGACACAGTATTGATGTTATGAAATATCATCGGTAAGTAGTCAATATATCATACTATTCTTTTTTTAACTCATGATTTGATACATTACTTATATTAATAAAAAGATCGAAGTAAGATAAAAAGTTTGCATTGCAAAGCAATAAATATTTAAGAGTAAAATTAATGGTTCTGTTTGCGATTGAAATGTCTTAAAAGTTTTTCAGTGTTTTATTAAGCAAAGTGAATATAATATAAAAACGTTTCGGTGGTGAAATATTTGTTATTGGCCATTTATTTATTGTTAGTCTACTATTATGGTATAATTTAATAAATTTATTGTTATACAATCACTTTTAATTTAATTTAGACAGACACGTTGGCGCAGTGGTCACTGCAACTGACCCAAGCGCAAACGGTCGCGGGTTCGATCCCCGCTCACGGCAAACGTCTGTATTAGCCATATGGATGTTTGTCGTGGTCTGGGTGTTTGTGTTAGTGTTGTGAGTGTTTCCGGACCCCCGACACAAGGTCACGCGATCATAATGGGGGCCGTTATGTGTGTTGCGTTTATTTATTTATTTATAAATTATTATTGTGTTAATACCAAAAAGTTCTACCTTCAATATACTCTGAGATTTTTTTAATTCTTTGGCATCTAATATGATGCCAAAGAATTTTAAAAATCTATTTGGACGCTGATAAGCAATACTATGTCAAGCTACACGGACTCGTTTTAAAATGGCATTTAAAGATGTCAAACCTATTCTTAATTATTTGAAGAAGTATATATCTTTTCTTTTCTATTTTGATAAAAGTTAAAGTGAATAAAAAACAAAAATTCAAAATCGGTATAATTAAAATTTATTCTTTAATAAGTTTTTAAATATACGAGTTTATTGTATACATTTCAAAATATAGGACGCACTTAAAATTAGAAACATTAAATAAAGAAACTACTTTCTGTACTTAGATTACTTGATTTTTTTGGGCTATGTTAAAAAAGTGACGCATTATTAAAACACATCGATATCTCCGGATATGACTATTTTTGTGGGTTGACACATTATTGCCTATCAGTATACATTTAATATTAAATGGTTACAAATTAAAACTCACCTGTATTATTTCTATCTATATTTTCATCACAGAAAAACTTTGGCAGTAGACAATGGGATGTTATCGCAAAATCAGATTTAAGTACTTTTACTCGGTCAAAAGTTGTTGCTGAAAGAATTTTAATTAAGCTCCTTTATTGTACACTAGTATTTACTCGCGGCTTTACTCGCGTTAATGTAGCTTATTTTTTAAAATAATACATACATATACGTAATAAAATATAGCGTATAACCTAAATAATGTATCTTTCGAATGATACTACAGATTTTAAAATAGGTTCGGAGGTTTCGATGTTTACTTCGCACGTACAAAATTAGTTATCTCTTTATTTCATAGAAGATCAAAATAAGTACAATAATATGCTATTAATGTTATCGCAGAGTTAGAAATTGTTAAGTTATCTCCGTGGTTCTAGTCCCTAGTTGATTCGTAATTACGAATATATTTCTGAGAGTAAAGACGAGCAATCTATCCTAGAGAGAGGGAGGGTGCGTACTGATCAACTGATCAACGAGCTACCATAGACAAAATACAGTATTAATTACTTTAATGATATATTCCTAACAGAAATGTGTAAAATAAAAGCTCAATTATTATTTAATTTTTACGGATTATCATAATGCAGTGTTGACAATTATGTGAAGCGATTTTGTAATCAGCTAAAAGGACTAAAGGAGAAACTAAGATTTTTTTGGTATATAATTAAAAAAGTAATATCCCAAATTTCCTACCTATTTCTTTCTAGATTTAGAATCTATATTTATCGTAATCACGCAATTACTTTCGTACTTTGGATCCAATTTTAATATAATACCGATTTTCGAACTGCGTTTGGTTGAACTTTTTGATGGTGGCGCTAGAGGAAATTAGAGTAGAATTTATTATATATACCTACATGCAATTTATTATATAAATATTGTTTGAAATATTTTTTTATTCTCAAAACGTTTGTATCCCTATAAAAAAAGTGTAAATAATAAATTAACAATACCTGCGTTTCGCACTTCTGGACGTACTTGTACAGATTCCGTTACATCATTCGTTAATATTTCACCTGAAATCACTTTTGAATTAGTTCCCTTTTAAGTTTATTTACGCAAAATTAAACTGATCCGTACTCAACAAAACCTACCTAAAACGAGGTACCTAGTCTATCAAGTCTTATAGTTTCAAAGATTTTGTGATGAGTGAGTGAGTGACTCAGAAAAGGTTAGTTCAAAAATTAACCAAAACAAAATTTCATTCACCTTAACTCATCCTTTTTTCACGAATACTTATAAAATTACTAAATGAAATTTCGTCGCGCTCTTTATAAAGCCGAATAGTCTACATTTCTTTGTCATGAAAAAATTACAAAAGCCTTAGAAAATATCATTGTATTTAAATTTATCTGATCAACTCTACAATAACAGCACATTTTTTCATATTCTCTTTCTTTTTAAATCGATAACCTTATTTGCGAAAACTGTTTGTAAAAAATTTTCAGGAGAGATCAAAAACGACACTTTTAACTTTGGAAAGAGTTTAATTATACAATATTATGTTATTTACGAGAGCCGAGATGGTTACAGTATGCTGATCTCAAGTGATTATCGCGGGTTCAATCCCCGGCTACCTACGTTGAATTTTCAAATGCTAAATTTGTGTTTAAATTTATATCGTGCTCGGCGGTGCAGGCGATATCGTGTATGTGCCGAGAGAAATTCTGATATATGCATGCGTCACTGCAGTGGAGCAGCGTGGTGGATTAAGCTCTTAACGTTCTCCTTAATAGAAGAGAAGGACTTTGTCTTTGGAATGGGACATTTACAGTCTGTTACTATGTAATTTACGTCGATCATGTATTTGTCCACAATTCTTACGTATCAATTATCTTTTTATAGAAAGTAGGTACGCAGTTACTTTACTACACCTACTACACCTACTACTAGAGGTAGACGAAATGGTCGTTTTAAGATCTCAAAAAAAGTGTAAGAAGTTTTAAGGATTAAATTAAACATGGAAGTGATTAGATTCTCAACAAAGAACGTTTCAAAACTTTGTTTTTGTAAAATATTAAAACAAAAGAAACAGAACAGATGTTAATCGCTTTCAAATCAATTTTAGGTGATAAGTTACATCAAACTTTATTTATACTTCTTTCGCTTATTAGCCAAAAAATGTCATATTTTTCATATGTTTAAATATTCTAAATATTTTTATATTACCTGAAGTGTTATTATCAACTACAACATTTCTGCACTCGCTAGGATTATTTGAAATCAACGGCTGGGTCTGATCGTTTGATTTCATATTGTCTTTCATCGGACGAATTGCCGTAACACTTATAGTTGAAACTACTCCAAGAGGTTTTGTGGACACTATAATCACTACATTTATTACTTTTAAAGACCATGTATAATGTGTAATAAGTTCTAATTAAAGTTAATTACAACTTTTTATTATTATTTTTTTTAATTAATTAATATTATTGCCTAAAGGCAAAGAAGGAGAAATACTCCCGTTAAGGCGAGAGTTACAAATGTAATGATATTTACTTGGTTCGGCTTCGAACAGTTATTGCATACCAAAGTTCTTAATAGATATTTCTAATACAAAATATCCTATTGATATTATAAACATGAAATTTTATGAGATTGTTTATTATTTTTTCAGGTAAAAACGGATTTTGGTGAAACTTTACAGTTATTGCTGTACTGAAAATCCAATTTAACAAATTGTTTTGGTAAATATGTTGATATGTTGATACACATTCGAAGACGCGTTATGCAAATCTATATATTTTCAAATTTAGTGTTTAAATATTATAGTGCATTATAAAAGATTTTTTGTTTTATTGTAACTAATATTTTGATAAAAAAATTTATTCAAAATCCTGTTTTCTAATATAAAACGATTTTTAAAAAGTTTCTTTTTTTTCTCTCTGAGTTATCACGGACGAAGTTAAAATTAGATTAGCGATGATCACACGAGCAAACACAATTCAATAATAAGTACATATTATCTAGAGACGAGAACTTTGTCTCGTAATACATTAAATCTATCTAAAGATCGTAGACTTTACTTTATCTTAAATCTAATTAAACACCCGTCGCTCATTCAATAAATCTATTAATATTGATTACTTTCAGAGATATTTTAAGTTATTAAAATATTTTATTTTATTAATTTCATGAATGATCTTATTATGTAAGTATTACTATTTTATTATCAAGTAGTTGGTGCTCGCGACTTTATCTGCGATATCTGTGAAGCCTCATCCCGATCGGTTTAAAATGCACAAAGTTTCATACAAACTTTCATAACCTATTTTATGCCCTTGGGGTGCGAATTAATCAAAATCTTTCCTTGGCGGATAGCTACGTCACAACATCTACGTGCATGCCAAATTTCAGCGGGATCCGTCCAGTGGTTTAGTCTGTGCGTGTATCTATCACTATGTCAGTCATTCAGTCAGTCACCTTTGAATTACAAATATTTAGATTTAATTTAGACTTCGGTTTGTTTTTAGATGTTTATAAGGTAATAAAGAGTTAATCTACTTTAAAGCCATTGCTGCTTTAATTGTTAATACCTAGCCTAACTCAAACACCCAGATCACGACAAACCTCCGTATGGCCAATACAGACGTTTGCCGCGAGCGGGGATCGAACCCGCGACCATCGCTTAGCGCTTTAGTCAGTTGCAGTGACAACTGCGCCAACGTATCTTTCTTCCTTAAGATCAACAACCGGTTGCTAGGCAACTCCAAGTCATGTCATATCAGTCCCAATCTATACAAATAAAATCACTTGTACTGACTGATTCATCAACGCAGAGCCTAAAGGCTGGGGTTAAAAACTCGAAATTTTGGCTGTAGGTGGCTTTTAGGGTGCAAGCATCCACTAAGAAAGGGTTTTTCGATTTTCCACTCCTAAGAGGGTTAAAAGGGGTGAAAACATTTGTATGGAAATCTTATTCCGTCGTCATATTAACTTAAAATTTAATACACATACTTTTAGATGATATTAATAAAATCTGAACCATAATACGTACGACTATCATCCCCTATTGAACTGTAAGGGGGTGGTGAAGTTTGTATGGACAAAATTTATTTTTTCGGCCGATTATCCTTAAACTTAGCATAAATATTCTTTAGGGTGAATGAATAAATATCTATATTCCCGAATTCCAAAATCATCCCTTAGTTATAAGGTGCTAAGGGGTATTAAAGTATACGCGTGCAACGCCGCGAGGAACTGCTAGCAACAGTAATAATGTCTTATTTACTCTTAAAACGTTTCATAATACTAATAATAATTATATTTACCACAGTTAATCGCTCGCTGTTGGTTTATAACGACTTTCGACAAATTTTTCATTTCGTTAATAATTTTTTTGTCCCCAGAATTGACGATGGCGAAAGACGCACGTTCTAAGGATTCCGTTACAGTCGATTCACTCAAATTGATTATTGATTGGACATCTTAAATAAATGATAAAATATATTTAATAAAGTTATTAAAAAGCTTTGAATAAGTGCTGTACTTATAAAACTGATATTAATTTTTAACAATGACAGTTGGTGATATTTTTGAATTAAACTCAAAAAATAGTCCTAAAAATATATAGAATAAGAATTTTAAATATCAAAAAATAAAGTTTTTTATTATTTAACTAGCGATTCAGCTCTACGGGTGAAATGTAGTTTTTTACAACATAACATTTTTAATCTTTGACATTCTCGAATTTTCTCTACTGTAATATGCATGTATTATATACATAAACCTGTCTCTTGAATTACTTAATGAAAACCGCATAAAAATCCGTCACGTAGTATTTTCTACTAAGCGTACAGACGGCGGGAATCGACTTTGTTTTATACTATTTAAAGATGTAATTTCGTTTACGTCCGATCTTTAATAATAAAGATAGATAACTTTATATGATAATATTCAGCATTGTATTTTTTTCTATAAATCGATATTCTGTTCCAAAATAAATAAATATTCTTAGTTATTATTAACTAGCTGTGCCCCGCGGTTTTACCTGCCGTAATTTGAGGAGAAATTACATTTATATAATGTTTACCTTCCCTACTTGTATCGAATATTGTTCACAATTTCATTAGTTTCAATTTTGTTTTCGCGTAACCCTTTATAATTTAAATTATTTTTTTTAAATAAATGTACCCTAAATTACTCGTTATAACATTATCTATCTATGAGAGAAAGTCTCGTCAAAATCGGTCCAGCCGTTTCGAAAATTAGCCAAAACAAACAGACAGACAGATAAAAATTTTAAAAATTGTATCTTTGATGTAAATGTCGTGTATACTTCATATGAATTTAGTTAAAAGCTATAAATTTGAAAAAATAATAAGACACTTCAATTTTGTATATTCGTAAAGATTTAAATTGCACGCTATGGCATTATAATAGGAAAAGTTTTAATTGCGCATTCACATCTAAAATATACCGTACATACCTTTCCTAGATTCGTTAACACATCCTTTGATCCATTTAGCTGCATTCAAATTGCTAGAAATAACAAGGTCCGGCTCTGCACACGGAGTTATTTGCTTTGATTTGATTTTATTACGACACACGTCTCTCGGAGGTTTTAATTGATCACTTTTACCTTAGTTAAAAAAAATAAAAAATATTGATGCTCTTACACTATAATAGTATCTATAGATACTAGTATAGTGTAAGAGCATAGGTATATACCTATCTGACTGTAAGATGTTATATATTTATATGTATATAAAGAGGCGTAACTATACCATCTGAGACCCGTGGCAAATTCTTTGAATGGGGCCTCCCAGAAAAATCGTCACGTCATACCTTAATTTTAATGAACCACTTAAGTAGTTTCCTAAACTTAATACGACTGTGTGCATTTTAGTTAAATATCTGATAAATGTATTATTTTCAAGAGCTTTATACATTTACAAGTTTTATACATATTTATAATGAAATAACAATTAATTTTATTATTTTAGGCCGGGGCCCTCTCGCATCAGGGGCCCGTGGCTTTTTGCTAAACCAGCCACGCTATAGTTACGCCTCTATATATAAAGTATATACCACAATGATATTATATAACTATAGATACGTTGAGTTATTATTTACAACTCGGACTACCGCTTTGTCTTCTCTTGTCTTGTTAGCCCAAAGAAACTGTCACCTGTCATTCTAAGTAGTTAGCTCGTTGCTAGGCAACGTCGTCCAGTGTTCGTTTTTGGTACCAAAATCCAGGAGCTTATTACATATCCATAGTTATGTTATACTATGATTATAATTATTTATAATTACAATTTTTAACTTCTTAAGTAAAATATTTAAGAGAAAATGAGTTAGGAGTCGTCATCTGACTTCTTCCTGGGATAGATTAAACAAAGCCAAAGGCCATACACATAGTCACAATGCATTATTTTTCGAAGTGAAAAATTAAGAACGCGACGTCATATCGTAGTCCGATAATATAATTTTTCATTTTAAATAAAATAGAAAAAATCTATAACATTACCCACATGTTTTAGCCTTTAGGCCAAAAGGAGACAATATTATCAACCTTTTTGTATCAAACATCGATTATATGTTATCCTATTGTCAAATATATCTTTCGTTTAGAAAAAAAAAAAAACAAAATTCTATTCAATAAATGTATTCAAAGTTTGAATATTCTAGAATGTTTTAATCAACGTAAAACGATAAATTATATTGCTTTTTAATATTACTTAACAAAAATCATATTCGAATTAATGGACTGAATAATTAGTGACGTTGGTTTCTTAATATCGTTAATAATAAAATTAGAGGATGTGTTACCCATTGCAAGTATACATAGTAATATAAAAACTCGTCAAATTGTAAGCCTATAATTCATGTAATTATTAAACATAAACCTGTCGGTACATAATATTGCAATGGAAAAATTTACTTTGTATTAAATATATACTTACTTCATAGTCCAATTTAGAAATTATTAATTTTTTTTTCATCTTAGAGGTGTTTAATGAAATCAAAGAATTACCTGTGTCTAATATTGTTTGAATATAATTCGATGTGCGACAGAGGCCATCTGTTGAATGAAATTGTGATGCTGAAACGCTTTGTTCTTGTGTAGTTTTTATCCCTTAGAAATAAAAAAGCAAAACAAAAATAAATACATTGATCAATTCATTTGAGATAATCAAGGATCAATCGATGAGTATTGTTTTTTGTAACTACTTATATTACAAAAAATGCTTTTTATGTATAAATGAAGCTTACTACAATATATTAGTGAAAACCGTATCTAAATCGGATAAGCCGTTTCTGAGATTAGCGTGCACAAACGCACAGATAAACAGACAAACAGATAAACAGACAAACAGACAAACAGACAAACAGACAAACAGACAAACAGATAAGAATTTTAAAAATCATTGTTTTGGCTTCTGTTGCGTTGGTAAAGGCCCCCAATAATATTTTTTTCATATATCTTCCATGTACAGATAGCGACCCGCTAGAATTTTATTATTAGTATAGATATGAAATTTTAATCATCTCCCAAGTGAATTAGAAAGTAGTATCAATAAAATTGGTTTTGTATACACATTTTCCAAGCGAGAAATTTCGTTAACAAACTGTAAGTATATAAAAAAGCAACAAAACGTTGAAAGTGAAATATAATGGCTACACCTGGCTCCCTTGTAATCTACACTTCCATATCATTACGCGACGGCTTAAGTCTCGTGTAATATGAGATGTAGCATTTCGAATGTTAATACAATTTTTATGTAATATATATCTCCTTCCAGTAAATTATGTTATTACTATCCAAATAAAAATATTATATGTTTGTTCTCTATACGTTCTGAAACCATTGATCGTATAATGAAACTTATAGTCTATTTGTCTTTACTTGTGTATATTGGGTAACAATACTCCCAATGAAAATCATTAATTTTCAAACGAATTTTATTCATTATCATTTTTCATTATATAAAAAAAAAACGACTCGGTTCAATCATTCAATCGTTAATTTCTTATCTAAATCTTATGAGTGGCCAGAAATACGCCATATTTGTCTGCTAAATAAGACATGTAAAAAAAAAATAGACTATAGGTAGGGAGTTTTGGGGACGGCTACGGTGGCATTGCGATACACAGTAACAGCGAAAAAGGAAACGGACAGAGGTTAGGCTTCTGGTTCCCTCACTCGCCGTACTTGGTCGAGCCAGCTCGTATACAGTGAGCTACTGCTAGGCATAGAAATTTTGATAAAATGTTAACAGCTGTCTGGCAAAAAATATCAACAGTTAAACCGTAGTTATAAACTTTCAAAAGGAGTTTTAACCGATTTCAAAATGAAGGAGGTTCTCAATTAGTAAAGTTTTTATTTTCATTTACCGCAGAACTCCATTATTTTTAACCGATTTAGATTTTTTTATTTTTTTTTAATACTCTTTAAGTTAGTACTTATAGAATTTTTAACAAAATCTGTTTAATTATTACTATCGGTTTTAAAAACAAAAAATACATGAATAAGTATGTCAACCAAGTAAACGAAAATACTTGTTTTGTGTTTGAAGTAGTTTGCTTTTTTAGATGTCTTAATTACGAACACTAATTATTATCTATAGGGTAAAACAAAGGTTGAAAGCTTTTATCAGAAGTGGAAGATAAAACAAGGAGGAGATTTCCAAGCCGTCGCGTATAAAAATATATATATTATTATTAATATATTTTAAAGTGAGGCATAATAGAAATTGGTCTTTAGTCTTCTGAAGGATATCCCTAAGGGAAATCAAGAAGTATTATTATTATAATTATAATATTTATATACAATTTCCGTAGGATATAATGAGGAAGGTTGTTGGGATTATATTATTATAAAATATTGCATCATTGGTTTTTTTAAAATAATTTTCCTTGCCGGAATCGAACCCAACATTTTGACAAAAAAAAAATGACATTTCATATTATTGCACCATCAGATAGTGTTACTTTTAACGATCAACTTCTAGGAAGTAATATTATACGGTAAACTAAAAGAAAAGACTTATTTTTACAAAATGCTATTAATTAATTCCTATCGGATGTCTATACTCTACTTTCCAAATTTTAAGTTTGTAGGTGATGTAGGTTTTGAGATTTCGTGATTAATTAGTGAATTGTATTTCGCTTATATATATAGATATAAACAAAGAAACAAAACACAGAAATATATAATTTTTATGTAAATATTGCAAATGCTCGGTCGTAGAGTTCCAGTATGCTGTCCACGAGTGCCACAAAGCTAAAAGCAATGCTGTATTTCAAGAACATATGCTTACAAATTCATGTTAGTTTTGACCAAAGTAAATCCAAGATTTCGTGACTAACACAATTTTCGTTTGTCTTAATGTTTTCGAACACGATTTTATTAACTTGACCTGTATGCAACTATGTAACTAGGTAACTATGTTGCATTTTTATGACTTTAAGAATAGCAGTCATAAAAAATTCAGGACAATCTTTATCAGACCTACGCTTATTGCGCGACTTAAACTTTTATATGTAAAACTTATTTTAAATTAAAAACATATGTTCATTTTTTATTTTTTTTTTTACCATAAAAGTATTTTAATGAAAATGGCGTGTAAACATCAAAAGATTCATAAATGCGCCAGCTTAAAACATAATAAGGGATGAAGAGAATAAGATACCTACTAGGGATGGAATGGAGTTACGGTGATTTGGGTTTGTGGTTGTTTTGTGAGTTAGTGTGGGTATACAATGAACTCGTATGGATTTTACCATCATATTTTGTTTTGTTAGAGAGTCGTAGATTACCATGTTTTTCAGTAAAACAGGAGCTAACGTAAATTAAAACACGCAATTCTTTGAGCCGTGTAAAACTTACGTTTGTCAAATGAGGAACACATTGTCTGCGCCTGCGGCGACTCGCAGAGTGATCCGCCAAGAGTTCGCACCGACAACAGCCGGCTACGACCGATATGAGACGAATTCGCTGAAGTATTCGATAATTCTACAATTTTTTTTCTTACTATAGAAATTGTATTAAATTATTAATACTTTTACTTGTAACTAGTTTACCACTAGTAAAACCTTCATAAAAATAGATTGATTGACGTTTAAAAAGAATAATGTGAATAAAAATATTTTAATTTTAATTTTAACTTTAACTTTGAAAAGTCAACATCTCTATTGCTCCTGTAGTTCTGAATTCGTAGACGTGTTTAATTTTTAACGTTTAGTAAAGAATTTTCTACTTAGCGTCATAGTGTGGGTGAATTTAAAATTTAGTATAAATATTCATAGTATTTTTCTGGATATCTCTGTTACCAGTTATAGAGTAACTTCTATTCAGATGTGGAGACAATGGAAACTGTTAGCAAGACTACTCTAGTGTGGATATACTTGATTAAAAATTTCCCCTGCCACGTGAAGGTTTCCCATCACCACTGAGCATGTGAAGAATTTTAATTAATTTACTCGTGGCTCTTGAAAACTTTGGGAACGTAAGATGGAAATTGGTTAAGGTTACAAACAAATTATATCTATTAGGCCACTCCCCTCAATTCTTATGCGTAAGGGAGCTGGTGGCAGAGAATTTAATATTTTTAGCTTTTGTGACAGAAATTGGATATAGGAATTTCCTATATCAACATCTTGGAAATCATTAATGCTGCATCCCTACTAATATTATAAATGCGAAATTTCGAAAAGCGAAAAAAGCGAAAAGTCACTCACTCACTCATCACGAAATCTCGAAAACTACAAATGCTAGGAGTTTCAAATTTTACATGAGAATTATTTTTAGAACGTAACAATAAAAATGGGGGTTAGAAGTTTGTATGAAAGTCCCATGATAAGCTTAAAAACCGCGAGGGGCCGCTACTATATAATATATTAATAACTTCCACTCGTGGCATCGCTCGCATGGTATGTTGGTAAAAAATAACATGTGTTATTCTAGCATACTAATAATTTAAGTCCAAAATTTCATCATAAAAAGTAGTTTTTGCGTGACGTGACAAAGAGCAACAAACGACCATCCATGAACACATCGCATCTTCACAAGCTTTCGCATTTATAATATCAACATTTTTTTTATACTTTTGCGAATATTTTCCTAATCATATACTCAATTGCAACATAAAAAACGTTTTCATAAAAGTTTAGTACTAACGATTACTTTTTCTTGAGCTGCTGTACTGCGGGTAGCAGTTTTTATTAAGAGTTTGTTTGAGTTCAAATTGACGTTCAAAAGAACCCCCTGTTTCTGTTGACTTTGCTTTTGATTCAACATCCGTGTTTGTACAGATAGAAGAGCATTCTGGATGTATAGCTATAAATATTAAAAAGCGTTAGACGTGATGATTTTAATCTGACAATATTATGTCTTTGTCTAATTTTGAAGGCGAAAGAACTATTTTATTCCAAGAATATTTTAACGGTAAACAGGCGTAGAAGTAATATTTTATATGGACGCTGATAAGCAATAATGTGTCAACCCACACGGACTTCATTTTGAGAAAATGGCGCCTAAAGTTTTCAAACCTATTCTTACTTAATTTGTTTAATGAAGTTTATATCCATTTTTCCTTTCCTTTTTTGTAAAAGGTATAATTAATTAAAAGTAGATTGATATATTTAATATATTATCGGATAAAAAGTTTTTAAAATATTTCAGATTATTCTATAAATTGCAAAATACGGAACGCACTTGAAATACGAAACAATTATTAAGACACTTTTTTCCGTATTTATTTAGTTTATATTGCTTGATTTTTTTTAATAATGTTGAATAGGTAATGCGGTATCAAAATACATCAATATCTCCGAATTTAACTTTTTGTGGTTTAACACATTATTGCTTATCAGCATCCATATATATTTTAATAATAGGTTTTAGCGGGCGTCATTAATTAAATTTAAAATATGAGGCTCTCCTTGAATAATTTATTTGTAGAGGATATCATTATATATTACAATTTTTAATTTTATTATCCACTGCTTTAGGTACTTTAGAATCTACTCGGGTAAATAAAATAATTGAATCTTGAGACCAATTAATTATTGTACGCTGGATAACTGATACAATTAAGATAGAGTTAAATAAACGCAGCTGTTTAATTTATTAGACTGAGATTTTCTTAGGTACAGCAAAAAATATACTGTAGAGAGAATTGTCTTTCAGTTCTCAAGCTGATATATAGTACCTATATAATGGAATTAAATCGTATACTTTTATCACTTACAATAAAAAGTTTACTTAAGCAACAAGTAACGACACGAAGTTACGTTGTAAAAAAAAGAAAATGATCGTTTAAAAAATATATTCGGCTAAGAAAAATTGTAATAGAAAATAGGATAGACTTAGTTTTAACGTTCAATTCAATTTAATTATTTGGTTAACGTTAGTAATGGTTAACGGTTCTTGATTTCTAAATACGTCGGTCGCTATCATGCGACTAATATATTTTAACTTATGCGTCGTATTTTTATCGCGGCTTCGTTCGCGTTAATGTAGATTTTATTATGGCTTCTTAGGATTGCTGTCCATCGAATTATGCGCGCAATATTATTGAATCTAGAAAACTCTTTTACGGCGCTTTCAAACCATGTCATACTCGTTCCATAGTAAATGTTTATGTGATGTCATCTTAAGACATAAAACGACGACTAAATGGTAGGCAACATGATTCAGAAAACCAAAGGTGTACGACGACCGTTTAAAATTTATATTTCTGTCTGGCCAGTACGAACGCCAACTATATGAGGTTAATTTATACAAATAAATAAATTTTAAGTTTTTATAATATGTTATTAACAGATTTTAACTAAATGTATACGAAAGTATATACGGTACTTACTTCAAAATCAAGATTTAATTTTTTTTTGTCTGTCTGTCATTCTGTTTGTTCCGGCTAAATGGCTTTTTGAGGGGACTTTCACTTACAAATAGCTAATGTTATAAGGAATAACTTAGGCTACTTTTATTTTAGAAAATTTTCCCAGCGCAGATGAAGTCCGGGGCACCAGCTAGTGGTACTATGGTTCTCTCTAATGAACGGTATGATAGTGCATATGGTACGAACACTCAAACATTAGTTTTAATACGTATATGATAGTTTCAGTACCTGCACCAAAACTGCCGTGTGTTTGATAAGACCCACCATTGAAGGAGACTTGGTTAACTAAATTAGAGGTGGAAATGCCTGAAATTATAATTCAACTGATAAATACATTAAAGTATGTCGTCGGTCTAGATGTGATCACTCGTACTTGCAAACTGCCGAAAAAGACCAAAAAAAATCCTTTTAAAGCTAACGGTAATAAATAAGTTTACATTTTCAAATGTTTTAGACTTAAGATATTGTAAGAAATATTACTATTATAACAGAAAATCATTTGAATCCTGTCTTCACAGAAAAAATAAATTTTTACCAAAATTGTTAGTTACAAGGTATTACATGTAGAGCGACGATGTTTGACTGCAATTTACAAAGAGACCACTGAAATAAAACTATTTTAGACGTATTTACGGTCTACCCGTGACCACGAACGCTGCAAAGTGCTCGAAACGTCGGAATGATAAAAATAATTAATATACGCGATTTAAATCCGTTTAAAATAGTTTTATTTCAATGAATAATAATCGCGAAAATCTAAGACAACGATAAAAGAGACAACTGTTATTGTAATCATTTTGAAAAACTAAAATTCGATAAGTTAATTTTTAGCTTTGTCATAGTTTCAGTTTATTCACATGGTTTATCTATTCACATGGATGCGTCTGTGGGATTGATAATTTGTAGTAAGCTTTAAGAAGATAATTTTAATTAATTATATTCTTTCGGCTATCTCAATGGCTTAGAGTCATACTTAATTGCGTTTCATAATTAGGTGGAGTTACTTAAAGCTGCTTGATCGATTTGAACTCTTTTCTGTTTTGTTTCTCGTAACTGAGGTGGCGTGGGAATAAAGTAAATTTAGGAAAATCAATATTAGCAATTTTAGATGGCACGAAGTTTACCAGGTTATCTTGTAAAAATATAATTACCGGCGTTAATGTAATCCGTAAATTGGGCGTATGAAGTCGATTTTTCACTTCTCTCGGTTACACAGTCATCCGTACCTGTTTGGTTAAATAATTTAACGTTACATTTATCTATTAAATAGATGAAAAAGGTGTATAAATTTTTTTTTTCGGGTTCTGAAATATTATATAATATAGCTTACCGGTGAATAGGTCAACAGCCTAGTTGTACAAGTTGTAGATAGTATATTATGTCATTGAAAGTAATTTTTATTCTATGAGTACGATCTATGGTAAATTATTACGATCTATATAACTTGACTGTAATCAGTCAAACGACCGGGTAACAGGTACAAATTCATGTTCCTCTGCGATGTTAAAATAAAGTCATAGTCAGTTCATCGTTTCTGGGGTTTAGTATTCGCATCTATAATAAAATCCCGCAAACAGTTTTACATTTGCCACTTAATAAGTTTAAAGCCTACATTAAAAAAATTTTAATAAATAAAGCATATTTATCTATTTATTTATTTATTTCAATGCTTTATTGTACAATACAAAAGTATTAACAAAAGGCGGGCTTAATGCTACTGCATTCTCTACCAGCCAATACCATATTATACCATACAAGAATATTTTGACACGTGACGTGACGCAAAGAGGCGTGGATTTGATAAGCGTTGATTTTCTATCCGCATAACATAATTAAAATGTAATAAAAATACATTATGTATAAATGATTTAAAAAGAGTTACTATCGAGTTTCTTGCCGGTTCCTCTCGGTAGAGACTACATTCCGAACCGGTGGTAGCTTTATTAAAAATCTAAAATTAAAATATGACATATAACTTGACGATTCGAAAGTGCTTTAAAAGCCCATTTCAATAAAGCATATTTTATTTATTTGCGGCACACTACAAAAGGCGAGAATTAAATTTCTAGGTTTTGCTCACAATCTTTCGTAAAAAATTACAAATATTGGCTACCATTGCTTTTACAACTGAAGTTATTTACTAACTATCCGAATGTTATATAGTTGTTTTCCATTAGTTACGAGAGTGAAATTTATATATGTAATTCTTGTTTGAAAGTACGGCGTTGAATCGAGCTATCAGCACTCCTGGTGTATACTGGATCATATTTTCAAGCATACCGTCTATGTACTGTTAATATTTGGACGCTGATAAGCAATAATGTGTCAACCCACAAAAAGCCAAATTAAGAGATATTGATGAATTTTGATACTCTGTCATCTATTTAACATTATTAAAAAAAATTAAAGTCATCTAAACTAAATAAGTGCGGAAAAAGCTTACTTACTTAATTTTATGGTTCGAATCTCAAGTGCGTTCTATATTTCACAATTTATACAATCTTCAATACAATCTTCTCAGTTACTTGAAAAACTTATTACTAGATAACACATTGAATATATTAATCTGTTCTTAATTTATTATACCTTTTATCAAAACAGAAAGCTAAATATATACGTCTACAAAGAAATTTATTTAAAATAGGTTTGCCGTCTTTAGACGCCATTTTCTCAAAATGAAGTCCGTGTGGCTTGACACAGTATTGCTAATCAGCGTCAATTTATGCTAATATTACTACTAAAATTACCCAATGAAATATCTTCAAAATGACGTAAATACAAAGATGGCGCCGTTGAACAGTCCCTGTTTTCAGTACTCACATCTGTTGAAACGGCTGAAACACAGAAAATTTATGAAAAAATAGATTTATGGTAAAACAAAGAAAATTTTATTAGTTTCATTTTTACCAGCGCTCTTGGATATTTTGGGTTGTTTGTACATAACTGAAGCGGTTTGGATGTGAACGGATGAGACAGACGTAATTTTTGTACCTGAAAATTAGAATTTTAGATAAGATCGAGAATTCGTAACAGTTTGTAAGACGATAGATACATTTATAAAGTTATTTTTTATTGGAGAAATGTTATATAGTAGCTGCCCCTTCGCTGTTTTACTCGCATTTATGGTTACTTCTTTGCTCCTATACGTTGTAGCGTGATGTTATATAGCCTATAACCCGCCTTTATAAATATCCTAGGCAAAAAGAATGTAACCAGATCAGTAGTTTCAGAGATTATCCCTTACGTACAAACTTATAAATGTTATCTCTTTATAATGTTAGTATATATATTATAATAGTTTGGCGGGTAACTTCAATTATATGCAGCGAGCCTAAACAAGTTAAATTTTGATTTCCAAATTAAAGATAAGAACTTGAATGTATAAAAATTATTTAAGCTAATCACGTGACGTTAAACGTTTAGTTATTTTTCATACACTTTGACACTTAAACATTGTTATGTTGTACCTGTACACGACAATATCGTTCCTTTAGGAGTCATCATTGTATTGTTCAATCTTCTATAAGGTACACTTGTATCTAAAATAAAAGACTATTATAAATTAACGAAAATTTATGACGAAAGATCGATTCGATTGAGAAATATATATTGGTAATTACTATAGAATTTATATATTTTAAACTTTCGCGATTTATACTATTCATATTTAATATAACGGGTCTTATCGCGATAACTGATGGTAGTGATACCTTTTTAATGCCAGACGTTTCGACGAAGTTGCATTCGTCGTGGTCACGAGCTGACTAATATACAAACAAAATAATACATAAATATATATAAAAAAACTAATTATCTCTTGCGGTTTTACTCGCGTTTATGTTTACTGCTTCACTCCTCGTCGTAGCGTGACGTAATATAGCCTATAACCTTCCTCAATAAATAAACGATCTAACACGAAAATATTTTTTTCGTTCGAACCAGCAGTTCCTGAGATTAGCGCGTTCAAAAAAACGAACAAATTCTTCAACTTTATATTATTAGTATAGATTTTACCAGTTACAACACTCGACTTGGCATCCTGTAGTAGACGGTCTTGGACCACGATACCCGTGGAAACCTTTCTGATAGACGAGACAGGGGATGCTTGTGTCTCTGTAAAATAGTACTCATGTACCAACTGCCCTCCCCGACTTCTCTCGGGTCTACTGATTAAATCACCTTCTTCAACCGACTTCAAAAAAGGCGTAGGTTTTCAATTCGTAGTGATTTTTTGTTATATAAATGTTTGTTACCTTAGAACTCAATCATATCTTAAGTGATTTTGATTTTTTTTTGTTTGAAAAGGTATGCTGTTAGATTGTTACTATTCAAAAATTCGCTAATTATTTTTTATTTATTAATATATTTGATATACGAGAATAGTGTAAGAATTGAGAATGATACGGAATTCTTATTGCGTTCTGGTTCGTAATTGCCTGTTTTTTTTCTATTTTGCTAATGACATATCCGTGGAACAAATCGTAGAGTTTACATAAAATCTTCTAGTTTTAGAAGCGACTTATATAAATAATTATATAAGTTTTATTTCATTCATATCGTCCTTTTAAGAAATAATTTCAAAGCCCGTATTAGAAAACAATAATTTAAATGGATATTGAAATCGATGATTAATTTTAGATAATTTTGGAACTGAGTGAAGATGATTAAAATGGGTAGTCTTTGCCTTTTACCTTTACTAAAGAATTCTTGCAGATTTTCTTTAGAAGTCATTATCTTGATTGATCGTTGTGATTTATTAGATGTTAATGCTTGCGTTCCTGTTGGTAAATTACATCTTACTTTTCTGTACAATAAATTAAATATCTCAAACGTTTATAAGATCGTTTTAATACATTTTTAACCGGCTTTAAAATGATGAAGGTTAAGTTCGTCGGGGATCTTCTTTTATGTAACTTCGAAGATCACTCGAAATCGGCGTGACCGAATTGGTTATTTATTTTTTCTAAGGCTCTTTATATTCTCTCATTAGTCCCATACAATTTCTATCAAAATCGGTTCAATAGTTTAGTTTTGAACTAGACTAAACTAAAAAAAATACTTAATGTTATCGAAGTAAACGAAATTACGTACTTATGACTTTGAAGTTGGTTTCTTTTCTTTTAAGTCTTTAGGGGTGAAATAAAATGAAAGATCTTACAATGACAGATTTGACGGATATAATAAATATTAGATATTTTTGATAATTAATTATTATATTTGTATTAAATAGATTTAAGATCCAACGGAAAGCCATTATAGTTCGAAAACGGAATACCTTAACGAAAGAAAGAAAAACATTGCGAATAAAAAAAATATGTTTAAAACAGAAACTGAAACTGCACACATGAAATTCATATCGCTTGCATTATGCATTATACATGCATGCAACTTTTACCATTTGGTTATCATTACCTTCGTCGACACCCTGAAAACATACGAAATTGTCACTCGTCTGAACTTTCATGAAATCTGTATCAATCTCCGGAGTAAATTTGATGTTTGTTTCTGAAACAACGCATTGGTTAAACATATAACTGCAAGTAATAAAGTTATGTACATTTGATATTTCTAATTAATGAAATTGATATATAAAACGATAATTTATTCAAATATAAACGTACTCCCGGCTTTGTTCACGTTAATGCATATAGACTATGACCATCTATAAAAATGTACCTTTCAAATGGTACCATATTCAGAAAAAAAAACTCAGCGGTTTCGGAGTTTACTTTGCACATACAAAATTCAATCTCTCTTTGTATTAGTATAGATTAACAAAAAAAAGACAATTTAAAGAAGTTCTCATACAAAAAAAAAATTATAATACATTGTCAAGCTATTATTATTATAAATTAAAAAAAAAATCATAAAATTAAGAGCAGTTAAATATTTGTGATATCGAATATCATGTCTAAAGTGCATGTCTAATTAAGTTCATATGACTAACACAACGAAGCTAACTTAAGTGTAGTAGAGGCTCGTATTGAATTTCAAGTAAACTTAGCACTATCCATCTCTACGAAAACTCCTAACTATTTATACTGTGCTATCTCTCCATGACTCCTTCTGCGTAGAAGTTTTCGTATATTTCTCACTATTTAAGTTTTATTTTCGCGATCCAAAACAGCTTATGTTGCCCAAGATATAATAGGATGCTGATAAGCAATAATGCGTCAACCCACAAAAAGTCAAATTCGGAGATATTCGTATATTTTGATACTGTATTACCTATTCAATATTATTAAAAAAATTCAAGTCATATAAACTAAATAAGTACTGAAAAAAGTGAATTAATTGTTTCGAATTTCAAGTGCGTTCCATATTTTGCAATTTATTCAATAATCTGAAATATTTGAAAAACTTTTTATTAGATAATATATTGAATATATCAATCTACTTTTAATTATTCCTTTTATCAAAAAAGAAAAAAAAAGATGGATGTATACTTCTTCAAACAAATTTATTGAAAATAGGTTTGACATTTTTAGTCGCCTTTTTCTCAAAATGAAATCCGTGTGGCTTGAGACAGTATTGCTTATCAGCGTCCAATTTATATACCGAAATCCATCAAGCAAGTAAAATTTTTACTTGTTTACCTGCGTTGTTACAGCTGATCATCATCTGTGTAAATGCATCTTGTAAAACAGTGTCGTCTAACTTCATAGAGCTCACGTGAAACATCGCACTTGTCACCTTATTTTCGACAGAGGTCATGTTATCTGTAAAATTTAAAAAAAATCATAAAATAAATTAAGGTACTACAACATTTATAATCATTTTTCTATTAAAAATTGCCATATTTTAAGCTTTTTCAAGTCATGCATTTGTAAATAATAATTAAGTCTCTGAGAAAAGAAATATAATCAAAAAAGGTAAATATATAACATTTAAAAAATAAACACAGATATACACTTAATCATGTTGTTTTAGAAAATTAATATAATTTATTAACAAATACATTTCTGATACTCATAGGCAAATTAACTCCTTCCTATGTGGAGCATAATTATTTTATTTAATTATTAACGTGCGTACTTAATTTCTATGAAACAATTTTACAAAAATATTAGGTAATACGTATCAAACTCGGAGACAAGGGCGGGAAGAAAGGACACAAATACTTAATCTACATCGAGCCAAATGATTTTAAGAAATTCTAAAGTCAATGTTGAACACTTAATTTTATTATATTTAATTAATATAAATAACTATAAAAATAATCTTTCATAACTTAACCTCATGTATCTTTATGTATACATTTACACTTATATAACAGAAACAAATAACAATTTTCGTATATAATATAACCTTCAATGCAGTCTGTTATTTTTCTGTCTGCCATTTCACGGGGAGAGAAAATGGACTCTTTCGCGTTCGCGTCAATAGAATTGCATTGACAGTGCAAGGACTTATATGATGTCATCTTGGATCGGTTTGGAGATTTTCCAATAAGCATCGCTGTGGAGAATCGCTTCTTTAAAAACAATGTTAAATGAAACGTGATATGTTTTCGCATCTATGTGAGGTAGGTTTAGATTTTTTTTATTTACGTAATACGTTTAATTTTTTTTCGAATCAAAGTGTTTTGGTTTAATTCTTTAAAATATTAAGGTATAAATACTAGTTTTGATTTTGAGTTTAGTTATGTTTATGAAAATCTGATACTGATTTTGCAACTAAATTTTAACGACGTTTACACTTACACGAGTTTGTGTGAAATCTGAACATGGAAGGACCGACATTAGCGTGCCTCATGTGGAAAATGTTGTTCTTTTCTGACATTATAGATGAATCTATAGAGAAAACAGCGCAATAATAAAATAATTATAATCATTATGTATCAAATTCTTAAAAGTTAAACAATACGACACAAGGAGGTTATAATAGCTAAAATCGGTCTATCAGTATATTCTAGGAAATCTGTTGACGAAAGATTATTGAGGAAGACAAATAAACATAATTTCTGATTAAAAAAAACTATTGTTCTATACAATATTCATTAAATTTTTTAAAGTTTTTATTTATTTATTTAATAATAAAAAATAAAAATTCTTATTCAAAAGAATAGTTTACTGATTTAAAATAAAAAAAAGCTACATTTAATTTTTCATTACGAACCGGCAATTGGAAAGCCGGAGAAATGAAATAAGTACAAATATAAATTTGTTTAGTGTTTCTGCGGTCGGTGTTAAAGTAACTGAAAATATATCAGCGGGGTTTAAGTTTAAGATTTAATTAAATTTCAGCCCTTTAATGTTCATCAACGTGAAATAATTTCATTTTCTATTTAATATCTCGATCAAGAATCTTAAGCTTGAAACAACAAAATTATTATTCATATTCCAAAATGAATGTTGGAATTTATAATATAAATTATTTCTTAAGCTCCACGTGTTTCTAATTACGCGCATTCTTTAAATATATTGTATAGTAAAGGTACATATAATTTGCAGATTTACCAATGAAATGTGTATTTAGTATTTGCCTTCAAAAATTGAAAATATTTATTATTTTTCTATTCTTGTTTTAGGACATACTAAAGGATAGCTTTTTTCGGAAATAATTTTCGAAAATTATATTTATTAACTAAGAAAAACTTCTGGAAAAACCACACTGAAAAAGAATTAAATAGGTACCCATAAAAACTTGATTCCAAAGGAAATTAAAAATATGTAATAGAACTAATATAATTTAACACATCCAAATAATATACATATGTTTGTTATATTGAAAGTCTAATAAAATATATAAAAAAAAATCAGCAAGGCGTAACAAGTTTTTATGTAATTTTAAAGGGTTCGATTCTATTAGGACGCGTGTATCGCTTATAAATTAGATTCATCTCCGAGCGAGTGCCAGACGTGAAATAAGTAACGTAAAACAAAGATAACTAGATAAACAGTTAATTTTGTTACATACCTATTTCATGATACACATAAAAGATAAGGGATTAACTCAAAAATATATTTTTAAGTTTTGTTAGAAGTCATAATAAAACAAAACAATATTACTTACTCTTTAAACTTTATATTTCCAACACGCGTCAATAATGTTACACGTTCTTGTATATCTTTCAATTATTTAGTACTTTTTTATAAATAGACAACTAGTCATGGATCACTTTATCTATTTTTCTGTATCTTTTATTACTGTGTTTTTAATATTTTTCTTCCCGCCTTTTTCTCAGATCCATGACTTGGAGTCGATGTTTTTTTATTTTTTTTATTGAGGCAAAGGACTATGTCTAAACTGACAAATAATAATTTAAATAAAGAGTACATATTAATAGTACAAAATAATATGTTGATGACAATCGGCGTTGTCTCAGCTTTGAAGGATAATAATTACTGTTTTTTTATTTCAATAAAACAAATTTTATTAACGAAACCTTACGAAAGCTGCCAGTGTCAAAAAAAGCACTAAAAGTAAGAGCACTCACCGTTATTTTTTTTTGCGTTTTTCTTCTCTTTTGTCGGATATAACACAAAAGTTTGAAGATACAGTTTAGTGAAATGATAATATAATATGTAAAGCATAAAATTAGATTTAAACATGAACAAAGAAACAAGATCGTGGATTTTGACACTTAGAATACCGACCACTTTGGACAACGTTGCCCAGCAACTAGTTAGCAACTCAATATGACAGGTGAGGGTATCTTTGTCAACATGACTATTGACGAGTTTGTCAAAGTTGGAAATGAGTATAGATTTTTAACATCAAATAGTATGAACATGATATATCTATAGTCATGAAATATAGAAATTAAATTACCAATCTTAGATTGTGACAGTGCGTTCTTAAGGGCGTCGCTAATAACGGCCGATTTTCGCTCTCTCGCCGCAGCATCCGTCCCTAAAGAGTAAAAGCATGTCAGCCATTGAAGAGGAAATAGCTTGAACGATTTATGCGAAAATGTACTTTTATTTAACGTTTTCAGACGGTTGAATCGATTGTTACGCGATCCCTGATTAGTTATATTGATACCTAGTAATGTTCCCTTTGATATAAATCTATGTATTTCATTTATTTAGTGATAGAATTAAAATTTTATAATAGATCTCATAGTATATTTATATTAGATTTTATTTTACAATTTTAATAAAACTTAAAAAGTAAAAGAAAAAAAAAAACAAATCGCAAAAGTAAATAAATATAAGATTATATTTGTATGTGTGTATGTTATATATATTTATAGTCAAATTGTGTTCTATTCTCAAAATATTACCATTATATTTTATATAAAGCATAGTTTCTTTACTTCATTAGTTAGTTACTAGCGAAAAACGCTGAGACGAAATTTGTTTCTCAGAGAAAATTCTTAAGTATACATATTAAATCTGCTTCGTTAATAGAATTCCGACTTAATTAAGCGTTATGTTATGAATATTTATTCATATCGTCTTCCAGGATTAAACTATCGATACATATATGTATATTATACTAGCTGGTGCTCGCAACTTCGTCTGCGATGTCTGTGATGCCTACATCATATTAGTTTTATGCGTGCAAAGTCTGAGCCCGATCGGTTTAAAATTGACAAAGTTTCATACAAACTTTCATCCCCAATTTTATCCACTTAGGGGTAGAATTAATCAAAATACAAATCTTAGCGGATGCCTACGTCATAACATCTACCCGTATGCCAAATTTTAGCCCGATCCGTCTAGTGGTTTGGGCTGTGCGTTGATAGATCACTATGTCTGTCAGTCAGTCAGTCAGTCAGTCCCCCCAACGCAAAAAGAAGGATGTTAAAAGTCTGACCGCTACGTGTGTCTGTCTGTGGTATCGTAGCTCCTAAACGGGAGGATTGATTTGGATGCGGTTTTTTTATTTGAAAGATGGTTTTCTAGCGATGGCTTTTAGGTGGGTTCTATCAAAATCGGTTCAGCCATTTTAAGATCATAAGCTCTTTTCTTCTTTAATGCCGTAGGAATCTTAGATGCACAATAAGTAAATTTTAAACACCTATGCATGTAATATAACTATGCAAAATTATGGAATTCTTCGTTTGATGCACAACTCCTCACCAATTTACAGCAGAGGTATCGTGTTGGTGCTTGTTGAAATGGTCTCAATGAATAAATCATGGGTGTTTTATTAACTTTTTCAGTTTTAGTCAATCTTTAAATGATAAGATAATAAAACCAGCAATAACCTCACAATTTTACATATAACGTAACGCGGATAGAACCCGTAGAAACATATAGCATCTATGTAATTAAAATGAATAAATTTTATTTATATTACCTGTTTCATTGTAAGCGTTTACTGTAGTTTGTGCATCGGCATCGTCCCATTTATTAGGTTTTTTTAGATTAATCATTCCAACTGAAAAAAAAAACATGTATTAAATAAAGATTGCATTTAATATTACATAAATATTCCGATTTATTTGTATTCTTTCATTATCATTTTAAATAAAATTATAAAATTTAGGAAAGTCGTATTTTTGGTAAAAAATAAAGCCGAAGTATTAAAGTAAAACACTATTATTTAAAATTTTGATTCTTTATAATATTGCGTTTATTATAAGCTTTATCTCTCGGCTTCGCTCCCCTTAATGTGAAAGTCATCGGTACTTCAACACTCGCCAACTACCTATTGTAATTTAACTTTACTATGCCAATAACCTCCACGTAAATACAAACAGTAAGTAGTCGATAAAGTTTTGTCGCAATCGGATTAACGGTATAGGAGTGCATAAAATAGGAATAAACAAATATTTGAACGCTGTTAAGCTATACTCTGTCAAGCTACACGGACTTATTTTGAGAAAATGGCGTTGAAATATGTCAAACCTATTCTTAATAAATTTGTTGGAAGAGGAGGATCATTTATTTTAAATTTTGATAAAAAGAATATGAATTAAATCAGATTGGTATAATTAAGGGTTTTTTCAAATAATAAGTTTTTCAAATTAATCATTGAGATTATTTTATATTGGAAAATATTCAACACACTTCACTATTTGAAACATTAAATTAAGAAACTTTTTTTCCGTAATTATTTAATTTAAATGACTTGAAAAAGTTTTGAGTAATGTTAAATCTGTAACAAATTATCCGAATACATCAATATCTCCGAATTTGACTTTTTGTGGGTTGTAATATGATTGCTTATTAGCACCCAAATATAGGTACAGTGATTGTATACAGTAAGGTTCTTAGCAAGTGCAGAATTCATAACTCTAGCTAATATTTTACAAAATTAATATGGTTTTATTCTTCTGTTTTTTTTTTTTTTTTTTTTTATGAATTACATACAAAAAGATTTTTTTCCAATAAGGTCATTGTACCAAATGAATTTTAGTTGATTTTTCGCCCTCCAGACGTAAATGAGATCACCATTCGACGATTCTATTGAAAGGAAAATTTTATTTTGCTTTTAAGAATCGAGTTTTTGTACAAGACATCTTATATCGGAGGTGATTTTATATCAAAGGTTCTTTTTATCACATTTTATTACAAATTATGAAAAAAGGTAAAAAAATGTTTATTTGTTTTCTGGGAAATATGCGAAAAGGATCAAACCTAAAACTTCTATATTAATACATTTTTAACCGTTTTTATAAAAAAGAGGAGATAGTCACTTCAGCTATAAGTTTTTTTTTTATTATTTTACGGGCTATCTCTACTTATTAATCGGTTTTGCTCAATATCAGAAAATTAACCAAACCCAAAAACTTTATCTCCTAATCTGTTAAATAGCTTGAAACAGCGCAATCGATACTACTACTTCTACTACTAATTATAACAAAAAAAAAATGTAACAATTATTTTTGAAATTTTAAAGAAGAACGTTTAAAGAACCTTACATTTTCTAAACTTGTATGGTGATTTGGACCAGTTAGTCCATCTTTCAGCGGTTTTCTTCCAAACGCAATTCCATCTACGTCTACAGACACGGCCGATGGACATGCGCCTTTTCAGATTTTTCAATGACCGCGGCACTGAAGACATCGTAAAACTCCTTAGAATTATAAGTCGGACGTTATTTTCGGCTACTGTAAAATTTATATTGTTTATAAGAACATACATACTATTATAATAGACGCGAAAGAAGGTCTTTTTTCTATTTGTTTGTTATTTTTGCAGGGCGAAAACGTTATTTTGACGAATTTTGGTGCATAGATTGAACCTACTTTTGATTGCAAAAGAAAATTAACAAATTTTGCAAACATATGTAGATTGGCAGTGCTTCTAGCGAAGATCTCGCTAGTTAAGCAACTTGTCGATGTATAGAAGAATAGTGGTCGAAAATTAGGTTATTTATTTATTTATTTATTTATTTATTTATTTATTGATACACCACAGTGATTTGAATTATCACATTTAAATTAAGAGATAAATTATCAAAGACTTACACAATTTCAAACACTTAATAGGTTTATACACATTATTAATTTTGATTAGCCTCCAGTAACAATAAAAAAAAATTACTAATTAACTAATTAATGCTAATATAACAATGGAATACTTGGTACAATAAATTAAAAATGATCGTTAATAATAAATAAAGGTTATCGAAAACTATCAAAATTTGTACTAGAGAACTGACAGCGTAGCGAAGATTCCGTTATACTTATATCTACTTAACGCTGGCTGGCTTAGGCCAGTATATTCGCCAAGTAAAGTAACAGCCTGTACATATCGCACTGCTGGGCAAAAAAATCCTCTCTTATTAAGGAGAAAGTTTAGAGCTTAATCCAAATTCTTAATCCAATATTCGCCAAAATAAGTCACATTCCACAATAAATAACACTTTTTATAAAAAAAATAACCTACATCAAAAGCGAAATACATAATTTTGTTTACGCGGATGACACACTTATATCAGTTATTTTGATTTTCAAACCAAACTCTACAATCTATTTTAATAAAAATTATATGGGACAAATCTAAAAGTATACAAATTCGAGTAAATGAAAAAAAAATTAAATTCGATTAAGAAATGAAGAAGTTCTCAGGCTACAATCATAAAAAACACATACACTACGGATGAACCTTGTCTCTCTTTTTGAAGTTAGTTGAAAATTTGAATAGAAATTTATTACAATTTAAAATAAACAGTGATATTAAGTATAGAGAGACGGACGACCAATCGGACAAAGAACGACTTAGTAAGGGGTACCCGTCGGTATCTTCAAGCCACGGAACCATCATTTACCTCTTTTAGGGTCATGATTAATCGTTTCAAGAAATTTACATGAAATAAAACTGCAAGTTTCTTACGTTTCTTCCGATAAGGAGAACACCTACGTTTCTGACACTTCCTACATCTTCCTTTACAATCCCATAGTTCTTGTACAGCTTTGTTCTTCTTAGCTACTTCTTTTCTCCAGCAGTAATGGTAATAATAGTCATGACAACTGTTCTTATCTGAAAATAATTTGACTATTATATATATAAAAAACTCTAGTTATTTATTATATTCTAGTTAGTTATCTATTATATATTGGATTTAATTATTTATAAAATAAAAAGAGTCCCTTGGTAATAATACAAACATTTAAAACTCACCTTAAAAATTAATGTTATGTACCTATTTAATCTACGCTGATTTCTTGTTATATATCAAGGAATAATGTTAAAACTAAATATATTTAGGATTAAAAAATTAATATCCTTCTTATTACAAGACAAAACATTGCATCGTCAGTGCCCTTCGATGTTCATGATAATAAGTCATATCGTTTCACGATTTGACCTTAAAGAAATTTTCAAGCTGTAAGCAATATAAACAGACTCTATTATTAATCTTATTCATACCCGGATTTTTGAAGGAACTTGACTCATTTTTATCATAACAAAAACTCAATCGCCACGATTCATCCGTAAGATTCGATGTTTTAGAAGATTTTCCAGCCGTAGAATTGTCTCGTGAGCTTTGCAGTCTTGACCAGTCGGTATCACTCTTAGCAGGTATACCATATTCATTTTCATGTTCTAGTGTGTGTTGACTCGATATATCGTCTTGTATTTCTGAATTTGCTCCTATAACAGTACTTTGAATCTCATAATCTATCGTAAAATAATTAAAGTATTATTTTTATTATTAAGGTTTTGGTTTTTTAGACGCAGTAAGTGCTATTAGCTCATTTTTTATTAGACTTTTACTTTAAGAAATATTCATCCAAATTAATAACATCGAGACGATAAAAACATATAAAATGATGTATTTATTTTACTACATTTAGTAACATCGTTATTATCTTGTATGCAACTAAAATATACATTTTGAGTCATACCGTTTGCATCAAAATTAGTAGTTTTTTGAAGAATCTCTGAGGGATATTCTACATAAGAGTTGATAGGATGATTTTCATTATTTTCAAATTTTTTTATAGGATTCGGAGCTGAAGGAAATTTTGTAGGTCTCGGAGTATCTAAAAATAATTAAGAGTCAATTCAAAAATGTTTTTGCTATATATATATAAATAATATTATAAGTATATTATTAAATATTAATTGGAAGTACCTGTGCGTTTTTTAACTAGTTTTATATCTGTATTCAATTTTGGGATGGCCGAATAAATATTGTTCATTTTTAATGATTTCTTATTTGTATTATTCATAACAACTGTTCGTTGTTCGACAAGGTTTTCGCCTAAAACATATATGGTAATGAACGTGATTGACACATTATATGTATAGCGTAAACAAGTATCATGTTTAATATTTTCAGGTCCCTCCAAAAGTGCCCCGCCCTATTAATGTTGATTGTCTATTAGTGTTTGTGTTAAATCCACTGTGTTTTATGTAAATATATTAAATGTGATTGTCCCATTAAAATAATTCGTATTTTTATACTATTATGTACATATATTATTTGTATTTATTTTTGTGTTGTGTTGTGTTGTGTCCGAAAATAATACATGTAACTTGACCATTCGAAAGTGCTTTAAAAGCCCATTTGAATTAAGTATATTTTGAGTTTGAGTTTGTTGTTTTAGGTTTAGGACTAACGATGAAATTCACACTATTTAAGGGTGTTTTCAAAATTTAGTTAAGGTCGGATTCTCAACCCCACTGACCAATCTGCATCGTGTTTTCTCCATTCCGCGTGACATTTACGAAATAACATGTGTCTAATTAGCACAACTAAAAGCTATTAACCAAAGCATTGAATTGGATTGAAAGATAAGCTGTAATTTTGAAATTCAATGTAGAGGGTGATGATATGTGCTTGTATCATGTCAATCCAGGTATCATCCCTTTTCTTCATGCGTAATCTCCTTTATGCATTATTTCTTTATAAGTCGGCAAAGCATTTGTGGCTAATATAGTGCTGCAAATGTGAAAGGGCGGTGATCACTTGAAAATAAGTGGCTCAGCTGCTGGTTTGCATGTTATGATTTAAAAAAAAACATCTTAAACCTAAAAGAATAACCTGAATTACTATGTTCATAAACAGTCTTCTGCATGGTAGAATCTAATAAAGTATTTTGAAATACGTAAAATTTTTCTTCGCCGAATCTTTTTGATGTACACGAGTTTTTAGATTTCAAAGAAAATGGTCTGCTTATAGACTGATATCCTGAAAAGTAAAATAATTAATATAAATGAATTAATAAACTGTATTCACAAATTAAAATAAAAAAATACCAGATTCATTATCTTTTGTGGGATAATCTAATTTTGAAGATAACCAATTCTGTACATTTTCATTCGTACTTTTGAAAGTTATCACCGTGGGGCTGTTATTCATTATTTCAGATAAATTTAACGATTTCAGTTCTGAAAATAAAAAAACAATATGTATGTATAAGTTACTTTTTTCGGTCTTACTTTTTATATATTTGTAGAGAATAACTACTAATAATACCATCATTTTTTTCAGCAATTTTTACAGTATTGCTTGAATTTGCTTCAACGTTTCTTGTTTCAACGTTTGTTGTATTAGAATGAATAAAGTCTTCTGGAACATCTTGATATTCACTTACAGATTCCAAGAACCAATCTGCAAGAGAAATCTTAATATATTGTGCAATACTAAATACCTTTAGTTTTACATATCGTTATCTTACCAGTAAATGTTTCATTGCTGAGATCTTCTCGATAGATATGTTGTAAGGTCGGTATTGGTCTTGCTATTGCAACTGATTTTGGTGGCGACGGAACTCCGGAAAAAATGTCTATTTTATAAGAAAGTAATTTTTTTATTACTGTGCAAATTCTAATAATTCAAAAGATAATTTTTATAATTCAAGTACTAAATATTTTCTTACCTGTATCAATATTTAAATGTTGAACTCTTTGAATATTTTTTCGTTCAATATATGGTGAATTTGAATGTTTTTTTGTATAACTATTAACTGTTCCTGTTAAGACTTTTTGCGTATTAGATTTACGTGTGGGTATGAGACTTGGTCTTAATTTACGAGTGCCTTCATTTTCTTTTACATCCTTTATTTTACTTGCTTCACCTTTATAAAGAAATCGAGTTTTATATAAAAATATTTTGCATAATTATCATTACCATCATTGTTCAAGTTATTTGTTACCTGATAAATTCGTTTGCCCACCCTTTGTTTTTTTGATTATCTTTGAAGATAAATTAGTGTGCATGTTTCTAGGTAGTTTGCATACAAATTTCTCCGACTCATTAGTTTTTTGTTTATTATTATCTAAATAATACACAAATTACATTTTTACAAGACGATAAAATGGTACAAACCTTGATGTTTTTAAAAATCAATAAACTCTTACCCTAGGGTTTTTTTCGATGAGTTGTAATAATAAAAACGATTGATATCTCGTTTTTATCTCGGTTGTAATAATTAACGAACTTTCCTTATCATCTAATTTAATAATAATTTAGAAGATTTTTTGCTACTTAAGTTGAAGTTGCTATTTTTTTAGTAAGTTTTTTTTTTTTCGTTAACAAACAAACAAAATAATATATTTTTTTATTTTATTTAGTTATGGAATACAAAAATTTAGAAAAATATAAACAATTTGTATTTAATTGTCAAGAGTGATAGTTTGTCAAGTTTTGTTCTTCTCTTATTCTTATTGTCATGTTTTGTCTATATTTATTCTATTTTGATGTAGAACCTCTTTGCTCAGCTTGAATTTCCTCCAACTTTTTTAGTAAGTCTTCTTGAACGCTATCGACTATTTCTTTTAAATTTTTAGCTAAAACAAAAAAATAATAACGTTGTTGGCAAATTTTTATGGTAATTAAATTTAACTGTATCCATTTCACATCGAAATACATTTTATTAAAACTATTCGTTTATTTGATAGTAGTATTTTTAATTTACCGGTTTTTTGGTTAAACTTTTCTGCTATGAGTGAAATTTTTCTCAGAGTTCCAACATGTTTTGCTATCTCACTTGCGACATCGTGATCACCGCCTGTATTCACTGCTGCATCTTCTGTTACTATATTACATTTTTTATCACCAGCAAGTTTAAACACATCACTACTGACCAGTGGCATTTTTGGAATCTTGAAACCAGGTCGATGATTGGCTGTATCTTCGGTCAACACTGGTATATTTGAAGTGCTTATAGCAATGTGAGGAACTTCTATAGTATCGTTCGGTAAAAGTTCAGGGGCGTATGTTTGCAATGTTTCGATTCTCATAGGTGATTCTTTTTTTGATGGTGGTCTTTTGGAAAATTTGACTGGCAAGGCATTTGTGAGGCTCTCGATAATCGTTTCTTTAAAGAAATATGCTATTTTTAAAATATTTGTTAAGCTACTAATATATATTTCTGAAAGTTAGTACTTACGGACGATATTTTTGGGACATTCTTCTTCTTGTTTCTTTTTATGTGCAAGCTTTCTTGTAAGTTCAGCTAAGAACATAGAACATGTAGGTCCTGTAAAAATATTTTATTGCAACTTCTGAGACGAAATATCTACATATATATTTTATAGATTTGTCAAATTAGATAATATTTATAGTATCGTAAGATTTTAAATTACTTGTTCCCAGCCTTTTATAAGTAAGTTTTATGTGATAACATTATCAGTTCACTAACCATCGCTTTTCCTTTTCTTAGAAGATTTGGCTTTTACTGTAGACTTTTTGTTTTTAGATTTGTAGTTAGCAGATTTTTCCATCACTACTACTAAAAACATCGAATTTACTTAAAATATACACAGTAAAACATTCGTAACAGTACAAAGCGATTATTAATTTCCTTGAAGGCAGTATAAACAAAAACTGCTAAGCTATATTCAATGATATAATAAAAAACTTCGAACAATTTATGTCGCTAAAACTAATTTAGAAAGTATTCAGAAAGAAGGTCTATACTCGAAAGTAGTTTAAACTGTAATTAGTTTCAAGGAAGACTATTTCGAACTTTGCGAATTAGGAAAAGACAGGGTAAAAATTGCCGGATTAACATATAAATTTGTTTTTATTAGTTCCAAATGTTCTATTCTAAATTATTACAGTACAATACGAAATAGAAAATGTTAGAATTATCTTATTATAAGTCATAATTTTGCATACCTTGACTTTAATTTTATAGGAAGTCCCGCCTAAACGGGACTTCCATAAATACTTTTCAAATTAATAATGTTTTTCGTTACTGAAATCATAACAACAAATTTAATAAGTCGTCATGACGTTGTCACTATAAGATGTCTATGATGGTAGTATTTATTTTTTAAATCATATAACAGTATTTGTACTGTAGTACATGCTATATAAAAAGGTTTCACAATCAGCAGCTTCAGTTTACAAACCCTAAGGAATATTTAAACAAACTCAGTTCACGGCAAAAACTTTTGTCTCGAAAATATTCAAAAAGGTTATCTTGTTAAAGAAATATATTTTAACGAACGCTGTAATGTCCTGTTGTTTATAAAAATAAAAAAATATATTTTTATTTTATTTATATTTTATAATTACGAATAGATATATTTGATGTTTAAAATCGGTATCCATTTCCAACTTTGACAAGCGCATCTATTGCTTGTTGGCCTAAAGATACTCGCACCTGCCATATTCAGTCGTTAGCTGGTTGCTAGGCAATATAGTCCAGAGTATTCGGCATTTTCATTTTGCCAATATGTATGACTTTATAACTTATCCATAGTACAGTTATCCATTAGTTGGATGCTAATAAGCAATAATGTGTCAATCCACAAAGTGTATTCGGAGATGAGGATGTATTTTAGTAATCATCATCTATAAGACATTATTCAAAAAAAAATCAAGTCATCTAAACTAAATAAGTACGAAAAAAAAAATTATTAATTTAATGTTTTGAATTTCAAGCGTGTTCCATATTTTGCAATTTATACAGTAATCTCATATATTTAAAAAACTTATTATTTGATACAATTTTAAATTATACCAATCTGTTTTTATTTCACGTAACCTTTTATCAAAAAAGTAAAGAAACGATGGATATATACTCTTTCAAACAATTATATTACGAATAGGTTTGACGTCTTCAGACGCCATTATTTCAAAATGAAGTCCGTATGACTTGAAATAGTATTGCTTATCAGCGTCCTGTTATATACCTAATAATATCAGTGCGCACAGGTCGTAAGGTGTATAATTACTGTTAAACCAGTGCGGAAGAAATATAAATATAACTAAATCCTTAAGCCTACTTTTATCTCGTAGGTAAGACCGCGGGGTGAAGTTGTCGTTAAATAAATAAATGATTGCGACGATGCGTAAAACAAAACAATGTGAAACTAGTTCGACGACATATTGAATAGTGCTTGAACTTTTCTAGGATCCCTCGAGAATGTTTGCTTTTCATTTTCTGATTTCTCACAGATAAAAAAAGAAAATTGACAATTACCAATTTATTCATACGAGTATGAATATTTTTAAAAATATTTTAAATTTAATAATTTTAACCGACATTCAAATAGCTATTTAGCAAATTAGCTTACGCAAAAGTATTGATAAATTGCATTAAACAGCTTGTTTTATTATGATAAGTAGCTAATAATTTGTAAGTAGCTAATATAATCGGAAGTGCTTGTGAGTCTTTTTTTATGCTGGGAAATGCATTTATGCATCCCGCCCGAGAAATCCAGGTGTGTGGGACTCCTGACACTAATACTTTCGTTTCGTTTTTCGGCTTACGGCCCTGTATTATTATGCCCATTTACATTGCGCTACCTATCATAAATAATTATAGTCTAGGAGATAGCATTGTATTTTATTAAAATCAAAGCGAATAATTTTCATTTCAATAGAAATATTCATATATAAGATATATATGATTTCCACCTATAAAAATAGATTTTTTATAAATACTTTATTTTTAAAATTGTTTTAATATCACTAATCAAAATATGACGCCACCTCTTAGATTATAATCGTATTTAAATAATTGTCAAAACTTTTATGTTTCTAATCTAATCTATTTCTAGAAACTATTCGGAAGCTCATATGACTGAAGTATAATGCACAAGAAAAAAAAGGGTATGCTATTAATATTTTTATTAATTTACAGTATATTGATCTGTGGTCATCTAGAAAAAAAGTTAATAATACTCTTCTATATAGAGCCTATTTTTCATGGTGGTACAGCAGGTTTCTGAAAATTGAAAGAAAAATTGTTTCCTGAAAAAATTCAAATAAATAAAAGATTTTAACATATGATGCATAATATTTATAAAATCTTGATCATAAAATATCATCAGATCTATTTAATTATTTCCTTTACCATCACTTACCCTATTCTTTATCAAAAAGGATGCAACGAGAAATTTTTAGAAAAAATTATCTGATTTATAAAAAAATAATATTTGTTTGTTCGTATTTTACGCACAACCACATTTCATCTGATTGCATCAAACACTTTATCAAAGTTCCGGGGAAAAGCTTATATAACTATTATAATTTTTTTACTGTAATTGTATTCGATGGTTCTCGAGGTGTGGCTGAAGTGCGCTGTGATTGAGTTTGCTCTGAAACTATTTTTTGTTCTTGGCCTTGTTCACTGTGCGCTTGAGCGTGTGTTACGGCGGCTATAGTATTTGCAGTGTTGGCATCTGAAAAAACCTGATAGTCAAATACTTCTTTTTGTTTTAATTTTTTTTATTTTCTTCATAAAAATGTTTTCTTTTTATTTTAAAATATTTATTTTACTGATACTAAACAAAATATACATGAGTCTTAAATTACTTTATAATTTATCTATGTCTTTTAATGTTAAGATGATTGCTTTACAAATAACAAAATGTTTACATTACTTACTTACTATAAAATATACTTTACTATAAAACATATAATTTTATTTTATTTCTTTATATAATAATTCAAAATATAAATAAACCTCTCAATTCGTGATAACTTTCGTCAGCATCATAGAACTCATCTCTTTCAACTGTATCAGTTAATCTGGGTATTGATTCAGAAAGACCGCTGGATGAAGATGAGCCACTTCTTGTCTCATTTTCTGGCTGGTTTCGCTTCTTTTTCTTCTTCTTGATTTTTCCAACTGATGTAACTCTTTCAGTTCCTGGTTCATCTTTTACAATATCATGTAATTCTAGTACAAATGGCTGATTGACTTCAAAGATCTCGGGGTTTGAAGATGACGATGAATCTGTGTCTGTTAGGTTGAGGAGATCGTCTATGTCTTTATCTAAAAAATTGGGAAAATGCTTGTGTTATATTAGAAGAAGTACGTCAACACCGGGGAATAAATAAATAATCAAAGGCTTTCCGTATATTTTCCATGAACTTCTTTTACATTGATTATCTCCGTTACTTTTGCAATTTTTCCTTTACTAACACCTTAATTATCATATTTTTCTGAGCCGTCCTTTTTTTATTCTATCTGACATGTCTATACGAATTCCTCTTTTTTAAAAAACCCTATCGAGTTGAAAATTAAAGTGCCAGTATTGTTTTTACAAATCTATTTATAAAAATAATTAAAATAATTTTAGAATAGTGGTTAGTATAGAATAGTATTCTAATATTACATCTTCCTTTACTAAATATTTACGTAACCTTACATGTATGATTGAGTTCGAATTCATATTCGGATTAAGTAATAAAAGAAAAAAAATATTAAAAATTATTATAAAAGAAAAAAAAATATTAAAAATATATTAAAAATTTTTTGCAGAAACGACAAATTTTATGTTTTGTCGATGTCTTTATAATAAGAATAGGAATTTTTATGACAAAAAATATGAAAACATTATGACTATTGATATTTTTTAAGTAAATTGTTTTAGAATTTTTTAAAGCAACATTCTTACCGAAGTTATCCATCGTTATTTCTTTATTAGACACTTTCTTTTATCAAATACTTGACGTTGATTGATGCTCCCTTTTAATGAAGGTATCCATATTTATGAATTTTTTTATTAATTTTTATGAAAAGACCATTTTTAATTGATTTTGAAAAATGTATGTTTAATGTTTCTCGCCTGACAGGATTTCTCAATTTTAGAATACTACAGAAAAAATAATTGAATTTTAATAAAAAGGTTATGTTAAGGAAATGATAAATCTCCTTGGTAATTCAATTTTGGATGGAATAATCCCATGAATATCTAATCGTAATTACTCTGAAAGTTAACCTTAAAGAATCGTAAATAAAATTGCATAGAAATAATAATTTCATATTCTTTAAGCTTAGGCTTCTTTAATTGACATAAGAAACTAAAAATAATCAAAATAATAAACGCAAAACATTAAGAATAGTAACCGTGGAGTATTGAAATTTTATATTTAGACCTGTGTGGCAAATCGATCGAATAAACTGATTTTGTTTTGGCTTTTTGGCAAGCGGGTCGCTATTAATAATTTGTCTTATTTAGGGCCGATTTTTCAATCCTCAGTTAGTAGGTACAATAACTATCTAAAGAATAAAATTATTTGGGTGTTTATCAGATGAATAAATGCTCACCGGTTTTTCGACTGTTATTTATTCCATTGATAACTACCTGACATAATAATTCAACTCTGGCAACTCCAACTTCAAAGAAGCGAGACAAATATATTGCTTAGACAAGCATTAGAGCAAGACAGATGTTTTTCACAATTTCTGTCAATAACGTCACTGTCATGTCACACGCCGTGTCTGTTATTGTTAGTTTTGTCGTTTGGTTGGATGTGGTTTTTAATTGAAATTAATTTTTTTGGAATAGGTATAATTGGTGTAGATTCTTCTAATGCATCAATGCTATCGAAAATATCCATTTTTAATTATTGCATTTGTAACTTTTTTCTAAAATATGAAAATCTAACGACAAACTTTCAACAATTAAAAATCAACGTCTTTTTCCACGTTTTTCTCTGGAATAGCGGTTATCGGGCCGTTAAAGGGTCAGATAGATTTATTCCTTCGATAATGGAATTACTCGTCGAATAAAGTCTATCTGACGATTGAACAACTGGTTTTTTGGGTATCGGTCGAATAAACACTATCTGTCTGTTTATCTTAGGATTGGAAAATCGGCCCTTAGTAGACAAATATGACATGCTGCATATAAGAGTTAGATAAGAAATTATCGATTAAATGAATGAACTGAATAATTTTGTATAATGCAAGATTATAACGAAAATAATTGTTCGAATATTCGTGATTTTCGTTTGGAGTAATGTTACCAAATGAAGACAAGTAAAATAACTGGTCAAGTGCGAGTAGGACTCGCGCACCGAGGGTTCCGTACAAACTTATAGAAATCTATATAAGACTAACCCATCTACGCCATTTGTGGTCTTCATCATCAGTTCCAACATAAGTTACTATCAAAAATACCTAAATCGGTATACGCTTGCCTATAATATTTGAGGAGTTCCCTCAATTTCTCCAGGATCCCATCATCTGATCCTGACCTGAAGACAATGGGACCACCTTGGAAGTATACCTTTTCAAACAAAAAAAAAAATTGAAAATCGGTACCCAAATGGCGGCGTAATCGGCGAACAAACATAAAAAAGAATTAAATACAAGGTCGAATCGAAAACACTCCTTTTTAGAAGTCGCTTAAATATAATCAAATATTATGTAAATATGGATCACGTCCCAAAAACTACTTTGAAACTACTTAGGAGCACTTTAATTTAAAACACGATCATGGATGCAATCCATGGAAACACAAAATTTTATTTTAAGTACTAATACACCTTATACTTTCAAAAAAAAAAAGTTATAGCGCGATTCAGGCTATACCTAGTGCCATCTCTTGACAATTTCAATGAACTAACTTGTTGACTTTGACATTAACAACATAATTATATTGTATTTTATTCTCGTTTTATTTTTATTTATATTCTACTACACTCCACTACCCCTGCACTACGTTCGTAAAATATTTAGATTTACATTATCAATCAAAATATAGAAATATATATTAGTGTTGCCAAGACGAAAATAATTAGTCCTTAATTCGAACAAAACTAATTGTAAATTTATAAATAACTAATTATATTACTAATAACCAGAAGACTTATATGTGTAGATAAATAAGTAAATTAAATAACTCGATCTGTTTGAATTTAATTTTAAAATTTTCGTACTAAGTCAATACGAGTACTTAAATCAAATCGCGTGAAGCTCTTATATTGAATGTTAATTGAATGTTAATTACGTAATGACGTTATAAATCGACGATAAAACTTTTAAATGAAAAGTTTATTTTATAATTTTTAGCGCGTTTAAATAATAATTAAAATAAAAATTTTTATTAATCGAGCAGAATTATATCACAGTTAATGTCATAATGTTGTAATAGATGGCATTCGCTGTACGCTGCATCGCGCTATCATTTTGTTAGCTGCGATATATAGATTGCATTGCGTTGCTTATAAAGGTTTGCTGCTTTTTAATGTTTAGGTATTGATACAAATTTCTTCTCAGTCTTTGTAAAATGGTTTTTTTGACCATGGTCAACTTCTATGTTAATTTGTTCCAAGTACATATAATTTTAATTCTAAGACTAATATATTTTCCGCTTGATCAATTTACAACTTGATACATTTACGCGTTCCTGAGAAAAAGGTTGAAAGACAGACGTACAGACTGACAGACACACGAACAGAAATTTACAGTTTTCGGATTTTTTCCTTTATGTATACTAAAGGATCTTGCTCCTGGCCAAATTTCATAATGCTTGGTCAACGGGAAGTACCCTATAGGTTTTGATTCCCTTGCGAAAACGTTAAAAACGCTATCATACTTAAAATATGTGATATAAATGACCGTATCTTTTGATTGCGTTAACTTAGAAGTTTGATTTTTTCACAGCTCTTAGTAATTACAACTCTGAGTACTTGACGTTGATAAAAATTTGTTACCTTCACGCGTTTCTGAGAAAAAGCTTGAAAGACAAACTGACAAATAGACAAACATACATACAAAAATTTACAGTTTTCAGATTTTTTCCTTTATTCGTACCATAAGATCTTACTTCTTGCCAAATTTCATCGTGCTAGGTCAATGGGAAGTACCCTGTAGGTTTTGATTCCCTTGCGAAAACGCTAAAATGGTCAAAATATACGACATATTTTCCATTATCTTTTGATTGCGTTGACTTAGAACTTTAATATTTTCACGGCCGCATGTCATCGTAGACTTGAGTATATGATATTAATTTCAACATGATACGTCTATGCATTTCTGAGAAAAAAGGGTTGACATCCCGACAGACAGACAGACAGACAGACAGACAGACAGACAGACAGACAGACAGACAGACAGACAGACAGACAGACAGACAGACAGACAGACAGACAGACGGACAACAAAGTGATCCTATAAGGGTTCCGTTTTTCCTTTTAAGGTACGGAACCCTAAAAATAGACTAATTTTTATGTTGATAAAAATACTTGAAACGTAAATAAATTTAGTGAAATTTAAAAACATCTAATTCAGCATATTCTAATTTGAATCGATAGAATTGTCACATAATTTTGAATATATAAGAAAGGAATCAATATTTAATACGAGAAATTGGCTCAATATGAAGAATTGTTGGAGGAAAAAGGGATAAAAACAGCGAAAAGGATTCTCACACTTTCTATATAATATTTTACGTCGTTTCGTTTTACGATGTGAACGACAATGACCTTCCAGCCCTTAGGGATGTGTCCCTTGACCTTTTGTTTTGTACGTTGATTATGTATACATAGAAAATGTTGATTTTTTAAATGCAAAAGTGTTGAAATAATATGTATTTTACGTATTTCATAATCTATTTAAGGAAAGTCACAGTAATATATTCTGCAATCAAAAACTAGGTTCTATTGTTTTAATCGTTTATAGTTCACAAGTAATTGAACTCAATTTTAAAATGAATTAAAAATGCGTATTTACAATAAAAGCACCGTTTAAATCATTATGGTGATTGTTGGGACAGGTTGACAATTTGATGACAAAAATTATTCCGAACGCTAAATAATAACAAAAACTTGTAATTTACTGGAAGTCTAACAGCTCGTTATATAAATATATGATAGTGTACTTTATCCTTACCCATATATTCGCCACATTGAGTCAGACTTTGTTATATAAGTACATACAGAAAATAAATGATTCAATAACCGCGACGACAAACGAGCGAGTGTGGTTGAAAGAGCCGAAAAAGATAGTTTGCAAGAAAATTGTCATGCTCTTTGATACATTCACGGTTTTTACCCGGAATTTACATAGATTTATGAATGACGCTTAGTGGGGTGGTCATTTGGACGATTTTCATAAGATCGCAGATAACACACACTGTGTATTGCTTATATAAGAAATATTAATCATTAAAATATATTTTATTATAATAAAAAAAGCTTGCTTTAGTGTAGTGATAGTAATGTACTTGAAACCCTGATGGTTGCGTGTTCGATCCACGCTCGGGGCAGAAATTTGTATCAGTAGAAATTATACTTGATTTTAGGTCTGAGTGTTTGTCCTTGTATATCTTAGCGTACATCTACGAATACGGAAAGCTATCGATGTCGGCCCCGGTAGTCACTATCACATGATAATGATCGTTAATATTATTAGAGATTATTCTAGACAAAATGGTTACAGACTTGGATTGTGTAAATATCAGTAACTTTTCAATATTTGTACTAGTATAATAAGAAAACTAGGTTATAACCGGGAAAAATGTTAGGTGAAACTCGATGAATTGAATCTTGATTTTCTATTGATTTGATCATGTTTTAATGGGAAGGATTGTTATAATTATTATCTTCCTAAAGGGTTTAACCGACTTTGGCCATTTATTTTGTATTTTTGCGGTCACTGGTGTGGTTCTTAGACATAGTGGATGTTAGAACTGTTCTAGAAACCCAGGTTTCCCTATATAAATAGGGTTAAACCCCTTGAGATAGCTTGTATTAATATCAAATTATAGTTCATTATTAGAATACTGTAAACAAATTTTGTAACTATCTGAAATGTCTTTACGGATTTAGCACGTGGATCTTATGATTGCTATTTAAAATTCAACAAACTCTACGGAGTTGCGAAGTTTGTATTTTCTAGTGCACGGCGATGAAGAAAGACATTTCCAGGAAACCCACACGTGTCTCGAGAAATTCTGAAGAATGAATATATTTTTATTTCTATAGACCAATCTTCGTATATCCTTATAAGTGAAAAAAAAGAAATTATTATGCCTATTAGTGAGGCATTAACGAACTGTAACAAAAATGTATTTCCTGCTTTTGTAATTAGTTTAATATATAGTAATATTAAATGGTAGTAAAATTTGTTTGTAAGTTTGTATGTAAGGGGTAATCTCTGAAACTACTGATCCGATTTTTGAAAATTCTGTTTGTGTTGGATAGCTTTTTTACTGAACAAGGTTATAGACTATATTGTATCATGTTACGACGCACGTAAACGTGAGTAACCACGAGGGGAAGCTAGTTAATTTATATACGTATTTTATATACTACATTACCAACAACTTGACAATTTGGCCAAGTCATACAATATCTTAATCAAATGTCACTTATATGGACGCTGATAAGCAATACTGTGTCAAGCCACACGGACTTCGTTTTTAGAAAATGGCGTCTAAAGATGTCACACCTATTCTTAATAAATTTGTTTCAAGACGTATATATTCATCTTTTCTTTTCTATTTTGATAAAATGTATAATGAATCAAAAGCAGATAGATTTATTTAATAAGTTTTCTAATAATAGGTTTTTAAATATTTCAGATTATTTTATTAATTGCAAAATATGGAATGCACCTGAAATTTGAAACATAGAGTTAAGAAACTTTTTTCCATACTTATTTGGTGTAGATGACTTGAAATTAGAATGCATAATGTTAAATAGGTGACGTAGTATCAAAATACATCAATATCTTCAAATTTGACTTTTTGTGGGTTGACACGTTATTGCTTATCAGCATCCATATGTTTTTAGATGTAAAATAAATTATTGAAAAGTAACATCGAATTCCTTCTTTATTTTTTTGTTTTAAAAATGCAGCAAACATCAATTCATCCGGCGTCACAAAATTTATAATAGTATAAAAATTGGTATCCCACACAACTTCGAGCCAATATTTGGAGTCGTTAAATCCAACGGCTTAAATGTGTCAGTTCCGGAAAAACAGTATTGTTGTCCATAACAGGACACAGGCTCGATTTTGAATAAAAATTGTACGCAATAGAAGGTTGTTCTCGGTCGTTATTCGGTCCGTTGACAGTGGAATAGTCCGTGAAACGTGATGCGATGTATTGTAGACGGTTAAATGGTCGAATTTTAGACTCAGTTTTGTTTAATTTTTTTATTCTATGGTAAAATTTTTCTGCTGCTGTGTTCTGGTTTATAGTGTGGTTAAAACATGTTATACGCATAAGAGTTTTAACAACATATACTTAAATAAATAAACGCCTCACACTCAATAATACCCTGACTAAGTCTAGAATTTTATTTATAAGTTTTGCTCTCAAGCGAGAATTACATTATTACAATTATTTTTTTACAAATGTAATTCGCATATCACTTACGTTTTACTCGCGCGAATATCTATATGTATACGAGTGTATATATATATATATATATATATATATATATATATATATATATATATATTACTATTATATTATTGTAAGTGTGCATTAAAAATATTTTTTTTAATCCATTCTGTTAGCTGTTAAAAAGAGGGTTGAAAGTTTGTTAGGTATTAAATACCTAAGTATACGCGAACTGCTACTTTTTCATAAGCGTGAACCGAGCTGTAATCGTTAGAGTTGTTGGCAATAGTCGCTGCTCTAACCAGTTGATATAAATAACATATTATGTTCCAAATATGTCAGAACATTAAAGAGCTAATATATTAACTAGTCATATATTGATATATTGTGGCTATTGTCTCCTAGAATGGCATTGTTGGCGAACTAATGTGCCTACTTGCCATCTAGGTCGTCCATGTGCTTGTCTGCTGCCTGTTCTCAACGAAAATATTGGCTCTATTTTCATAAATAATTAAATATTGTGAATGCATGAGGGTACATAATTATATCTAGGTACAGGGTGAGTTTTGTAACTAGGCGTGGTAGGCCTAATCCGAAACTATAAGGAATAGCGAAAAATACTTAAAAGACTCTGGGAGCCGATTTTGGTAAAAACTAAAACTGCATCAATAGTTTTTTGAAAAAATTATTTTCCTAACCAGAAATCTAACCCACTGATTTTGTAATACAAAACACATCCTTTATTGGAAGGATTTGGTCTATCACGGTCTGTTAAAAAAATCATTTTGTATAATTATAACAGTTATTTTTGTTTTTTACAGTCAATAATAGTAATTGTTTTCATAGAAAAATATAATCGACTTCAAGCAGAACTGTTGTTGTATACATTGAAATAAGAAACATCATTGACGAGTTTCTTTGTTTATATTAGATCTTCATCAATGTTCAGGGGCGTATCCTATAGATACGGATATGGTAGGGCTGGCAAAAAGTCACGGGCCCCGAACCCGAGAGAGCCCTGGCCTAAAAAAAATTAATTCATATTAATCTAATAATTAAAAGTAAATTGTTATTTCATTATAAATTTGTATAAATCTGTGCTCTTGAAAATAAAACTTATCAGATATTTAACTTAAATACACAAAATATTATAAATAGTTTTGGGTAACTTTTAAGTGGTTCATTAAAATTAAGTTATAACGTGATTTTTACTTGGATGCCCCATCAAAAGAATTTGCCACGGCCCTTAGATAGTATGGTTACGCCTCTATCAATGTTATACACTAAAATCTAAAAAAAATATTCATTTAAATATGGAAAACATAAAAATTAGGTCCGTAGTTTTTAAAACACTAACAAACTTATAGTATACATACGGTTCGATTACTCGCCGTCATTGTTTGAAGTTAAAATCTGTAATAATGTTATAACAAAACTAAAAAATGCATATAACTTTTGACATAAAAAATAATGTTGCAAATCGATCTCCATATGACGAAGTTGTGCCAGAGCACACACAAAAAAGAAATAAAACATGCGAATTTATAACCTTCCCGTTGTCGAAATCAGTTAAAACACTATATTTAAAAAAAAATTAAGACATGTGTATAAAAGCAATAAAGCATTAAAATAAACAGTGTACAAGCAATTATTTTAATCAGAATTCCATTCACGGAATCATACCAAAGCCAATTTAACGCTTGCAAAGATTCTATATAACTATCTCGTATATAATTTTCGCAAAAGTAAAAGAAACAACAACATCTTTGAACTTGATTGCCTCCTATTAAGCGGATATATAGATCCTATTCAGACGATAATTTGAAGTATAACAGTTCAGTAAGGAAGAAAGCAATTTGGCGGTGTCAATAGCCGTCGAGGCCAAAATGATTTATTGAGCCCCCAAAGCCTTGAACTTGTTGATTATAGATATTCCGAATAATATTATATTTTATAGGTTATGTTGTGATTATGAAATATAAAAATAGATACTATATGTTAAAAGATCATACGTTTCTATGTATACATTCTAGTAGTTCCTTGCATATGCATGCGAAGTCTCAGTCCGATCGGTATAAAATTGACTAAGTTTCATACAAACTTTCATCCTCTATTTTATCCCCTTGAAGGAAGAATTAACCAAAATCCTTTCTTAGCAGATGCCTACGTCATAACATCTACCTGTATGCTAAATTTAAGCCCGATCCGTTCAGTAGTTTTGGCTGTGCGTTGATACATCACTATGTCAGTCAGTCACTTTTGAGTTATATACATTTAGTTTATTAGCATTAAGAAGTTTGTATATTAGGTTTTAAGTAAATACGACTATAGAATAAGAATTTTATCTCTTTCACCCTTTTAGGGGTGAATTATCGAAAAGCTCTTTCTTAGTCGATGCTTATGTCCAAAAGGCACCTACTGCCATTCTTATCTAATCTAATTTGTTTTTTTAAATATAAGGAAATGTTATCTGTATCATTTAAAATTTAGTGAACATATTATAAAATATCTAGAAAGGTTAAATTTGTGTTAGTGTTTATATTACAAGTGGGCACAGTCTTTTACACCATCATGTTTTTTTCTTCATCTATGTTCTTTAGTTATGAATACTGATTGCACCATCGACGCTAACCCGTGAACTTTTAAATTTTAATGTATAAAACATTTTAAAAATATTATAAAAAGAAAAAAAAAAGATATACAAGTCTTTAAATTAATAAGTAACATTCTGTAAAGGTTGCACTGCTGGGCAAAGGCTTTTCACCTTTTTAGAAGAAGGTTTAGAGCTTAATTCACCACGCTGCGCCTCTGCTGGTAGGTCGATCGCCATGTGTTAGAATTTCGTCAGGCACGTGTAGGTTTCTTCGCGATGTTTTTCTGCACTATCGAGCACGAGATGAATTTAAACAGAAATTAAAATGTATATTTTTATGCAAACTGAATTTAACTATATTTGTAAAATAAAAGTTAATTTTCAATAAGACAGAACAGAGTCTATCTACTTGGTATATCCCGATACTGAATAATTCAACGTATAAGCACCATCTTTATTCATACAGGCTACCTGCCTACTAAGGATTTGCATTTTATTAGCATATTGTCAGATAAAAAATATTTGCGAATAAACCATCAAACGTTTATTGTATTGTAAGTTATTGTTGTGTATAAAAATTAAATTTGTTGAAAATTTTCTAGGATAAATTTTCAAAAAACTGTTATATATGTTATAAAACTGTTTTATTTTATATATCGAATAGGGTTCATTAAACAATAGGCCTTATCAAATATGATTCATTTATAAGTTAATTTACTAACATTCTCCCGTGTAAATTTGAGGAAAAATTATATTTATATAATAATATTGTGTTAATAATGTTTAATATTTTATTAATTTCAATTTTGTTATCGCATATTTTTTTATTTAATAATTAAAACAAAAAAATAAATAAATAAAATAAAAGTAGCCTAAGTTATTTCTTATAACATTAGGTATCTGTGAGTGAAAATGCCGTTAAAATCAGTCTAGCCATATTTTTAGCCGGAACAGACAGACAGACCGACATACAGACAAACAGAGAAAAAATTAAAAAAAAATGTGCATTTAGTTGAAAGCTGTTAATTTGATACTATAAACAGACACTTCAATTTTATTTATTTGTATAGATATATGTTTATTATATTAAAAAATGAAAAAAGATGCAACATTAATGTTTGAGATATACGGCCAAATTATCTTCTAGTTAGCTCATACATTATACATACAGACTGACTTCATAAACAATTATGTTTCGAATAATTTGCATAACTACTGAATTGTGCCATCTGTTTGGCTTCGCAAAGTCCGAATAATTTTGTAAGGTCCATAGTGAACTTAAAATTGCGAATGTGATTATGTTTTATTAAGTTTTCAATAATACGACTTTTTATTTTATTTGGATGAATTGTATAAGAACAAATAAATAATTAGAAAATAGTTACATTAATAACAAAATTAAGTCAACAAAGATTTCAGTGATCCTAAATCTTAAAACCTAATAATACTTACACATAACTTTTAAAGTATTTTTAAATTTTGACTTACTGTATACAGGCTGAATTTTTAAAGTGAGCGCGGTACACCAAATCCTTTACTAATATATAAGGAATAGCAAAAAAAAAATACTAAAAGGATCCTCGGATTTTGATAAAAACTAAAACTACTTCAATTTTTGTAAAAATTAATCTTCCTAGCCAATATAACAATATTATTGAACTGAATAATAATATTCTCTGAAGTATTATTTTACGGCAAACTAAAAAAAGGCTTATTTTTTACAAAATGCTATTAAATTCATACATTAATTAAAAAGTAAAAAATATAATCTTGGATATATTTTTTCGCTATATTTAATGTGTAACCTATAGATCAATTTTAAGTATATTAAGTAAAGTGTTTTCAAAACATTGGAGTTAAAAGATATAGCCCAGATAAGACGATTTATGATATCAAAAGAATCGAACGAGCGAACCTCATTTGCGGTGGAATCACGATAGCTTGAATAATTCATTTCGTTGTAAACAATAAACATCCCTAATAAAAATATCAGATTTTTTTTCTTACAATAAAAGTATCTGGCTTTTGAATGAACGCGATATTTTATTTGTCTCCAAAGTTTCCTAATGTTTTTACCAATCAATCTCTTCCGAGCAATAAACGTCAGTTGCAAAAAGAGATTCTCGATTCGTGCTTCACCGTGGATAAACAAATGTATCAATATTTAACGCAAATACGAACAGCGATTTTATATCAAAGCAAACAAAAAATATGAATCTTAAATTTTGCTGGATCACTTCGATGCGTGTCTATAGAAGATAGGATTTTTAACTTATTTAGTTATTATGGTCTTTTAAGCTTGTTTTTGTATGTCCAATCTTTAGCCAAGTGGTAGCGAAGTCTTGTACGTGCGTGATGAATATAAGCATTATCGTGCATTTGTTTATATAATTTCGTTCCTTTTATGTTTGTATAGCGACAAGTGATGTCAAATGATAGAAATTAGACGCTCGTACTAAGTGTATTGAACACGAGATTATCCGTGCCAAAAATATACAGGGTTTAAATAAATTTTTACTTGACATCACAGCGACGGCTCTGGTGTAGTGGTACTGAACGTATCTCTAACGCCACCCAAACTTAGGAATAGATATTTAAATCGGTATAAATATTTGTTACTAGGTCTGGTCGTTTTTCCTTGTAGGTCTCTCTTGAAGTGCCTCGGAGAGTACGCAAAGCTGTCGGTCCCATATTCACCAGATAATAATCGTTACACTTAGAATGGAAGATTATTCTTGTCTAAATGGTTACTCGATTGTCCACTGGTTGCGAGGTCAGATGGCAGTCGCTCTCTGTGTAAAAATTAGTAACTTATCTCTGGACTAGAATAAGCAAACCTTTGTATAGCTGAAAATTATAGGTAGATGATAAGAATAACCAATAAATATAAAAATCATCTAAGCTGAACTATTCTGTCTTTCTACTGCATGCGTAATTACTTTTAAAACATTGATCTTACAAGACGTACTCGGATAATTTGACCTCACCACAAATCACCCAGTTCCAATCTGAAACCCAATCCGACCACAGTCGTCACATCAAGGGTAACTGTTCTGGGCGGGCTTTCAATCGCGTTCCCGTTAAATGATCCGATACATTGGTCACTTCTTCACGAAAAGGGAACGATAAGGTATTGAAGGAATGTTATTTCTCTTGTTTCATTCGATTAGGTTTTCTCCTTTCGTTGTATCGGTAGACTTTGAGAAATATTGTATGTTATAGTTTTCTTTTCAAGCTAGATTAATCTGGAAGTGTTTTAATTTGTCTTCCGGAAAAAATTGGTGTCGTAAATTATATTTTCGATCGGTCAGAAAAGACAAATAAGATTCAGTTGAATGTTTGTTCTGTTTACTTTTGCTGTATCTTCAGCGAACTGAATGATAACGATATTTTTCCGTTAAGGATGGTCCTATTAAAAATGAAGAGAAACAAGTTGAACTAAAAACGCATTGAGAGCTTATAACAAATCGTTTGTGATGAAATCATTTTTTTTTATATATCAGTGTGGATGGTCAAGTCTGAAACTATAGGGATAATAATAGCGTAAAATACTTAAAGCAGCCAGTGCTGATTTTGATGAAAACTATAACTGCATTTTTTTCTTACCCGTTATTTAAAAAAACACAAAATTTGTACGCGTATCCATTTACTGATAATAATCAATTAACATTTTTATATTTTGATCATTGTTAGTTAAACTATCAAATGATACAGGGTGTGTTTTTAGCTGTATAAAAACTCATCGCTTTAAATATAATTTTCTATATCTAAGGTCCGACGCGACACAACGATCAATCGGTTCGAATTGAAATTAGCGACACTTTTATACGAAAAATTTTATATTATTTCATTGCTATAATATGGTAATTATTCAAAAGCATGTCATGAGATTGTAGAGTGTGTTATCAGTGTTAATTTCTTAGCTATTATATACGAGTACTAGCATTCGAATAATCGTGCTTAGCTATTATCTGTAAGTATTGACCTAGTAGTTCATGAAATTGAATTTAGCTCCTAATAATAATTCAATAACGTGAGATAATAATAGGATTAGAACCTAATGGACTTTGGGATATGCACTTGATTATTATAATTATTTACATATATGCAGATATACTAATAGTAATAAGATAATTATTGAAATAGATAATTAGATTCGATTTCGAATAAAGATTTGAGCAAATTGTTTTTGAAATGCGTTGCAAGATAATTAGATTCGAATTTAATAAATGAAGATGTAAGTAAATCTTTTTTTATATATTTTTCATAATAAAACAACAATAATATTTAAATGTATACATTTATTTACTTACGCTGTAATAGTATAAAACAAAGTTGCTACATACGAAGGTACTTAATAAATTCAACATTTACGACATAATATTTTTTTACGGATAACAAGACAGATGACGAGATAGGCCAATAGATGGTATGTGGTTATTGACTTGCCAAATTTATTTTATGGTTGGCATTGATTGACCTTAAGTTACCACCTTCATGAGCGACTGCATCTCAAGGAATCTGCTCTAATTTAATCGAATAATCTCCACGAAGCTACGATCATTGCCTTGCGCTGACGGCACGACAAAGTATTTTTTCTTTATCAAACATAAATTCATACGTATCTAGTGGTAACAATGTGGATATTCCAATGTTTAGAGGACGAAAGGTTGGTGACGTTGGGTGCCGTGAATTCGTTAACTGAACATTGAATTTTGTCCCTTGTAATAAGTTACGTATTAAATTACGTTGGTTGTAGAAATAATACTTTGCCGTGCCATCCTCAGTCAGAGCGAGACATATATCGCCATCTTATCGCTGTGATCCTTTGCAGTGTGCCTAGTGCGAGTTTTGCGTTAAATACTTGAATAAGTTATCAAAATAGTCACTCGCACTCCCTTAATATAAAAATCCACATAAGCTTTTGTTTAATTCACCAATTACTGTCACTCGCTATACTCACTAATTTTGTTTCTCTTTCGTAACGCGAGATGGCGCTGTTTTATTATCTGCGTTAACTGGATCACAATCGAATACTTAAAAAATTCGCACCAGGCACACAGATCGCGAAGTAGTCATTATGTACATATAAGTGCTTAAATGAATGTTTATTCCTTTGTGTATATGACGTGATTTCTCCGTTATTTATGAACAGATTTTAATGTTTTTTTACCATTCTACAGGTTACCTCATGGGTGGTCCCATATTTTGATCAACTTTTGTAGGAAACCAGTCTAGCCAGGTAACAGAGTTTTTGCATATATCGCTTTTGATTAATCCAATTGTTGAAGGAATATAGACTGACTGTTCGATGGAATTCGGTAATATTAACATGTAAAAAATATTTACAGTCAAACATTTTAAGCCCTATTATTTTAAAATTACTTTGGATTGACTAGAGTTTGACTCCAATTCAGTTTAATATTATTTTTATATTATAAATCTTTCGTTATTACTTATTCTAACAACGACGAATTACATTTATGAAAATAATTACATAAATTATAAGCGTAAAGATAATTAAAACCTATTAAAAGTGAAGAAAATTAAGTTACATTTAATTAAATGTTTCTTACGAATATTCTAAATCAGGTTACAAATTACATCGAAATATTAAAATTAATTTGGTACAAATTAATACATTTTAATAAAATTAAATTAATATATTTTTTAACCTTATTTTAATTACTCCCTGTATCTTTATTTATTACAATTAAATTCTTAATACAAATGTATGTTTATTATTTATTATGACACTGATTTGTTTTTATAAATTATAATATGTTTTGATAAATAAATCCAAAAGTTAGAAAATGTTTGAAAAGATAACATAGGAAATAAATATTCGAAATTCTTAATCTTAATAAAACGTTAAGGAAGAAAATTTATATCTTATTTTTAATGTTGTTTTTTATCGGTAAGAAATATCTCCCCACACTGCATCAAAAACGCGAATTTGAATGTCATTTTTACTAAATAACCAAAATTAAGTAAATATCTCAAACTTAATGTTTTCATTAAAAATTATAGTTTAAAAAGATTATTTGACTAATTACTAATAGTGGGAATAATTCGCGCGCGTCATATACTGTTAATTAAATATATAATAATTGTATAAATAATAATTTTCTCTTGAAACTATAAACCAATACAGATCAACATTAATTGTTGATGATAATATTTGGTAAAAATTCATATAAAGTATGTACGTTTCAAAAAGATTTTTCAAAATGTATTTTTAAATGTGATTTCAAAATCTTTACAATACTAATTTACATAAAATTATTAACAAGTATTAAAATATATATATACATATATATATAAATCACTGTACCAAGCATATCAAAAAAATATTTTGTACACATTTTAAATAAAATTATTTTTCAGAAAACTTTTTGTGCTTCAACGTTTATGATTAAATTTAAAAATGTATTTCTATCTCACTGAAATGAGACAGTGTAACAATAGAGAAGAAAAGGACTACAAACCATGTAAGTACAACCAAAGGTAGAAGCAGAAACAAATTAAAAAAAAATAAGAAAATTAATTTATAGCGAATAAACCTACTCAAGCAACACAACGATATACTTAACATTAATTTACACCATAGACATAAAAAAATGAACACTAAATTTGATAATAGCTTTTAATTCTATTACCTGTTTCAATATAAAAATTGTATACACAAATGTTTATATTGTACCAATCTGGAATTTTACAGCATACAAAAATCTTACATAATACAGATAAAATACAATTTAATTTACGGTTACAACATGATAGAAATGACAAAGGGTACGTTCCGATTCGCGCTATGACCATTGTTCAGAGCTCTCACTGGTGAAAAACTTGTTTCTTTATGGATTGCCAGTATATTGTCACATTACCCTAGGAAAACCAATATATGACGTCATAAATCGTCGCCATTTTCTTACTGTGAGCACTGGCACAAAACGAGGATGACAGTATATTGGACTGCGTTGCGTTTTAAACAGTAACTAGTATAACACACTTAAAAGAAACGGCTTGGTTGTATTACTACATCGACGTCACATCTTATAGCGAACATAGCGTATATGGGAACGTAACCTACTTAAAATGAATACTTGTGAAAATAATATTTGTCACTAATGTTATAAGTATATTGAGTTTTTTAAAACTTAGATGGTCTCAGAAATGTTTTAGAAATTAAATTATATCTATCACGAAAATCGAATTAGTAAATTTGAAAATGAATATGTGTTCTTAAATGTATTCTAACATACTGGCCAGTGCTAATGACGACGTCCACTGGTGACACAAATTTACGAAGATAAAGCCTAACCGTAGCCCAACTGAAGCTCGTATACGGGCTGGCTCGACCAGGGCAGTGCCTCACTCTCACAAAAGATCGTGAAGTAGCTAATACGAGCATAGCTGTGTTTAGTTCTATGAGTGAGAGAGTCGGTAACGTATCCTGCTTCCCCGTTTTTTATTACTACCTATTTCCTTTTATAGCTCATTCCTCTTTAAATTGGCAACTCATTTGTATCTCTTCTGGTACTGCAGATGGTGGTCGTGGTGGTGATCACCACCCATGGACACCAAAAACAAATACTGTACAATATGGCGTCGATTCAAAATTTCCTTTGCAATGACCAGTATGCTGGGTTTACATGAGTTTATTTCAGAACACCTATATTTAATATTTTCCCAGTCTTTTAAAACGAATAAAAACATTAAGATTTTCCAGAAGTATTTACATGTTACCAGAATTGTTCAACATTGTCTTTTGTCCTTTACCAACATATAAACTATTTTAATATAAAAGAGTGAGACAAGTGTATTGAAACTTTAACCCATCGATTAAACGTTTAAGATTTAAAATTTTTTGGCATCTTTACAAAAACGTGTCAGCTGGTCTCCTTGGCGCCTGAGCGTGACAATTATTGTTCATCTGAAGTTGTGTTTCGGGGAGATGGAGCCTCACTTTACGGGAATTACTGTTGCACTGGTGTAGACGCTGCTTTGGATTCTTGATACTGTCGTCCTTTATCTGTCGTACAGAAGAGTTCACTTTATGTTATGAAATCATAAAAATGTATTCAATCTATCGCTTGCACAATACATTTTTATTATGAGAGAGTGTTATAGAAATGTATTTATTCTATTAACATTATATTTAGGTATATTGTAACTATAGAAATGTTATGTTCATACTATTTGATGTTAAAAATCTGTATTCAGTTCTAATTTTAACAAGCTCGTCAAATGTTTGTTATCCCAAAGATACACTCGCCTGTCACATTCAGTCACTAGCTGGTTGCTAGGCGACGTCGTCCAGACTTGTCGACATATTGGGTACCAAAATCCATAGGCTTATAACCTATCTAGTGTAATATAATATCAACAATAAGTATATTTTTTTTCTATTACTACTATAATGTGATAATCACATTCTAGAGATGCCTTTTAATTTATAATTTCAAACGATCATAATATGCTTAAACTCATTATATAAATGGTCACTGCGTATTGTCACTCTTAACGGACATTAAAATTTAGGTTAACATTAAATATTTACTAAAATATTTACAACATTCATCTGTTAACCCAAATAGCCCGACAAACGTGTCCTATATTACTAGCCTTCCCGCTTTAACATGTCTGGTGTGACATTTAAGGCCTCTCGGTGACAAGAAGTACTCAGCTTTTTTGATAGAGAGGCCTGGAGAGGTCATAATGGAGCTTCAATTCGAATATTTGATTCGGAAAATGATTTAATCTATATAGATAATTTATTTTTATACTTATATAAATTATATTATTTAACGTATATATGTTTTATATATACAAAAATCGATGTATGCATCTTCCTTAGCTACTAAAAGGACTACAGCGACTTTGATGAAATTTTTAGTCTATCTTCAGATTATTCAACTTGAAGTTGTTTTTTGTGGCGATCTTTAGCGATCTTTTATTTCTGACTTTTTAGTAACATTCTCAAGACGTAAAATTTATTAGTAAGTTTGTATGTTTGTAACTTTGTATGTAGGGAGTAATGTTTGAGACTACTGATCTGATTTGAAAAATTATTTTTGTTTAGGATATTAATCCGTTTATTGTAGAAAGTTATAGGCCATATTACGTCACGCTATGACTCATAGGAGCGAAGCAGTAACCATAAATGCGACGACGTAGTTAATATTAATTTTCAAATTAGATGTTTACGATAGTAATTAAAACTATAATATGGGATATATAAAAATATTTCAATATTGTATATAAATATAGGGCAACGTAGCCCTCGTTACGCTATATATTATAGTCAAAATTTTGTAAAGTTTTAATACAAGATAGCTTAGTACATACATATTTGACAAAGAGTTTGATATAAAAAACTACATTTTCTATATTTCGATAGCAGCCGAGTTTAATATGCAATTATAGATTTGATAGTGAGGACATTCTAATTTTGTGATATATGTGTAACGTGTATATATAAGGGATAATTTTTGAGATTGTAGTTGTCTGTTGCCTACTGACTACAGCACGTTTGAGACCTTCGAACGGGAGAGTACCTTACTCGCACAGAAGATTGACGTGAAGTAGCTGATATGGCTTTCGTGCGGTGAGTGAGAGAGTCGGGAGTCTAACTCCGTCATTCCTTTCCTCCTTCTCCCTTCTATCTCTTATTACTTTTTATATTGGCATTGAGTTTGTGCTTCTTTAGTGTTTTAAATATCCATGAGCAGCGATGATCGCTTAACATCAGATTTTGCAAGAGAGAGAGTTTGTTCGTTTGACACCTATTTTTATATGAATGTACCAAAAAAAATTTTGATTGCCGCCCAAATTTAGCACCCTAGGTCAACCTAGGCGCTTCTTAACCTAAATCCGTTTATGTCTATAACTTCGACTAAGAAGCCCTCAATTCTATAACTAACAGGGTTCTAGCGTAAGACATTACGGTTCTTATAATAATAAAATTAATCAACATAATGATAAAACCATGGGTATATCAGGAGGTCTTTTGTAAATATTCATTAATGTTTGCAATTTCGTGTCTCATTCTGGCATTTTACCAAAGATATTACAATCGCCGGAGAAAAGAGTATTACGGGGAGGAAGCTAATTTTGAATAAGTAACGTACGTTTGGATCGTCCATAGCTTGTTGTTTAATCGTAAAAGATTATGCAAATTTATTCTTTTATTAAGACAAACATAACAGGGATCAATAAAAAATATAACGTTTTTAGGAGTCCAAATTTTGACATGGCTAATTAACAAAAAGATTTTAAAAGAGTAGACCTCAATCAGAAACGGTAGGCATTTTATGAAAGGTATTCAATGAAAATAAATATGTAACTGTTAAAATAAGACAAAAATACAAATAAAATTTAAGTATATTTCCCATGAATAGAAATAATATTACGAAAATAATTTGGTTATATAATGTTATTAATATAAGTTATTTGTTCGAAATGTTATGTGGTATGTTTTTTTGAATGTATGTACTATGAAATATTTTATGTATATCTCTAATTTTTTTCAAATGGGTATTGATTTAACAAATTTAAGTACTATTTTTTTTTTATTTTTCACAGCAAGTCAACTAACATACTACTGTTTATAAACTACTATTATATGGATGCTGATAAGCAATAATGTGTCAACCCACAAAAAGTCAAATTCGGAGATATAGATGTATTTTGATACTGAATCAACTATTCAACATTATTGAAAAAAATCAAGTAATATAAACTAAATAAGTACGGAAAAAAGTGTCTTAATAATTGTTTCGTATTTCAAGTTCGTTCCATATTTTGCAATTTATAGAATTATCTGAAATATTTGAAAAACTTTTTATTAGATGATATATTAAATATATCAATTACTTTTAATTCATTATACCCTTTAAATAAAATAATAGAAAAGATATAAACTTCTTTAAAAAAATTAAGTAAGAATAGGTTTGACATCTTTAGACGCCATTTTCTCAAAATGAAGTACGTGTGGGTTGACACATTATTGCTTATCAGCGTCCATATATGAAATGTAAGAAAATTGAATATTGGTATTCTATATATTATAATATTTTGTTAAATATCAAACAACCAGTAAGGAGGAATGGCTTCACTTCTAAGGCTTTGTTTGTTATGTAATTAAAAGTTTTTTAATAAAAACGTTGGAAATGTCAATTTAATTGTCCATTTGTATCACGTAGAACGCGACAGACTTGTGAAAATCTATTGGAGTAAAATATTTTTAATAGGCAACTTAACATAATATATTTTAATCGCCGAAGATTGTATTGTATCGTGTACATTTGTATTTGGAATCAAATAATGTCATAAATCAAATTATATCACTACAGACACAACTTAGAGCTCATGGTTTTAAAGAAACAAATATTATTATCTACAAAAAATAGCATTTGCTCTCTACTTTCCTACTATGAAGTGTATTTTTTTTTCTATGAAATTAGCAGGCGAAGGAAAGGTGATCACCGCCGTCTATGAATATTTGCAACACCAGAGTATTGATAATTCCCGGCTTTAAGATAAATGCCGGCGAAAGAGGAATAGGAAAAGAAAAACTTGGGTGTAAGACTTATAGTTTTCTCATTCACCGTAAAAATTTTAAAAGTTAATTCTTTATTAGAGTGTGTTACTAGCAATTAAGTAGTCAGTAGGCTACAGCTGGGTTCCACAGTAAAATTTATGTTTGATTGGTATATCTTACCCTAATAGTAAGTTCGTGTCTTGTTCGTCGGTGTGATGACGTCAAGAGTTCCGTGTGAGCTCTCGACTCGTTTGCCGCTGAGCTGTCTCCAGTTTTCATCCAGCACCATAGCCACTTGTATGGGGGAATGTTGCTGTATAAAATGATATCAGATGAGATTGATCGTTGAATTAATAGACTGGAGTTTTGCGAAGACAATTTTTAAATTTGGAGTTTTCAAGTAAAGAATGTAGTTGGTACGTTATTATGTGAACGAAATTCTTGGGCTTGAGTGAAAATTGATTTAATATTTTATATACCTAACTATCTATGTATATCTACAAATTCTAAGAAAGTAAATTTTATTAGCTTGTGTGGAATATTAAAGAAACTGGAAACACTAAAAGTAATGATTGGACTTTTGAAAATATTACATACACATTTACCAGATAATGCTTGACCTTCCGATTAAGATAAAAGAATTCTGTGTATGCCAATTTCATTGTCTATAAACGTTTATTGTTCAAAACTAGCTACTCAAGCTACATTCAAAAACATGAATGTGGAAGGTGTCCAAATATTAGCGTTTTAAATTTTAGCGGTGCCACATTTATACAAAAAATAGGCTTAAAATTGTTTTTGAAAAATTACAGCAACCGCCCATTTTATCCAAACTTGTCTGGCTCTCTACCAAGTTTAAAGTTACATTATATACTTTATTAATCTACCTATTCAAAGTCGTATTAATATGTATACGTTGACATATTTACGACAAACCAAAGAGTAAATTCTGTAATTAGATATATACGTATATTATAATAATACCGATAAAATAACGTTATTTTCAAACGTCAAAATAATTATACCCTAATGATGGGCTTATCAAAATTAATTTCGCTTATTATATGCTAATTTAATATATCCATTAATAATTACGAAAGTAAAGGTTGAAACATATTAAACAAAATTAAAGTTGTGACTGATAGGCGCGTAGGCATATATAACCACTATTGGACCCCATAAAGAGGGCCGAAACCCCCTTGTTCGGCCCCCTATATGTACGCCCATACTTAATATACGACTTCCTTATACTTAGTACATTAGATGAATGACAATGACAATGATTTATATAATTTTTAAATTATTGAGAATGGCATGTAGAATCATACCATCTTACTGCGTAAGGATAATTAATTTGTCTTTGTACATTATGAACTTCTCCCATGTGGAAGTAGCTACGACCGCGTATAAAGTAACAATCTGTATATCGAAATTTCCGTTGGAGGAGCCAGTTTTTGCTGACAGTTTTGCACATTAATTTGTAATTATCATCACTTGCGATCGCAACTCACGATAATATGTTTCAGCCTTAAGCCTTATTCTTTAGTCATATATTAAAAGTATTACCTTTAGTAGAGTAGGTGACTCGTGTGAATACTTCGCATCTTTATATTATAGCTTTATACAAGTTATGTAATAATACAGTTTAGTTTTTTTTTTTATAAAAATAGAAATTTTAAGGTAAGGTATTTAATAACCGCCATTAATGTAACGAAATAATCTATAAAATGGCGCTTATATTATTAATTGTGATGCAGTCTATGGGAGATATTATATACCGAAAAAAAATACTTTTTAGTAATATAAAAATATATTTTAAAATATTGTTATTATGAAACTCGCTGTGTAAACAGTACAAGAATTGAAAAAGAGATTTTAACATGAAAAGAACTATATTAAAATCCTTCCTGAAACGATCTGTTAAATACGTTGCTAGCTCTTAGACTATATACACATGTTATCCCAAAAAAGATTTCATCTAAACGCGACCTTTTAGGGCTTTTAAATTCTGGGTCATATTTTACAAGCATTAACATCTCTAGAGGGCCACAAAATCAGTTATAAATTTTTATTACTTTTTGACTCGTAAAGACTTACAACATTATGCTATTAACTTTTTTTAATGACATTAATGTTGACCTTAGAACAAAAGATAAATTGCTAAGTAGTCAAAAATTTAATATTTATACAAAAATTGGTTTTATAGAATTTTTGGTATGTGGTTCGAAATTTAAATAATAAGATACGATTAAAATTATCTATCTATTTATAAAGATTATTTCTCTAAGGTTTTTTTGTTGATATGGAATGGGGTATATTAACACTAATTCAATATATATATACATATATTCGATACGCCATTTGAAGATAATGCAATAGCAAAATTAGTAATTTCGTTTCCTTGCATGATAAACGTATTCCAGTTATTTTTATTCTAAAACTAAACGACTAAATCGATTTTGATGAAAGTTCTATGAGACCAATCGATACGTATTTCAATCCTTTTCCAAATAAAAAATGAATTAACCAAAACTGTCCAGCCGTTTTCGAGGAATCGGTGAACATACATACAAAAGTACCCAACCAATTGAGAACCTTCTCTATTTTGTAAGTCGTTTAAAATATAGCTTTTAACGTAACTAATTACTAAGCAAGACGCGAAACATTCGCACAGGTCACCTAGTTAAAAATTTCTAATCTTTCATTATAAATTACAAGTATTTTTAGATACATTTGAAATTGGTCGTTAATCATTTTCAATAACAAACAAACGGCCCTGAAACTTTAGAGTGGCTTAGACGGAGAAATATTGTAATTAAGAGAAGCCTAACAAGATATATAGTCGTCCTGTACTGGGGATAATTGGTTGAGTAAATAAGCGACTGGAATACCAAATTGGTGTAAGATGATATTAGTTACGCTTGCTATTAATAGTTGCGGATAGTTTTCTTAGTAAGTTATTAAATTGATTTTGTTTATTTGATTACTTCATTTTGATATATTTCTTAACATAGAGAGTTTTTCTAAAACAGTACGCCAAATGGGAATGCTAATAAAATGTAATAAAAATCCTTATAATAATTAGTTTTATATATTGCGTTCTCTTTTTCTGTATCCCTTATTTTATTTTACAAAATTTATTAAAAAATTGACACATTTACCCTTCTTTTTTATGATTTTCCAGTCATATATGAAATTTAAATAAAATACGTGACATTGTGAAATGTATTTTAAATTAAAAAGGTATATTAATGAAATCACATACTCATGTTCAAGCTTATATATTAACATATATAGCCGCTGACACGAAGTGGAGAAGCGTGGTGGACTTAAACCTCTTACCTTTTCCTTGCTAAAGATGATCATAATCCAACAGTGGCACATTTAATAGGCTGTTACTGTACATTTAAGCTTCTTAAATTGTAATCTAATAAGTTGATATTATTTAGCATTTTAGAATAATCTACTTGTAATTATAGAACTTAATCTTTCGCGATTTATATTATCCATATTTTAAATGTCTTATCGCGGTAACTAATCATAATAATGATTTTTTTTCATCCGTCGTGGTCACGAGCTGACTGCGACCACGACGTCGTGACCACAGGGGATGCCACTTCGGCGAAATGTTGGGCAATAATGTGTTATTACAATTACTATAAATCGCGAGAGTTTAAAATATATAATAAATATAAATACTCCTCGTACTTACCGGAGACTAATGAATATCCTGTTAGAAAAAATGAAGTAAATAACGGGATTGGCAGCCGAGTTCAATGGCGCGAGGCTCTGGATGAGCGAGGCGATGGCTATGTTGACCTGCGTGTCAGGGACGTAGCCGTACACTTGGAGTAGGTCGAAGATCATGTACGGAGACCAGCAGAGGACGAACACTGTGAAGGACGAAGCGTTAGAACGATTTCACAACAAGCAATTGCTGTTTTTGTTGGCAAATCAAAATCTGTCTTGTGGAGGATTATTAACTATTGTAACGTTTAAACGTTTGCTGCAATTAAAAAAGACTATTTATTGTTTCCATATAAAACGTTTAAGTAACATTATTCAACACTTTCAAGCAGCCACTAATGGTAACCAAAGACTTAGATGATATAATTTTTTTTTTAAGTTTTCTGTACAAATATCTGGTTCCACATTAACCACCATTGCGTGTATGACGTACTATAATTTTAATTATATATTTTATAAGAAGGCTATTATTATTAATTATTAAAATAATAGTTAGCCAAATTCATGGTTAACCGACTTTATTACACCATAACTAAATTCAATTTAAAATAAGAATACATAAAACGATCAAAATCAAATATGAAAATGATAAAATGGTAAAGTTAAAAAACCTTTTCCCACGATATCGCCCTCTCGTAAAAGTAATAATGTCACAGCTAAAAGTTTAAATATTTCCTCTATTGCGGCGCGGAGTCGGATCACGATTCAAATTGTAAATTTATAAGATTCCAGCGAGAACTCCACCTACACATGTGGGTGGCGACGTGACGATTTGCTCAAATTCGCTTTGAAAACGTACGTTATAAACTGACACTGTGTATGGAAAATGTATTTATTTTAAAATACTAGCATGATTGCATAAAATTAAAGGAAATGATAAATTATTATGGAGATAGAGGTACGAAATACGAATAACTGTGTTAGGGCTTTTTACGAGTCTAAGAATGTTCGTTTGCATTAAACAATTAACGATGCAATATACTCACGTTATAGTTTAATACATCTGAGCATAAAGTTACGAACATTAATAATTTGAATTTATTTAATCATTTTAAAAAGTTTTTTAAACTGATGTATTGAACTACACCGTTAGAAACCCTAAATTTTTTGCCTAATTTAATGTAATTATATTTTGATTTTAGGACCAAAGATTAAGCGTAAGTACTGTTATGCTTCAGGTGGATTTTCGGTGCATATATTTATCATTTATAGATGAGATCACTGATCAGCCATTGTGCAATTGACGCTTAGACCATTCCTGATCTTTTGTGGCGACCTCTGTTTATGATTGACTGTAAAACCTACCCTAAGAAATGAATAGACCTTTTGGGCTACTAAAGTATCATTAAATTACCCCAAGATCCTATAAAATTCCAGATCTTTTCGGCTGATTTAAGCGTTTGAACACTTGACATAGACTGATACGCGCATACGAAAATGAGCCTGAACAGCATACAAAATCGATTTCATATCAGGTGTATAAATGCCTTATCGCGTCGTGTACGTCTGAAGAAAAGTCTCTGATTATAATATTCATATTCATTGTGACACGACGTTTATTCTAAGTGTACGTTGTAGCTATTACGACAATTTCCCGTAGCGCAAAGGAAATATCTACGTATGTACGTAATACATGCAGGCATGTACGACGTACTATGCTCTGCCAATTCTGAATATTGTGCTGCATTTCAGCATACGCTTAGTATAAGCTTGAAAGTGTGAACTGTAATCTAAAACAAAGAATTCAAGTAAATGTCTACGTTTGTATATAACTTAAGATGATCACCCGACGATATGATTAGTCACGTGCCATATAAGGACACTGTTGCGTCGTGCGTCTTACTTTTTCTATTATACAATTTTAATAAAACTAAGCTATAAAACGAACTTTTACTAGTTAACTAACTGACCTGTGTGAGTACTTTGCACGATTTGTTACGTTATAGTCTATTTTTCTTAACTTGTCTTATTTGGTAACATCACGCGGAAGAAAATCACAATTTTTTTAATATTATATTTTATTATAAGAAAATGATTCAGTTCATTTTTTTGATAATTTCTCACCTCTAACTCTTGTGTTTAGAAAATACGACATATTTGTCAATAATTTTGGACAAGTAAAGAAAAATATACTATGCGTAAAATTATATTTTTTTAATAAAAAACATTAATTTTGAGATTATTCAGAACGATTAACATTAGTTACACCTGATAAAATTATCTATGAAAAACTTACATTTGATAATCACAGCATTCGTAAGTTTACGTAGATACTGTTACCAGGTTGTAGATATGTTTTATATCAGTTACGATAGTAAAACTTACAAATGCAATTCTCGCCTTAGTCAATTATTTATGTCTTGTGAGAACTGTTATTGTCAAAAATAAAGATACTAACGGTAAATTATTTCTTTAGATAAACAATGAAAAACTATTTATGTGAATTTTTATGAAAGTCTGAAAGCTAAACTGATAAGTGTAATTCGCTTCTTAGAGTGACAAAAGATATTCAAAATAGCGTGTCAAATATTATTTTCGGTGCGGCACCAAGAAAGAAATTTCATATTGACAAAAAATTACATTTGAAAAAATATGTCATATAGATGTTATAAAGCCAATGTTACATGAAATTAACACATTAAAAATATGTACATGAATCTATACACATTAGCAGTTTTGTTCACTTAAAACATAATGGACGGGATCGTAAAATGTTTTTATCGTCAACTTTAGCTCTTCATGTAGCATGTTGTTTCAAGTAACTGCTTTTAAAATACTGTTTTTTGACATATTTTTAAGGTCGTTAACCTATTCGTCTAATGGATTTTGAAGATTTTCTGAATAAGTACAATATAGCTAGTAATTAAACAGATACAGGATTTCGTTTGGGGACTGGTCGAGTATTGGATCCAATAAGACCAGGATTGACAACGTCAAGACAAACCCTTAAAATTCCCATCGATATTTCTCCAATAGTGGCTCCAATTTAGTAGTAACAACTTGTAAATTTTCCTCCGCTGGGAAGACTTAAACTATGTTATGTCTGCGGTTCAATTCGTATTATGTGTGTGTTTAGACCTACTTTGGCTTTAATCAACACTCTGTTTATTATTATGTTTTTGTGACATTAATTTATATGTCTCTGCGAAGAACCCACAGAAAGTGAAATTTGGAAATATTGATGTATTTTGATACTGTATCACCTATTTAACATTATTCAAAAAAATTGAAGTCATAGAAACTAAATAAGTACGGAAAAAAGTTTCTTCATTAATTGTTTTGAATTTCAAGTGCGTTCCATATTTTGCAATTCGTAAAATAACTTCAAATATTTAAAAAAACTTTTTATCAGATAATATGTTAAATATATCAATCTGATTTTAATTAATTATACCGTTTATCAAAAAATAAAAGAAAATATGGATAAATACTTATTCAAACAAATTTATTAAGAATAGGTCTGACATCTTAAGACGCCATTTTCTCAAAATTAAGTTCGCGTGGCTTGACACAGTATTGCATATCAGCATCCATTTATAATTTCCTATTGCTGTAAATTCATTTTTGCAGTCATCTATTTTTATGTCAACAACGTCAACTTTCCAGACTAAACAAAGTCAAAATAAACATTATCGAATATAAATCAAAGAATACGCGATATTTTAAAAGAAAAACATCTCTGACATTCTGACAATATTTTCACTTAAATGAATTGACGTCAATTTTGTATGGTATAGACGTGACTGCATCTAATATATTAGTCTTCTTGTATTTTATGTGTCACTAGCTATCACTCGCAGCTCCGATTGTATTAACGTAGCTTTTGTTTTTTTTTTTTAATAATACCCATTTTTACGTAAGATATAGCCTTTGACCATCTAGAATAATGTACCTTTCATAAGGTACTATAATTGTTAAAATAAGTTCATTGATTCCAGGATTTACTTCGCAAAATTTGCTATCTCTTTATTATATCGGTATAGATTAAATGCTATCAGCGTAAAGCGACTTTATCCACAATTAACTATTTCTATGGGTTTTAATTCTTTCGCGCGGAACGCTAAACCGTTTTCTAAAATAGAAGTCGCCTCAAAATGATCGAACCGTTTCGGAGTCTAGAATAACAGACTGACTCTGTCAAACAATAATATTTAAAATCATAAGTTGTAAGTATCGTATATATATTATATCACAATTAATAAAAACCAGTTAATACCACATTGCATAGTACAAAAGTATATTTGTATAGATGACTATTTATACTAATATTATAAAAAAAGTAAAGTTTGTTTGTATGTTTGTAAGTTTGTGTGTAGGGGGTAATATCTAAAACTACTGATCCGTTTTGAAAAATAAAACATTTTGCATTGAATAGTTTGTTTATTGAAGAAGATTATAGGCTATATTACATTACGCTATCACTCACACGATCGAAAAAGTAACCATTAACGCGAGTAAAACCGCATGGGGCAGCTAGTATATTATATTGTTGTTGTGGTTTGTTTCATCACGTCATTGGTGTCAATTTTTCACGGACTTAGGAGTTTTTAAGTGCTAGTGTTTTTGTTTTTAAAATATTTTCGTCGTCACATTGGAAATTCAAGTGGAAATGACAGATAATAAGCTATAAACTAGTATAATCCCTTATTTTGGCATTTGTTAAGGTGATTTGATTATAGTTCGTATATGAGGTGACTAGACCAGGGCAGTACCTCACTTCACAGAAGTTCGGTGTAGTGTACGTAACTGCGTTTCGTTCAGTGAGTGAGAGAGCTGGAAGCATATAGCTTTCCCCCATTCGTTTCCTACTTCCTGTTCCTTTTCATCCATTATTTCTTTTTAAGCTAGTAACACATTTGTGGCTCCTACGATGCTGTAAATATCCATGGGCGGCGTTGATCACTTAACATGAGTCCCGCCAGCTCGTTTGCCCGTTAATTTTTATATAAAAGAATATATTAATTAAAACGAAGATAGTCCTGTTAAGTTGTAAATAAATACCATCGTTGTATACGTTGTCTATGTAAAGAAACAGTGAAATCGAAAAATAAACTTTTTATTAATTTTAAAAAGCTAAAACATCGACAGACATTAAACTGAATTAGTTGGTTTTAAAATGTGTAAATTAACTTTAAGTATTAAAATATCTTAAAACGTTTTTTCAACTGTTCTATTTTGACAAGTAACCTTAATAAATTTGAATATAGGTCACGTACATTTAAATCGATAAAAATATTTTTTGCGCGTAATCAAAATTCTTTTTATTTTTTTATATTTATCACTGTCTATTTTAACGTGAATTATTCTACGAATTTATACTGTCTATATTTATTTTTGTGTTATGGTCTTTTGGTGCGTTAGGCTAGAAACACATTAGTTTGTCGTGATATCTGGTCGTGACGCGTTGTAGGAAATGTATTGATATGTAGCGACACATGGTTGCACTATAGTGCATTTATAGCGTAAGTCAAAGTCCATTTTTTTGCCTTTAAAATAAAATGTTTTACGATATGACTTTTCAATTCGTTTACTTGAAAGTCGCGGATATAGCTAGAGAGTGCGAGTGATGTAAGTTTATTTATTAGGCTAGAATTGTAAGTTTTATTCTCGTAATTTATATAAAACAACTCTGGAACCTGGTAATAGTCTAGGTAACTATATAAAAACTATAAGTAGCAAATATAAAGAACTGATAATTAATTCTTTCAGTTAAAAAACAAGACCAAACAATTTATGTAAATCTTTGTGAAAGTCAGAGAGCAAAACTTATAAGTATAATTCCCGCCTTAGGATGATTAGAAATAATTAGGAAACATGTAAAAAAAATGATAGATGCATAAGTCAAAAATCCATGCGCAACTTTGCATTAGTAGTTCACAACACTAGTGTCGTCCGAGTAAATTCTAAAAATATTTTCATTAACAAGCGTGATATGTTAATAGTGGAAATGTCGTGTAATCTATTTTTTAAATCGTAAATTCCAGTTGAGTTTTTGGCGATCAACCAACATGGATTATTAGGTTATATTATTGCGTGTACTCGTTTATCATTCCTCGAATTATAAATATTATATATTTTTAATATGCTCTAGCCTTCCTGGCTTTGCCAGTTGTTACTAAAAAATATAGTAACTTTTGTATGGTTATAGTAATTTTTATATACAATTTTTTTTTGTGTGGCAAATATTTTCTTTTATACAAACTTAATAAATAGAGCAAGAACATAACTAGCCAAAAAGCTGCAGCCATTTTGATGTGATTCGCTTACATAGGTATATTCTGCAAATTATTTTATTTATACAGATTAATAATATTGATTAAAAAAAAGGGAAGTCCGTGTAACTATTCCATATTGAAATTAGCTAATTACAACTTATGTAATAATATGAATTCAACCAATGAAGTGCAAGTATTATCTCGTTACGAGCAAATATTTTATAAATAAATCAATAACTCATGTTATGCTATGAGTTGAGAATGAATAAAAAAATAATATTTTTGAAATTGTTTGTTTCAATTAAATAAGTCGAACATCGAATGAAACATTTAATCAAATGAAAAACAATCATTTATAATCTGCGCTCGTGAATATTTGAAAACAATAAACTGTTTTTATTCATTGTGGACCCTAAAAATTAATTGTCACAAACAGTTTGCGTGTTGATTAATAATTGGAAATGTTCGTCCGTTTAATTAAATTCAGGCGGATTGTGCATTGTCATCGAATCCATAATATGAATAATATTTTCGTAGAGACGACCATGACACGAGGTCATAGCGTTCTCATCTCAAATCTACATACTACATTATGTATGATAACAATTATGATTTTACATACTTATTATTAATTTCAAGCTTTTATTAGTACAGAAATAGTCATTGAATATTTTAGAAAGAATATAATTTTAAATTCACATAGTACATGTGGGTATATTACGAGTATCAATTATAATAATATTAGTTAAACTAGAAGTATTAAACTTTTCGAGATTCCCGTTTTTGATCTTAAAAGAAATTAATTAAAAAACATTTTTAAATTGATGATACAATTTCAAAATTTGCTTTACATTTTATTAGTCTTTCAATTAGTATAATTCAATATAAATTTATTATAAGTTTTATATAGATTAATTATCCAACTTAAATGCCGATCATTGCGAAATGTTATACCTAATAAATAGAGAGGTCAGAGATATTTGATACAACAACCGTATTAACATTGCGGCAAAGTGTATGCATTATAAAGGAGAAAATATGGGACTTAATTTAAATAATAAGAACTATTTTATGCTTACCAAATACGATAACGAACGTCATTTTGACTGTTTTAATCTTGGCTTTGGGTATAATACCACGGCTGCTTGCCCGTCTACTGTCCAAATCGTCACTATCTGCAAGAGAAATATTATATTATTGTTGTGGAATACGTGTGGTTAGTCTAGAAAGGTTGACGAGTTTTAATTAGGGAGATTAATTTTATTATTAACTAGCTAATCCTTGTGATTTCGTCTGCGATGTTTGTGATGCCTACGTCAAATGCATACAAAGTCTCAGCCCGATCGGTTTAAAATTGACAAAGTTTCATACAAACTGTAATCCCCTATTTTATTCCCCTAGTGGTAGAATTAATCAAAATCCTTTCTTAGCGGGTACCTACGTACATAACATCTACCTGCATCCCAAATTTTAGCCCGATCCGTCCAGTGGTTTGGGCTGAGCGTTGATAGATCACTATGTCAGTCAGTCAACCTTTGCGTTATATATATTTAGATTTAAGTCAAATATACATAATTTATATCTTAAAAACACGGTAGTAATACAATAAGCTAACAAAATTCATATAAATTACTTAACTAATTGCTGCTTATAATGAAACTAATAATATACAATATAACAAAACTTCGAGAATCCATTCATTAAGAACATTTTACGATCTCCAATACGATACTTCTGCTGTTGGTTGGTGAGACTCATGTATCTTGCTGATTCCGCCACTATGTTATTTTACTATCATTTGGACGCTGATAAGCAATACTGTGTCAAGCCACACGGACTTCTTTTTGAGAAAATGGCGTCTAAAGATTTTAACCAAATTCCTAAATATTTTTTTTGTAAACCTATATATCCATATTTATTTCTATTTTGACAAAATGTATAATAAGCTAAAAGCAGATTGGTATAATAAGTAGTTTCATCAAATAATAAGCTTTTCAAATATAATAGATTATTGCATATTGCGGATTATTAAATATTGAAGACACTTCAATATTCGAAACATTAAGAAACTCTTTTCCATACTTGTTTTAAAATATTTGAATAATGAAAAATACATGACGGATAATCAGAATACATCAATATATTCGGATATTTGATACATTATTGCTTATCAGCATATAAATGTCGTGTGTGCAATTTTTTTAGAATATTTTTAAATAGAGAATGCTGTACCTTTAAGACGGAGTCGAGTGTACATATTTAAAGTTATATGATGAGGTACTCTTTTCGTATATGTGCAAATGCTCCTGTATTCTCAGCGCAGCGAACTATGCCTTTATGCATACGTTATGATAAACATCTTAAGAGTTTTGTTTTGCTCGCATGTACCATAGCAAAGTAATTATCATTTCTACAAAGTCATCCCTGCTTTTAAATTAAATTCCATTACTCGGCATAGTTATTTAAAATAAATATTAATTTTATAAATGCAAAAGTAACTCTATCTGGGTGGCTGCTTGATGAAATTTGACATAGATGTAGATTGGACCCTAGAGGAAAATAAAGGCTACTTATTATCGCTAAAATAAAACTTTAAATAGAGGATAAGTTTGTATGATAAACTTATCTGTATATTACTACTTTCATTTTTTCTTATATAACGGTGTTATTTATTTACGAACTAAGTTTTGCACGCGGCTTTGCTAGGATTAATGTAGGTTTCGTTTAAAAATATTACGCATATTTTCATAAAATATAGCCAATTATTCTGTATAATGTACCTTTCAAACAGTACCATAAGTTTTAAAAATAATTAAATATATGTTAGCTCTCTCCTTACTATATTAATAGACCTATATACTAGTATAGAATAATATGTATGTTTTTATAGCAATGTACAATTAATCCTATATTTTTAAGGGAATGTAATATTTAATTTCACGTCCTAAGCAAACCAATAAACAGTGACCCGATATATAAAATTCCTCTGATGTAACAAAAATACTCCGAGATTTGTTTGACTTAGCATTCGATTAATATTTGATTTTAATAAAAGGTTCTATTAGAGACCCTCGAAAAAAAAATTGAATCGAGTATCAAACGTTTGAAAAAAAAGGTAAATTAAATTTAAAAAATGTTGGTAGCTTCATTAATTTAAATATTTTTTGTTTCTGTTTTGACGATTCAAAAGTGCTTGTGAAAGCATACTTGAAGTATTTTTTTTTTTATTTTGATACTGACAAGAGATATCTAATACATTTAAAGGAGGAATTCTCGTATATTATACATATATTTTTAGTATGCTGGGTTTTCGGGGATGATAAATCGAACTACGCAATGCCAATTTGTTTTTAATTTTTTCACTACTAAATCGAAATAGAATTTCCTAAAAAATATACTGTGCAAAGCCAGTCATCCAAATAGATATATCTATGTATGAAAGTAGAATGTTTAATTACTGCGTGAAATGAATATGGCTTCTAACTAATATTAACTCTACTTTGATACCCGTAAATCCCATTATTGTTATCTTAATTGTTTTTATTTGTTTTAAATTTTCATTCAACTAACTATTTTATTACATGCTGATAATCACATGTAATAGGGCGACCATTATATAAAGTATTACTCTCGTCATTGATGTAAATCAATTCGGTAAATTGGCTTCAATAAAAAAGTCACTGACAGTTTTTTCAGGTGTATAAGCAATGATAAATAATTTATGTTAATCTTTTATAATGCTTATTTACACCTTTACAAATTATTGTATTAAAATGTCCATTTATAAACAGCTACGAAAAATCGACTCATTCTTACCAATAAAATATTATTAATAAAACTAGTATATATTTATTTTATTTTACATTGAAAGGTATATAATTAAGACAATTATCATTTTATATAATAAACATATACACTAATAATTTTAATGATTCCTATTATAGTTTAAGAACAGGTGGCTATTTTTTTAAAAGTCGTTGATCCGTTTAAACGCATCACATTCAATGACCCACATTCGGCTCCTATGGCTTTGTGTCTGGGGTTCGGAAACACACACAACACTAACACAAACACCCAGACCATGAAAAACAAATAAGTATATTGTATAAATCTAACGATATCAAATCATTTGATATTTTGACACTTAAAAAACAATTGAAAAAGTATTTTAGCAATCGTTTTAAACAATTTGGCCTCAGATTAGTATATTATACAACTACATAGCACTATGATATGTCATTATATAAAGTTGCTCAATTCTACGAAGTCCCTTATGAGTAATATAAAATTTTTACGACTTATTTACTCTGTGTTATAGGCATTCTACTCTGTAGTAATTTACGATTCTCCTGTCTATTAATGTAATTACATTGTTTATCATCACTTCTCAAACTCATGCTGAGACAGTTTTATAAGCATTATTACCCAGGCCCCCTTTTCACACTGGGCACTCTGGATACTTGCCCAGGGCCCCATGATCGATGGATGCTCCATAGATCCTATCAGATTATAGAAAAGCCTTTTTTATAATTTGAAAGATATCTTCGAACGATATGAATTTTCTGTGAATATTATAAGTGTCAGTAAAGAAATAAACGTAACAGTGAAATATATATAAAATTTTGTCTTTTTACTTTTTACGCCTATTTTAACAAAATAGATCTGTGGAAAAGTAGGGGCCTCCTTTTCCTAATATGCTCAGGGCCTTCAATAGGTTAAAGACGGTCCTGATTATTCCTGAATTGGTTTATTCTCAATAATTAAGTAAACAATTTAAAAAGTGCTTTTAAAAACCATTGGGTTTTTAAAACCTTAATAACCTTGTATAAAGTATAAAGATTTAAAATTTTAATGAATTTATGTTGTCTTATTTCTGATAGGACGTATTATAATTTGAAGCTAAATTGTTTTACAAGTTTTCATTTATGATTTTTAAATATCATAATAATTGTGCACATTTTTATTTAATAATAATATAATTATTTATATGCACATTTAGATGTATCGTAATACTTGTAATGTTATTTTGGACTTATCATACAAACTAATATGAAATTATTGTGTACCTATTTATAGAATAAAATGTATCATTCCCTATGACTAGTCGTCGTTATATTATGTGAGATATAAAAAAAATATAAACAAGTACATACTACATATGTATAAATGTAAATATGCATGTCAACTGAAATCGGAACGGCGTTAATAGTAAATAAAAAACATAATAAATTCAAGAATTACCAAAATAAAATTACATTTTCCCGATCAGATAATATTTTCGTATACAAAGTAAATAAAAAAAAAAAAAACTCACATTGCCGAGTAGCTGCTGCCCTCTTGCCAAGGACCCTGCGACTTTTCTGTCGTATTGTGACCACGATCACGCCGTAGCAAGCCGATATCGTGACTGCGGGCGCAACGAACAACGACAAGAAAACACTCGTCATCCATATCCGCCACTGAGTTTCATTTATACTGGACCAGCATTGGAGGGTACCTATATAAGAAAGTTATTACAATGATATTTTAAAAATATAGATTTGTTGTATTTATATTACTTGACGCTAAACATCAGTACCCATTATAAACTTTGACTATCTCGTCAATTGTCTTGTTGGCCCAATGATAATTTTGTCTATAATATAATAAAATCCTATAGTTATAATATCTATTGTTATATAATGTTATTGTATAATTAGCTCATAAAAAAGTACTAATAGACGAATTGTTTGTTTAAATTTGAAGTTTAATTGTTGAAAAGCGATACAGTTATATTCCGATATTTTAAACGCGTTCTTTAACTATTGTAATGTGTTTTTGATGGTAGGTATAGTTTTACACAATTAGTCTCGTGCTTATCTTAAGATTTATTTGTTCGATTTAAAAGATTCCAAAAATGTGAGCAAAAAAATATACATATTTTATACAAATTTTGGAGTCGGTGCCAGATAATAAAACATAAAAAGTTTTACTTGGCTAGTTAGTAATCCATAAAAAGTTATTCTTGGCACAAACATATGCATACGGGACGCAGAATATCCTTTTTTAGAAGCTAGTTGACAACACAAATAAAAGCGAAAAAAAGTTCTCATATTCAAAGTGTACACAATTTCATTGTTTTCGAAACATTTTGTTCACGATTGTTTTTAATCGTGATTGCAAGTTTGACAAATATAAAATAAATTTAAATCTGAATCTTCGTAATCGTAATTTACTCGAGTGCCCTACAAACTCTTTAATATTTTCCTCATAAATCCTTATATTTATTGTTTTATATAAACCATAAAAATTTACTAGCAATTTCAAAGTGTGATCGTTATTATACTTAGTTTAAGTTTTATTTAAATTCGTAAAAATATGAAGACCTTTACTTTCATATTGTAAGGTTTTTGTATATGGAATAAAATATATACACATAACCATATTTCATGCGGTCTTTTATAATAAAAATGCAAGCTTTATTCGTCCTTTGAGAACAATCTTTTCTTCGGAGTGTACTATATTATATTCTGAGTGTTTTGTTCAAATTAAATTGTCACGCGGTTGTCATTTCTTATACCCGTTTGTTCCTTATCTTTAATGGCCAAAACACATATGTATACGTTATCAAGTCGCGCCGTAACACGTTTCCAAGTCGCGTCATTACACGTTACAAAGTTAAGAAATGATAGCGTCGTTAAAATTTACTTAATGATTATTATTATAAAGCAATAACATTTTTTTTATTTTTTTTTACACTCAACGGCCCCCATTAAGATCGCGTGACCTTGTGTCGGGGGTCCGGAAACACTCACAACACTAACACGAACACCCAGACCACGACAAACATCCGTATGGCCAATACAGACATTTGCCGTGAGCGGGGATCGAACCCGCGACCGGTAGCGCTTGAGTCAGTTGCAGTGACCACTGCACCAACGTGTCTGTCATATATGTAATGTATATATTTGTTTCTTAGTATTTAAAATTGCTTATTCCAGGAACTATGAGTCAGCTTTGAAAATATATTTTAGATGGTCTGTTTATTAAGAATGGTAATATACCATATAACAGCAACCTATGTGATAGTAGCAACAGTAATCATAAACGGGGTGAAACTTGAAGGAATAATGTCATATAAGTTCGGTGAGCGTACCTTCTATGTCAGCTTCATCGAAGAGAAACAGCATTGGCACACAGAATAAGAAGCTCAGGAACCACGCGCCTACTATCAGCGCACGCGCACGACGCCCTGCGAACATTTATTTATTTAAAAAACTAAAAAGTATAGCCTTATTCCAGCGATGTGATTAATTGAGACGTAATGATAATTAATTTGAGACTTTAAATTAAAGGCTGTGTCTTAAATCCATGCGACGTAGTTGTAGAATATTTTTTTCCAACAATCATTATCTGATTAATATCAAAATTAATAAGATAATAATCACAACTACAACAAAAATAATTAAATGTTACTATTTATGTTAATAAATATTTATATTATAATAATAGAATGAAAAGATAGGTTTTCTATTTCAATTTATTAAACGATTTTATTTGTATTTAATTTTTTTTTGTAATACTTACAGCTACCGGTGAAATTCATGGGATGCGTGATAGCATCGCAGCGGTCCACGCTTAGCGCTACCAGAACGTATGTCGATGAATATGTAACTACACCCTAAAAACAATCAAAATTAATGGAGTTTTACAAAAGACTAGCTATACCCGGCATGCGTTGCAATGCCACCTAAATTATATAGATGCTTTAGGCCAGGTATCCTCGTGGGTATCTCCGGAACATCCTACAAACTTTTTATCACTACACTATATAGATGCTGATAAGCAATAATGTGTCAACCCACAAAAAGTCAAGTTTAGAGATATTGATGTATTCTGAAAATGCATTTCGTATTTAAATGAAGTTCGTGTGGCTTGACACAGTATTGCATATCAGCATCCATATATTAACGGTTTTGTAATGCATAAAAGACAATTCTTTGGTTTATGGCTATGCATAAAAGACAATGGACGCCGATAAGCAATACTCTGACAAGCCACACAGACTTCATTTTGAAAAATGGCATCTAAAGATGTCAAACTTATTTTTAATAAATTTGTTTGACTAAGTATTTATCCATCTTTTCTATTATTTTTGGATAAAAGGTATAATGAATTAAAAACAGATTGATATATTTAACATATTATCTAATAAGAGGTTTTTTAAATGTTTGAGAAGATTATTGTATAAATAGCGAAACATGGAACGCACTGAAAATTTGAACCAATTAATTAAGAAACTTTTTTCCGTAATTATTTAGTTTATATGACTTGATTTTTTTTGATAATGTTAAATAGGTGATGTAGTATGAAAATACATCAGTAGCTCCGAATTTCACTTTTTATGGGTTGATACATTATTGCTTATTAGCATCCAAATGTTCAAACTATTATTTTAATGTATATAGATTATTTGCCTTTGTAGAAAAGTGATTTACCTGCGGAGAACTTAAATTCCCGAATCATTACAAAATAAATACAAATATAACGATATTTTATTTTAATATAACTTAATTTTATACGTTTATCAATTAGTAAATAGTTTAAATACCTGTAAATATTTCATCAATTTGCAAGCTACGGAGCCAGCGAACCAAGAAATTGTTATTCGCTGTATTAAATCCGGCAGAACGCTTATTAGCCCGACCCATAAATCTAGAAGAGAAATATAATTTTTAAATGCTTTCAATTTATACACATAATAAAGATGATTAATAAATATATATTGTAGTCGAAGCCGAATACGAGAAATTGTTAAAAAACTCAGAAATTTATGGTTACAATTTATAGTGGTTTAGAAAATTCTGCGGCCGTCCTATTTTTAGTTGTTTTGTTTATAACTGTTGAAAATAAAAAATACATATTTCTCAGAATTTTATTCACGTTCAGTTCAGATTCTGATTTTTCTCAATATTTTTAATATTAACGATACTTACAATTACGCATGTTAAATGTGCGTGTGCGTGTGCGTGTGCGTGTGCGTGTGCGTGTGCGTGTGCGTGTGCGAGTGCGTGTGCGTGTGCGTGTGCGTGTGCGTGTGCGTGTGCGTGTGCGTGTGCGTGTGCGTGTGCGTGTGCGTGTGCGTGTGCGTGTGCGTGTGCGTGTGCGTGTGCGTGTGCGTGTGCGTGTGCGTGTGCGTGTGCGTGTGCGTGTGCGTGTGCGTGTGCGTGTGCGTGTGCGTGTGCGTGTGCGTGTGCGTGTGCGTGTGCGTGTGCGTGTGCGTGTGCGTGTGCGTGTGTGTGTGTGTGTCTAACGAATACTCAAATTCCAAATATATTTTTTTCAAATACTTTCTTTTTTACCTATTTCGAATCGTCAATTTACAAGTTTGTCATATGTGTGATACGTATGTTGTTTCTGTAAATGTTTCTTAAAGTCTTATATATTTGTCCATTCATATTTAATTAAAGGATAAGTTTCAAATAAACTTAATGCATAGTAGGTACTAAATGAATATTCAAATAAACTGTAACTCCGAAATCAAATCACAAGAAGAAGAAGAGAACGAAATTATTTAAATTATAATCTGATATTAAACTTATAATATTTAAATAAGATCTAAAATAATATTAATTATGTCTTTGAAACATCTTCGAGATTAATTTTGAAAATATCTTGAATTGGAGAACTTCAAACAAAACTTTACTTAAATATCATGAAGATAATTCAAAATTTGAAAGAGGTTTTCATTAACGAAGTTTAATGAACTACTTACCACAACATGATCGATTACGCAATCTTTTAAAGTGAGAATTATACTTGAATATAAAGTAGAAACTAATTATTTCTCTTCATTATTCAAACATTTAATAATATTATCTTTTATAGTATAACTAACTGTTACCGGCGACCTCGTCCGCGACGTGGCACTTTCATGGATTTTGTTTTCTTTGTGCGAAACCCTCAACTTATTTTATTATTATAACATGAACTGTCTGCGAGTGAAGGTCCTGTTAAAATGGTTCAGCTGTTTTGAGACAAGCCAGTACAGATAGGTAGACAGATAATATATATTATTTTTTGTAAAAATATTCCGTGCAAAAACTCATAAGCATTTAATTAAATATATCCTGTCAAAAACCATGAGCAACATTTGTATGGTTATATAATATCATAATCCAGGGGGGATCAAAATGACCTAATATTTCATTTTTGGAATTCCTTTAGCAAAAGCAACGATTTATTCAACCTCTTTAATGTGATATATATATATATATATATATATATATATATATATATATATATATATATATATATATATGTTAGAGTTTGAGTTTGAGTTTGTTGATAATGTGTGTGAATATGACACGGCTTACAGTAAACTTTTGTTATGTTATATGGATGCTGATAAACAATAATGCGTCAACCCACGAAAAGTCAAATTCGAAGATATTGATGTATTCTGATACTGCGTCACAAATTTAATATTATTCAAATAAATTTCATGTCATATAAACTAAATAAGTACGGAAAAAAGTTTATTAATTTAATCTTTTGAATTTCAAATACGTTCCATATTTTGCCATTTATGCAATATTCTCAAATAATTAAAAAACTTTTTATTCGGTAATACATTAAATTCATCAATCTACTTTTAATTCATTATACCTTTTATCGAAATAGAAAAGATACAATGGATAAAAACTTCTTCAAACAAATTTAATAAGAATAGGTGTGATATCTTTAGACGCCATTTTCTCATAATGAAGTCCATGTGGCTTGACACAGTATTGCTTATCAGCGTCCAATTAACCTGCTGATTTTTTGACTATTTAGCTTATATATTCTTACCTGCTATAGCAAGTTGCATGATGAAGAAGTTCATTCGACTCTTCCTTGACTTGGTGAGGAATAGAGCCAGCACCACCGTCGCGTTACCCGCGACGATCGCCACCAGCAGTAGCCATAACACCGCCAACTGGGCACTCTAAATAAATAATAATAATAATATAGTAAATATATTTACATTCGATTAATAGTTTGAAAAGAAAAAAAAAACAATATTAAAAGAAGAATTAAACAAAGAAAAATTAAACTATATAAAACCTACAAAACTGTCGATGTCATTGCAGTGAGGCAAAGTGCCCAAAACACTGACGGCATTGCCCCTTTGAATAGCCAAACTGATATGTTGGCCAAGGTAGGCGCCAGCTCCCCGGTCACTTGTAGACTCGACGAGGCGGGAACATAATTCTTGGTGGAATCTTTTGGCGTCCTCGCCCCAGGACCCCATGGTTTCAACGGCAAAGGGCACAAATATGAAAGTCCTTTGAATGTTTTCATATTTGCGCCGTTTGACATTTTCAGCGGTAGTAGTCGTCGCTACTGCTGTTGCAGAAGTCCCCTGTATATGTGATGCGGCCAATGTGTAGCAGGTAGCATCCCATACAAGGGACTTTCCCAACTTCCATGGAACGAGCGTCATTCCATCCGGTTCTAGAGCTGTTGGAATTTTAGCGGTAACAAGAGACCGATGAATGATAACGTTCAGGGAAGCATGACGCACGATAAGCTATGGTGTCCATATTCATCCACTGCCTCACCACAGTGATATCGATGTGGATGATAGATTTTGACGACCAATCGAAGACCAACTGAGACAGTTAAGGTTAAATGATCTAGTAGGGTGCCAACATGAGGAGATATATATATATATATATATATACTATATTATAAATGAATTTTTTGGAGCGGAGTTTGTTAGAAATATGCAATTTTGTTTACGTGGATGGCACACTTATACTAGTCACCTAGATTTTATGTGAACAGTCTAAAAGTATATTTTTAGTTTTATCCCTAATTAAAATAAAAAGAGTTTTGTAAAATGGGTTAATAAATGACGAAGTTCTCAGGTAAGAAATATTAAAAAATAAAACATACATTACCATTTGTGAATCTGTTCCTTTTTGAAGTGGGTTGAAAAAATACATACTTCTACAATGAATTTAAAGTTTTTTTTCAGTTTGAAGTTAATCAAGTTAAGAAGTTATCTTCCGTTTTTACTAAACCGAACTAAAAATAAACTAACGCACCCGATAGACGGTGCCATGAAAAATAACAAGGCCATCCATCGAATCTAATTTCGAATCTAAACCATCTAGAGACCCAATCAAATACATACAAAAAATCAAATCAAACAGAGTTTGATTTTTACTTTTTGGAAAGAGGATTGCTAGTAATTAACATCGCGACTCTGTTGAAAGGAGCGAAAAAGTAACAAAATATTCAGAGTTTAAATAACGGGTCGTGGTCTAGAACTGATTGGAAAGTTCGACACATTTGATAATAAAAAAGGTATTGTTATATATAAATGGCGAAAGTTTAAAGGCTAAAATGTTTAGCAACAAAATAAACTCGAATAGTGAAACAACGAGGCGCAACTAGTCGTGTTATAAAAGTACAATATGTGTCAATAACACAATCCCTTTAAATGAGGTCGATGATGTTTTCCGAGGGATTAACAAAGAATTTTAATCAGCCTGTGGCGGTAATGCGTTTCCGTTGTAAAGGAGAGGGTTCGTTCCGCATAATAAGAGTCAACTGCTGTGATAGATGTTTAGTTCGTTGAAAGATTAATAATGTTATATTGTGATAAAATGCTTTTTAGATTTTAATTAATTGATTAATTTTATATTAACTTTTTAATTTTTTTTTGTTAATTATGTTTCATTTAAAAAAAATAATTGAAATAAAAATGTTTGCATTGCATTATATTAAAACCAAAACCTTCTTAATGGACCAATATAAGCTTTTACGTAACAGACTAGGAATTACATAAAACTAAAACGAAATACGTTTTACGTCACTGCTTCTAAATAAAAACTCTTAAATTTCTTTTTTTATTCAAGGTTTTATTAAAAATGAAGAGATGAAAAGATTTTACTGACTTTGAAGTTCAAAAAAGAAAATAATGTGTTACTTATTTTTGAAACCATTAAAATATTACTACGCAAATGTCGAACAATTGTAATTGTTTCAAACAAATTTAAAATTAATTATTTTCATCATATATTTCATACGGGATATTTAAATTTATAAATTAATTATGACTTTACTCATCTCTTACGCGTGTAATATCCAATATTAGACCGTTTTATGTTACACTTAACTTGAGATTAGAATACAGAAAGTCTAGACCCATAGTTTAGCGAGACGGTCTCGGATGCCTCGGTGCTAAATACTCAGGGCCGGCAGTTACTTGTGCTTCAATAAAGATTTTTAGAAAAAAAAAAAGACTAGAGTAATTTGAACTATATTTACGCTGTAAAAGGAAAAATTCCAAGTGTCATGTAGAGCCATTGTAAGAGTCAATTAAAGTTAAATAAAAATATATAAAACCTCTTATCTATTGTACTAATTTATTGATCTTTTATTTGATCTTATACAGTGTAAACTTCTAATTAATTAGGTTTTATGAAGATACCTTTAGTCTTATTCTAAACTTTAATTAATTATCTAGATGTTACTTTAAAAGTTTCTTTCCTTTGTCGATCATAACGATTTCATGAGTGAAATAATAGATAATGCCTGATTTAAACGACCCATTAAGATATCACAAGTCGTATGGCAAGATAAGCAGAATATATTGTGATTAGATGTTCTAGTGCAGAGGTTATTAAACTTTTCATATGCCGCACCTTTTTATTTTTCAGGCCTTTCCTGGCAAAGTGCAAGGGACATTATTAAAAAAATCTAAGTAATTTTCAACTAATTTAATGTGATTTACAAAAGTAAAAGTTTTTATCATATTGACTTGTATTATATATATGTCATATTCTTGCACAGTCTTTAACAGTATTGTAGTGCCTTACAAAATCAAACAAAGTTAAACATAGTATTTTTTATTAATTAAAATATATATAGGGATACGTTTTTAGAACGATGATATTACCCGACTTCTTACGTATGTGTATTCTTTATCACGCTCTATAGCCTAAAATATTTGACGGATTTTAATAGATGTGATGTCATTAAATTCATCTCAGTTGTGGATTGGCATAGAGTATATTGTTTTCCGGAAGTTCCATGGGAACGGAAATTACGCGGGAAACACAGATACTAATACGCTTAATACCACTTACCTTATTTTAAATGTTTTCACCAATGGAAAGTTAAATAATAGTTGTATAATATTTGTAACACTTTCTATGGGGCAGGTCGGGGTTGGGTTTTTAATATTGATTACTAAATTCTTGTTTATATTGCTTCTTCTGTAATAATATTTATAGTTTCAATATTATTAATTACATATAATTTCTTGCTAACTTTACATTAGCTCGGAATGGAAAATTAATTGGAAATTGTCGCAATATTAGCTTTTCTAACGGTATCATAAATTACGACGCTTAGAAATTTTGATAGGCGCTTTAAATATTAATTTAAGAGTACATGTAATTAGCGCAGATATACTTGTAGTTAACTTCCTTAAAATGATGAATAAATTTCATGAATGTATGTATGTATGTGTTTGTATGTAAGTTTGTATGGTTGACTGGATGAGGTTTTGTCTATTTTAATGTACAAAGTTTAAGGAAGGCTTTATTATACAATATATTAGGATCCGATGAAGGTCATTGGAGACAAAAAAGGAACACTTTTATAACTTTGACAGAGCAGTTGGCGCAACTACCTGAAGCACTCATGGTCGTGGGTTTGATTCCCGCTCACGGCAAACATCTGTATTGGCCCTGCGAATGTTTGTCATGGCCTGGCTATTTGTTCATATAATTTAATTTTGCCGTTTTTCATTACACCCTATAAATTCGTAATTTCTACAAAAAAATGGTACAAAATATTTTTACCGAAACTCGCGCTTGAATTCATAACCGTGGAATGATCGTGATAATGATCATTATTGTAATATTTACTGTTTGATATAATAATTATTGTAATACCTGATAGAAATAAAACTTGTTAATGAGCGTGACGTTTCCCGTGCCATTGCTGTTGAAGCTGGCGTTCAGCTCCTTGAATATGCTGCAGTTGTCACACTCTTCCATGGCTGTTATCTTCACATTTTGCTCTCAATCTGTGGACAATACATATATGATAGTCTAAGAAGAACAAAAAATTTTGTTACGTTTTCTCGCCTAAAACCGCGTAACTATTGGGTGTAGTTTTTATTAATTTTGGTTTATATATCGATAAGGTCTTTGAGAATGTTAGCCTAATTGTGGTGCAAATTTAAAATATGAAAAGAATGAAAGTTTCTAAGCAAAAAGCTTTTTTACAGAATGCTATTTTATTAATTATTTCAAAAAAGTAATGAGTAGTTTTTGTTTTAGTAAAACGAAGATGATAAGGGAGGTAAAAATATATAACAATTCTGGTATTAAATAAAAATGCAGGAAAGACTTTATTTTTATGAAAATTATTTTTAAAGGAATCGTTGTTGTGTCTTTCTCGAGATGGACATTGGATATGGAGAAACGCGTTTTCGTCTTTCCCCTGGGAACCCTTATTTCCCGAATATAGAATAGATTCCATTACAGTTTTATGATATATATTCGCTTTTTTTATTCGATCACCTTTTCTATAAATATCTTTAGGAGAGAAGTGGCATGAAAGAGCCAGTTTTCTAAACAGAGCAAAAAAATATACTTTTAATGAAAGAAATGATGACTTTTTGGTCTTAAATAAATATTTATTTATTAAACTAAGTAATTTCATCCAAAATAACCATAAAAAACTACAAAAAAGTCAACGAAATATTCATTTTAAAAAATGTGTAATTCGGTTCTTTCATAACTTTTAGGTATTAAAAGAGCCACTAGAAGTTATGAAAGAGTCAGTCTGTAATATAAGGTATAATTGTGAAAATTATGCAAAATAGTAATAATTAAACTATTAAAAAAGACAATTCTAACAATTCTCTTTTTTTTAAGTTGACATTTTTGTTAAATTTTTAGTTTCATCAGCCATTTTAAGTAATTCTAATAAACGCTTTAATCTTAATACATTATTCAGTCATTCTTATTATATATATATATATATATATATATATATATATTATAATGAAATTAAATAACAAATAATATCGTCTATCAAAAACGGCATCATATATTCTTTAAGAGATTAAAAAAAAATATTAGTCACTTTTGTTTACTATACCGCTATAAAAAGCCGGCTCTTTCAAGACCTATTCACCCGGCTCTTTCATAACTTATTCTCAAAAAGATAAAACCTTCAAAATAACAATAATAACAAAATTTTTGTCGTTTAGTTTTTACGCAGCTGCAAGGCCAAATATATGTACAAACTGAATCTACATCACATTTATCTATATTTGTTCACAATAAAATACCAATTGTTATTTAGAGGTAAAATTTGTTTGAAAGTTTATATGTAGGGGTAAGTTATATAAGAAAAAAAATTCTCGATGGATTGTTTTGATGTAAATTAAAATAACGGATTGAAATACAAGAAAGAAAGGAATATATTAATTAATACAATAAGCGATTTCTAACTTATTTTATACTCCTTAGAATAATCCGATAAAAACAGTTCGTAAATTCTACAAAATTTTCTACAAAATTTACATGTTCGTGCACAAGTCCCAAAAACGTTTTACACTTGAAGCCTCGGCCGTTTATTTATACTTTAATATCACAAAATGTTAATAAAATAGGTTTTAATTACCAAATTAGCTAACTAACTAGCTAACTTTTTTCACAGAGATTTAATCGATCACCAAAAAGCGTGTGAAATTACAACTAAGCGAATTTAATTCTAATTGATCAAAAAATAGCTTATGTGGTGAACAGACATACATCAAAGTGCTTCTATATATAAGTGCATAAAATTAATTGGAAAAAAAATATTGTACTTTATGATTCAATCATTCTTTTATGTATCCTTTCATATTATTAGGATTTTTCTTAAAATAAATTTCGTAAAGAAGGGGACTCGAGTTTTGCTCTTATGAATTCACGGTAATTTACTACAAATTGACGGATAGACGATATCATTCCTTCCGACTAGAGGTTGCCTCACAATGTTTTCTTTCGAGTACGTGATATATTCGAAACACAAAAGGACTGAAAAAAGTCTTTGTGATGTTCTTGTATTGGGTAAAATTCTAAAATTTAAAATATCTGTTACAATGATATTACGAGTATATCTGTACACGTGTTATAATGGCTTCTGTCACCTAAAAAGCGGATCACAGCATTCAAACAAGGAGCATCAAAATTGATCAATTCGCCAGGGAGCTAAGATGTCGTAGACACAGATAGACGGATACATATCTAAAATACATAACATCTCTCTCCTTGGATAGAAAATTAAAATTACGCAACTTCTTATTTTATTAATCCTTAGATTATATACTTATCTCAGTTATTTTGATTTCAACACCAAAACTAGTGAATCGATTTGGATGAAAATTTTATGTGACGAAAAGTTTGAGAAACGTTTAAAAAAATCATAAAACCTCCTCATCATTAAGAACCTCTTTTTTAAAAGTTGCTTAATAAATAAAGTAAACCGTTTCTTATTTGATATTTCCAATAATCAGTTTGATGTTTTTTTGCTTTTAATCTGACAAGTCGTTTTAAGCCTCAAAACGAATTTTGACAAAAAGGCGAATATTGGTAATAATGAAAATAATGTATTTTATAAAAATGGCATAAAAAGTACTGTCGAAGTTGGTGGTGACTGGTCTTTATACAATAAAGAACGGAGAAAGTACTTTTCTAAAATTCGTCCCCTAATAGAGATCATTATATATCCTTTGTTTCGAATTTCATATAATTCATTGTAAGAAATATATTTAATTGGCGTTAAGGTTGAGAGGTTAGTGTGAGGCAAAAATTAAAAACAATATTAACAAATATTCTGTCCACGAAGTCAACACGACTCACAAATGTAAATTAACTAAATATTAAATTAACTAAGCGTGAATAAATTGTTGAAAGTAGCCCTGAAATAATAAAAAATGCTAGCTTTACATATTCAGTACTTCAAGGATTTTAAGGATTTTGTCATCGTGTCCTACGAATGTTTTATCTTTGCTCTGTGGGCGAGACTCCATTATACGTAATGAGAAAGCTCATCCGCTTGAGGTTTTTAGCAATAAAAATAAATTATATCAGGAGTTTGTTATAAGTAGCTCAAATTATGTTATATATTTTACATAAATTATCATAATCGTGTAAAGATTATTTTGACGTGAGCCCCTGAGTGAAACGTTTCAGGTTTTATTTATTTAATTTTCATTTTATAATCAGATTGTTTAGTTATTTTGAAAATATTACCACTAAAAATAAATTCTTAATTAAGATAGACTTAATTTTGTAGTTGGCGAAATCGTTTTGGTTTTGTGTTTGAAATTTTGGCACATGTATATTCATCAACCCGCAGTGGAGCAGCAGGAGTAGAGGCCTTTGTCTAGCATTAGGACATTTACAGGCTGTTACTTTACTTTTTAAAATTAAAACTATATTCAGATTTTCTATTGAATAAAATGATATTTTTCTCAATAATAAAGTACACTTTCTTTAGAAATTCTTAGACAAAAAAGTTGTAAATAGTATAGATTTGATATTATAGAATTACATTATGGTTTTTAATTACACTTTTTACTAAATTTACGCCTTTTAAATAGAGAAGTAATGACGAGTGTAACAATGAAAGAAATATTTAATCGTGTATACATAAATACACTACAAGTGAAAGGTTAACATAAACATTTTTTTATTTGATTTATTTGTAACTCAAGTTTTTTTATATAAAAATGTTGTCTAAATTATGTAAATGTAGCCTCCATGAATTCTGCGTTAGGGCCCCAGTCGCCGCAACTTTATTAATTCAGGGACAATGTGTGATGAAAAAATATTATTAAAATTCTTGTTACGCATAAGAGCGGGTCCGAAAATATGGGCATATTAGTCAGGGATATCACCATAATACGTTCAAGATATGTAAATGTTGCTAGAATAATGGATGCACCATAAACATGTGTTGTCATCGTTGAAAAATATAATTTATACGAAACATGCTGACTTACTTCATGACATGTCTATTCAGAATACTGTTTTAGTCGTAATATTTTTATTACATCTCTTTTTTCCCACTTTCTAATTTGGTGCTGCAAACGTTGCAAGCAAAAAAAGTCTGCAATGCATAAATTACAAAATTTAAATTTGGAAATACTTTTAATTAACTTGATCTCAATTTACTTTTAACGTCAGTTCCTTTTTTAAAAATATTTATATAATAAAATGTAAAAGTACGCAAACGAGAACGAGTATATTAATAGATGAACTATTACTTAGTTTACTAAAGATTTTTGAACTCTAAAGCGATTTAATTAATTTCTGTAATTATAGTATGAAATATGAACTAACGTAATTAATAACGTCACAGTAATTCCACTTAATTACATTTTCATTCGGTGTAATATTAAAGTGAAATCGTTTAACTATAATTAACAATTGAAATTTATTTATATCGTAAAGAAAAATTTTTAGAAAACATTATTTTGTAACGTTTTATTGAGGAATAATACGTTTTCCATACAAATTTCATTTTCTAAACATTTTAAGTTTTATTTTCGCAAAAAAAATTGCTTGTAACCTTCAAGGTCTAATCTATATTATGCCAAAATTCTGTAAAATTGAGTAGTTTAAATGTGAAAATATGGTGAATGTACAGACAGCCACAGATACTTTAATATATCTATAATATTAAAAGATTATATATATTTTCTATAGTATGTTTTCTAATATTTAAAAAGTTTTGTCAAATGACGGACGCACAGTCGTAACGCACAAAATTTGTTGACTGTACGTTGTCATATATTTTCTATATGATAAAAACTGACTTCAAAAACGAAATAAGTAAACTAAAAAATTAAAAATAAAAATTTTCTACAACATTTTGAAGTCAGGTTAAGTAAAACATACGAAGTAGGTGCCAAGTAAAACCTTTTACGTGTTATTTACTGCGTTGAAAATGTTGTTATTATGATCGTCGCTGTACTTTTCAACTTATTTTACAGCAGATAAGACTTCAATCCACCTATTCTAACTAATTATTTTTAAAATGACATAATATTCAAGTTAGGATACCTTAACCAGTTTAAATAATACAAGTTTATTTGAAGAAAAAACTAAATAAATAAGTTTTCTGTTAGATGTTCCACTGCTTTCTTAAGATCTGTACAAAAAAGGCCGGCCGCAGTTGGACCTCTTTTCTAGCTCATGGAAAAACTCTCTAAAGAAATAAATAAAAAAATCTATTGCTTTTTATAATTCAGTTATACGTTTTTCTTTAATCAATGTAGATTTTGTAGATAGAATAGGCAATAAATATATTGTAAAGGCACCCTCGAGACCTTAGCCAGTTCACACAATTTACTATATTTATGTCTAAATCGGTGCTCACGTTAAGAATATTCTTGTACGTGGAAAGGAATGTTAGATTTATAATAATAATAATAACATTAAACTTTCTTCTACTTTAAATCTTAAACACTGATAATATTAGGAAAAAAGTAATATTTTTTGTAAGCAGTTCTGCTTTAAATTTAATAAAACTAATGGGAACCATTAACGACATATTCGCGAAAAACCTTACTTGGTTGTTTGAAATTTTCATTTCTGTTGGCAGCCTCCATGAATGCCTTTTTACCCGACTGGACGACGCAAAGAAAGGTAATATGCTTGTCAACATTTAGGTATGTATGTGTTTCTCTTATTTAAGTTTTTGGTAAAATAAATTAAGTTTTTAAATTTTTATTAAAGATTTTTTTATATAGTTTACTTATTATATATTATTTAGTAGGTTTTGATTGATGATTTGGTAATTAATTTAATTCTCAAAAACACATTCCTTTCAGATAAAGACCATACTGTCATATGTTAAACAACTAATTATTTCATAAATTGGTAGTGTTATCTTCTAATGCTTACTCAATATAAAATTTACCAAAATTAGTACAGTTGTTTATTTATTCGAACATCTTTTACCCATTCATATGATACTTATATCTATATACATATGTTAGTTAATATAATCGTATGTTAGGTAATTAGTAATATCGACAAGCTTTCAATTTGTAAAAGATCTACTATAAATTAATCAGTATGTTTATTGTTATCTAAATAGTGAAAAGTTATTGCAAGTCTTATAATTTTCTTTTAATTATAATTATTTAGTTTTATTCGACATAACTATTTTCCGTGTTGTGTCGATGTCGTTTCAAAGACTTATGATAAAAAAGTAACTGGTCAAGTGCGAGTAGGACTCGCGCACCGAGGGTTCCGTACAGAGGGTTCTTACTTAGACCTAAAGTGCACATTTGCGATAAAAATTAGTCATCAAAGGATCCACCAACGGACGCGACGTCTCAGCCCTCCATAAACTCAAACCATTTGTAGCCGCTTTAGCCATTTTGGCTAGAAATAATAGGTATATAAATAAAAATAGTTGGTCAATTACGAAAATTAAATCTTGAAGATTTTTCCGCTTTTTAATTACCTTGTGTACCTTATCGTTGTCTTAAATTTTCGCGATTATTATTCATTGAAATAAAACTGTTTTAAACGGATTTAAATCGCGTATATTATTTATTTTTATCATCCCGATATTTCGAGCACTTTGCAGCGTTCGTGGTCACGGGTAGACTAATATCATGTTTTTCAATGGCAGTTCTCCTGGTATCGCATCATCAGCTCCACTTCACCGTATACATTGTGCCGAGAATAAATTGCTTAGCAATCATATTGAAGCAATCAAATCGCAACACGTAAAATACTCGTTATTAAGTGGTTCCGGTACCCATTTGTAATCTTCATCATCAGCTCCACCTCATCAAATGTAGCTTTTCGTGAGCAAATGCATGAGATACTGTCAAAAATACCTAAATCGGTAAAGGTGTGCCTATAATATTTGAAGATTACCCTCGATTTCTCCAGGATTGTATCATCAGATCCTGACTTCATGACAATGGGACCAAATTGGAAGTATACCCTATAAAACAAAAAAAAAATTGAAAATCGGTTCACAAATGACGGAAAATCGGTGTAAAAATATAAAAAAATACATACAGTCGAACATAAAACCTCCTCCTTTTTCGAAGTCGGTTAAAAATAATCAATTATTATATACATAATTACATTTTATTTTATTCTTGTTTTATTTTTATTTATATTCTACTACACTCCACTTCCACTAAACTACGTTCGTAAAATATTTAGATTTACATTATCAAAGTATATATTAGTGTTGCCAAGACGAAAATAAGTAGTCCCTAATTCGAATAAAACTAATTGTTTTTTTTTTTTAAACTTATATTACTAATAACCAGAAGACTTACATGTATTATCTACACAGTAGTAAGAAGTAAATTAATTTACTCGATTTGATTGAATTTAAATTTTAAATTTTCGAACTAAGTTAATACGAGTACTTAAATCAAATCGTGTTAAGCTTTTATATTTAATGTAAATTATGTAATGACGATAAAATTAACGATAATTGATCATGAAACTTTTAAAGGAATAGTTTATTTTATTATTTTTAGCGCGTTTAAATAATATTTTTTATTTATTATGTCTTTATTTTCATATTTAGAATAATTGTAACTAACTTTTTCATGAAAGCAATAAGATTAAATATTTATTTGTCAATAGGCTGTTTGCTTATTGCGAAATTAATTGTTATTTGTACTTAAAATATTTGGACAGTTTTAACTAAAATTTTAAATTTTAAAATGATGTTACCTCTTGTAACATTAATCGAGAATTTTATCTACGTAATGTCATAATATTGTCCAGAGATGGCGCTGACTGTACGCTGAATCGCGCTATCATTTTGTTAGCTGCGGCATATAGATTGCATTGCGTTGTTTATAAAGGTTTGCTGCCCCTATGTTTTCGTTTTGATACAAATTTCTCCTCATTGATTGTAAAATTGTTTTTTGACCGTGATCAACTTCTATGTTAATTTATTTTAAGTACATAAAATTTTAATTCTAAGATTATATTATTTTCCGCTTGATACGCTCTATTATCTCACACACAAACTTAGTTTATTTTCCAAAAATAATGCGTTTTTAATTAATTGGATACGTATTGATTTATAATTTAGGTTTTGTTAACAGCTTCAAGTGAATGCAGCTCTGAATATTTGATATAATTTACAACTTGATACATTTACGCGTTCCTGAGAAAAAGGTTGAAAGACAGATCTACAGACTGACCGACACACGAACAGAAATTTACAGTTTTCGGATTTTTTCCATTATTTATACTATAAGACCATGCTCCTGGCCAAATTTCATGATGCTAGGTTAATGGGAAGTACCCTGTAGGTTTTGATTCCCTTGTGAAAACGTTAAAAACGCTAAAATACTTAAAATATGCGACATAAATGACCGTATCTTTTGACTGTGTTAACTTAGAAGTCTGATTTTTTCACAGCTCTTAGTAATTATAGCTCTGAATACTTGACATTGATAAAAATTTGTTACCTTCACGCGTTCCTGAGAAAAAAGTTGAAAGACAAACTTACAAACAGACACACATACATACAGAAATTTACAGTTTTCAGATTTTTTCCTTTATTCGTACCATAAGATCTTACTTCTTGCCAAATTTCGTCTTGCTAGGTCAATGGGAAGTACCCTATAGGTTTTGATTCCCTTGCGAAAACGCAAAAATGGTCAAAATATTCGACATATTTGCCATTATCTTTTGATTGCGTTGACTTAGAACTTTAATATTTTCATGGCCGCATGTCATCGTAGACTTGAGTATATGATATTAATTTCAACATGATACGTCCATGCATTTCTGAGAAAAAAGGGTTGACATCCCGACAGACAGACAGACAGACAGACAGACAGACAGACAGACAGACAGACGGACAGACAGACAGACAGACAGACAGACGGACAACAAAGTGATCCTATAAGGGTTCCGTTTTTCCTTTTAAGGTACGGAACCCTAAAAAAGATAAAGTGGACTCGTGGACCGGAACACAAGACGTAGTGTAAGACGTATTGACGTATTGTATTAACAAGAGCTACAGTTTTACAGTATAAAGCTTTTGAGTATCTACTTCAAAGTTTTCCTATAAAATACAATTTAACGTAAAGAAAATTTTTAATAGTTTACTACATACGTAGTACATTTACTTAGTATTTTCCCAGGTAATCACAGGGTCTGCTTATTATTCTAGATATTGACAAGTTACTGATTTTTAAAGAGAGCAACTGTCATGTGACCTTCGCAACCCCTGATGGCAATCCAGTAACTATTTAGCCTAGAATAATCCTACTACGAGTGACGATCATTATCAGGTAATTGTGATAACAACTGGGATAGCTTTACATGCTGGGGCAGGGTGGGTAGACCCACAATAACAAACACCCAGAGCTAGGAACATATATTTATAAATATATATAATTAAAAAATATCTGCCACGAGCGGGGATCGAACCAGTAACCGCCGGCGTTCTTGGTACATTCTTACTTACTTTATTGAAATAATAATCCTTAATTTTGTTAAACCATAATTCTAACTGGGTTTTAGTTTTGTAATTAATTTGTAAGGTTCTTTAAATGTATAAATTTTATTTGATAAAATACATTACTATCGTCTTAACGTAAAATGAGAAACATTTAGTGTAAGAATAAAGTCAAGAACATATTCCAAAAGGCAATTAAATAACTTGTAGCGTTGCTACGGAAGTAGCTCTACTTGTTATACGCAGTGACGGTTTGCTACGTATGCAGCTACGACTGTGCATGACAACTGCTACGACATATATACAATGTTATTAACGCAAATAATTTTAAACTTTAATGCGTTGAGTAGAAAGTTTAAAATGCTTTGTATAGAAATGTTAGCCTCTATTTAAAGCTATATAAAGGATATGCTCAGATAAGGTCTCCATTTGTAAAATATTATAATACTTTATATAAACTAGCACGAGATTCTTTATAGATTTTATTTATAAGATGTCAGTTTCATTGCATATTTTTTAATTAAAACATCTTTATATACATTAATTCTATCTCAAATCATGTCATAAGCTATATAAAATGAAAGTAATTTGGCGTTCGTAACGTACGAGAATTTAGAACGAACAGATTGATTTGCGAATTAGTCAGTCAAAAAAATAATAATTTGTAGAAATAGGTTCAAATCCTTATAAAATGATTTTATTAATCATTAGGCAGAAAAATATTGAATCACTAGCACATTAACGCTTAAGGAAAATGTCATATATTTTTCAATACAACTCAGATGCTAGACTTCGAAGAAATTAAAAAGAATACCTCGTGACTTATTGAACTTTTGCAATGTGTTTTCTTCGTAATTGTACAAGTTATCAAACTTTGTTTAGAGTTAATATTAAGTTAATATGCTTCTAGCATTGATGAGTAATAATTATAACACTTTACAAAATTGTGTAAAAAAAGATTATTTAATTACTAAGAACGCACTATAGATGGTTATTTATATTATTTCATACAAATAGGTGGTATTTGTATGCGTATGAAAGTTTTTAACCTGACTGACCCAGAAGGCATCATGAGGTTATTATTCTGTCTCGGAGTTTTATAAGCTATATGACGTCAGAAAAAAAAACAACATGGCGGATTAAAAATATAAACGTTGGCAAATCATTTTCAATGAGGCTACTAGAGCTTAAACAGTTTAACTGATTTTAAGCAGTCGGGTTTTTAACTTTTTAATTTACTTTGTATTTTTTATAACATTAGGTACCCATAAAATAAAATTATTTTAACGATTTTTCTATACCTTTAAAAATAGGTACGAGAATAAGTCTCTTAATTGGACAGGTGCTGTAAATGTTATTTAATTACCCAAGTATAGTCTAATTTTTTTTATTTGTCTTTATTTCGTAACATTACCCCGAACAACAAGCACGAATTATCAAACAATTTTTTTTCATTATAAGAGTGCATTATCAAAAATGATTCAGTTCAATTATTCAATTGATAATTTCTTGTCTTACTCTGATGTGTGGCAAGTAAAGAAAAATAGTCTACACAAATAAAATTAATCGCAATGAGTTTAAATAGTTAAATACAATTTTTGATATAAAATAAGTCAAACAAAGTTCTAACGATAACCAGTAATCGTGCGAGAAGTTTTTCCGAATTAGGCACAAGGGGGCATAAATACGGACCCTTACCCTATTGAAGTACTTCTCAACAAATTAGAACTTCGAAACGAGCTAAGGGTAACAATTTTAAAATAACTTGAAGCCGTGTTTATGATATTTCACTTTTTAGAGTTCCGTAATGTATGCCAAAAGAAACATATATTAATGTTAAAAAGAATTTTATACGTGTAGAAATAAACTACGGAACAACTGAATATTTTAAAAAACATATATATTACCTACCATATGAAAGGTACATTAATCTAGATAGTCATAGGATATCTTATACCTTTAAACGAGGTATTGAGCTATCTTTGTGTATAAGAATCTCGGAAACGGCTTCAAAGATTTTCATGAAGTAGTATGGAGGGGTTTCAAGAGCCATAAATCGATCTAGCTAGGTATCATTTTTAGAAAATGTCGTTTTATCCGTGTTTTGGCAATTAAAAACTTCTTATATATTTTTTTTATTTACTACGAAATCTACGTATACGTATATAAATTCCAATGAACACGAGCGAAGCCGCGATCAACAGTTAGTGATATATAAATGTCACCAAAATTACGTTATCTGTCCGTCCAGTCCGTCTTTTCAACATTTAAAAGCTTAACGCGAGTGAACCCGCGAGGGGCATCTAGTATTAAACATTTCCACTGTGAAAGTACCTATATGATACTAGATAATACATAAAGATTTTATTGGTAGAATAGCCTTTCGTACCTTTATTTGCCCATTTGTAACAACGCCTATGTCCATAGCGATAAAGAATACTTCTGGACATGAATCGACCTACGTACGTATAATACATCTGTATAAACTAGTACAAATACGTACGTCTCAGGTTTACCTCCATTTAGAGCGAAATGTTCGTAATAGGCGTTTCACACGAGTTTCCCTATTGTCTCAAGCACTTACGTAGGTAAGGGTTTTGGATACTCGACGACTATAATATACGTTTTTGTTACGCTTTGTAAGCTGATCTATGCCAAGACGCTACAACAGAGAACCTAATTGAACATTTTTTTTTTATTAATATTGTAGGCAAACGCCCGCCAGTGAATATTTTCCAGACGCGCTACAAAATCGGCGTGAAGTACCTAATATATTTATGCTTCGTATGTTCAGTGAAAGAGTCAGATGCTTAACTATTAATTTCCTTAATTTTTATTATCCTTCATACCTCATTCTTTTTGACTAAAATTCTTTGTAAACTAACGTTACGCAGTCACGTCTTAGTTATTGAACCGATTTAAAAGTTCAGTACAAAGACAGTCTAGAGCCTCAGAAAGGACATATGCTACTAAAACTGAAATAGGGGATGAAAATTTGTATCGAAATGATAGTAGAAGCTTGCAACTTAATTTAAGGAGTAGATTTAAATAAATACGTCATTCAAAGTTGGTAAAAAAATTACAATTAATGGGATAAATGAATCCGTTAATTTCCATACTTCACGCGAACGAAGCCGCGAGTAACTGCTAGTATCAACATATACTATTAAAAAAATACATACGTTTTTAGAAAAACTACAAGAAATTGGGGTGTGCTTTGTTGTATATTTCGGTATGAATCAATAAAGATATGACGGTCTTAAAAAACAGCTTCCCTTAATTTTAAGTCTTACTATCTAACGAAGTAGAATGATTTTCCTTTACACTGATGAAATAATCAGGGCCAACGCTATCAATCAATTTGACAGCCATTCAATCGGCGATTTACAAAGCGATCATATCAATTTCGTCTTCAAAACCCTTAAGTCAGGGTGTTTTGAGAACAGGTGCTCATATAACTTGTGATTTATTAACGATTGTCAGAAGCACATGAATTCATGAATTATCTTATGTTGCTAGAATTTATATACAAAAGAAATATTTAAATATCAATTACTTAATTGAATAAGTTATCATACTGAGTTATCTAATTAATTGATTTTAACATTATTTAATTAAATAAGTCACTAATATAGGCTGAAATGAATACTTTTATGAAAATACATGGAAATTTAGCAAGCGGGTCACCTGCTTTTAAGCGATCGCTTCCACCCATGATAATTTTGAGTACCATAGGAACTACACAGGTATTGCCTTGCCAAAATGATGAAGAGGAATAGGAAGCAATGGAAATGATAGGCGTTGGGTTTGAAAAAGAGTGAACTCGCCCTACAAAACGTAGCCTAAAACTGTAGGAAAATTGTTGAAAACTGTCGCTATCGCAACAAACAAATTTGACAAATTGAGTCATATTTTGTACTATAATGCTGCTTTTAAATATATGAATTTTGATAGCAATAGTGTTCACAACTAAGCTGGTTGCTGATTCCTCGCATTTCAATGTCACGATTTTCCAGCACTATCCTGATTGAATGTGTTAATTAATCTTTAACACGTACTGCCTCAGAATAGCTAATTTCATTAACATTAGGGAGGAAAATTTATAGAAGTGTCGTGAAATGTAATCGTAGTGTTACTTACTATTTAGTCTGCGAACTGATTGACTACTTAATAAAAGTCTATTTATCAGTATTTACATTATTATATTATTTTAATAAATTGTGTAATCTATCATTTTTATTATATACATATTAAGACTCGACCTAAAAAATGGCTTAGTTCGTTTATTAAAGAAAATTGTTCATATCATGCCTTGAGTACGCTGCAATAGCCCGTAAATTTCCCACTGCTGGGCAAAGTCCTCTTCTCTTAAATAATCAAGGAAAAGGTTAGAACCTTGGTTCGCCATGCTGTTCCAATGGGGATTGCCAGATGTAAACGCGTCAAAAATTTTCCCGAATCATTGTTTGTTTAAAAAATTAATCTCGTGCTCAGCAGTGTAAAAAATTTTTTTTACACTGCTGAGCACGAGATTAATTGAAACACAACTTTAACACTTGAAAAGTCAGCGGTGCAAGTCAATTTTAAACCCGCGGTCATCGGTTGAGATGGGCGTCTTCTAACCACAGGGTTAACGTGGGTCGTAGCTCACCTTGTGTATAACCTTAATATAATTTTTACAAAGTTTAAAAAAAAACCTTTACATTCATCCAAAATTGAGAATTAATATTTAAATCATAGCAAAATAGAACTTTTTAAAATCTATTAATAAATTCAAAATTGTTGGAAACAATAATTCACTAACCGTTTTTACAGTACGATAATAAAAAAGAAACTATTCGTGAGAACAAAATTTGATTTTTTCGTCTAAAAAAAGCTGTCTATTTTATACCCAAGGTTCGCAGAAAGATCGTAAGTCTCGTCTCATCTTCACGTTAATTCAATTGAGAACCTCATTTCATTTAAGCGGATGCTTTTCTCAAATTATATTCAGAATTGAAAGAAATTATGTACAATTGTCTGGTTATAGTATCCATTGCGCGAGGAGGTGGTTGCAAGGGGGTGGACTTGAACCCCTCCTGAAAATTAAGATATCAAGTTGTAATTAATTTGAATTATTCTAACGTCTATAATTACAATCCACTGTATAAAATTATACCTGCAATAATCTCATCTCGCTAAATTAATTCTGCCGGCGAGGGCTCTAGTTGCTGTTTGACAATATCAACAGTATACAATAGATCTATAGCGATTTAAAAAAAAATGCTTCGTAGCGACTGTATAAAAGGAAATATTAAGTGACAAAAATGTTAAAAGAATTGTATATTCATATGTATTTACATTTGTATTTTATTTTGACGTTGATGTTATAGTTACTGTGTTAACATAAGACTTGGGGTACGTAAAAAATAAAATAAACATAGCCATAGCATATTGTCACTTATTCGTTTAGATTTTTTAAATATAAGACTTTAAAAAAAATAGCATATAATACACTTTTAAATGTTGAACAGCCGATGAGCGAGCAGTTATCGGTGCTTTGGTTTCCTAGGACTGAAGACTATTAAATTTACGGTGCCAGAAAACGCTTTCTAGGAACTACTAAACTAAACTAACCTTTTGTGTGCAAATGCTATGGCTCGGGCCATAGAATTTTCATACAAAAGATTTGAGTGACGTCATCTAAAAACATGAATGAGAGGCAACATCTTCCTACGAAACGAAAGCTTTATAATTCCAGGATATTATTAACATTATACCAACCATTTGAGTGAAATCAATAAGAAGTACATTAACTATTGGGTGTGTCTAGTTGATGATTTAAATTGATAAATTACATATTTAAATGCACTTTAATAAACATTGCAGATTTAAATTAGCAATTACAATATGGACGATGTTAAAGTTGATAATAATAATTAATAACGCATCATTTGGAGAGTTTATGTGAAGCATTTCAGAGCAATTTATTAATATGTACATCCTGTTTTAAAAGCTGCAATTTGTTTGAAATCGCAGAACACGTGTATTCAATTAAACGGATTTATGAAGGATCGTAAAATATTGTTCGTAATATTTGTTGCACGATCAATTTTTCGTAGAAATTACAATATTAAATATATTTTCAAACAATTTACTAAAATAATTTATTACTTAATATACATTGGTTAAATATATACTTTATTTTTTTAAGTGTTAATAGTTTTATTTTTGAAATCGTTGATTATGAATCACAAAATTATATCATCGGTCTAGATGTATAACTCGTACATGCAAATCGCCGAACTTTACGGGAGAGTCAAAAAACTTTTTTTAATATCACTGTAATAAATATGATTCCATCTTTAAATGATTTAGACTTATTAAGATGTTGTAAGAAATATTATTATTATAAACTTTTACAGTTTTCACTGAGAATATCCATTTTTAAAAAATTTATGTTAGGTTATTATGTTAGCTACGAGGTGTCACATATAGTGTAACGATATGAAACTAAATTTAAATTACTAACTTGGCTTACTTATTCCACATGAATTTGAATTCGGGCAACTTTCGTTCTAATAAAATGAAAATTTAGCGAAATTTCACATCCTAAAAGACAAATCAAAAGAAGAGGTCAAATGGCAAGTCTAAAATGAGACCCCCTTCGTAGGGAGCTTCTATCGCAACTTAATTCAATTTGGATAAGCCTTTTATGGGCAGTGACGGTAAGCTGGACACGATCTGGGATCTAATTGAAAATTATTACAACTACTTCGTACGTAAAAATAGCAAATGTAGATTTGTAGGGTATACAGTTTTCGTATAGATTACATGCGCTGAACATAATTTATTGCACAGTATATTTCAAAGACATGAGTCTGTGACTTTAAACATGATAAAGGTACGCACACAATCACGAATGCATGTACATTTGTGTTTCGAGACGCATGCAAATACCTCCAACTAAAAATATAGGTGTTATAAGTTTGACGTATGTATCTGTGTATCTGATGACCGCTCTGGTGTAGTGGTGCTGAATGTCCTCTAACGCCGACGGTTGCGGGTTCGATCGAACATTTGTTCCTAGGCCTGGGTGTTTGTACTTGTGGGTCTCCCCACCGCGCCTTGGAGAGCACGTAAAGCTGTGTGTCCCGCTTGTTATCACAATCACCTGATAATGATCATTACTCGTAGTAGGGAAGTTATTCTATGTAGTCTAAATTGTTACTGGCTTCTTTTCAGGGGTTGCGGAGGTCAGATAGCCGTCGCTCTGTGTAAAAATCAGTAACTCGTCAATATTTGGACTAGAATAGAAAGCAGACCCTGTTATAACCGGGAAAAATACTAGGTAGATGATGATCTGTGTATCTGACTGGTAATATAGCTCCCTAACGAATAAATAAAATAACGAATAATTTTGATGTGGTTTTGTGTTTATATATGTAGATATCGATTCGAAATTATTATACTGTGACTTCAATGATATTAAAATAACATAGTTTCGTGACCTTGATGCTGCAGCATCGTCTGGAATCAACAGGATACACAGCTCCTCACCAACTTATAGCGGAAGTATCGTGTTGGGCTCATCTTAATGGTTTTAAATAATAGAATGTCGGGAATTGTTGTAATTTTGCTATGCTGCCAATATGTGATATACGACATAATTAAAATAACTCATATATGTTAATATGAATATCCTATTTATTTGCCATAAATTATATTATAATACATAAATCTTTATTAACATAATGGAACAAATACAAATACGTGAAATAACACGTAAAAAAAACTACACTCAGACGTGGATTAAGTAATATCACATGATCTATTTACGTTGTTTAGAACTAGGAGCAACAAAAAACATCAATTTTACGAAGGATGCCATGTAAAGGATAAAACTCCACCGAACTTCTGATAAAGATATGTTTAAAGGAATCCTTAGAAAAACCGCGACAGCTATTATTGTACCACGAGTTAGTCAATCTAGGTCGACTCGTGATATCCTTATTTAACTTCGTGAAAAATTGCCCGACACGAAGTTAGTAGGTTGTTAAGAAAGTTGAATGGGTTCATATTTGGACTATTTTTAGAAATATTACACGAGCAACTTTGACAAAAGCATTACTGAATGAATGAAATTAGGGTTTTTATTTACGAGTTTCTGCTTCGCTCTTATGAGTCGTAGCGTTATGTAATGGCCTTAAAACGTACTCAATGAACGGGCTTACCAACGCAAAGAGAATTTTTTAAATTGGTCTAGTAGTTTCGGAGCCTATTCAAAACAAACAAACAAACAATAAAATCTTTCCTCTTTTTAATAATAATATACATGTAGCATACACATCGGAGTACTTCCCGAATTCATATTTTTTACATCTAAAATGGAAACTAGTGCGATTCGGTGGCGATATAAAGTGTCTTCAGACCAGCACGCTGATTGCCTTTCGGAAATAACTTACATTTGACGTGTTCTTCATAAAACCTTTAGATTTTTACGACTTATAATATGCAATAAATATTCTTCGTCTATCTTAATAACATGTAACGTCAAGTTGTAACAACGTTTGAACGGTGGTCAACGCGAAACAATCTCAAACTCAAACTCAAAATATACTTTATTCAAATGGACTTTTTAAGCACTTTCGAATCGTCAAGTTACATGTCATATTTTAATTTTAGATTTTTTTAAAGCTACCACCGGTTCGGAATGTAGTCTCTACCGAGAAGAACCGGCAAGAAACTCGATAGTAACTCTTTTAAAATCGTTTATACATAATGTATTATTATTACTTTATGTTTTCCGGATAGAAAATCAACGCTTGTCAAATATACGCCTCTTTGTCAATTTCATAATGATACTAGCTGTCGCTTGCGGTTATACTTGCTTTTATGTTTACTGCTTCGCTTCTATCGTAACGTGATGAAATACAGCTTATAGTCTTCCTCAATAAATAAACGATCTAAAACAATCAAATTGAAAAATTGTGTTGGATAGTCCATTTATTGAAGGCTATATAACATCACGCTAAGGCCAAAAAGAACGGAACATCAATAAAAATGTTGCAAGTATGGAATAATTTTTAGTGAATTTTTTCCTCAAATTAAAGCGGGTGTAACCGCGGGTCACAGCTAGTTTAAAATCAAAATCAAAATCAAAATATTTTTATTCAAAATAGGAATTTACATTCTCTTTTTGAACGTCAAGAAAATGAATCTACCACGGTTTCGGAAAAGTATAACCTCAGGCCTGAGAAGAAACCGCGAAAGAAACTCAGCGGGACTTTTTTTTTGTTATTTTTTTTTTTTTAACAACGTCAAGATTGGATACAGTATGTAAAATATATTGAGACAGCCTGGAAGCGATCGCATTATTCCCAAGGTGTGTCATCATCTATGAAATCTTTAATATTATAATAACCTCTAACACACAAACGTTTCTTTACAATTTTTTTGAACTTTGCTATAGAAGCATTTTGAACGTTTTTTGGGATCCTGTTGTAAAATCGTATACATCTCCCAACAAAAGAATTACTTACTCGACGTAGTCGAGTAGCAGGCACAATGAGTTTGTCCTTGTTCCTCGTATTGATATGATGGATATCACAATTTTTTTTAAATGAGTCAATGTTTCTATGTACATACATTACATTTTCAAGAATGAATTGAGAAGTAACAGTCAATATGTTAATTTCTTTAAATTTTTCTCTTAAAGATTCTTTATGGCCAAGGTTATAGATTGCGCGAACAGCTCTTTTCTGCAGAACAGATATTGTATTAATATCGGCGGCATGTCCCCATAGTAGTATGCCATATGACATGATACTATGAAAATAGCTAAAGTAAACTAAGCGTGCCGTTTCAACATCTGTTAATTTTCTAATCTTTTTAATGGCAAAAACTGCAGAGCTAAGTCTATTCGCTAACCTTTCAATATGGGGGCCCCATTGTAGTTTGGAATCCACAGTGATACCAAGAAATACTGTAGTTTCCACCGGTTCCAACGTTTCTCCATTTATAAATACGGAGGCTTGTACATTTTTAACATTTTTAAGAATAAACAAACGATTGCTTGGAACAGTGTAAACTTTCCTCTAACGTCGAATCACGATTGTCGCAAATTCTGGCTCAACTAGTATTGTCTTAGCAACACAAATATTTATTTTATGTCCTCTAGCTGGTTCACTGTGAATATTTCAATGTCTCGTAGAACATATTGACTTTACCGTCCTATTTTGACCTAATAATAAACATGAATGAGTTTGTTTACAATAGTACTTTCTTAATTTCTTATAAAAAGATTAAGTGTTGTGTCAGTCTAATTAATTAATAACATAATAAACTAGCGGCCCCGTACGTATAAAGTGAAGTAATAAAAAAAAAATACAACATGCTGGCACTTGTCAACATTGACAAAGATTCATTGGAAGAAATTTTGATAGCAAAATCCCCATTTGTTACAAAAAAATGTTATAAATGAAGAATCACACGACCGATTTTGGGCAAACTTCACATAAACCATCTACTAAATAGTCTGAACAAAGCCTAAACATTTGGTTTGGATAGTAGAGCCCGTTTTTGAGTTATAAAATTACAACAAAAAATGCCATTAATTTTTATATATTTTATAGATAATCATTTATGCCAGTATTACATGTGACAGAACTCTAGTCTAGTAGTCGTGACATTCAAAATAAATTAATTGCGATATTTAAAGCTGCATTCATACGGTATCCTCAGAATCATAATAACTATTAATTAATGTGATTGCGATTATAAATACATATGTTGAAATAGCTCTTGGCTTAAATATGAATAATGTTTAAATATAAAGTAAACTAACGTAATGATATTTGACTTTGCGAAAAATGTGTACTACTGTAATAAAGAGAGCGAGCGAGTATTTGCGAAGAAAACTCTGGAACCATTGAACCGGTTCTTAAAATGATTGTACAATTTGAAAGATACATTATTTTAGATGGTTTTAGGCTATATTTTATACTACCATGCTTCTCTTCTCGGTAGAATCTACATTCCGAACCGACGGTAGCTTCCCATTAATGTTAATACTTTTTCTTTCTTCCTTTTCTTACTTTAATATTAAAGATTAAAAAGTGCTTGTGAAAGCCTACTTGAAAAATGTGTATTTTAATTACATATGAATGTACGTATTTGTTTAAAACCAAATCTACGATAGCCGATAGCGAAGCCGCGAGCAAAAGCTATATGTTATAAATTAGAAATGAAATTTAATAAGTATATAAAAAAAATCTTTAAATGTTCGTATCTCATGCGCTGCATATCGTTCGTCGGATTGCGATAAGACTGTGTCAATTTATTTTTTACACTAGATGGTGCTAGCATCTGCGCAGGATTATTCACCCCTTTTTATTATTATTTTACACCTTTGTACGAATTTTATTTCAATCGGTTCAGTATATTAGGCGTGATTGCGTAACACATACAGACTTTCGAATTTATAGTATAAACAATGATTTGCCAAAGTAATAAGTAAGCGCAGTATAATAAATTTAAGCCGATGTCATGCGTATTGCACGAGCAGACAGAAACTATGTTTTAGATGGAACAATAGTCTAGCAAAATTTGCGATTAAAGGCTTGTTTAAAATAAAATTATTAAAATAAATCAGAAAGTGAAATTAAATTTCGGTTACGTTTTACTCTAATCGTTTATGATATTTTAGTATAACGGTTGTTTTTAAATAAAATAACTTCTTTGAAGGGCTGTTTGTTTTACCTTTACGAAAATAAAGTACGAACATTAGCCGAAAATGTTTCAAGTGTTCTCCGAGTACTTGAGGGGAATGTTAATATTCTCCTTTGTAAAATTTATTTATAATCTCACTTTTATTTACTTTAAAATAAATTATATATAGATATATATTTATTTACTTAAACATTGAGGTATTAATATCTATATATAAAATAGGAATGGAATGATTTGATTATTTCAGCACTAAAGCTTAAAAAGTCTTGAAGAAACTTAATATTGTATTAGCGTCTGCTTACACTGAGTTTGTTTTTTTGTACTAATTTTGAATACCCGTTTCACTCCTTTAAGGATCACTAAGAACGGATGCTTGAATTTCAACAATTTAATTGTTTTGCTCTCAGCGGAAGCCTACATAATACTCGTGTGTTAAATTTTAACCCAATCCGTTATGAGCTGTGCGTTGATAGATCAGTGTATATGTCACAATTTTTTTATGGGTGAACATTTAATACAATTAATTATATTTTAGGTTAAGCTTTGTAATTAACCAATCAGCCATGTCGGTGTCACTATGGGTCAAATCTACAATTTTTTTACAGCTTAAGGCGAGAATTACACTTATAAGTTTCACTCTCGTAACTGATATAAAACAATCTGTAACCTGGATAAAATTTAAATTGGTAACGTTAAGTAAGCTACGAGTTTCAGTAAATAAGTCACCGATAGTAAATTCTTTCAGGTGTAAAAGCAAGGCTAAACAATTTACGTAAATCTTAAATCATTCCGTGAGCAAAACATACACGTGGAATTCTCGCATCGACAACAAAATTTTACAAAATTTTTCATATGCATAGAACTAATTATATTTAAATGTATAGATTAATTAAAAATCTTAAAAGTTGCGTTTTGTCGCCAAAACAAACGGTCAGCAAAAAGTAATTAATCATTGACAATAGCCAATTTGCTTTTAAGAAAGTTGGCAGTAGTCCGTTCCTTTTTTGTCTTCTGTGTTTTAAAATAGAACACAAGAAGTTAACGAAATATTTTTTTTTAGAAATCACATGGCTTTTTCTTTTATTTTTTCACATAATCCAAGTTCATAACAAAAGATAAGTTTATTCAGATAAGGAATTTATCATTCTGTATCCAATATTCTCGTTCATTCAATTATAAGAACGTGACGCAACCAAAACACGTGAATATTGTTGATTTGCCGAGGCTGAAAAAAATTATGCAAAAATTCTTTCAACACTCCCGAGTGTACCTTTCCGTCAAAGGCCGGCAACGCACTCGCAACGCCCCTGGCGTTGCAGATGTCCGGGCGATAGTAACCACTTAACATCAGGTGGTACTATTTGCTCGTTTGCCCTCCTTTTATATTAAAAAAAACACCGTAGTCCGGTGCCATATTACGGTGTTCTTCGCTAATAAGATTATAGCGCACTATTTGAAATTATGATCACTGTATCGTATTGTAAATGGGATAGAAAATGTTTGGTTGTCCCCATGCGATTGTTTCAAGTGGTCGCCGCATCCTAGGAAATTAAAGTATAAATGCTTGTTTTTTTTATTAAAGACGCTATAAAATTTACATGTACATTCAAATTTAAAATTTCATAGTGCGGTTTAATCGGATACATGGAACGCAATTATATAAGTATTTTTACACTGAACTCCACTGCCATAGAGTTACGCGATAAACACTATACTACTACATACATACATACAATATAATAAATAGTGCAATCTGTACATGTAATTTAAACATAAACGCACATTATTTATGAAATAAAAATTAAAAATCGAAACCTACCATTTATTTGTGAATGTATCATACGATAATTACTAGCAAATTTTTATTACTTGACTGAATTGTTTGAATTTGACTTGTTAATCATGTCACCGATTTTAAAATTAAGGAAAACTGTATTCAAAGAATTACAGAAAAACTCTGCAAGGTTTTAGAATCGAATCCGGAATCTAAAATCAGGATGTAATGAAATAAGAAAATAAAAAAATAATTTTGAATTTCTTTCCCACCTTCATGAATCATATAAACAAACGATTAAGACGAGAAACAACCTGCCCCTCACCCAACTTCCCTTAATTACTTGCAATGTTCGAATAAGTTAAGATTTTACATAAGTGAGGTTACTTGACTCGAATACCACTTGAAACTTAACTTAGTGTTTTCGATTTTGCACTCGATTGACTTTGAAGCACTAACTTGTTTGTATCTTAGTCTAATTGATTTCTTTGAACTTTAATAGAATTTATAGCGTAACTTCTTATCGAGAAATTTATATCAGTTTTCAAAGATTTTCTTAATACATTTCAATATTTAACGAAAAAAGGTAAAATCTTTATGTTTGTTGCTAAAAACGCCGAAATAAAAAAACCCTGTCAAGTTCGAGTTGGACACGCACACAATTTTGGCAGAGTAGACTATGACTGTTTGATATAAAACTTTTTTTTATAAATATGCTTTTTAAATTTATACTCGTAAATATCAATTAGGTTTAGTAATTTTTTTAATATAATTTCATATCATAATTATTATTTAAAGACATAACGGTGTAGCTAAATTAGCAAGAATAAATGAAGTAAAATACAATACAAGTAAAAAGAAAAATAGCTTCATTAGACGAAGCGCCGGATTTAACTTTTTGGTGTCTTAGGCTGCTATTGTGAACTGTGCCCTAGTTTTTCTTTTTCTTTTTGTTAAATTGCGGCTCCTTGAATGTTAAAGAGTAAATAAACAATTGTAGAATCATTTCCTGATAATAAAATAAAAATAAAATTGTAACAAAACATTCAAAAATATTTGTTTCATTTGTAATCGAGAATTAAATATTTATATAGTATTTTTTAGATTGACGTGATTTATGCGCATTAAAATAGAATTCACGTTTATTAAGGTCACGTAGGCTACCACGTCGCAGCAAAAATGTTCGAAACGTTACAATGATAAAGAAAATTAAAATTCTCTATTAAAGTCTCATATTTAAGCTTAACAGACAAATTGAGAAGTATTAAAATACTGCAAGTAGTATTGAGCAATGGGATGCATACCATTTGACAAGAAAAGCGTTAGATATGAACGTTTAAGAATGTGTTGGTCAAGGTTGACTAAATAAGAGATAGGTGGATTGTGTGTATGATATGAGAAAAAAGGAGTAAATGCTGAGATGACGGAGCAAGAGTGGAAGAGTCGGAACACGTCGTGCTGACCCTACACAGGGTGGGGACAGGGTAAGAAGAAGAAGCAAAAGTCAGTTCATAATACATTTGTTTTAAGTATTGATATTTTATTATAACTCAATCAACATCGCCTACAGTATTTCATATGTTTACGAACAGGTCGCGTGCCGCTTCCAATAATTCCTCAATCATCAATAAAATGTGTTAACTCGCGAGCAAATTGCGAATAACACGGCGCTCAAATAAACATGCCTTTTGGATGATGACACGTGTATTTATTGTTGTGGTTCCTTCGTTTTGGAATCCGTTACTTTTTTTTGTCGTTATACAAATTAGACGTCAAAACACTCTTTAATTTTAAGGTTTCAAAGACCGCTCTATCGACTATAGCTATGTCCACTCTTTGCCTTATTTCATTCATTAAGAACACGCGTCACAGCGCATTGAACAACTGATGTTAGGAATATCTTTATGCATCTTAGACCATTAAGCATTGGGACCTTACATGACATTTCCCCTCAGAAAATCTGATAACAAAATGATCTAACGCGTTTATAAAAACTTTTTAGAAAACGATTTTCAACATTATCAAAATTGTTTTCATTGTGTACAGAGCTGCGTAAAATATATCAATTTGTGCAGTTAGCCGTCGTAAGAAGAAGTCAAACATATTTAATCTTCAAAAAGAGGAAGAGAGACAAGACATTTCATACGTAATTATTTTTGACGTAATCAATTTACTATTTCTATGTAAATTATCATTAAATATTTCATAAGGAATATTCGGAAACATGGCTAATAGATTAGTCAAACAATTGTATTTCTTAGAAGAAATCTTAAAATTACCAGTCAACATAAAAAAAAAACAACTATATAATCTAATACATAATCTTACATACGAGTGAAATTTATAAATAATAATAAAATTGAAACTTACAGCCTAATACTTAAATTCCAAATTTAAATGGCTTCGTTAAGATTGCGTATGTTGAAGTAGTGTTTGTGGTTTTCAAGTTTTTGATTTTGATGGTAAAATATATGAAGTAAGTATGTATCATATATACATATCGATACCTCCCACGTAAGTTGTTGTAACCCCAAAATTACAATTTTACAGTAGAGCACTTTTAATCCGTTTTAGTTTGAAAATTACAACAAAATACGCCTTTTTTCAGGCGTATTTTGTTGTAACTTTCCTTGAAAAAAAAAAGATTTTTGGTATTTTTTCACTTTGAATGCATTAAGCAATGCAAATTCCTGTAGTATTCAGTAAAAACGCTAACGGCAATTTTGTGGCTTACAATAACTTACGTGGGAGGTATCGATATATTTGACAGACGCGTTGGCGCAATGGTCACTGCAACTGACTAAAGCACTAACAGTCGTGGGTTCGATCTCCGCTCACGGCAAACGTATGTATTGGTCATACAGATGTTTGTCGTGGTCTGGGTGTTTTTGTTAGTGTTGTGAGTGTTTCCGGACCCCCGACACAAGGTCATGAGATCTTAATGGGGGCCGTTGAGTGGGATGCGTTATTTATTTTATTTATCATAATCTTTTTAATTATCTATAGTTGTTCAATGTTCTGACGGTGTAATAAATATATGACTTTTTTTATGATATTATTAAATCGATTTGGAATTCATTTAAAGTCATATGTATCAAAAAATAATCGGTTGTTTAAAGTTTGCGTCTTAAAGTAGAATCTAAATTATCGATAAAACTAAAATTTAAGAAAAAAAGTGATGTCATCTCTATGTAAGACCAACAGTCAAATTTATATTCGAAACTAATGATCCATGTAAAAAAAACTTTTTGTACATGTTGTGTTGATAGCCTATTTATTAAGGAAGGTTATAGGCTATATTACATCACGCTACGATACATAGGAGAGCAGCAATAACTATAAACACGAGTGAAACCGGAAGAGGCAGCTAACATAATATACAATTATTACAACTAAATAATATAAAACGAAAAATTTTCAACAAAAATTGCAAAAACTTAATGAAGTTGTGAGATTCACATTAGTTTTAGTCTGGAATCCTTTCTATTTTGAGCGCAGTATTTCCTTACTAGCGAAATCCCCTATGAATGGAATTACTCTTTAAAGCCGTTTCTACACTAAAGCGTACATCTGTTTAATAGACGCGATTCAGTTTTATGTTTAGTTGGAGTGCTTGTTTGTTGGAATTACGTAGCAATTATATAACAAGTTTTTTCGTAATATAGATGAAAAATATGTGAGAACAAAAAGTAGCTTATTAGTCAGTATTTAAAGTTTTTACACGCAAGTATCACGTGGAAAATAATGGACGCCGAAATTTCTAAAAATCTTTGATTTTTGTTGAACATTCACACACATACGGCAAAATTTTGCTAGCTGTAACAGCAGAGATCACCCCAGCTATACCGTGACATTTTGCATAGTACCCTATAGGTTTATATTATCACCAATAACATTTCAAGATTTTTTAAATATATTTTGAACAAAATATATAGTAAAGTAACAGTCTGTATATGTCTAACTGCTGAATTTGGTAATTATTATGGTGAAGGTTTTGAACTTAATCCAGCACGCTTTAGCGGAATCTATGAACTTGAAAACTCGAAGGCCGCTGCTAACAAACCCCAGTTTGAACCCGCAATCATCCGTTGAGATCGACTTGTTCAAAACACTAAGTCATCTCGGCGAAATTAAGACATTTTAAATTAGCATTTTCTGTATGAAAAAGCAGTACAATAAAAAAATGTTCTCTGGAATTTAAGTTTTAAAATGTTGTTACGAGACTTTGCCCAACTTATATAAATTCACAGTTACGAATTTAAATTTAACGCGTGAGTAGTTTTACTAACTTGTTATAATGTAACTGAGGACAGTAATGCACTTAAATGTCGGGCAATGGACCAAGTTCTTCCGGACTAAAAGCCTTTACGAAAGTTGTTTTTGTAACACATTGAAGATAAAAGATTGGATAACATCAAAATAAAGATATATTTGGAGCGAGATTTTTGTCGTTGAAAACAAGGTTACATAATTCATATTTTAATTAACGGGTCAATAGATATAATATTGGTATTGCGGGACCAATACAGATTCTTTTTTTGGGAAATAGTTGGCAAACGAGCAGGCAGGACACTTGATGCTTAGTGATCACCCATGGACATTAACAGCGCAGAGGAGCTACAAATTTATTGCCATTTTAAAAAGGTTTAAGGGTTAAAGGAAATAAGAAATAAGGTAAGGAATGGGGAAAGGGTTTTTTGATGCAATTCTATTGAAACATTAAAAAAAACAAGAGTAGCCTAAGCCTTATAATATTAGCTATCTGTGAATGAAAGTCCCATCAAAATCAGTCCAGCCGTTCCAGTGATTAGGCATGGTAATTTATGAGATGTATTTTGCCATTTCTATTAAGTTTTTACATTTGTGTCTCTAAGCCTGTCGCCCCCAGGCGAACGCAGGTACGTGTTAAATCTTATATGTGAAAATAGAAAAACCGGTCATGTGCGTGTCTGGCTACATGAAGTGTGGGGTCATGTAGGGTCCGTTGGTTAGGCTTTTAAAAATTGTTATGATTATTAAGTTTATCTGCTACCTGTTTTACACAACCAACAATAACGGCCAACCAACAACTTTGTCTAAGTAATTTTCAATAGAATTTGTACGAAATTTCGCTTATGTTCATGAAATCTGTACGAAACTTCTCCATGCACAATTTATGAGTTAGTCGTTTAATACACAATCATCCACTACTGGACTCTTAAAAACTGCAATAACGCAAAGATACAAGTGAAAGCTAGTCTTCTATATATGTAAAAATGAAAACTGACATATTTACTGACTGATCGATCAACGCAGAGCTGAAATCGCTGGCTTTAGAAACATAAAATTTTACACAAACGTATCATAAGTGTTTTAGTGTAAAGGTTAAAAAGAGAATTGAAAGTTTACATATCAAATGCCAAAGTATACGCAGGCGAAGCTGCAGGGGACTGCTAGTGTTTTATAAATAAAAACGGTCATTGAGAAAGCAAAGAGCCATCATTATTTACGCATTTCTTATTATTTTCACGATTTTATAGCCCTATTTAGTACGAATCGTACGAAGCCAAGCTTGAAACCAATAAAGTGTTGTTACACGAGCGATAAAACTTGAAACAGCTATTAACCATTGACAAACAAACAACTCGGATGGTTTTATTTTCACCGCAAAAATCACCAGTTTTAAAGACAATAGCGCAAAGGTTTTAAGATTTAACGCTAAGATAACTTTTAACTGTTTAGAGGAAAATATTTTCTCATGTTATAAATAAAACGAAATTCTAAAGTATGGTCGGCTACGGATTATTTCTAGTGTTTTTATTATGATTACTTTGCTTTTTAAAAAGTGTGTCATATATTTATAATTAAGATTTTTTTTTATAGAAATTAACTTCAATAGCAAAATACGCGGTTTCTTTAACATAAACAACATGCTTTTACCAGTTGTAAAAGAGTAGGAAATGAGATATTATTAAAAAAACTGTTTTTGGACGCCATTATGCTGGGCGCACTATTAACGCGTCTTTCAAAAATGTCCCGATGTAGGTCTGTTGAGGAGTTCTCAAGGTGTTTCACCATCAGCTATACTTAACCATAATATGCAATTTATAAAATTTTCAGACTCGTTAGAGCTGAGCTATAACGATAAAGGCCAAGTCTGGCGAGTACCAAAATCTAGCACAGATGAAACCGAGGTACTTATATAGCTGAACCACAATCTAAATCTTAAGAATAAATTAGGAGAGTTAGGAGTGACTTAATTGACCTTTTCCTCAATAGGGAAAGAGATCAGTCAGCTCGTTACCACGACGGATGCAACTTCGTGAAAACGTCGGGCAATAAAAAGGTATTATTACGATTAGTTATCGCGATTAGACCTGGTACATAAAATATGAAGGGAAAGTGTCATTTGCCCAGAAAGAGAACATCAAGAGCCTGTTACAGGAGTAAGTTTTACATTGTATTAAATAAAAATGTTAGATATGTATGCCAAAAATATTTGTGTAAAGAAATTTTGCTGTTGACATTATTAGCTGTTGTAAATGATGTGAATGCTTCAGTATATTAAAACGAAAATTGTATTCTATTTCTTGTATCTTCTGTGCCCTTTGTGATAAACATTTATAGCATATTCATTCTTTATTTATAGCGTTATTTTTCATATCTCTTTCACTTCGTGTATTAGCACTATTACCATAATGTTGATATAGAATAAACCTTTATAAAAAATAACCACACCAGTAAATATTTTTCTTCGTTTGGAATTCAAATTCTTAGGACTCTATACTCGAGGGTTGCCAACAGGGCATATTTACTGTCTATGATATTTATTCGTCCGTTACAAGACTGTTTAAAAAAAGGGAACCAATTTTAAAGCAAAGTACGTAATTTCGTTTACTTGGATGACTATTCAATTTTTCTTTTTATTTACCAAAGTACTGCAGCGATTTTGATGACTTATCTTGGTATATTACTTATATATTAACCAAAAAAAAATCTCATTGGGCAAGCTATTTTCGCGTAATCATTTGCGTATAAAAAGTTCTCGGTGAATTGAGAACATCTTCCTTGAATGTAAATCGATTGAAAATGCATTATTTTGCCAAAAAAAGTTAAAGAAGTTCCTTATACAATTTTTTTTTTTGTATAAGTAACTTCTTTAACAAAAAAAATGTTTTTTTTTTTGTATTATTAAAAAAAAGATAACACATACATACATCACGCTTTATGTTTTCTTTTTTTCGTTAAAATGATCTCGTCGTTATATCATTTAATAACTATATAATATTTATTGTACGTATACTAATAAACAAGTCCCTTAACATGAATGAATATATGAAATTATAAGTCTAATTGTAAAATTTTCGTATAAGGAGTATAATATATATAATTAGCGTAGTTCACTCTGTAGGCCTGCTCAGTACTCGGGGAAGTTATGACAACAGCACTTAACAAAGTAACTTTGAAATTTACGAACCTGTGGTAAGTTTAATATTTTCGATTTAATTATTTCTTAAGCGGATCAAAGAAGTTATTTTATCGAGAAGTAAATTAGACTCTCAGCAGAATTATTTCAATAATTAATTGTTTATCAAGCGATTTTAAAATAAAAAGAGTTTCTTAATTTGTAACGTATATTTTTTAATGTTTGGAAGCTTAGAATTTCGTAATTTCGTAATCTATTTTTAAAACATATAATCTGAGTGAGTATTTTCTAATTATCGAATACTTTCATTTCAAAGTTTTTGTTTGTTGAAAAATTTTAAATGAACCCGAGTAATACTTTAAGCAATAACCATTAGAAAATTAAATAAATGTCATACAAGAATGGAATTATACTCGACTCCAATGCATTATTATAAATTCAGTAAATATCGTGTAATAATAACTATTTAGCTCGACGGTAACGGAATTAGTTGAATCGTGCTGTTACATTAATTTCTATTTGCAGCAATTATAGTATTAATCTTTGGAAACAAAGGACTATTATTTTGGTCCATTTGTTTTTATATCATGCGCAAACAAATCATCTGGAAATGTTTATTATATGTATCGTGAATACAATAATTAAATTAATTTAATATAACAATATAAAAGAAATGTTTTGGAAAAATTGTTGTAACAAAAAAAATATTTTTGATATATTTTTCTTTCTTTTTATAATCGCTTATATCAAAACGCACAGAATTTTATGAAACGGAATCCATAGATGGACTCAAACAAACCTATCATCATTTTAATTATATTTTTTATCAATAAAAGTCTTGTATTTAGTATAACATGTGTCAAAATAAATTGTCATTTTTTTCGTGAATGGGGTTTGCACCTGGTATTTTTATGTATTCGTATATTACTAACAAGTAGATAATACCTTAGTATACTCTGTTACGTTTAAATAGAATAAAAATATAAGCGTGAAAATTAAAAAATAAATTAAAATCAATTTATTAACACTATTTCAATATTCACTATTTCACCATACATCTGCGTACGTCGGTGAGGAGTTGCGTATCCAGCTTATTGCATATGATATTCTAGCATCACGTCAAGGTAACGTTACTATGTTATTTTAATATAATTTATAGTAGAGACAATTTTGAGTCAATCAAATTCAAGTCAAGTCAAGTTAAATTAGACCAGTAGAAGTTGCTATACCTACTCATTAAGTTGCTGTACTATTCTCATTCATTTTTTTAAATATGTTTTTAAAAACCGCGGTAAAATGGATCAATTCGTTAGGGAGCTACCATGCCACAAACAGACACAAATTTATAACACCCCTTTTTTTGGTGCGTGCTTGAAAACAGAATGTAACCAACTTACAATTTAGTATATTTTTTCTAAAATATACACACACCTTTTTAAAAAAATGACACAGTTTAAATAAGACTATAAAATAAAGCTATGTGACAGAATTTTAAAAATAAATATTGTATTTTGAGTTTTGTCGTTTGAGTTTGGTTATACCCTACGGTGTGTGTAACGGTGTAGTGACGTGGGTGCTGATTTTTCGCATGTTTATAAAACCCGTGGTAGGTTTTTTTATAGTAGCTTTATGTTTCTATTTGAATTGACCGCAGTTTAAGATTTGTTGCTCTACAAACAAAATTAATTAATTTGTACTAATAGTAATTTTCATCACTAATATTCAACTGATAGTCCGTTTAGGCAGTTTAAATTGGATGCAATTTGTATAGTTTTAATGAGGTTAAAGTTTAAAGGGAAAAAACATGTATTTACAAATTCACTTTAAGTTTTTTTTTTTAAGCGATAATGGTTAACTAAAATTGAAACGATCTTTAACACTATGCTACTTAAAACGCTACAATGCGTTGCGCAGTATAGTAACATAGTTCGAATTGTTGCACCGCACAGTACCGAACTGCGCCGCTCCGCACCGCACCGCTCGCATTGCACCGCTCTGCACCTCACCGCATAACACCGCACCGCTCGCATTGCACCGCAACGCACCGTATTGCGATCGAATTTATGCACCGCGCTGTATCAATTTTTTTTCTACAAAGTAAAATTACAAACATCCGCACAGCATCATACTACATTCGATTTATTGCACCGCGTCGCATCACGCCGCGTTCAGTGTGTAGAGCTCCTTAATCGATCAACCGAGGGACACAAGAATCTTCACCACGATTGTCTCAGTAAATGACGCGTTTCCTATTCTGGTAAATGAACCAATTCGTATTGGTAAAGGAAATAGCCACGAACGTTACGTTTCCGATTACTACCGAAACTGTGGATGTAGTTTTACTATGAGAGATTTTACATCATTTTATTGAAAATTTTTAGTAAATGAAAAATTTACTTCATAATTTAGAATAGTCATTGAGTTATTTGCGTGAAATTTATTCTAACTGTTTAGTAGTATAATACCTTTGAAGCAATAAATAAATAAATAAATAAATATGTATGATTTATTATTTTTATTTAATATCATGTATATTAAAAAAAGAAAGAAAAAAATGTTTATCACATTTATATGATCATAAAAACTTTAATCACAAAAAAATCAGCAATCTTTTACTGAGCAAACCAACAACAGGTTTCCTCTTTTAATTACATTTATTTAAAACATTTAATTTACTTTTTAAGAAAGTGTTAATAAGTTATGTATTGCCTGTGTGTCTTAAATATTCTTCGATAATATTTAAGGACACCGACAATCATGCTGATAATGAATACAAAACTTGTGAAATTCGTTTATACGAATCACATATATTTTATGAGAATATATTAATTTTATTCTTTTTATATTCTATTCTATATTATATTACCTTTATAATGTATTTATTGGGACCAATGCAACGAGCTACTTGAGCTGTAAGTTGGTAAGAATTTGTATATCCTGCTCATTCCAAATGATGATCCAGCATTAGGTCAAGGTTACGAACCTATGCTACTTAATTATTCGTTGGAGAGCTACGATGCCACAGACAGACAAACAAATACATACTTTAAATTTATCACACCCCTTTTTTTGGTCGGGGGTTAAAATTGCAAACAATTCAAAGTATTATTGCTTTGACATCATATGTCCAAGCTTCTCTTGTGGCGAAAGTTTTAGTATACGATAATACTTGACCCCAAACATATATGTACATGATTCAAAAACGTAGAAATTTGCTGACTTACATAATATTTGTTCCGTGTTCTACTAAAGACTAGCAGTGATGAGAGTACCCATCGGGCACCCGGCCAGATTCCATACTAACTTTTATCCTCTATTTACCCGCTTTAGAGAACGTTTTCAAAAATCCTTTTTAGTGTTCTCTTGGACTAAATTCGGTTAAATTTTATTTAAGTTCATATGTCATCCGATTGAGAGCAATGAGAATACTCATATAACTTTAGGGAGAATGTAATAATGTTATATGATAGACATAGTCCAATGAGGAACCTTAAAGGTGACTAATGCTACTTCTTCTATATAACTACAACGCATAATGTTAGTGGTCTAGTTGATGTCCATGACGGAACTCCTTGGTCATAAATCATTACGCCGCCATGTACGCTCATATGATTTATTTTGACAAGTATAATAGTCTTATGTGGTGTTTCAGGTCTGATGAGGAAATACAAAGTAACAGTAACAGCACATAACTTTCATATACCTCAAGGGAAGAAACTTTGTCGTAAGTAATCAATTACCCAAGCTTAAATGTGGTACGTGCCGTAGGTTGAGAAGTTGGTTTTTAAGTGCAGAAATATAATATAATTGAATCCGTACAGTTAAATTGTTAAGATAAATATAATTTAGATTAAAACACTAATACCCAATCACGCACATCCACGCATATTCACTTATAATTTGTACCATCCCAATTGATCAGTGCCTAATCATGTTGTTTTTCGAATTTAAATAGTAATAGTGTAAGCCTATGTATATTGATCATAATTATTCTCTTGTACTGTTAAACTGTAATATAAAAATGTTAACACTGTTGGATTGCGAAATAAAACAATAAATAAATATGTCGAAATATATTCTAATAGCATTAGTAGAAATCACATGAAACTTATAACACTCCTCTTTTTTGGTCGGGGGTTACTTAAGAAGTAAAAAATAATATATAAACAACCAAAAAAGTCTGTCAGGTTGTGTAATTGATAGTATTTAGCCATGATACTCATATCTACATAAACATATATAATTCTATGATAATTTATGTCTGAATAGAAATTATCACATTTTTCTAAAACGTGTATTGTTTTCAGACTTATATCTAGATAATTAAATTCCATTGTACAAAGATTTAATATCACAGTCGAACAAGTAAAGCTAATAATAATTACTTTTTGGACATCAACGAAATACTAATTAACCGAGGTCTGAACACGACGCTTGGACGGAATATTTTTGTATTCTGTCGCACTGAATGATATATTATCTAAATAAACAACACGCTTTGTCGTCTGTACAAAATTGTACATCTCTTATGAAACTCGACGTAAATATGTGAAACATTTCCAACTTCTACTTTTGAAAATATTGCAAATATCCTTCGTCAGAAACTAAATTCTTATAGCTTCTATTAAGGTATTTGGTTTCCGTGAATTCGTCTGCTTTGACTTCGAAAAAAGAGGAGGTTCTATGTTAGGTTGCATCTCTGAAATTACTTAACTTAATTATTTAAAAATTTCTTTTTGTGTTGGTTAGACCGTTTATTGAGGTAGGTTACAGGCTACATCTAATACATCTTGTTACGACACACACGAGCGAAGCAGTAACCATAAAAGCGAGTGAAATTTGAGGAGTAATACATACGTACATATATTTTGCACAGAGGTCGCTAAAATCAGGCATAAATAATTCAATCAAGTTCAAAGTTTCCCTTAAAATGCGAAAGTCGAAAATGTTTGCTTCCTTTATTTTATAAGAGAATGAAAAATACGATGATATATGTATAAATAATAAATCGATTTAATCAAATCTACCTTTCACACTAGATTATTTCACAGATTTCAATTAAGCACGACAAGATGACAGCTTATATCCAGCCTCGAACTCATGGATTATTTTTTTTATACTGGGGAATAAAAACATTTTCACAGTAAAGTAAAAAATGTATAAATAAAAACGTACTCGCGATAGCAGGAAAATCGTAACACGTCAATATCCGGATGTCATCTGTATCGGTAAGCTTGTGTTACGCAAAGTGTATGCTGAGCGATCCATTCATATATTTAATTATTATTAGTTATTAATTTCATCTATTTATTTTTAATAGAATTGTAAATTGTAAAATTTGTTTATATTTCATAAAATTACCAGCTATATTATTGTGATAGAACACAGCTGTATTACCCTAATTAGCTGGATGACAGTACCATACTCACAAAAGCTCAATAATTTATAACTGGGGTAAAGCTTAGCTGTAACCCACTGATGACTATTCATTCAAAAACTGGCTCGATCATGGCAGAACCTCAAAATCACAGATCGGCGTGAAGAAGCCAATATAGCGGAGTTTTGTACCGTGAGTGAAAGAGCTGAAAATATAACTTCCCTCTACATTCTTTTCCTTGCTTTCACTCTCGCTTCTCTCTTTATTTCTTTTTTAAACTACCAAAGCATTTGTGGTCTCTCTGTTTTTCTTTCCTTGAAACGCAGTAATCTCTTGACATTAGTTGACTTGCTTGCTTGTTAGGCTGATATATTTTGAAAAAGCTTGTAAGTAGGAGCATTGCATCACAATATGGTTTTTTATTTATCAACACTTGGTAGCTCATCTATACTAATATTAAAGACGGGTAAAATTTGTTTATTTATAGGTTTGTATGTAAGGGCTAATATTTATAACTAATGATCCGATTAGAAAAAATACTTTCGCAATAATATTTCATATACATAGGCTATATTACATCACGCTACGGGCTATAGATGGCCTGAGAGTTAGAACACGTCGATCTCAACTAATGACCGCGGGTTCAATCCCCGGATAGCATCTCGAATTATGAAGAAAACATCGTGAGGAAATGTCCAGAGAAATTCTGAGACATCTGCCAACCCGCAATGGACCAGCGTGATGGATTAAGCTCTATTACCTTCTCCTTAATAGGAGAAGAGGCCTTTGCCTAACAGTGGGACATTTATAGGCAGTTTCTGTGCTTTACTTACGACCCATAGGACCAAAGCAATGTCCATAAGCGCTAGTGAAACCAAAATGATCAGCTAATGTATGTATTCTACATTATTCAAATATTTTTAAGTCCTTTAAACAAAATAAGTACAAAAAAAGGTTCTTAATTTAATGTTTCGAATATTTAAGTGTGTAATATATTTAAAAAACTTATTATTAGATGAAACTTATCATTATATGTACCTGCTTTTAATTCGATATATCTTTTATCAAAATAGAAAAGAGAAAATGGATAAATATGTCTTCAAACAAATTTGTTAAGATAAAGTTTATAATTTTTACACGTAATTTTCTTATCAGCCTCCAAATACATTAATAAGTCTAGGCTACAAGCGTATTTCCGCCGTATCTATATCGCAGCATACGCAGCTCTTTATTAGTACATTCTTAACAATTTTTCGCTACGTCGAAATCTATCACCTGCGTTTCAGTATACGCTTAGCCTTACAATATTTTGTGTGCTTATTTTCTCCGCCTGACTCACGCATGCTAGATAAGGCTATGCCAAAAACAGTGTTCACTTTCCTAATCCGATATGTTTATTCGTAACTTACAAGATATTTACTCCCAAGAAATATTTACTGATATTATTTTTTTGAGGGAAGTTATTAGACTTGTGCGGGACAAAGATGTGGTGGTCTGAATAATGTCTCAGAAATATTTTATCGGAATGAAGATTTAATGGAAGATCAAAATCGATGTAATTTAGGATATTGTTAGACAGAAATGTAAGGGGAAGTAATTTTCGAAAATGTTATCCTCAGAGTGCTGAGGAAGACAATTTTTATATGAGATTCATAGTTTTCAGGATTACCAAATTTAAGTTTTATCGTATTTACGACTTCATTTGCGAATACTTTCTGTACACAAAGTATCTATATCCTTCTCCAAAGTTCAATCTATCTCCATACCAAAATCAATCAAAGTTATTTTATTAGTGTTGGCACGAAAATATAACAGGCAAATAAAGAGGGATTATGTAAAATGATTAGTCATATTAGCGTTAGTGAGAAAGCAATTAAAATCACCATAGTCTAGGTTTGACCTAGCCTACGTCAAACGGAATAATTAAAACATTCTTCCTATATTACACATCTGATGAGGTTAAGGCTCTTAGAAGTTGTAATGGATTCAAATGAATTCTATATCATAGAGCTTTTTCTCGCGACTTCATTCGCTAATGTAGATTTTTTTTTAATTAATACGCATATATATAAGCCTATGACCATTTTGAATAATGTACCTTTCACATGGTGGATTCTTTGGTTACGAGGTTTGCTTTATATATAAAATATTTTTACCAATAATTTCAATTGTAAATATTGTAAAATTATTGTTATGTAGTGAACTTTACACAACTAATTCTGTAATTTAAATTAACCTTTATATTTTTAACGACAGCCATAATGTGCCATTTTTATTTAATACCACAATTTTTTGACTGCACATGCGATGATATTTTATGATCAATAATTCCAAAGCCAATCATACTCAGCGTCTAGCTGGTTGGTGGGTAACGTCGTTCAAATCATTCTAGGTGCCAAAATTTATGTATTAGCTTATTATGTAAACATTCGAGTATCCACAAGTAAATAATAACATTATGTGCATGTTATTTAATTGAAATACACATACATTTGATAAAAACTTTTAGCGAGCGAAAATATTATCTGTTATTTTATGAACTTGTCGTTGCTGAATCAAATATAATATATTCCAATATTTAAGTATATATTTGTTAAGCAGTTTAAGATTTCAGTAATGCCAAACCTACACTATTAACTCAGTTCGAAGAATTTCCCTAACTTCGAGTTTGGACTTTCAGTGATTTAGGACATAAATAAAAAAAAACCATACTACAAATCCGCGTCTAAAGACAGTTTTGAGTTAAACATGCTTTAGATATATGTAGATTAACAAACGTTTAAGTGAGTTTAATACATGTTTAGAACCTATTTTAGCTGTCAAATGTAACGTATAACATTTTATCAATAAGTTTTTTATGAGTTTATTCGCTATTAAGCAATTTAGATAATATTTTAAGCAATATTTAATTTTTAAACACTGTTTAGCTAGACACGTGTTCAACATGGTTTTATTGCGTCTTTTGTAGTATGACTGTTAACGTTTAACTTAGTTAAGTTTTTTAATCCGTATATATTGTTATATATGGATGCTTATAAGCAATAATGTGTCAACCCACAAATTTAGAGATATTGATGTATTCTGATAATGCATATAGTATATAACATTATACAAAACATTTCAAGTCATCTGAATTAAATAAGTACGGAAAAAGTTTCTTAATCTAATGTTTAGAATATTGAAATGTGTTCCATATTATGGATTATTTAATAATTTAATATATTTGAAAAACTTATTATTAGAAAAAACTCTTTACTAGCCTATCACCTATTAATTATTTATCCTTTTTATCAAAATAGAAAAGAAAAGATGGATAAATGCTTCTTCAAACAAATGTATTAAGAATAGGTTCCACATCTTTAGACGCCATTTTCTCAAAATGAAGTTCGTGTGGCTTGGCGCAGTATTGCATATCAGCGTCCATATACGAACATTGTTAATCTTATATGAAAATGTACGAAATTTTATCATTCCTCAAGGGCTTGGCATCGACTCCAAAAAGTTTTGTATTGTAAACAAGACATTTTTAAAATGAGAATCGACTTCAAAGACAAAATACGTAAATGGTAAACGATAACGTACTTATTCCAGTTATTTTCATTTAAAAATCAAACTAATTAACCAATTTTGATAAAAATTCTATCGAACCAATGGAAGAGTATACTGTTTCAAATAAAATAAGTACAGTCGAGTTGTTTTCGTTTTTCGAAAATTTTTCGTTTAATTTAAAATCACCTACATATTTTGTTCAAAAAAGAATAACTCATATATATAATTAATTTTTTAAATATTTGTTTTAGTTTACTTGTAGTTGAAAAAGTTTTTCTTTTTTATTACTAACAATATTAAAACAGAAAAGAAGCTCTAAGAATTCTATAAGTACAACATTTGAAAGTAGCAAACTCGGAAGAATTGAGGTCAAAAACCCGTAATGAGACACTTAGTCTTACAATCCTAGGCATTAAGTATAAATCGTGGCATTCGAAGCGAATCAAGAATACAAATCGACTGGGCTTTCTGACTCTGACAGATATTAATGACCATTATATTATGAATACTTACAACCGACAGAATGCTTTTGAAAGGGTTTAGTTTCCTTTCAAAAGACTCGTTTATGATCTAATTATTGTAAGACGAATTACGGTACGGTACATTTGTTTCATATTAGGTATATACAAATATCAGCCCGTCGCGATTTCACTTGCGTTTATGGTTACTGCTTCGCTCCTATACATCGTAGCGTGATGTAATATAGCCTTATAACTTCCTTAATAAACCGATTATCCAAAGAAGATATTTTTTAGATTAATAGTTTTAGAGATTACCCCCTACATACAAATTTAGAAATAAATTTTATTTTTTCATAACATTAGTATATTTTACTTCCCAAAAGAAATTGATTTATATTGTTATAATTAAAAGGCTAATTTAAGGTTTCTTTTTAATTTTACACAGATCGTACGATGCGATTTATAATAATATAAGGAAAATTAAAAAATACTCAAAAAATTATTAAAACTTTTTTTTATAAACAACCGATCTCAAAATGAAAAATACGCAATTTTGTTTACGTTGATGACATATCATTCTACTTATTTTGATTTTAAAACCAAAGTACAAAACCGATTTTTATAAAAATTCTATGAAACATATATGAAAGTATGCAAATTAAAAATATATTTTTAAATCGGTTAAGAAATGACGGAGTTCTGAAGCAACATTAAAAAAAACATAGACTACGAATTGAGAACTTTCTCCTTTTTTTTAAGTCGATTGAAACACAGACAAGAAAGTACAATTTTACTTAAGTATTTATATAAATTAATGATTGACTAATTATAGATTACAGGCCACACGTACACTCAGTTCGCACCGTTTCTAAATAGTGTCATCATTATTATAATCGTACCCTTTTAATTAAAACATACATTTTGAGATATTTACTATTCATCATTAGAGTGAAAAATAATTTAAAATTTCTTATGAAACATTAATTTTGTTGAAATATTACTTGTAATAATAATTTATCAGCGTGATCAATATTTAAAAGTAAAAAAGTAAACAAAACTTTGTTTTAATTATTTTTTCATAAATTGTATGTCTTACTTATAGACATATAATTTATGAATATCTATACGAGCCTACAAGATCAAACGTTTCCTCTGAAACGCCTTGTATGTTACTGTAAGTAGGTTTTATTTAAAAAAATACTAGTAGTATTTACAAATACTTTCGAAGAGTCAATTTACAAGTCCGTCAAGTCAGTTCCACGTGAAACTACCGCCGACGCCGGTTTGGAATGTGGATTTCACCGAGAAGATTCTTTGTCTGACAGTGTAATTTAAAAGGGAATGACAAGCCAAAGGGACGCGACGATTTACGACCAATCAGCATCAGCAGGCAGCATCTTGGTCCTGTTTATTATTTAAAATTTAAATTGCGAAAACATCTTTGGAATCAAAGTTATTAATTTGTCGCTCCTCCGTGCAAATGAACGGTGATCAATTAACATCAGGGCAACGCCTGTTTATTTGCTTACTGCTTAAATAAAATACACTCTGTTATATTTAAAATCGTTACACCTTAATTGTTGATTAATGTTTTATAAGCTACTGTGTTTGAATTTTGAATTAACAATAATATTGTGTTATTTAGAAGTAAAGATAAAAATATATATATTGAAAATCTTTATCGTCTTTTAATATGTAAATAAATAAAATAAAAGCGGACTAAGATTAACTCCAACCCTAGTTTTTTATAGTAAAAACAAATTATATACGTATAATTACTGATAGAAACCCTAGAGCTTAAATTTTCAATTTTTTTTACTTAATATTTTTTATTACTCATCTTGTTACTCTTTAAGTAAAATGTCACCATTATTTAAGGAGGCTTAATTTTAATATAAGCTGTTGTAAAAAGATAAGAATTATGTGACAAAATAACTGCTATTAAAACATTTTAAAATGAAAGCGAAATAATAGTAACTCTTACCTCAAAACTTCTTTAAACTAACTTAATTTCAGCGAAAGTTTTCAACTCAAATCAACCAGTTCATTAGGAATCAAGTGCATTTCATTAAAAATTAACTACACAAAACTCTTTCTACCATCTATATTTAAAGTCACTTTTAAAAACTGTTTTAAAGTTCAGAAAAATAAAACATTTTAAATCACATTTTTATTACGCGAACACCGCATTAAATTGTTCTTTATTACTGTGGAATAAAACTTAAAATCGTAATTATATCACGACGGGAGCGAGCGTGCGACGCCTATGAAAGTTGTGTTTCGAATCATTTCATTCTGAAAACTGGGAGGCGAAGCGTCTTCGCGCTGAACGCATGAATTTTACGTCACCACAAGTAATTTTCGACTTTATATGCTTATGTTTGAGGTGAAATTACCTTGCACAGTCGCGTGAAATGTGTATTGTGCTCCGTTTAATATATAAAAAGTTGGAAGCGTTTAGATAATAAACTTGTGAACTATCGAACCATATAGTATCAATCGAGGTTTTTTTTTTAATTTGATGACTTAAAAGTAACGTTTATGTGTTTCAAATTTATATGATAAATGATAACATTAGCTGCGTCATAAGAAGTAAACCGTGTAAGACGATAATTATCTCTTTTGCGAAATTTAACATAATTATTTTCGTTGCGTGTATAAACAACAAAATAACACACTTCGTCATTTATATTAATTTTATATGTTGAAAATGTATCTACATATATTGATAAAGAAATGTAAGTAATATAAATAACAGAACTTTTTAAACTGGGAACCGACTTCAAAAGTAAATTTACGTAATTTATTTCACATACTTATTCAAGTTTATTTTGATTCTAAAACCACACCACTAAACCTAGCCAAATTAAATTAACTAAACTGGTCAAGCCGTAATCGGGTAATTGAAGAACATACATAAAAAAAATCCCCGACGAAATGAAAACCTTCTCATGATTTGGAAGCCGGTTGACAACAAAAACATTGAACATAATAAAGTAATTACCCCTTTTCCTCGTCGTAATCTTGTTATAATCCTAATAATCGTTTATCGACTGTTAAACAGTAAATCCGGATATTGTTAGCGAACTTAAACATAATATGTTTCAAATGGCCGCCATCTTGACCCTTTGGGGTTTGTTTTGACTACTATACGTCAATAATAATCATAATATTTAATCTAAGCTGTATCATCTGCATACTGACGAACATTTATTTTTCGTAGTTTTAGCAAAAAAGGTAGTAAATGTCTTTATTAATATTAAAATATTTCATCTTATACATGTAAAATTCATTAAATCGAAAGTAAAAACAAAAATTAAAAATTAAATTTCACATTATATGAGATTTACATTTGTAAGAACATATTACCGTCGTAAGTGATAAAAACAACTCTTCAACCTAGTAAGAGATACGTAATACGTAATAACAAAAGGTGAATGACAAAATAAAGACACATATGGACAAGCACATATTAGGTGTAAAGCAATTACAAACAACTTATGTAAATTTTTATGAAAGTCTGAGAGCAAAACTTATAAGTGTAATTCTTACCTTAAGCGAAATGTTTCTAATACTAATAGTGAATAAAAGATACCTTTGAATCGTTCGAAACGATTCGAATTGTAACAAGATCCATTGTTAAAGCGCGATTCGCAAGGCAAACCTTCTATTCAAGGGTAAATATCTCACGCTTTTGTAATGGGAGGTTTTACACGAGATACATCTTTCTGCTAAGTTAACGCATACCATCCTAGTTAAGTCCAATGCCGTATATGTATGCTGATAAGCAATAATATGTCAATCCATAAAAAGTCAAATTCGGAGATATTGATGTATATTGATCGTTACCTATCTAACATTGTTCAAAAAAAATTCAAGCCATGTTAACTAAATATGTGCGGAAAAAAGTTTCTTAATTTAATGTTCCGAAATGAATTAATTAAATAATGCATTAACTATACCAATCTGCTTTTAATTCATTATATCGTTTGTCAAAATATAAAAGAAAAGATGAATTGAAACAAACTTATTAAGGTCTTTAATGGTTTGATATTTTTAGACGCCATTTTCTCAAAATGAAGTCTATGTGGCTTAAAACAGTATTGCTTATCAGCGCCCATATATGGATTACTCTATACACATACTCTTAAAAAGTCAATGAAATTCAACTGTATTTTATTAATTTCTAAGTTGGAACATGTTTATTAGGGTTATGTATTTTCAGCATATTATAGAATTATATATTTAAGCCTTCTGAACTACTTCTCTATGTATACTTTAACTATTTCAAATCTCATACCCATATGTATTAATATATAGATTAGTACAGAACGTTTAGGTAATGTAAAAATGTAAAAAAAATAATAATGAAAAGTTACGTTATCTCAATCTATCATTCAAAACTCAAATTGTGAATTGTTTTTAGATGGTTTTTCTATTTACATTTCCTTCGATTTATATTTAAACAAATATTTATAAAATGCCGCCCAATAACAGATATTTCTATTATGCCTATTCTATAACATATTTAAGTGTATATGTTATAGTCGTAAATCTTTTTCAAATATATGTTTTCATAGAAAGCGTTTTGGATAGAAAGATTCCTGACAGACTCGTCACAGCTGCTTGTAACATCTTTTTCTTTTGTACCGACGCTTCCCACGGCTTATTGGTACGATATTCACTTGGCTAAACATTTAGATTGAATTCTGATTTTTTTCTATAGATCATTGGTATTATAAAAGGTCTATTTTCCTTAAACATTCGTCACCATACTAAGTGTTTTTTTTTTATTTTTCCTTATTTTTTTTTCTCGTTCATAACAATATTAATGTTTTAATTTAATATAAAAAAATGTCTTAAATATAATTTATCCTTAGTATTTTAAACAAATATTTTATTTAAAATATATATCTTTTTAACTCGTTTTCCTTTATATTTCCATTAAAAGACAGTACCTTAAATTGATTAGACGACCCTTACTTCTTTAGCCCTTTCTTTTAGCGTTTTAAACCTAATTTATATTCTATAGGAAGGGGCTCAAATTAATGTACAGAGTTACATACAACTAGGCGTTCCCCGCGATTGAAATCGCTTTATATTTTAAAATTTCGTCGCTTAAGTTCTAAAACCGCTAAAATTAAAATTGTGAATTTTACAGGAAAGGAATGCGCAAAGAGGGTCTAGTGGTTAGAACATGTCGATCTCAGTCGGTGACCGTGAGTTCAAAACCCCCTTAGTTTTCAAGTGCTAAATTTGTGTTTAAATTCGTCTCGTGCTAGGCGGCAAAGGAAATCATCGCGAAAAAACCTGCAACCATATGGTGGAATAAGCTCTTAACCTTCTCTTTAATAGGACAGAAAGCTTTTGTCCAGTAATGAGTCATTTTACTTTTTTTATAGGAAGAGAAAAAAACTGCATAACTCTACATAAACGCCATTATTAATAAAATTACATAATATAATGGGTTCATAGAATTAAATTTCTATTACTTTATAATGTCAAGTGGTTGCAAAGTATATGCAAGCACGGATCGACCGTTGTGGCCGCGATGAGCAAGTCCACAACCCTAAAAGACTTCTAATACACGCGTCTTAATAAAATGAAAAAAATCCACCGCGATTTGGACCCAGGTTTGACAATATGTTTTATAAAAATTGGTTTGATAGTTCATAGACCTAAAAAGAGTCTAGATGTGCAAACAGACACATATGTTATTTAAATGTTGAGTAATTCATATGAGCGAGTTAATTTTCCAACTCGCACTTGGCCAATTTCCGGATGACCACAACCTTTTTTGAGGACTGGACCAGACCTTGAGTATATGTAAAATACGTAGTTTTTTCAATCTTCTCGAACGCTGCTAATTTTGAGTCACGCGGTGTTAGAATTTTAGCGAAGATTTACCACATTTTGTGATATTTATGGTCAAATATTCGTAGCGTTATCTTTTATAGCCTATAATTTTTTTTAATGAACAGGCTATGTAACACAAAAATGGTTCCAATATTAGCGTGTTTAAACAAAAAACGAACACTTTACCTTTTTAAATCAATATAGATTGAAATAAGATTGTCGGTCGATGTGCTAATAAAATACGAACATAAACTCTACTGTCAAAATGAACTTAATTTTATAGTCACATTTCACAGTGGCTCACTAAGAGCTACGCAACAAATGCATCGTTACTGGTTTAAGTGGCCTTTACGATCGTAAACGGTTAAATTTGAGGTTTTGTTGAGATCCTAATTGGTTGTTATACGATATATGTTACAAATAGAATCGAGAAATTAATTACGTTCAGAATTCGAGACGTTGATTTATTTTCATAACGTGATAATAGGTTTATTTGCGTATTCCAGGGCTTTATTCGACTGCCCACACAATTTTAATCTTAGATTAATTTTTGTATGGTTAATTAAAACATAACGTTATGCATTTAATGAAATGAATTTCAAAGCTACTTCTATCGATAGGTGCATATATATGTCTCAATTTTCGAATATCTTTGCTTATTTGCATCCTGATAAGGAATAATGTGTCAACCCACAAAAAGTCAAATTCCGAGATTCTAATAGTGCGTTTTGCATTTAAAATTATTCGAAATTAATTCAAGTCATCTAAACAAAATAAATACCGAAAAAGTTTCTTAATTTAATGTTTGGAATTTCAAGAGTGTTCCATATTCTGCAATTTTTACAATAATGCCATATATTTGAAAAAGTTATTATTAGATAAATATTTTTATGACGCCATTCTGCTTTTAGTTCATAATACATATTATCAAAATAGAAAAGAGAAGATTGATATTTAAATTCCTTAAAAATTTCAACAGAATAGCTTTTGATATCTTTAGACGCCATTTTCTCAAAATGGAGTCCGTGTGGCTTGACATAGTATTGCTTATCAGCGTCAATTTATGCATAATAAATAAAAGAACTAATATTTTATAAATAAAATACAATAATGTAAAATAAAATCAATTACTTGACAAAAATGAATAGCGTTTTGTCTCGTTTCAAGTTCAAGCTTAAAATACACCAATTTCCATTTAGTGATAACTTTTTGTTACTTATACATCACAAAATTATAATCTCTACCTGAATAATACTCTACAGAAAAATCTCGCGAACTAAACGGGCTAGAGCATAATAAATAAAATAAAAAATACGATACATATATATATACAATATATAAAACCTACCTGACCTACATACAATATATAAAAACTATAACTGCCTTACTACAAAAGATTTAAACAGACGTTAAACGCGTGTTTATAAAAATCCGTACTACGAATTCGCGTCTAAGCACAGTTTTGAGTTACACATGCTTTAGATATAAATTAACATACGTGTAAGGGAGTTAAATAGATGTCTAAAACCTATTTCAGCTTTCAAATGTAAGTAAAACATTTTATCGATAAGTTTTTTTACGGGTTTATTTGCTGTTAAGCAATTTAGATAATATTTTAAGCAATGTTTAATTTTTAAACACTAGACACGTGTTCAACATGGTTTTAATGCATCTTTTGTAGCATGACAGTATATGTTTATAAATTAATAGATAAACAAAGTGTATACTTTTATATTTATAGTAAATATTTAAACGTTATAGTAGTATAAAAAGTAAAAGTATTATAGTAAAAGCTTGTAAACAATTAAATATATAGCGACGAAGCGACTTAGCGACTTAGCGACATTAACGACGTAAAATTTGCATTAACAGGAAATTTTAAGACATAGCACAACATATTCAAAGCCTTAACGCAGTCGCGCTAGGGCTTGCAAAAAAATGTTTTTAGTCCTCTTGTTATAAAAATATAAAGATATAATTTTAGAGTTCGTAACTTTAAAAGACTTTAATCATAACATAAATTGTAATGTTGTTATTAATATTACACATGTTTGGTATCCACCAATAGCAATACAAATGATATAATACACCTGCGAGATCAAGCGAAGCGAAACAGTATGCGACGCATAATTTACACTTGTTTGATAACATCTACAAACTCTCTTTGATATAATAATAGCAATAACAACAACGTCTTAAGAAACTCTCACTAGTACACGCAGTTCGATCAAGGGAAGGATACAGCAGGGAGTGTTGCTCGAGATGGCACGCATCGTGAGGAGGTTTCTCAGCTTTGAGCGCTAGCTGCTGGTGGCCTGGGACTCTTCTGCCAGTCGATTTCTATTCTTTATATTTTTAAGTGTTTTTATATGTTATTTGTAAGTATATTACAAATGTAATTAATAAATAAATGGAATAATAATAATAAACGATTCTCCCCAAAATGTGTTCGCTTCTCTCCGGTTAAAGGACAGAATATTGGGTCAAAGGTCCAGAGATACACAATAGTTACAGATGCCACCTCAAACGATCGGCCAATGCTATGAGTCTTACAGCGATGTAATATATCTTATAATCTTCCTCGATAAATGGGCTATTCAACGCAAAAATAATTTTTCAAATCGGATCATCAGTTTCAGAGATTACTTCCTACGTATAAACTTATTTACTTTTATTGTTACAAACTGTTTGTAACAAAGAAAATGACAAACTACTACTTCTTTATAATATTAGTATATATAAACCGGACTTGAACCATGAGATGTCATGACGGTCATGAGATGTTTTTGATTCTTAATATCTATAGGAATACAGACAAGCTCTATCTAGGGCCTTATAATTGGCGTTCAAACACACCAAAACATTCATGTTCTTTGTTAACAAATTGCTCAAATTTATTAATTTGGAAAATTATGAACATAAATAAATAATTATTATTGACGTAATACTGTTTAATTGTTTACTTTTAAACTTGCTACGCTTCACAGTTTTGTGTGATAGAATTTTGAAAATTAATATTGAATAGTTGTCATTTTGAAGGCGATATATTTAGAATATATTTTTTCAATAGAAAGTACCTTTAATGAAAAACGATCATAGGTTTTAAATTTATAACTAACTAGCCGTTGCTCGCGGCTACGCTCGCATGTATGTACTTTGGAATACTGCCATACATACTGCCAAAATTTCAAGTTCCTAGCCGCAGCAGTGTAGGCTCTGCGTTGATGAATCAGTCAGGACAAATGATTTTATATATATAAATAATTTGAATATTTGCTTAAAACTTTTTGAGAGAGCTACGTTAAGTTCAATTTGTGGCAAAAAGAAGGTATTATAATGCTAGCTAGCTTTTGCCACAAATTAAATTCAGATCATTTTTAGTTTCACTTTATTCAATCTTTTGGTGGCTTTACTTCCAAAATTATTCCGCGTGCGATCCAAGTACGCGGACAGTTTTATTACAATAGTATGATATACTGACACATATAAATTGAATTGTTCAAGCAACAACTCAGATATATTTCATAATATTAAACTCATGAGTGACAGTATATATTTTTTATTGTTACACCTTAATATGTCAGTTATTTTACCGTCAAAATGAAACACTCCATATTGTCACGTTTTGGTTTTATGTTTTGGTAGCGGTAATTTTCAACAATTAGGCCTGTGTATATTATCTTACGGCTCGTAAATATTAAATTGACAAAACGTTTATTAATATCTAAAGCATCGTTATATCGTATATTGTTTGACAAACATTTTACACATAGATGTAAACTATCATTTGTCAAACACATAAGTATCCAATTATTTGGATTTAGTCATACAGACATGTTTTGGGGTGTAGATAGTTGGCTGCGTATTGGGAATGTAAAAAATAAAGTAAAGTAACAGCCTGTAAATGTCCCACTGCTGGGCAAAGGCCTCCTCTCCTATTAAGGAGAAGGTTAAGAGCTTCCACCACGCTGCTCCACTGCGGGTTGGAGGTTATACATGTGTCAGAATTTCTCCCGGCACATGCAGATTTCCTCATGATGTTTTCCTTCACCGACGAGCTCGAGATGAATTTAAACACAAATTTAGCACTTGAAAAACCAGCGGGGCTAGCCGGGGTTTGAACCTGCGATCATTAGTTGAGATTAACATGTTCTAACCACTAGGCCATCTCGGTTCACAATTTGGGAAGGTAACAAATGGCTTATTATATAATGGCTCTTATTATAGCAACGTCTATGGGCCAATAACAATCAATCCGATTGGTCAATTTAGCCCATTTGGTCCATATACTTGTCTACCTTCCTATTACCAAAAAAAACTTGGATCACGTTTCGTATTACACTTATACAATAAGAAAATTTTCATCTAGAAAATCGGGAAACGTGACACATTTATAAGCATTTTCCTTTCTTTTGTAATAATTCTTCAGTTGTTAATATTCTTTTCAAACGCGAGAAGGCATGGTTAAAAGCACTTTAGTCGCTCTTGATTTTTGTTGCCTTAGTTACATATTTTATAAAGATTTTATTTCAAATTAGTTATTTCTCAGGATTTGACGTTATACCTAATATTAAACACAAAAATTTACTAAATACGTGTCAAACCACGCGTATGCGTAAAGATGTGTTATATTTAAATAAAAAATCACGAAGTTTTCAATTCTTTATGTAATTAACTTCTCAAATATTATAAACGTAACGTAAACAACACAAACATCACTTCATTATCACATTCACAAGTAATAATATTACACGGTATTTTTTTCGTGTCAACAAAAAATATATGAAGTCTTAGGCTATCATAATAAAGCCAGAACATTGTTATGGTTCTATGATATGGACCACTATCCGGACTTTTTATAGTTATGTACTTTTATCTTCGTATAATGTTCGCCCTTGCCCTTGGGTGACCTTCGTTATGTTCCTACATAACATGTCCTTTCGACATGTCACAAAGGAAATTGAGTTTTTGAACGGTTTTACTCTTATCCAACACGTTTTTGTTCGATTGAAGCAATGTAAATTAACTTTTTCTTTCACTTTTAATTTTTGTTGCTAAATTAAATAGGCTTGATTGAGGTAAAAAATAAAATGGGTTCGATTAAATTTCGTAAAAAGAATTTTAAAAAATTTACCCGCAACCGCAAAAATCGTTTCGTGGAAATATGTGGAAAAATGTAAACAAAGCTTTATGTTTATGAATACATATTTTGCCGTATTTACTATAATTTTAACAATTAAATCTCCTATTTTTTTTAATAAAACAATATTTAACTAAAAATAATATAAAATATACCAACCTATTCCTTTTTACGTAAATATATGAAATCATCAAATATTAGATATAACGTAACATTTCTATCCCAAAATTATAATGTACATCAATTCATATTTGGACGATTACATGGATAAGCATTAAAAGTTCACATTATTCAAATAAATTTAAGTCATCTAAAATAAGGGAAAAAGTATTGTAATGGAATTTTAAGTGTTCCGTATTTTGAAATTTATGCATTAATCCCATATATTTGACTACACTAAAACTGTAAAATTATTAGATAAGACTTTTAAAAAAATTCATTCAATCTACTTTTAATTCATTATATCTTTTATCAAAATAAAAAGAAAATAATTAAATATATACTATAATAAATAATAATTAAATATATAAAAAAAATTAAATATATAAAATTCTTCCTACAAATGTATTAAGAATAAGTTTGACATCTCTAGACGCCATTTTCTTCAGCTGAAGTCCGTGTGGCTTGACACAGTATTGCTTATCAGCGTCCATTTGTACGAGCACACTAAACTAATATAGTACAAATAGTAGCTACTTAGTTGAACAAACAGTCGTAACGAAACCATTCCTAAATATCATTTGTCAAGAGACCTTTGTCCATACTGGGGACTTCTATCACAATGACCATTAGTCCCGATGTTCGTATGACACAGTTAGTTATAAATGTACACTCCACTCTCAGGTGATAAATTGTTTACTTTCCCATAAATTCACTAGCGACTCGTCCTGGTTTCACTTGTAGGCAAAATATTGTATATAAATATTGTTATTACAATAATTACAAAATATCATAATGAAATTAAATAACATACCAATCAACTTTTTTTAGGATTATTTTTTATTTTGAGTGAATAGTGTATTGATTTTGCGCTTGTATCTGTATCCTAAAATCCACCTCTTTCTCGATTCAACTTATTTCAGATGAAATTTTCAAAATGGAGGTAAAAATGCATGAAAATCTGAATATATAGAGTCACATGTAACAGTATTGTTTTTTATACTTCTTCTTTATTTCTTCTGCAATATATTTATCTTCAGTTTGTCGGAGTTTGCTTATTGCTACTTTGAGCCTAACTTTAAAAAAAAAAAAAGCGAATCCAATGCTATATTTTAAATCTTCTACTTCAAACAAACAAATTCTAGTTTTATACTATTAATATCGATGTGAACCGTCTTTCCGAGCTAGGTCTTATATTTAATCGGTTTAAAGAATTCCACATTTGTACCAAGTTGTGGAAAAATTTCCCGGTAACTGGGCTTCGTCTCGGCGAGATGATTTGTGACGCGTCATATAAAATGGACAAAACAAATGAACGTTCACTTTAGTGTTTTTTTATTATACTCTGTGGATGTGCCCCGCATTGCTGATTTAAACATAATAGTTTTTACTTAACTTGAATGATTTTTACTTGATTCACTTTGTTTTCTTAAGTTAAGCTTTTAGTGCGTTATAGATTAGGTTTTCGCAATTTGAATATTCTTAAACTTTCAATAAGGCGAGGATTACACTTATAAGTTTTGCTCTCAGATTTTCATTAAGATTAAAAGTTATTTCTCATTGTTTTATACATTAATTTGCTATTAGTGTCTCTTTTTTGATATTCTCAGCTTTCATAACTAGTTGCAATGTGTCTGGTTACTATATTACAGAGTTGTTTTATACCGCTCTCGACTACAAAACTTATCAATGTAAGTCTCGCCTAGGAATTGGATGTAGTCTGTACTAGAAACAAACAAACAAACAAACTTTTAGCCTCGTTATTTAAAATAATAAAGCTAAAAAGTTTTTTTTAACGCGTTAATATCAGAAACTACTGGTTGAAATTAATTTTCGTGTTAGATTGTTTATTCATTGAGGAGGGCTATAGGCTATATTGAATCACGTTACGACTCAAAGAAGCGAAATATTAACCATAAACGCGAGTGAAACCGCAAAGGACAGTTTCATATAAAATTATCAGAATAGATTTCTAAAATGTCAAAGCAAAAGTGCCTGTAAAAGTCAATTTGTATAAAATATATTTTGAATTCGATTTTATTTTACTACACGCACAGAACATGTTATAAGATCGTATTTCTGCGAATCTCTCCAAGTAAACTGCTAAATATTCTTATTCTGCGTAAAATATTTTTACATCAACTTTTTTTTATATATTATAAAAGATGTTTGACAGGTCGTGACACGTTTTAGTTCGAGTTTAAAAAGACAAATATAAAGATAGGAACATCAACTCTGAAGGCTTGTGCAGATTATAGAAATGATAATTTTCGGGGTATATTTTTGTCCGTTGGATTAGATTCTTTTGAAGTGAATCGCATAACGAGAGACTAAAATTACCGCGTACAAAAGGTATTAAAATACTTATATATTGACAGGCAGGTTGGGAGGCGTAACTATACCATCTGATTCCCGTGGCAAATTCTTCGGATGGGGCCTTTAAGTAAAAATCGTCACGTTATAACTTAATTTTAATGAACCACTTTAGCAGTTATCCAAAACTATTAGTACTATTTTGTGCATTTTAATTTTATATAGGAGCATAGGTTTACACATATTTAAAATGAAATATTTATTTTTAATAAATTTTTTTAGGCCATCCTTGCTATCCTATGCATGGTTGGATAAAACTTTGCCATCTTTAATCTTGCTTTTTTAGGATTACGTAGGTTAAGAACGTAGTTAGTTATGTAAAGGAGTAAATATAAGTTTATGAATTGTTTAATAGATGTTTGCAAATCGTGACGGGTAACTATGGAACCTGCACGTCTGACTAGCATTTGCCTGGTTATTTATCAGGAAAACAAGGCATACTGGCTGAAGGTTCACTTTACGGTAATTGGTCACCTGGCCCATCTTCAAACTATTGGAGGCTCTGGGCACATAAGGATAATAGAGCCACTATGACAGAGGACTATGTTGTTAAGATAGATATAAAGGGAAAATTGGAAAATTTATAGATTTATTCAAATGTTCTATTTCTTTAGTGTCACATAAAATTAGTAAAAATTATATTTCAGAAAGGTAACACTTTTAGCGTTGACGGAAAATCTATATTGATTGAAGATGCACCCTTCTAATTTTATCCATGAGGAACAATGGAACTCCATCGACTGCGGAGCTCTGGACACACCCAGAGTGAACGGTGTAAAAGAGGAGCCTTTTTGTTCACCATAGCCCAACATAAATTATGTTGCTGATGCGTTGGTCGTGTGTCCTTGAAACGGCTAACCTCACTGCTCCCACGTTGCACCTGTGTGACGATAACCCGTAAAATATTGTACGTGGGAAGCTTTACAGGTAAATAATAAATAACATTGAATTTCAAATTTTCAAATAAAGTGTATTCACATACATGAATAATATATTACGAATTTCAACATCAAACAGGAATTGTGACAGTTATTGCAGCTCAGCTCTTGGTATTGGAGTTATTTTCAACAATTCTTAGCATGTATACATGGATGTATATAAGCAATAATGTGTCAACCCACAAAAGTCAAATTCCAAGATAGTGATATATACTGATAATGCGACACGTATTTAACATTATTCAATAATATTTAGAGTCACATGAACTAAATAAGACCGGAAAAAATTTCTAAATTTAGTGTATATAATATTAAAAAGGGTTCCATATTTTGCGATATGCAATGACCAGATATGTTTGTAAAACTTTTTATTAAGCTAATCTACTTTCAATTCGTTATCGTCGTCGTCAGCCAATCGTAGTCCACTACTGGACATAGGCTTCCCCAAGTTTGCGCCAAACATCCCGATCCTCCGCAACCCTCATCCAGCCTGCTCCGGCAACCTTGCGTATGTCGTCAGTCCAGCGGTCCGGAAGGCGTCCTACACTACGTTTGCTAACACGCGGTCTCCACTCCAGGACTCGTCTGCTCCAACGGCCATCGGTCCTGCGGCAGACGTGGCCGGCCCATTGCCACTTCAGCTTACTAATTTTGCGAGCTATGTCGGTTACTTTCGTTTTCTCACGGATAACCTCATTCCTGATTTTATCCTTGAAAGAGACCCCGAGCATACCTCGCTCCATAGCACGCTGAGCGACCTTAAATCTGTGGACCAGCCCCATTATCAGTGTCCATGTCTCGGCAGCGTATGACATCACCGGTAGGATGCAATTCGTTATACCTCTTATCAAAATATAAAGAACAAATACGTATTTCTTCAAACATATTTATTAATAGGTTTGACATATTCAAACGCTTTTTTCCCAAAATAAAGTCCACATGACTTAACATAGTATTGCTTATCAGCGTTTACGTATCAAGTAAATAATGTCAAATAACCAATATTAACATAACATAAAAAACTATTCTAATAGTGGGTACATAAATCTTCTATCTCATTTCGTAAATTGTCTGGGTTTAACAGACGTTTTAGTTACAATAAAATCTCTGCTCAGTAATTCTATAGGCACCAATACCTAAGCCCACGTGAAACGGATAAACCTGTCAGTTTTAGTACAAAAACATCAATGTGAACGGAGTCATCTGCCGCTTATTTGATGAGAAAACGGCCCTTAAGATAAGTTCGGGATTAGTTGAGACTATTTTGGCTTACCTCTAGATAAGTTTTTGTGACTATATATTTAGCTGTTACGTACAATAATATTATCTTATTGGCAATTCAAATTGCCTCTTTTTTGAAAATTTGAAATTATGATCATTTGGACGCTGATAAGCAATAATGTGTCAACTCAAAAAAGTCAAATTCTAAGATATTGGAGTATTTTGATACTGCATCACTTATTCAACATTATTAAAAATAAATTTAAGTCATACAAACTGAATAAGTACGGAAAAAAGTTTCTTAATTAATTGGTTTGAATATCAAGTGCGTTACATATTTTGCAATTTATACAATAATCTCAAACATTTGAAAAACTTTTTATTAGATAATATATTAAATATATCAGTCTGATATTAATTCATCATTCCATTTATCAAATAATAAAAGAAAAAATGGATTTATACTTCTTTAAACGTATGTGTTAAGAATAGGTTTCACATATTTAAACGCCTTTTCTCAAAATGATGTCCGTGTGGCTTGACACAGTATTGCTTATCAGCGTCCATTTGTATAACGAATTACAAATGTTTAAATTTTGTATGTTCGTCCTCTATGATCTTTGAAAATGACATTTTAAGTCAGTGCTAAGTAAAATAACCGACGAAATATTTTCCGATGCTGGGCCGTTAATTATAATTATTGAGGAGTTCTTAAAGCATCAGCTACACTTTATGCATTAATTATATAGCATTAATTGCTTAGCAATCATATTGAAGTAATCAAATATAAAATAGTCAAAAAAAAACTATTGAAAACAAATACTAAGTCACAATTGCATGGTGGTAAAATAAAAATCTCAAGGAAACTCAGTCAGAAAAATTCGAAGACATTTTCGCCAATTAGCAGTGGATCAGCGTGACGAATTAAGCTCTTTATTTCACAACCTTGGCTGGAGAACCAGATCTATTGCCAAGTGGTATATTAACTTGCTATTTATATAATGGAAAAAGGGGTAAGTAACAAGAACTTATTTATAAAAAAAAATGTTATGATCTTATGACTTAAAAACGGAAGATATCGTAATGTTTCTTAATATTGGATACCTTAGAACTCTATGATATGATATGATATTAACCGATTTGAGTTTTTTTTAGTTTTAGGTCAGCTATATATAATTTTCATTAATGTTAGTACTTTCGTAGGTTTTAATGTCAAAACAACTGAAAGAATTAGATCATCCAAATAAACTTTGGTATTTTGCTTTTGAAGCTGTTTTTTTTTTAAGTTTCATTATTTTAAAATCTATTTTTGTACAAGGAAAATGTGTCAGGTTGTCTTAACATAAATTTCTCAGAAGAGTTAATTTAAAATGGCGTCGCTTAACACAGATTAACTAATGCATTCGTTTTCACGTTTATGCGTGTTTGTTTACGCTGCACATGTTAGCACGAAAGGATTTTGTAACGTTTATAAATATATTTTAAAATAATATTCCTTTTAGCAGATCCACTATTTTTTCTGTTTTAATAACGAAAACAAAAATGAAATAAACAAAATCTTAATTTGTTGTAATTTTAATGAGATTATTTTATTTCAATATACGAAAAATGTTATTATAATTCATTCGGTTGTAGCGATAAATTCGATAAATAAAAGAGTAATTGCAATAAAAAAAGAGTTAACAAAACAATTTTGAAGACGAAAAAAAAGCTGAAGACAAAAAAAATATCATCATCAATCTTTTGGTGGTAAACCAAAACGTAATCATTTTGTTTACCGCAACAAAATATATTTCATGTATGGAAATGAATGCTACATCAAATATCGAATGTAGATAAAAAAATAAGTTTGTTCTTCATTCCAATGGTTACTACGGCCTTCTGAAACTATTTTGCAGGTAATACTCATATTTGCATATAAATGGATTTGATGTTGTCGATTTATCGCGTATCGCGCTGATAGCGTTTTCTTTTAAAAACTGTACCTATTTCACATATTTCTAGGATAAAATTTTACATGGATAAATAAAAAAATAATCGAACCATTTGCATATTTGTACGATTATCATTTAATAATGATATTATATTATATAATTGATAAACTTACAACACCTTATTTTCGACTTCACAAAGTAAATGTTTCTTTTCTGGGGCAAGGTATTCGTTTTTATAATAAAATCCCCCAGAAATGTTTGCAGTTTTCAATGAATAGATTTAAATCATATGTTAAAAAGTCACTAATAGCTGAAGCATATTCTCTCTATACAAGATTACGTTGACGATAAAGATGCGTGGGTTTAGTATATGCTGAATTTCGTACGGGATAAATAATTAATTTATAATCATAAACTGTGTTGTATTTACAATATTTTAAAGAGAAACTATCGAGTTTCTTGCCGGTTCTTCTCGGTAGAATCTGCGTACCGAACCGGTGGTAGCTTCATTATTTATGTTTTTTTTTTTGTTATTTTCATGTATGACGATTCAAAAGTCTTACTGATTATTTGATTATATAATAAATTTTTTTCTTCCCCATCCTAGATTTTTTTTTCTTGTTGTCTTTGTGAAGCAATTTGTAATATGTGAAATGGGGCAATAGGAATCGACATTGAAGCGCTTCAATTGGGCCTTGCAGGTAAAGGTAGTTCCCCCTGATTATAAGTGTATACTGTTGGGAAGTTACTAGTGCGTTGCCGGCCTTTGGAAAAATAGGACATTATCTATATATAGGCTTGACGCTTAAAAAGACCTTAAAAATTTAGGCCGACGACGATGCGATTTGTTTTCCACAATTTATACAAGGAACGCAGGCAGTGTATATATTATATTGGCTTTAAATGCCTATTCAACCGCGAAGCAATAACGTTCATTGCTCACTGTTGCGTTCTGGTAAAGGTTGAGTGATCCAGTGTAAATATGGAGTGTGACAACTACAGAGATAAGGGTGGTTCGTTGACCCGAGAAAATTGCGATGTTCAAGGACAAGGACATTAATGGGTTTTTTGACATTCATGATTAAAATGAAATGCATTTTAAGTAGAAAAAATAATTCATTCATTCTTTGTTTTGTGGCTTTTAGAAGAAAAAATAATATTAAATCTCGATCGTGGACTATAAACTCTACTGAGAACTGACAACTCATAATAATACTTAATTTTAAAGTGCGTTTAATTTAATTTAATTTTTTTTTATTGAAGAATAAGAATTCGTTAAATTGTAATAAAAGATCAATACATTATGTTAACACTTATTTATTTTAAAGTAACCTAAGGCGAGAATAACTCTTGTCGATTTTCTCAATCAATTTGTCAATCTATATAAATACAAAAAAAACCTTGACAATTACAATTCAGAATTTTAAGAGATTTTTTTTTATTTGTCTCTAATTTGGCCCAGCTGTTGCCTTGGCTTGATAATGGTTAGTTCACTCACCTTCGTCTTATTCTATAAAAACTTCACCACCCTGAATTTAACAAGGAAAAAGTCACAAGATGTGTCATAAACGTTTAGCAATTGCGAATTGTAAAGTAAATCCCTCTGAAAGCAGTGGCAGAAAGCTTTTATACAACGTCAAAAAGACTGATTGTTTTGAGATGGTAATTGATGAGGCTCGCAACAGACAGGTCAGCGTCGATAAAATTAAAACGAAATGTATTTTTACGAACATTATTACAGTAAATAACGGTGTAATACCGATCTGGTGTCGTGGGGTTGAATGTGCCTCTAACACCAACGGTTGCGGGTTTGATCCCTGTTGACAGATATTTGTAAATATGTATTTCTAGATCTGGTTGTTTGTCCGTATTGGTCTCCCCAGTGTGCCTCGCAGAACATGTAATGCCGTCGGTCCCGTTCGTTAATACAATCACCTGATAATGATCGTTATTCTTAGTAGGGACATTTTTCTAGTCTAAATGGTTACTTGCCTTCAGTACTTGTGGAGATCAAATAGTAATCTTTCTGTGTAAAACTCAGTAACTCGTCTATATCCGGACTAGAATAGTAAGCAGACCCTGGTATAACCGGGGAAAATGCTTGGTAGATGATGATTACTGTAAATAACGAGGACGATGCATTAAATGTCTTGGTTAAGGATTTTAATTATTTCTAACATATTTATGGTGTTTTTCATAGGCTTAGAATTTTTTTATTGATATTAAATGTTTACTTAAAAATAGAAATAGCAACAAATAACAAGACTAAAACAATTAAGTTCAAAATATACTTTATTTTAAGCACTTTTAAATCGTCAATATACAAATTTGTCTTTTAGATATAAAGGTACTACCGGTTCGGAATGTAGATTTATGTAGATTATTATTTGACGCCAATACAACGTAGAGAGTTAAAATCATTTGCTCAATTATTATTGCCAATAGAGACTATGGTTTAAAGCTATTGTTTACACTTTTATTTACAAAAATATGTTTGTTTTTCTTTTTTATATGATTTCTTTCCTTCTTTTAATAAATGAAGGCAGCAAATAATTAAACTCCAAAGTTTATAATTTTTTTAGGTATTGCATAAACAACAGAAATGAAATAATAAATACTATTATTTCAAACATAGGAATATGTCGAACTCGATGCTACTGACTGCGATACCCACATAATCTACTATCTCCTATATACAAGCTTTCAGTCTTGAACAATTCAGCCAAGCTCGGACCAACCTTGGGCAACCAAGTCTCAGCAATTCTATATTAGTCCAAGCCTTGGCCCAGTCTTAGTTAACAAAGACTCTGTTACGAAATGCTGGCCCAAGCCCTGGCCAGCTCTGAGGAGCTGAGCCTAAGCCTTTCGATACTGATTCAAGCCTTGGTCCAGTCTTGATTAACCCGGCATGGGTTATTAGATACTGGTGCAAGCTCTCAACCTTGAGCAACCGAGTCTCGGTTACTGTAAAGTACTGTATAAACTAGGCCTTAGTTATCATCCAAAACTTTAACTAACGTTGGGCCGAAGTGTGCAGCATCAAGGTTGACGAATATTGGGGCGAGCTTGGGTCAATGCTGAGGCTATTTCTTACTGAACTAGTAAGATTACGATGAATAAAACAGCTGCATTGAAAAAAAACAACTATATATTCAATAACCACATAAGCAAGAACGGTTTCAGCAGTAGCAGTAGCTCGTACTATATAATTATGGCTTCCAAAGAAATGACAAGTCGAGATAGATTCCGCCGGTATTGTCTCACATAATTCACCGCGACATTTTCTGGCGCTGGTCCAAAGGAACAGTGTGTTCACAACAAAATTTATTACAAGACACCTCATAAAACATCTTCATTTGTAGAGTCATTTGATACAAGCGTTCTCGGCGATGTATGTATAATTCGCGTTTTATGTTTAACGCCATTTGTTAGTTAATTAGGATGTCGTGATGTTGTTTCAAACCTTGTATGGGATTTTGCTGTATGTAATGTTACGTGTTATAAGTTTTTCGGGATTACCTATCTGTGTATTTGTATATCTATCTGTAACATCGTAGCTCCTTAACGAATATACCAATTATGATGCACTTTTTTTTGTTTAAAATCAGATGTAATCGAGGTGGATCTGTTCAGAAGTTTCAAGGTACAAAAAAAAGATAATAATCTTTTTTATAGGTGTTCAAAGGATCTAAGCATCTTCTATTGGTATAATCGACTCGAAATTTACTATATTGTAAATAGTAGCAAAATAACATAATGCATAACCTTATCTGATGTTGCAGTATTATCTGGAATCGGGAGGATACACAATTGCTCAACAACTTTCGCCAGTGTCGTTAAAATATGAGTACATTGTCAGCGGATTTTTTAAAGTTGCAATTTCATAAATTATATATTGTATATAGGGTTTCAATCTACATTCTGAACTGGTGGTAGCTTATCCTTAATTTAAGTAACTTTTATTTGTTTTGACGATTCAAAAGTGCTTTTAGAAGCCTACTTGAATGAAGTATTTTTTGATTTTGATTTTGATTTTTGATCCCTTTAGTCAAAACATATACAAACGACGAGCAATATCGCGTGGTAGCAAGTTTAGACGTTGTCAAACGTTACGCGTCATGAAAATACGTAATTATTCACGATCGGCGTGGCATTGTTGTTATGTCATTTGGTCCTTTGCCTTACAAAAGATACTTTGCCGAAGTATAAAGACATCGAGCTATCAGCTTTTTAAAAGATGTTACAATATACTATTGTCTGAAGTGATTAAAAGTTTAGTCGGCGGGCGGTCGTGACCTAATTAAATAAAGGCGACGTACCTAAAAAAGTTAAATTACTGAGAATTTCTTATAATAATCACGATGGTTATCACGATGAGTTACTGCTATCGTAACGCGATACATTTTTACAGATTTGTTTCGTTTTAGAACGAACATCAAAAATCAATTTTGAAATGTATCGAATTGCTACTCACTCGTAATTACCCCACAGGAAGTCATTATGTGAGATAAAACGCTGTGTGGGGTAACTGTGTGACAGTTCAGTGATATTAAAAACTTTGCAGGAACTAAAGACTCAGTAATACGAGTTTGTGTTAGTTTAGGTCTCATATTGAGTAAGCTTTAACAGTGGCTAAGTAAGACAGGCCGCTTGATGAATAGGGGGTAAGTTTAAAGCGACTAGATAATTTATCCCTGAATTAATATTATATGAATAAAATTTAATTTATGTTTTCATTATTGTTTTTAGTTTGATCTTGTATTGTATAATTCACTAATTATTTGGATAGTAAAGCAGAAAGCCTATTAAATTTAATTAATGTTATATTATTTTTCAAAGTCAAGATGGCCTAGTGGTTAGAACACGTCGATCTCAACCGATAATCGCGGGTTCAAGTGCTATATTTATGTTTAAATTGGCAGTGAAGGAAAACATCGTGAGGAACCCGGCATGTACCGGTAGGAATTCTGACATATGTATATCCACCAACCCGCAGTGGAGCAGCGTGGTGGATTAAGCTCTTAAACATTCTCCTTTAAGGGAAGAGGAGGCTTTTGCCCAGCAGTAGGACATTTACAGTTATTTTGTTTTTACTTTAATATTCAATTAAGCACACAATTTATTTCATCAAAGGTTTTTAAGGATACACTTTTTTAATATTTCTGTATAAAGTAATTAAACAATTTTAATATAAAAAGAATTACTCGGTAGTCCCACTCATATACTTATTTAATTAAAGCAGGAACGCCGAATTATTATATTTTATTCCAATTAAATTTTGTTTATATAAGAGAGGACGAGTAGTTGATTGCTTTCGCTAATTGGTCGCGGAATGATCCAAACTTCCTGAGCCTTCGGCTCACCGCGTGGGTGTGATGTTCGTCGTCCTCCCGCCGCTTCCTGTCGCCGGTTTTTTGTAGTTACATAATAGTCGTCACAGATGTAACTAGGGCTGGAATGTATTATGCCGTGATGTGTTGTGACGCTTCGTTTTCATGTATTCCGTCACGTCATTCCATAGTAATACTTGAGTCACGTCATGACACACGATGACATTGTAGAGCATAACAAGCATTTAGTAGCATACAAATAGTATATATTTACACCAAAACTCGTCAGGAGAAAATATCTACTAATGTACACGTGACTTGGAGAGTTGCCTAGCAACCAGCTCTTGATGTTTAGATGCAGACAATGGCGATTTATTGAAACTAAAACTTAAAATAACTTTCGAGCTCTTTATGATCGTAAATTTGACAAATTTGTCATGTCAGTTCGACTTGAAGCTCGGAATGTGGGCTCTATGAGAAACGCCGGCAAGAAATCCAGTAGTTACTCTTTTAAAAATATCCGTGTACAATATTATTGGATACAATTAGCTTACAGTTATCCTACGAGAATGTCACACAACAAAGAACAATTCCACGTTGCTTTATCATTAATGTAGTCATATACTGAATAGTATGCTTTTGCTATAAATATTTTTTAAATGTAAATGTTAAATTTGTGAAGTGGCAAATATATTATTGTTTCCGGGATTTGATGATATTGTCCCAGAAGACATATTACCTTTGTAAGGTATTATTACAAGAATTGGAAATTAATGAGGTCGTCTATATATCTAACAAAATCTATACACGTTAAATCACTTGTCCTGACTGATTCATCAACGCAGAGCCTAAACCGCTGGGGCTACGAACTTGAAATTTTGGTAGTAGATGGCATTTAGGTTTTAGGAATCCACTAAGAAAGGGTTTTTTGATTATTCACCCCTAAGAGGGTAAAAAGGTGTAAAAACGTTTGTATGCAAAATCTTATTCCGTGGTCGTATTAACTTTAAACTTAATACACAGTATACTTGGTGATAGTAATGAAATGTAAAATAGAAAACGAGTACTATTATTCCACACTGGGGTGCAAAGGGGTAGTGAAGTTTGTATGGAGAAAAAATATTTTTTTGGCTGATTATCCTTAAATTCAGCACAAATATAACTTAGGGTGAATAACTAAATATATGTATCCCAGAATTTCAAAATCATCCCTTATAATGACGTTAGGGCGTATTAAATCATGGAACGGTAACGGTATTTCACTAGAAGATTTATTTAGCTGAAATTCCAAAATATACGCGGACGAAGCCACGAGCAACTCTTAGTTAGTTTATAAAACTTATCGATAACACGAAAGTTGAAATAGAAACAATAATAAGAACTATATCTAGGTATATTGTTATTAATTTATACGTAACCTAACAACATAAACAAAATTAATCAAACAATTTTGGGTAGTGGGTAGGAGGTACTCGGGCCATCAATATATCATGTAAGATGTTTGTTCAACTACTATCAATTATTATGTTTGTGGCCTATATAACATGTGATAGATCTCCTTAACAAGAAGTAAGGTTAAACCGCACGGTACAGAATGATTTACATTGCACGAAAACAACAATATCTTGGGGATCGCATTTTTTTCAAACATCGAAAAAAACATAATTCAAAACCAGACACAATTCTTTCTATTAAGATTGTTCCTGTTTAGTAAATAAAGATTTATTCATTTGTTTTTAATGATTATATTAATCTATGTATGTACATAAATATGTTTAATAATGAAGCTTAAATTTCAATAAATCGAATATAATTTAGGTAATTAAATGAAAAAAAAAGTTAATGTGAAATTTATTAAAATCTTAGAATAGGTAAGAGTTTTGATTAAATATATGTATCATACAGTTGTATACTATATAATAATTAATTTGTATATATTCTGACAGCTGATTTATCACATAAGTTATCTGATAGTTATATAAAAGAAGCAAACCGACACAAATCTCAAAATTACTAATATAATAACGTTATACATTCTATGTTCAATCGGCTATAAATATAATATTCTCCTGAAGATTGTAGCATTTGTTTTGGCTCATTCACTACTTAATTGAATCGACAAGCAATAATATAAAGACTTAATGTGTACAATCAAACATTTATTGCCAATTTTCTACGACATAGATAGAAATTTATTGAGAAAATTTACTGGCAACGAAACTAGTTGTAAATTATTTTATAATGCATCTATGAAAATATCATGAATGAATATTTAATAGGATAAGTATATTGGTTGTATAACAATACGTTTACCGAAGTAATCAATAGCTGTTAACAAACGTTATAGGTTTAAATCTAGCGTGATGAAAAGACATGACATAATGAAATTATTAACACTTTCTTTGTGTAGGTTTCACCAAAATCTAATCACCAACAACTTAATTCTTATTCATCTTCTATACTAATAATAAAATTCTAGCGGGTCGCTGTCTGTACATGGAAGATATATGAAAAAAAAGCTTACTGGGGGCCATTACTAACGCAATAGAAGCCAAAACAAACATTTTTACAATTCTTATCTGTTTGTCTGTTTGTCTGTTTATCTGTGCGTTTGTGCACGCTAATCTCAGAAACGGCTTATCCGATTTAGATGCGGTTTTCACTAATATATTGTGGTAAGCTTCACTTAACATTTAGAGATTGTTTCATTCCAATCGGTTCATAAATAAAAAAGTTATGTAAATTTAAGAGTTCACATCGAACATTATTTTGTAATTTTCACTAAATGCATGAAAGTATTTACAGTACTTACATCAAAAAATCCAATTTTTTAATTTTTTGTCTGTCAGTCTGTTTCCTACAACTAATCTCTGAAACAGCTGAATCAAATTTGATGGGACTTTTACTTGCAGTTAGGGTATGTCCATTAATCACATGAAGCCCAGAGGAGGGAGAGGGGATGGAAGAAAAAAAAATACGAAATATCACAAAGTCTAAAAAGTTCTTGAAAACATTACTTGATTAATGAACAGCCCCTATACCTAGCTAATATTATAAGGATTAACTTAGGCTACTTTTATTAAAAAAATATATTTATTTTAATGAAGAAGTAAAAAAGAGATAATTCTCTTAATATTTTGTTACTGCGTAATCGCGATAACAAAATATTGTAGAACACAATAAAATAGTGAACAATTTCTGATTTAAAAAGGGAAGGTCTATACATATAAATGGATACTGATAAGCAATAATGTGTCAACCCACAAAAAGTCAAATTTTAAGATATTGATGTATATTGATACTACGTCACCTATTACCATTATCCAAACAAATTTCAAGTCATCTAAATTAAATAAGTATGGAAAAAAGTTTCTTAACTCAATGTTTCGTATTTCAGGTGCGTTCCATATTTTGCAATTTATAAAATAATCTCAAATATTTAAAAACTTATTATTATATAACATATTAAATTAATCTATCTGCTTTTGATTCGATATATATTTTATCAAAATAGAAAAAAAAGATGAATATATAGGTGTTCAAACTAATTTATTAAGAATAGGTTTGACATCTTTAGACGCCATTTTCTCAAAACAAAGTCCGTTTGGCTTGACACAGTATTGCTTATCAGCGTCCAAATATAATTGATGTGTCCGTTTGTAATTTTAAATAAATGTGTATGAAAGTATACACGGACAACAAAATTAATAACTTTAAAATTTTTGTCCGTCTATCTGTCACTCAGTTTGTTACTGCTAATATCTAAAACAGCTGGACCGATTTTGACGAAACATTCACTGAACAGAAAGCTAATGTAATAAGGAACAAAATTGAAACCAATGAAATAGTGAACAACATCTAATTCAAATAGGGAAGATATATCTATATTATATAAATATAATAATTGGGAAAATAATATATTTACTGGGTAATTTTTTAACTGGATATGATAGACCAAATCCGAAACTATAAGCAATAGCGAAAAATAATTAAAGGAGTAACAGAGCCGATTTTAATAAAAACTAAAACTATATCATTAGTTTTTTGAAAAATAAGTTCTCCTAGCTAGAAATGAAAACGTTGATTTTGGAAAAAATTAACATTCGGTATGATTGTATCATCTGATACTGTCACATATTATAAGAATCAACTTCAGAGAGGTATTAGTATATAGTTAACTGCAACAAAAAGAAAGGGCAATTTTTTTTACAAAATACTATCAAATTCATACATTAATTAAATCTTTTGTAATTCTTCAAAAAAACGATCATACCTAAAAGTGAAATTTTAAAATTATAACGGGATGTTGTAACGCTAATAGCGGGTGAGTACAATAGCCGAGTCCAGTGAAATGTAGATTTTCAATAAATTGATTCATCTTTTTAGGAATTATCTAAACCTACTTAGGTAACGGTGTAGGTGACGGGGATCAAAACAAACGTCACATTCTATCAACTTTGTATAGCTCACATAGAAAAAATAGACAAACATAAAAGAAGTTACTGTGAGTTATTCATTTTATATATTTTTGATTGTATTCTTTACACACTTCCTTACTTTAGTAGGTGACTAGCATTTTGATGCAAATAAACAAATCGTTCAAAGTAATGCAGACTTTTTTTCTAAACTTACCGGGAGCCATGATTTAACCCACATATTTAATTATGTATATTTGATATATATAGAATCGATTACTTCTAATTTATGTATAGATTTAATGTTATTTTGTTAAAAAATAAATCTTTTCTTTTAATTTGTCTCTTATATTACTTTCCAAAAGTTGATTCTTACAAGTGACACTATTAGGTAGATGGTGCAATAATACAGAATGTATTCTTTTTTTTTTAATTAGTGGGTTCAATTCCTGGCCAGGAGAATCATGAAATCAAAAAAACTTATGATGCAGTTTTAGATTTCTCAAAATCGGACACGAGACTCCTTTAAGTATTTTTCGCGATTCCTTAAAGTTCCGGATATGGCCTATCAAGCCCAGTTAAAAAAGTCACCCGATATATAATACAAGGAGAACCTCGGCGGGAACATACTGTTATACAGTCGAAATTTTAAAGACTAGCACAAAACACTTTTCTTCAACATTTATAGTGAAAACCGTGGAGGAATACGGTATCTGAGTTAGAGTCTGCTTATAAATACAACCAGACAGTTCCCAAATCCAAAGTAAGAAGCTCCTTTCTTGAGCAGCACCGCAAGACTATTATAACCTTGCTTTGCAGGAGACATGCCAAGCATTCTGTAATCCACGCGAACGAAGTCGCGGGCACAGCTAGTATTTAATATAACGGGTCTTATCGCGATAACTAATAATAGTTATACCTTTTTATTGCCCGACGTTTCGACGAATTTACATTCGCCGTGGTCACGAGCTGACAGCTTAACTGAGCTGTCAGTCAGCTCGTAATAAGCTCGCCGCGATAAGTCCCGTTATATTAAATATGAATAGTATAAATCGCGAAAGTTTAAAATATATAACTTAATTATTAATCCTATTTTATCTTACTTTTTATTTTAACGTTCTTATTTATTGGCGTGTGAGGATGAAGGCGTGTTTGGATGTTTGTTGTTCTTTCACGTAAAGATCGTTGAACAGTTTTTAATAAAACTATACAGTAATCTAGCTTATACATCATAACATCACATTGACTCTTTATCAACATACCATGCAAGCGAAGCCCGGGTAGAGGCCAGCTTTAAAAAAACTTATAAATAAAAACCTTTCATATAATATTATCTAGATCATAGTACAAACTGTATCAAAATCCGTTGCGTGGTTTAAGGAGTTAGCGAAGAAACAGAAACACGATATATCGACTGATTTTAGAATTTTTATAGATAGGTATACTTTAGAGAATCATAAATTAATTGTCGCTCGTTAAAGTACTAATTACAATAGGATTTCTATTAATTAATTTTATAGATCACTTGAATTAGTCGTCGTCAGTTAATAATTAAATTGATGTACATGTTTCAGGGAGCACACAAAGCGAGTACTCTACTCTGTAATAAACTTAGAATCTCTGAAGCCTAAGTAGATAATTGCTACAATCCAATTTCGGCTTCCTAATTCCACCGCGATCAAGCTACGCAGTTAATCTTACTAAATCGCTGCCAAAGGTATATTCATACATACTGTTTTGAAACCTACTGTAGGGAATGTGAACCTGTGGTCCTTATTTAAAAGTTGATTGCCAATACCTTCAAGAAAATATGTTTAACTTTCATCAAAAAGAGATTAATGAAATAAATAGTGAATCATTGGAAGTAGGTAAGGCATTCTTTATTTTTCTAATTCATATTAAAAGGTTTTATCAAGAAAACTAGGTACAAATAATCCAGAAGAGGCTGAGATTGAAAATTCGATAATAAATAGTCAATGTACCCTCAACAGACGAACACAGACAATAAACAAAACCGTTATAATCATCAATTTATACTTGCATCTGAAATCTTATATCATATTAGCTCATAGATTTTGTCACTCAGAGTGCCGATTAATTTGGACGACGTTGTCTAGCAACCAGCTAGCGCCTGAGTATGAGGGGTGAGAGTTTCTTTGTGTTATGTTATCTCTGGGGTTCTAGTCACTAGTTTACTTGTAATTATGAATATATTTGTGTGAGTGAAGACAATCGATCTATCCTAGAAAGAGGGAGGATGCGTACTGCCGATATATAATAATAACTAACTGATTAACGAGCTACCCTAGACAAAATACAGTATTATTAACTTTTATGATATATTCCTAACACTTTTGGAACACCAAAACAACTTACAAAACTTGTCAATGTTGAAAATGAGTATGAGTGTATGACTTTTAACGTCATAAGTATATAAACGTAAAATACTGCTACTAAATACTTATGTATTAGTCTTCTTTTGAAAAATAGATTTTTTTTTGTAATCTATTTGATTATACAAATCGTATTTTACGGCTTGGTTTATGCCTTAGTCGATATCTTACGAATCGCTATTTATGTAACAATGATAAGTCGTTTTGTTCCTAAAAATGAAGCCTGGTCTATATAACTATAAGTTATAAAAAAATTATATGTACGTTACGCGTTTTGTACGGTGAGTGAGAGAGCCGGAAGCCTAGCTGCCTCCTATTCCACGTCATTTAATTCCCTTTTAATCCGGCCGTACATGTGGATCTGGTGCTGCAAATGTTCACGAGCGGTATTGTCACTAAGCATAAGATGAACCCGTCTGCTTGTTTGCCTGATATTTTCATAACAGAGAAAAAATAAATGTTTATTTTACACAACATTATCTCGGTAGTATGTGCTCATACGATTAAGGTCCACTGTTTAAATAAATCACCAAACCACAGTTTATTTGACCACGGGTATTATGTTTTAATGTCCCATATAGTTCACGGGATTCCGGAAGGTCCTCATAAAGTACGCCGTAAAACCTGTTGGCAGTTTTTGAAGGTTGCTACGAGTCAAGGGCGTACAAGGTCGCCCTTGTTTTTTTGGCAGAGTGTGATCCGTATTTTATGTCCTTTGCGACCTAAACCAATATATTTCCTGTAAGATCTAAGCGATAAAGATTGTGAGAATAAGAACATTTCTTTTTTTTTTGAAATCACTAGTTGCATCGTTAAATTTCGTATTAATAATAGTTATTCATTTTGCGTTATTATAGAATTTATTTATTAATCATTAATTAAATTTAATATTAATAATATTTGATAATCACGAATTTTCTAACATTATTTTCATTAAAAAAAATTATTCAATTCAATAATTCAATCGATGATTTATCTTTGACTCTTATAGATTAGACGTCATATTTTTACGCCACATTTGTCCGCTAAATAAAACAAGTAAAGAAAAATATAAAGCAATTAATTTTTATTTAATACCAGTCAAGTCAATTTGGTTTTATCCATATCCTTTTAATAGACTTCATAATATAACAACGTATGTAACAATACAGTATTTCGTACGACTCATTCATCTTTATGTGTTTCTTACGTTTAATATGACAGTTTTTATATTGCTCGTAAGACTCGAGAGATTATTCAAATCCGTTTGCTCGCGTCAACTTGATTTCCACAAAATTCTAACGCCAACCCGAAGTCAGGTCAGTCAGGACGAAAAAGTTATTTGATGGGACAGGGTTAAATCCACTGACTTAGATGAGGCCTTTGAATCCCAAGTATTGGAGTGTAGCGATTTTTTTCTTATTATTTTTCCTTTCAATATCTGTATATAAAAAAGATCTTTTTGTTATTTATCCTCTGTGTGTATGAATGTACAATTATATATCGTCGCTATATATTTGATACCTCGTAACTTACGATTTTGGTAAAAATGGATTTTCTCAGTGAAAACAGTATTAAAATATTTTATTTTATGATAATAATATTTCTTATAATATCTTAAGTCTAAATCATTTCAAAATGTAAACATATTTACTGCAGTTAGCTTTAAAGAAGTTTTTTGTCTCCCCGATAAAGTTCGACAGTTTGCATGTACGAGCTATTACATCTAGACCGACGATTTATAATTAAAAAAAAAAAACTAGGATTTTACAAAAGTTTAATTTAATTTCTAACATTTTCGTGAAGTCCTTATTACAATTACAACTGACTTTGTTTGAGCGTTCATGCCACATAATCTAGACACACCGAGATAAAAAGTACTTATATAACTATATCGATTTGTGTGCAAACAATTTTGCACATAAATCAAAAGAGTTAAGAAACAATAGACCAAATTACTTTAAAATTTAAAACAATTCCGTTCATCAAGATCACCATTAAAGCCAACAGTTAACACACAAAATTAATAAAGTCAAAGACGTGATGTAAAGCCTATAAAGTCCAAAGCATTACAACGAAGTGCGATGAACTTCGACAATTTATTTACGACCGAAGTTTTACGAGATACTAAAAATTTTCACTCATTTCCTTGCAATTAGGGGAAAATCTGTAGGCAGCTTACTGCTGAACGGTGATGGCCGCGCCTACCAATACAATAAGTGAAATTAACTTAAACAGACATCATTTTTATGTGCATGTTAAAGTCCTAGTGAAATGTGACCCGCGTTAACAATTTTATTCATTTTGAAAACCATTTCTATTTTATGTACTCCTAGTGTGTACTCAAAATGTAAATAGAGGACATTTATTACTGTATATTAAAGTATTAAAGATATAAATGTCTTCTAATACAAGATATTTTAATGATTGAAAGTGTATGCCATTTCGGAACACCTTTGAGTCGATTTATTGTGGTATACCTATATATATATAACTCAAAGGTGACTGACTGACTGATTGACATAGTGATCTATCAACGCATAGCCCAAACTACTGGACGGATCAGGCTGAAATTTGGCATGCAGGTATATGTTATGACTTAGGCATCGGATAAGAAAGGATTTTGAATAATTTTACCTCCAAGGGGATAAAGTAGTAGATGAAAGTTTGTTTGAAACTTTGTCAATTTCAAACCGATTGGGCTAAGACTTTGCATGCATAAAGCTACTATAACGTAGGCATCAGACATCGCGAGCATCAGCTAGTTCTATTACAAAGTTAAACTTAAAATATATAATTAAACTTCACCTTCTTCCATTATGTTGTCATTTTGTTTTATTAATTAATAAAAAATATCAATCTGATGTTGAAACTTAATTAATTTTTATTATACAATTTTTGTTATAATTAATTTTTATAATACAATATAAAACTCAAAAAAAACATTTATAATTGAATAAATAAATCTGTAATTCTTGTGGTATTAGTAGAATTAATAAATAGAATGTTTCAAGAAATATAATTTAAAACGAATCCCTAACTATGTTGGGAGTATACACTGAAAATTTTGCAGCATTTATAATATAAGGAAATCTGGTATTCACAGGCTCTTGCTACAGGTACTTTTCAATGTTTATGTTTTCCTAAGTCACTCGTAAAGGATGTAGCCAGAATAAATTGTAGAATAATCTAGCGAATACCCTCAAGTGTGCATTGTTAGAAGATTTGCTAGTCACATTGAAGAAAGGAAGCGGATTTTACAACAGCTTCGTATTTATACTTCTTCTAAATTAGTATTTACTTGGACGTGTGCCAGACCTTAAATTTAAAGTAGAATAACTTTTGTGATAGGTGATATTACTGAAGATATTTTTCACTATTTGCAATAAAAGTCAAAATTACGGTCTTTGATTTATTGCGCAATTTTATAATAAAAGAGAAAATTCGGCAAATAGTGGTTCGTCCTTGCGCACCAAAGGATCCTTACCGCTTCCAACCGATTTTCACTTCACCAATTTTATCTATTTCTTGTTTTACTTTGACTGTAATCACATAACGTTTTAAACTTTAATGTATAAGCTTTTGCTGTGTTGTATTTAATGCAGAAAAACAGTGAAAACAATAGATGCGTTTTTTGTATTTGGTACTTTTTTGTACGCTTGCACAATCATCTGGGAATATTTATAGTTTTTGTCACGTCCGTCTGTCAGCAGCTTAAGTCGGTGGTTCTTAGTACTAGAAAACTGGATGTCAATTCGTAGTGAATGTTTTTTTTTTAATTTGTTACCTTATAACCCCACAATTTTTTAACTGATTTTATTTAATAAAGTTACACATCTAACTACTAAATCGTTAGATGAAGTTACAGATAAATTTAGTAGTTTGATTTTAGAATTAAATTAATCGGAATAAGAACGTCATTCAAGTAAACGAAATTATGTGGTTTGCTTTTGATATCAGTTTATTTTTACACAAAAGTCTTTATAATGTTAAAGTCAATTGTTCCCCTAGTTCCCCAAGTTTCCCCAAGTTCAAGTTCTCTAACAAGTAACTGTTGGTTCTGGATCTATGAAAAATTTACATCAATAGATACATACAACAAATTTAAAAGGAAAACTATTACAGCTAAGTAGGCTTTATAATTTAACAAGCAGTAGTCGATCATCTCATAAAATATAGGGTAAGTAACAAAGTACATTTAGGAGACATTCTACTGAAAATTATTTCAATAAAACTTTTACTTATGTAAACAGGTGTAAATTTATGAACCGTGTAAGTTTATTGAAGTCCGTTTTTTGTGACGGGTACCTACGGAACCCCATAAGGCACTTGGCCAGTTATTCCTTCTTTGTGATTATTATTACTATTATTTAATTGTTAGGTGTCTTGTATATAAGGCATATTTAAAATACTAATTTTTAACTTGACGATTCAAAAGTACATTAAAAACGTACTTGAACTATTTATTATATTTTAAATTTGCATTCGTTTCGATATTCGATATAATAACACATACATATTCTGTGAGAATTACACTATCAAATCAATAAGACTTAAAAAGATTCAACTCTTTAAATATATGTTGGACGGAAAGACGGGCGAAATAGGCGTAGTAATAGGATATCATTTTCATCTTTTAATATTTAGTCGTTTCCGTATAATATGAAGCATTTTGTGCGTCAAAAGTCGCTACTTTGTAAAGATTCGAGTTTAGTTCATAAGAATATTTGCACACCAAGAAATGAAGGATTTTATTTATGTTTTAGAAACATTCTAGACCAGCGTTTCCCACCGGGCACCATCAAAATACAAACCCGTGTCAAAATATTCCCGCCTTGTTTTAAAAAGAATACCTACTATCGATCGACGCGAAATAGGCGATAACAAAATATATAGTAAAAACATTTTAATTATAAATAATTATTTTTTTACCTTGTCATTAGTGTATTAGATCTTATTGGAACCAGTATGTGTTTAAGAGTATTAAAGAGTCACGAAGGTGCAATGCAAGAATTACCAGGCCATGGCAGTGTTTAAGAAACCCTTTAGACGATACGAAATACCCCTAGTACGAGTTTTGATAAATTTCTAGAAAGAAAATTTGCTTTGCTAATATTTATACAAATATAAAAAATAATCTTTGTCTGTATATTCGCATTGTAAATGCTAACATTCATCCGATTTCAATAAAAATTTATTATAATTTTACTAATGAGAAGGTTATAGGCAAAAAATATTAAAGATAATAATTTTATATATGGATGCTGTCTCAACCCACAAAAATAGAAAATAATTGATAGATATATACGTCTTCAAATAACTTTGTACAAGAATAGCTTTGACATCATGAATGAAGTTCGTGAGTATTGACATAGTATTGCTTATTAGTCTATGTATATAGTTTTTTAGTTATTTTATTTTATCCCAATGCTTCGACCATTTTGCAGGGATCGCGATCTCGGGAAAGACATGATACAGGTATCTGGTGGTGACGAGACAGAAACAAGTGTAGACGGTCGTCGATCTAAACAAAATCTACATTAACGCAAGCGAAGGCACGAGCAAAACCTAATCTAAAGTGTGTTCAAGGGTTAGAGAGACTGTAATTATTTTTATCATTAAAAGGAAATTAAAATAATTATATACAATACATACCTTGACTTCAAAACTCATAAAGGAAATTAACTGGAAATTAAAGGTAACGGGTTTTTAACTTGCAAAAAAGAAAGAATTCAATTATCTTTCCAGATAAAATATTTCTTTTTAGAAATAGGTATACTTATACCTATTAAAAAAAAAACTATATTTAAATTCATGTTGTTTGATGTTTTGTTTTAAGTATGTTTGTCTGAAACGTTTTAATTTTTTTATTTGACTCTTCTAGATAAGAAAAGAATATGGAGCCGTACATATTTCACTTTTAAACAAAGACAAACGTAGGAAAAGGGCTAAAATAACGTTTCTATAGCGTTACGCGGCCTGAGAGACCACACATCACTATTTAAATGTTAAGGCTCCTGTGTTCATATTAATAAGTGACAAATCGGTTAGTTTCACTCAGTAATATTTTATATATCTGCCGCATAATTCAGCACCACACTCACATTACTTATTTTTGGATTGAACCCAAAATTCTTATGGCTTGCTATCGAGCATCAATTCTCAAACTTTAGCAATAAAATACCCATGGAGTTAGGAGCAGACTTGGCGACCGATTGCTATTTTCACGATGTAACAATACTATAAATGTAGAAGAAAACTTTTTTCTATATTCGCAATACTCTTTTGGATGAATTAACAACTTGGTTAACATAAAAAATTAAAAACTAGGCTGTCTAAATAAAGTGTTACAAATTTCCATTATGTTTTTTCCTTTATATTTACTTTTTCCTTATTATTTCCTTTAGGTTTAAGGTTTTAAAATAATTGAATTGAAGTATAAAAAAAATGTTTCTTTTTGAGCCAAAAATTCACTATTTTGATTTTTTTATATTCCCTATATTACTATCAGAATTGAGATCAATTTAGTGACATTTCATAAATTAAATAATAAATTTTGACGAATATAATAATAAAGCATTCGAACACGCTAGATAATTAAACATACATACATATGTAGATAACAGTAGTGTTTATTTTACACCAACATCTACGGCTAGAGGACTACGTCTTACATAGTACCAACATCAATTAACGACCTACCGTGCACTCTACAGAACTAACTGAAAATAAACATGAAAACAACTTTGAATATAAAAATAAAATGAATGATAAACTTACATAATTTACTTTCATTCACTTTATTGTATTCAATTTATTTACCTAATATTATTATATATCAAACTCTTAGCATTGAGGTTAAACCTGTGTGGTTTATTTAAAAATTTTCGTACTCCAATATCCATACTGACATTAAACTATTTTGAATCATTAAAGTGGATAAAAAAAGCAATTTAGATTTACCCCAAACTGCAAAAAACACGCGAATTTTATTCGCAATTTTCTACTTAATGTAATCGTACGAAGTTAACGCATGTCGATTGTCAAATCTTCAGTGCGAGATAAGCTTTGATTCTGTTGGCCAAAGAATTGAATTGAATTGATTCTGTTGATCAAACACTTGCGTGATTGACAGTCAAAGCGAAGAGTAAATTTACTTTATAATAAGTTTAAAGCCGCTTAAAGGGCCAGTGTAACCAAATAATGAGGTCAAGTAAGCAATACTGAAACTTAATTGACCCCACTCAATCAAAGTCAGTAACACTAACCTATATTATGAATACAAATGATTGAAATGACTGCCTTGTTTTGTTTACAAGCTTGTAATGAATATCGATTTTCACCCTGAAAAAAATGTTGTCAAATTATTAGTAAATTTTCGTAGTACCTAATTTTTTAAGTAAAAATCATTTAATGGTATATTTATGATAATAAAAACTAGTGGTGGCCTAGCGGTAGTAATTCGATCGTAGTTCATTAAATTTATAACCGATTTCAAGATTTGTTAGATCATCTCTGGGGTTCTAGTTACTAGTTTACTTGTAATGAATATTAATTGTGAGAGTGAAGACGAGCGATCTATTCTAGTGAGGGTGCGTACTGCCGATATATAATAATGAAACTGATCAACGAGCTACCATAGACAAAATACAGTATTATTAGCTTTTATAATATTTTCCTAACAGATTGATCACAGATAATCTATTGTTAATTTGCCACCAGACTTTATCAATAAACGGAAGAGTATATGGACGCTAATAAGCGATACTTGTCAAGCCACGTGGACTTCATTTATAGAATATGGTGTCTAAACATGTAAAATCTATTATTAATAAATGTGTTTGAAGAAGTATATTATATAAGAAGTATCCAACTTTTCTTGTCTACTTAAAGAAAATATATAATGAATTAATCTCATGTATTAGAAGTTCTTCTAATACATGATAATCATTATTTTATATTGAAATTATGGACCACTTTTCAATATTCTAAATATTAAATTAACGAACTTTTTTCGTACTTATTTAGTTTAGATGACTTCAAAAATGTTTGAATATTGATAAATCGAAACGCATTATTATCAGAATACATCAATATCTCCGAATTTGACTTTTTGTTGGTTGATACATTATTGCTTATCAGCATCCATGTATGCGTGTGTGTGTCAGATAGATGTGTGTGCTATGTTTTTTTAATGTAGTCTTTATGTATAATTAAAAAGATATATTAGCATTCTTCTCTCCTCCTTTACATAATCTATAAGTGAGTCATATCAAATATACACACATATATATATTTGATATGACTTACTTCATTAACGGACACCACTTGACGTGTGACTATGCGCATATTTGAGTTGAAAAAATAAACAAAAATGTTTTATGTTAAACGGTTTGCTTTTAAATCGTCAGCTGTACCAAAAAGTAAATAATAATTTAATAATGATTGTACCCCCTTGAACTTTTCATAGATTAAAAAAAATGGGCACATTTGTAATGTTAAATTTACTAGAAAAGTCAATTTATGCGTTACATAGTAATCTCGAACAAATGGAATTAAGCAGACCTGCTCAATGTCAAGTTGTGACTGCCATACCCACCTGTATGATCAGTCTTTAGAAAGGAAGTATTACTTAATACGTAACTTTGAAATAGTTTGATAAATTCTTCGGATGGCTCTCAGTCTCTATTTACAACCCGACTAAGTATATTAAACAACTTATTTTCTTTACGAAAGAAAACTTTCTTTCATAGAGCATATCATAATGTACTGACGATAATTATAAAACTTTGTCAATAAGCTTAATTATTAGGCCTTTTTCCCACGAGGCTTATGACAAGACGAGACGCGTCGATTACGCGATTAACGTCAAAGTTATAAGGCGGTTACTGGCGAGCAATTAGTAGGATGTACGTATAAAACGTGAGGCGCTTGCTGTTAGCCTCGTGGGAGAAAGGCCTTATTATTAGTGAAATATGATCCCATGCGCGCACAAAGGAAAGAAAGAGTGTAAAAATATATTTCATTTGTAGCTTTCTGTCTTCGTTCAACAACCTATACTTGATTTATGTAGATTAACAAGAAAGTAAAATAAAAGTAGATAAAAAGAAACTATTATATAATTATACTTTATATTGTGATACATATACGCACACATCATGTAAATTTTGTGAAAATTATTTTCGTTTTAATAAAACATTTCCAAAATCATTAAAACTGCGCTTAAGATTAAACGTTAATTATTTAATTATGTAAATAAAATTATTATCAAAAGGTAATTGTATTTTTTCAATAAAACCTTTTTTTTAGCATTTCAATGGTATTATCGTTTTGATGTTATTTTTGGAATGCCCTTCTGTTTAACACGACCTTTGCATATAATTACTGAACCAAAGCAAGAGTTTTCAAGGTATTTATAAAATGGCCTTTAATTATGCATTTAAAGGGTCAAAGTTATGTTTAATTTTAGATCAAATCAGTAGAAGGGTTATTTTACATACAGGTGACTGTATGTATGTATATATGGATGTATATTTCTTTGGCACGCTCTACAGCCTAAGCCGTTTGACGGATTTCAACATATGACGAGAATCACGTTTGTAACCTTACGAAAGCTGTGTGTATCAAAAATTAAACACTGACAGTAAATTCTTTTACAGATAAAACAATGGCAATTTTTATATAATTAGGTATAAAAGATTTAGCAGTTAACATGTATCTCCCAAGTAAACGCATAGCTTTTTGCTTTTTAAATCAGGTACTTTAATTTAAAAAATTGTTATTTTTTCTTAACAATACTATATAAAGAATAAAATAAGGCATAAAAAATACTCAGCCAACCCTTAAATGCGTTGGAAGGATAGAAGTGGGCATATCCAAACGGCTTCGTAAGAGTTTTTCGCTGTCGGGCCTACGTGTTGATGATGCAGTCCCCGAATTCTATGGCACGTGAAGGCGGCCCGGCCAATTTTAACTCCAACAAGAGCTTTTTATTAAATAAACCCCATTTGTGACTTCGCTGAATTGTCCAAAGGGTCTTTAGGACTTTTTAATTTCCATAATGGATCAAGTTAGCGTTGGTCTTTTGAGAGTGTTACTTAATACTACATTAAATTATTGGACTACCCCAGAAGAAGGGTAATGTCTTTTATATGAGTTTTATTATGTCTATTTCTCTCGCTTTCTCACAACAATATACCTAATGTGTCATTATATGTGTTGTAAATTGGGGAATAGATATTGGAAAGGCTTCACATAAAATAACTACGTTAGATTAGATAAATATGTCATTGTATAAAAAACTTTTTAATAATATGTAGTAGCGAGATGGTATACTATGTAGTTACATTTAAGGACTATTTTGTAACAAACACTTTATCTAATTTAATATCTTTAATGTTTTTCACGGAGTTTTGGGTTCCTAACTCGAAGATTTCAGACGGACGAGGCTCATGTATGGCGTAGTAACAGAGTCCCGTTGGCACCTAATTATATACACTTTTAAAATAAATTTACATAAAATTAAAAATAAGGTTAAGAACATATTTTATTTTATATTTTAATACAACAGAATTATTAATAGCTTTAAATTCAATAGGAAATGCAACATACATACATCTGAATTTATGGCAGTTTGAACAGCTTTATAATTTATTGCGAAACTTGAACAGTGACTTTGTTCGAACTTCTCGAGAGCTTTAGAATTATCCGTTTTAAAATAGGTTCATATAAAAGCAATAAAATTTTTATTATATTTTTAATGGTCCTTTGTATAACAATACCAAGATATTATGAGATTTTAAATGTTTATGTACGTCTAATATTTTATCATTGATGAAGTAATAACTTTTAAATTGAAATGAAAATGAATCGAAAAATTATATCTGAACGATATGCTGTAAAATAAATTGGCGTTTAGTAAAAACAATCGATTCCAAAACGTAACATACAAGAAAGGCGAGATTCACATTTGTAAGTTCGTCTCTCGAGAGCGATATGAAACAACTCTATAATCTAGTAATCGTAAGTCTTTAGCAAAAACTAGTTGCCCCTCGCTGTTTCACTCGCCTTTATGGTTACTGATTTTCTCGTATGAGTCTAGCGTGATGTAATATAGCCTATAGTCTTCCTCAACAAATAAACTATCTAACACAATAATAATTTTTCAATTCGTACCAGTAGTTCCTGAGATTAAAGCGTTCAAACAAACAAACTCTTCATGCTTTATAATATTAGTGTTCATTAGGCACTGATACTAAATTCTTTCAGGTGTAACGTCAAAATCTGTATGAAAGTCTCAGAGAAAAATGTATAAGTGTAAATTTACTCATTTTGATATTTGGTTGTTTTAGTTATTTCGATTGAAAACCTAAAATATATATTTGTAAATTAAAAAAATACCTTAGTCGGTAAACGATTTATATAATAAATATAATTATGATTTTATCAAATTGATTTCACATCACTAAATTTTAAATATAATTAAGATATTTGATTAAACTGAAATTGAGATTTATTCAACCGTTGTAGAAATTGATTTAGTTAACATTTTAGGGTGTAAAGCCTATCGAAATAATTATATTATAAAAATTTTCATTCAAACTCAATTAGCATTGTATTCATTCCTGATTATGTTAATGATTCTGCTTAAAAAATTCCTTAAATTTTTATGAAAAAAAATCATGTTTAGAGTTATATAACGCGGCTTCCGCAAAGGTTTGGTCCATAGTCGATAAATGCCGTCGCTTAATTTAAAAAATGTAATATAGATATGATTTTTTTTTGAAATTACATATTTTTAGTTAAATGTAGTCTGCAACAAAACGGGTTTTAAAAAGTACTTTATTATTTGGACGGAAAATAACGTAATTACGTTAAATATTTAGTACTTTTTAAAGTTTGATGACGAATAATGTTTTACATAATTTTATTTCTGAAAATATTACTAGTAGTTAATAGTTCACTATATTTACGCTCATATAAATATTTTAAAATGTATATAACTCTTATGTATAAACTAGCTGTGCCCCACGATTTCTCTCGCAAAGATTTGAATAAAAATTATATTTAGGTATATAATGTATACCTTCCTTATTTGTATTGGATATTGTTTACTATTTCATTGGTTTTAATTTTGTTTACACGTAACCTTCTTCTTTTTTTTAAATAAAGATAGTATATTAGTATCAGTGGAATTTGCACCGACATATTTTTTACTAAAAAAGTTTTTACATTACACTTTTAAGTTACGAAAATAGTATAAAGTAAGGGACAGTTTGTGATATACATAAGTTACAGTAGCCTAGTACCCAGTGCGTATTACCATTTTCAATATATTGCTTTTACCGGTGCAGAACTGTTAATAATTGATGAGTTTTCCTAGTGTTGCATCATCAACTCCACTGCACCAAACGTACTTTCCAAGCGAAAATTAAAAAATAAAAAATACCTAAAACAGTATAGGCCTAAAATATTTAAAGAGTTACCTCGATTTCCCCGAGATCCCATCATCAGATCCTGACCTGGTAACATTGGAACCAATTAGGAGGTAGGTATACCATTTCAAACAAAAAAACAAAATCGGTTTACAATCGGAAGAGAAATTGGAGATCGAATATTAAAAAAAAAATATAACTTTACATAAAACCTCCTCCTTTTCGAAGTCGCTTAAAAAGTAAAGTAAAGTAACAGACCGTAAATATCCCAATGCTGGACAATCCTGCTTCAAGCTTACTATACAGCGAGTTGGCGGATATATATGTATCACAATTTCTCTCAACATATTTTCCTCAAGATATCTTCCCTCACCGCCGAGCTCGAGATGAATTGTAACACAAATTAAGTACTTGAAAATTCAGCGATGTAAACCGGCGTTTGATCATAGATCGCTAAACTATTTCGGCTATTACATAGGGAAGATAGTAAAAAAAAAAAACTAAGAAAGACAAATTAGACTAAAATGATTATAAACTTGATAAAAAATTCAGTGAAACTATGTCTTTATTTAAGTATATAAAATCAGATGAAAGCGACGAAAAATATACGTGGAATAATATCCACATGTTAAAGTATTCCTTTGGGCAATCTCGAAATTCCGCGTATCTTAGCAACTGTCGTAACACGCGGAAGGTCAAGAATCATTTCGAAGGTTGGAATGGAATCGCGGTCATTGAACTTTGTGGTAGATTTTTTTTTATGATAAATACTAAAAATTAAAAAAAAATAGTCGTGAATAAAGTAAATAGTAATAATGAGCGTATCACTCTCAACTGCCCCCATTAAGATCTCATGGCCTTGTGTCGGGGGTCCGGAAACACTCAACACCAATACACCTGGACCACGACAAAGATACGTATAAGCAATACAGGCGTTTACCGTGAGTGGGGATCGAACTGGCGACAGTTAGCGCTTCAGTCAGTTGCAGTGACCACTGCGCCAAAGTGTGTGTCAAATATTGCAACAATTATAATTTGAAAATATTTATGATGTGCATGAAAAAATATGAAGTTTTTATAATTCATCTCTTAATTAGGATTCAAGTAACGGAAGGTTTCGATTGCGATACATCGCAAGAGATATTGAAACGATATTGAACACGGCTTATAATGAAATAAAATACTGATCGAAATCTGGAAATTGTAAATTATAATATTTTATTATCTTTATATCGATATGGAGACGTATTATTATTTATTTATAGAATACGACATCCTCATTTCCAATAAATGTCTTTAGTATTCAAATCATTCGAATAGTCGATATGAATATCAAAGGATTCCCGTTGTCACATCAAATGAGGTATCTTTTCAAATCGCGCGACGACAGAATAAAAAAAAACAAAATCTTTATTCCAATAGCGATAATAAAGTAATCGAATTATTCATATTCTTGAATAAGACGATCGATTGAAAATTCCGCCTGAACGACTCTAAGCTCTCTGTTTTCAATAAAAACTTATCAAAGGAAAGTATATACTTTATAAATATTAATCTCGTTTTTTAAGAATGAAACGGTAATAATAAACGGTTGTAATCTTTGTGTAAGGCGATAATTATACTTATAAGTTTAACTATCAGAGGGAAAAAATATAAGCACAATAACTTCCAACAGGTGGAGTACGTGACTATGCACAGACAGATAATGCAAGCGAAGCCGCAAGCAAACGCTTGTCATAGAATAAAAACTTAAGCTTCAGTTTTATTTAAAGTGGTTGGTTATCCTTTACACAGCTTCTAGTGAAAATCTCGAGATGACAATATCTCCGTTACAATTCCCTGAGCACGGAGAACATTTGAATGCTGATAGTCTTACCCACTATGCTTGACCTTTAAACTGCTCGCCTTACGAAAGCATCGTATTATTCTTACAATTGTTCTGAAAATATACTTACATAGCTGATAAAGCGGACTTAATTTTGAGAAAATGGCATTTAAATATGTCAAACCTATTCTTAATAAATTGTTTGAAGAAATATATATCTATCTTTTCTTTTCTATTCTGATAAAAGGTATAGTGAATTAAAAACAGATTAGTATAACAAAAAAAATCTAGTAATAAGTTTTTTTTATCTGAGATTATTGGGTATTGTAAAATATAGAACACGCTTTAATTTTCAAAACATAAAATTAAGAAATCTTATTCCGTACTTATTTAGTTTAGGTGACTTGAATTTTTTTAACAATGTAAAATACGTGACGCATTATTAGAATACATCAATATCTCCGAATTGTCTTTTTGTGGATTGACAAATTATTGCTTATCAGTATCCAATTGCAAGATCATCGAGACATCTGCATCAACTTATGACCACTAGATGTATTCAACAAACGGAAGCGAGGAAAGGATTTTGACAGGGTTTAGCTTCCGACTCAATTACCGAATGAAACGCTATACGAGTATTAACAAGGTCACGCCGATCTTCTATCCTTGCTCTGGTCGAACCAGACGAGCTGTAGGCTAAAGATATACTCTAAAGCTACACGCACGATACACACTGTAAGTTATACTTTAACCTTCTCATAAGTACAAACAATAAAAAAAAATACATACAGTCGAACATAGAACCCCACTTAGAGTATTGTTTAAGAAATAGGTTTCTAAGTCGATTAAAAAGACAAAGTTTAACCCGTATGGTAGCACATAAGATACGAAAAAAAGCAATGATTGGAGTTAAAAACTGTATAGCTTTGCTAAGCATGCACATCGCGGAATAAATAAAAGACAATGCGTTGCCGCGTTGATACATTAGGCGGATAAAAACATAAAGCGCAGTTAAATAAATGTATTACATCTTTGCTAAGTAGTGGTAAGTTTGAGAATTATGCTTTTTTTAAATTTCATTCTTTTGAACAATTTCTTCGACTAAAAGTGCACGAACTAACTAAGGATTGGTTTGTATAAAATAGACTTTATTTAGAAGACCGTAAAGTAGATATTAAGTTGGCACGTGTAAAATTAATTAAACTACTAAGTTTTTCAAATAATGAATGTAAAGTTAAGATCATATGTTCGTTTATTAAGATCTAGGGCACTTGATTTTAAGCTGAATAAGCGTACTTACGAAGTTTAAATGATAATAGTTCTAAATTAAATTGGATGGTAACCATTTTCTTAACTAATCGTTATATACCGAATATATTCTAGCTTTATTTATATATAAGCATAAGCTGGATTCACACAGGGTATTAAATATATTTGTAACTCATAAATGTATGTACCCATCGTAAAACTTTTAAAAAGAGTAACTATCGAGTTTCTTGCCGGTTCTTCTCGGTAGAAACTACATTCCGAACCGGTGGTAAATTAATTAGTGTTTAGTTTTCTTTTGTTTTTGTATTGACGATTCAAAAGTGCTTGTAAAAGCCTACTTGAATAAAGCATATTTTGATTTTGATTTGATAAAATAGCCTTAACTCGCAGCTTCGTCCTTCTCAATGTAGATTTTGTTCTTTTCCACCCACTTCAAAAAGGGAGACTTCAATTCGTCAGGGACTTTATTATCTCAATTCGTAGTGAATGTTTTTTTTTAATGTTTGTTACATCAGAACTCCTTCATTTGTTTACCTATTTTAAAAATTGTTTCTTCATTCTTTTATATCAAAACCGGTTTAGTAGTTTGTTTTTTTTTCATAAAAATAATAAGAATAAGTATGTCGTCCAAGTAAACGAAATTATGAATTTTGCTTCTGAATCGGTTGTTTATTTTTAAGTCTTGATAATCTTTAATAACTATTTGCGACTAAAAGGCTAATGATGAACTAATTTTCATAGACAACTATGCAGGAATATGTTCTGCTATACCATTTTTCATAAAAATTGTATTTGAATAAATAAAAGATAGTTTCGCTGCTTTGGAAATTCCAGATATAATAATAGTTAAATTTATATATTTGAAATGTATTTGAATATCTATTCGAAAATTTATGTTTTTCCGATCATGTCAGAACGTCGGAAATAAATCTGAATGATGTGAAATATTGAGCTCCTATCGAACAATGTACAGAAGTTTCTACTATGTTTATTTGCTATAAACTTCATCTTATAGGAATATATTTGCTTAAAGTTATTAATAGATAGAATTTTCAATATAGCTTCGCGCCCGGAATAGATGCTAAATCTATAAGATAACGAATTTTCAAATCTCCCGGAAAACCTTTTAGGTAACTCCTACTGTTTGAGTACTATACAATAGAATAGTATATATAAATATAGTTAAAAATAATTATTCTAAGTACCTAATTGTAAATTTTTTTGGTATCATTTTCTATATATAAATTTTATATTTATTTAAGATACAAACGTGCATAAAGTTGACTAACCAAATCGAAATATCCATTGCAATTCTTGTATTTTATTAATTTCCCTGATTTCCTAGTTACATTGGAATACTTAATTTTTTACAGAAAAATATTTACAAAGTATTCATTATTTCCGCCAACCCGCAGTGGAGTACCGTGGTGGATTAGGCTCTAAACCTTCTCCTTACTAGGAGAGGAGGTCTTTGCCCAGCAGTGGGACATTTACAAGCTGTTACTTTTATTCATTATTAAAGTGAAACTAAATAAAAACTCTTTAAGCCATACCTGAAATTTCTTTACCTTTGAAATTATATTAAAGCGTATTATTATTTAAAAAAATATGAATTTATAATATAGAATTCAATAAATCATTTAATCTAACCTTTTAATTCACGTCCTAAATATAAATTAAGTAAATGAACTGTTAAATTAAAATTAAACTATAAATTCATATATACGAGTATAAAGAACTAAGATCTTAAGGCGCCGAAAGTCGGTACAAGGTTAATTGCTCCGCCATAAACCTAAGTGTAACATACACGATCACAGTAAAGGTTAGTGCACACCCAATGAAGACGGAGCGAATATCCCAGGCGTCCGGATAAGATCGGGTATATTTAGGCATTTTAATTGCGTGTCAGGTCGAAATAAACGGTGTCCGTCTTTTGTTAGCCATCATTTTGACGCTGTTAAGCAATACTATGTCAAGCCACACGGACTTCATCTTGAGCAAGTGGCGTCATATTTTCTATTTCGATAAATAAGCAGATTGGTAAAATATAAAGTTTTATCTAATAATTAATTGTTCAAATATATAATATTATTGCATATTGCAAAAAATAAAGCAGACTATGATATTCGAAACATTAAATCAGTAACTTTTTTCCATAGTTAGTTAGTTGACATGTTTAGTTTAGATGACATGAAAATAATTTGAATAAAAATTGGTTCAGTGATTTTGTTTAAAATCAAAATAACTAGTACAATGTGTTCTCCGAGTAAATAAAATTGCCTATTTTATTTTTGAAATCGGTTTCTTTTTTTTTTTTTAAAGTCTTACTAATATAAAAATTTTAAAAAAACTAGCTTTTACTTGCGCTTCGCTTGCGTTAGTTTAGATTTTGTTTTTAAAAAAGAAGTATATTGTAAAACATAGCTTACGACCACGTAGAATAATCTACTTTTTATATGGTAGTTAAGTAACGTCACACGATCAATCTCTCCGCACTGCACCGCACCGCATCGCAATTAGTATGTGGAGTTCCTTAGTATTTTAGTTAATGTCGACTAAGATGTCCTATTTATATTTTAACAAAAGAAATTATACATACTAATTGACATTTTTAATTAATCCTATGAAACAAAACGTGATTTCTGTAGTCAAAATAATCATACTACGTTTATAAACGTGCTATCAATGTTATTTTATAAATATTGATAATATGTAATGCCTTTCTTATTTGACTTTAAAAATCTGTATACTTCGATTCACGTAAGTACGTTGGTCTGAATCCGAGGCGAGTCTGAACTCGCGCAGGGTACAGTCGAATAAACAAAACTTAAAACATTGAATGTACTCGTATATGATAGTGTTATAAACTTATTAAATATTCTTAGAAGTTACAATACATTTATAATCTATACTAGACTTATTTGGTAAATAAATACATCCCGGAAAATGATATTTTTCGAACAATTACACTGGTTCAGTATTCATGTTTTCAAATATTTAAATAACATGAGTGATAGTGATATGAATTGCATTAAAAACTGCTGTTTATTAATGATTATATATATATATATATATATATATATATATATATATATATATATATATATATATATAATTATATAGAAGTATCGAGACTTCAGATCAGCACACTTATGTGATTCGAGGTGTACACTCTAAGCTGGATGCCAGAAAACATCGTCAAAAGTGGTCAAAATTATGGGTGCCAAAATCCAAGAACTTATATAATACAGTTTCAATTATAGTATATATTGTAGTTTATAGTTATGAGTTATATATCATCATCTACCTTTTTTTTTCGGGTTATATCAGGGTCTACTCACTATTCTAGTCCAAATATTGATAAGTTACTGATTTTTACACAGAGCGATTGCCATCTGACCTCCGCAACCCCTGAGGGCAAGCCGGTAACCATTTAGACTAGAATAATCTCCCTACTAAGAGTAACAGTCATTATCAGGTGATTATGATAATAGCCAGCACCGACAGCTTTACAAGACATAATGTGGAGACTCACAAGAACAAACGCCCAGACCGGAACAAATATTGATACAAATATAAATATTCGCCCCGTCGACGTCAGAGGTACATTCAGCACCACAACACCAGGGCGGTCGTCAATAGTTATAAATTATAGATCTAAAAAAAAATTTGTAGAACTACCTTATAGTAACTAAGGTATGCAATCAAACAAATAAACCAATTGTTCAGCTTACTACACGTAACATTATAATTACAGTAAATAGTGCTGATTTATGAATCAGTTGTCATCCCTCTATCATCATTAATTTCTTAGTCATTTCGCGAACGTTTACCTTAGTTCATTCATTACACACTCTCTGACGGCGGCTTAAACTGAAACAAATTAATGATCAAAATTCTACTTTGAAATTTATGATCCTAATATCAAAGATTCGTTAAATATATAAAACTATCATCCGCTCGCATCTTTACCCACGTGGTATGTTAATTAAAAGTAGTGCTCTGTACTTTTTGCGTTAAAGAGATAACCAGCCATCCATCAATCTTTGCAAACTTTTGTGTTATAGTAACAAGACTATAAATTAAGTTAAAATTAATATTTGAAATGACGCGTTGGCGCAATGGTCACTGCAACGGACTAAAGCGCTAACGGTCGCGGGTTCGATCCCCGCTCACGACAAACGTGTGTTTACATAAGATTTCGCGTCATTGCTTGCTCTACTTAGAGTTTGAATCATGTAATAATTCCATCAAGACATTAGACAAACAATATTTTCTATATTCATTATATATAACATGGCCAATGCCATAGAGATGTTTGTCGTGGTGTCTGGGTGTTTGTGTTAGTGTTGTGAGTGTTTCCGGACCCCCGACACAAGGTTATGAGATCTTAATGGGGGCCGTTGAGTGTGATGCGTTATGTATTTATTTATAAGCTCCTAGTAGGTAATATATAAAAGGACGTTGTATGAATAATTTGTTTATTTCGCTTAAAAATTATTGCTTTTCCAAAGTCACAAATTAGGTAGAAACTGAAAGAAAATTTGCATCGAAAGCGGTGTTTCTTCAATAAATAACGCCAATCATCTGTTATCGCTTATGGCTTTCAGATAAATTGGACTTAGGAGTTGTGTTCTTCCTTTATGCTGTACAAAACTTATCTTATTTTTATAGGGTACATAAATTTATTTGATAGTTACTTTGATTAAATGTTATACGTTGTATAATGAATATAGAAAATATTGTTTGTCTAATGTCTTGATTGAATTATTACATGATTCAAACTCTAAGTAGAGTAAGCAATGACGCGAAATCTTATGTAAATTTATTTATACATGCGAGTAGAGATTTGAAGGTTTAGATAACTTTTTATGACTTTGTTTCACTTTTAACAATTTTTGTTTATCCTTTGATATTTTCTACTAGTTTATTTCAGAAACAAATCTGAATAATAAAATAAAATTTAGGCCATCTACGTTCAAAACACTTGATCGCGAGCACATTGCGTGCACGCCGTGTGCTTTTGGTATGTCGTACCCACTGGGCACTCCAAGGCCACGAGATCTATGTATATATATGTATGAGGTATAATAATCCGTCACCCTCGTCATCTGCGCTCCGCACAGCGCCATCCTCCACTCCGACGACGTTCTAAGCCGAGGTGCGATCTCACTAGGAGACACCCTTAGACACGGACGTCCATTCTGAGCCCCAACGGGGGCTCCCAATTTCAAGGCCGAGTTTCAGTACTCAGCCCCCCCCGGTGACGCTGTCAAGGCCAGTAGGGCCAACAGCAATACACATTTCAGAAAAAAAATAATTTAAAGTTACAGTAAAGATATAAATATAATATATTTAAAAAAAAATATAATAAATAAAATTATACCTATTAAAAAAAATAATAAATAAAACTATACCTATTTAAAAAATATATAATAAAAAAAATTAATGATAGTAAATACGATCTCAGTAAAAGTCATGCGGTCCCTTTAATTCTTATGTACCCAGGGACCCTAATAGGTAAAGGCATAACATTATGCATAACACTAGTTTGAACGCAAACCGCACGCTTCGTGCGCGCACCGGGTTTAGACAGGTCTTTACATGCCACTTTCCTTCCAAAAAAAGTAAAGTAACAGCCTGTAAATATCCCACTGATGGGCAAAGTCCTCTTCTCCTATTAAGGAGAATATACATGTGGCAGAATTTCTTTCGGAACCTGTAGGCTTCCTCACAATGTTTTCCTTCACCGCCGAGCTCAAGATGCATTTAAACTAAAATTTGGCACTTGTAAATCAGCGGTGCTAGCCGGGGCTTGAACCCACGATCATCGTTGAAATCGAATTCTTCTAACCACAACGCTATCTCAACTCTCCTTTCAAAAAGTATATTATAATTTTGATATTCTTACCGAAAAGAATAACACACCTTCAAATGTTACAATCAAAAATAAAATAAATAACAATAAATTTACATTTATTGTTTTATTATCTACATAATATCACATTTATTTTTAAACGAATTTTTCGCGATTACATATATTTAATTACACGTAAACTTCAACTCTATATCTGAGGCTTTTTCCACGATCACTTTTAAATTTTATAGAGACGAAGCCGTATCCTAAGCCACCTGATGTGATATTTGGCCTTAGTCTCGATTTGTTCAAGTCAATAGCTCTTATAGCCTGAAAAACAAGAGTTATGAAAACAAAAACTTATAGAACTAGAACTAGAACATAGAACTAGAAGTGTTTGCATGTTGATATTATATATATATTATATATATATATATATATATATATATATATATATATATATATATATATATATATATATATATATATATATATATATATATATATATAATTATAAAAAAAATAATAACATTTTCTTAATTTATACAATAATCTTCTGTATTTGAAAAACTTATTATTAGCTAAAACTTATAATCTGCTGTTAATTAATTATATCTTTTATCAAAATAGATAAGAAAAGGATAGATACTTCTTCAAACAAATTTATTAAGAATAGATTTGACATGTTTAGACGCCATTTTCTCAAAATGAAGTACGTGTGACTTCAGACAGTAATGCTTATCAGCGTCCAAATATAAATAAGTTTAACAATAATAATATGGATATAATCAAACACTCTGTATATAAGTTTAATAAGAAATTTAACAAACCTTAATTGTAATTCTTGGCGTCACATCAACAAATTCGCTTCTCACGACGCCCGCTATACCTGGTAGCTGGAGAGTCCTGTTAGTATGTAACTTATTCTTATAAATACTGCCCAAAATCAAATCGCTTGATTCACAGATACTTAAATGAACAAATATTACTGCAAATGCAATAAGCAATTTGTAATGCATTTTTGTATCAGTGACTCTCGCGTTTGAATATCACGAATGGACTTGTTTGAAAATTGACGTGGTTTAAATAAAACTTTATGCTAGTATCATAGATAACGGTAATCAGTACTTATTGTATTGTAATGTTTTCTAAGAATCACTTCTACCATTTATCATACTAGATGCATATATAGATACTACAATAAAATATTTAAATAAAACTTTTAAAAAAGTGTATACCAAATTAAAATCAATCTAGGAAATAATAAAATTCACTACAACTTTTTTACGAGTAAATGTTTTAAGAGTTTGCATTAAGTGGAGGAAACCTTAAACAAATATTTGAATAGGAAACAAATTTTATATTAAAAAGACGGAGTTCTGTCGTGCAATATTTTTCTTTTTAACCGACTTCCAAAAGGTTTTCAATTCGTCGAGGACTTTTTTCTATGGATGTTTATTTTTTATTATTATTACTCCGCCGTTTGGGGACTGATTTTCAAAATTTTTTTTTCTTTTGGAAGGTAGTCCCATTGTCTTCAGGTCAGTCTAGAGAAATCGAGAACTCCTCAAATTTTATAGGCACACCTATACCGATTTAATACCTAAATCGGTTTTTATAGTAACTTATGTATTTACCCTCAGAAAGTCACTTTTGGTGGAACTGATGATATAGACCACAGATGGCCACCAGAACTACTCAATAACAAGTATTTCACGGCTTGCGATTCGATTATTTCGATAAAAATGCTTAACAATTTACGCTCGTCACAATGCGTATGGTGAAGTGGAGCTGATGATGCAACACCAGAACTCCTTAATAATTACCGGCCCTGCATCGGAAAAAGCTATATTTTGTCGACGGTGATGAATAGTTGGCATTAGGCTGTTGTTACTTAGGTACTTAATCTTACTATATTTGTAACTCAAAAGTGTATTTTTTTTAATTATGACTTAAAAAACGAACCTAAGAGATACAAATGAACTAAAAGACATAAAATAAATGTTTTCTACAACTACTTTATTTTTTTTTTATGTAAACCCTATTCTTTCACAGATTTTCCTGCAGTCTGTCGGTTGGTCATAATAACTAAACAATTTACCATAGCCCAATAGTGCTCGGCCTCCAAGATTGCAACCGCAAAGAAAACTTGTTAACAAAAAATGATTTGTCTTTTTAATTATTGAACGTTGTTTTGTTTGAAAGCTTTACTATATTGTTTAATTTTCACTATATCTATTAAAATTGATTCGATGCTTTATTTTAAAATACTTGAATAAATTAAAAATATTTATTTAAAATTATCTTTCGCTCGTATTCATGTAGTATTTAATTTAAAAATAATACGAATATATAAATACAAGTATAGCCTACTTTAATCTAGAATAACGAACCTTTCAAGTAGTGCCATAATTTTTAAAATAGGTTCAGTATTTAGTGCCAGAATTTATGTCAATTTTGTTTTAAAATTTATAATATAATTAAATTTAAATTTAATAGCCTTTATTGAATTTCACGAAATTTCTTATCGCTTTACTAATTTAAGTTAGAAATAAATTTAAATTATATTAATTATTGTGTATCTATTACTTGCTTAGAACATTTCCAAGTATTATCTCTACACAAAATTCTTCACTGATTTACAGCATAAGTATCGTGCTGGAGCTCATTAAAACGGTCTCAATGATTAAATTCTCGGAGGATTTCTAAAATTTTAATTTTTTTAAGAGTCGAGTTAAAACTACAGTATGACAGGCCAAAAACGATTCAACAAAACTTATCATAATTATGTTAAAATTCGTCTTTTGTTATGTAAATAAAAATCAATTTGTGATACAATATATAATATAATCTCTTGAACAAGAATTATTTTAAACACGTTTTTTTTACAGTACAAAAATAATTGTACACATATTTAATTATCCGCTTACATTTATTTACGCGATAAAACTTATTTACATACAAATATTATATTAACATAACATATTTTATACGTACATATAAAAATTGTTATTTGTGATGACTCAAAATATATTTTGAATTGAATTTATTTATATTTGTTTGTTTGAACGTAAATAGTGGATAAAGAAGCTTGCGCATCCCCCGATGTTGAGTGGTTACCACTGCCCATGGACATCTGTAGCGCCAAAGGAATCACAAATGCGTTGTGGTCTTAAACGAAAGGAGCATATGATAAAAGAGGAGAAATTAAGAAAGGGAGGTTATAAACCCGACTGAATATCTATTTCAATATAGATTTGGATCAAAAATAGCTAAATGATAATTACGTAAAACCTTGACATGACATGACTGTAAACTGCACATCAGTACCAATAGAAATTGCTTAAGAACAAAAATTATATCTAGTTAATTTTTTTACAAAATAGATTCATATAAACTTGGCAATTAAAATTGATTTCATTATACTATATCAAATTGTCACAAGCATCGATAAAATATATAATAAAGTAAATATTTTCTTTATAGTGTAAGGCAAGATAAAATGGGCCAAGTTTATTTACAGTATCGATGTTATACACAATGATTTTAATTTTATTTACCACACGCTTCTATTTAATTCTTATTCTATTTGTCCAAGAAAATTAGACTGAACTTCCTAAATTTGGAATTAATCTAATTGAAAATAATAAAATTTGTTATAATATTCAAATTAGATAATGCGAAATACCTACAATATAAAAACGTTGAGCTGCAACTTCTTAACATTTAGAGAGATAGATTTCATGAAGAATTACTTCTAAAAAAGTGCAATCTTCGATGTAGGAAATTGACTTCAGTATAATTTTGAACTGAAACTTTTATGCAGAAAAGTTCTTTAAGATTCTCAGATGTAACAACCGTTTTCGTCTTTGGAACTTGCGTAATTACTAACGAGGAATCTTTATACAACCTTTCTAATCTTCTTCTTAGTCAAAGAACTAATTAAAACAACTTGGACTAATTTTAAATTTTTTAAATGTCTAATTTTCCTGGGCGATGTATTAAAGTATAAACATCTCATTAATTACGAATTTACTTATTTATCTTACTCTAAATAAGATTAAGAATTATATTATATGATTTATAGTATAAAAAATACTTTTCTCCAATCTATTGTTTTTACGTAAATGATTAAAAATGTCGCCATATAAAATAAATATTCGGCTAATTATAAAATTAATATTAACAAAGTAAGACTTCGTATATTTACCATTACATTGGGAAGACGTTTAACATATTTATATCCTACACCAAATAAAATAATAATACTTATTTAATAAATAAAATTTCATAAAATATTATTAACAATTCTTTGGTTGAAATAAATTATTAATTGGGGCAAATTTCAAATGCAATTTAAAACTAACTTTTTTATTAAATCCAAGACCTTCCGACACAAAATGGACTACAAACGTTTTTTAATATACTTCAATTACTGAATAACATACCTTTAGAATAGGAACTTTTTCGATAATATGTAAAAAAAAATAGCACAAATAACAAAAAATATATACTCATTTCTTGGTTATTAAACATTATTACAAAAGAACTTAAACAAGTACTTACATACGTGTCATTCTAAGTACTACTTAAAAGATAAGGACTATAATGGCACAAACATATCACTCGATGTTTGTTCTATAACGACTAAGTGCAGATTTCACTTATTATCCACAGATTAAAAAGTGATTCATATCGCTAAAGGCCATATTTTTTATATTATGTACATTAATACTTTTATCAACTTTAATATATACTAATGTGCTCGCGATATGCAAAATATTATACATACATGTATATAAATACCTTAGGTATAGATGGCGGCTCACAATAAATATAGCCTCTATATATGTATATGTTTATACATTAAATATATTTGGAAAGTCCAGGCTACAAAACAGTATGATTACACTAAGTAATTTCTTAATTACACAAAGTGCGTGTATTAGTATATATTGAATGCAAGTTTAAGGCTATTATACACAGTAAAAGCAGCCTTAAGCCAGGATTTAGTTATGCAGCCAAAAATATTTGAATTTGTAACACAGGTCTCTTCAAGGGACGACGTCGACTATGACATGTACTTTATTCAATCGTCATACTTAACGTATACGTATGCATGCGTACATACTTGCATGCATGTAGCCAGTAGTATGATTGGCCGTGGTCGCATGTGTTTTTTTAGTGTAACATTTGAGTACCTGCTTGTAAGCAGTAGCTGAAGAGTACAATAATACCATTATATGATTAATAAAAGATAACATGATAATAAATCAATAGTTTGAAACTTTTAAATTAACGTTTTCAACACGTCAGTTAAGTAAGGATTAATTTGACATATTTCATTTTTTATTATAGTCTAAAAATACTGTATAATAAATAAGGCTACCGACTGATATTATATGATATTATGTTTTAAAGACGAGTGATGCCGACCAGCCGTGATTGGACAAAAATAGACATATATACTGTTGAGAAACATATCACAGTGTTCCGCGTAAATATTTTGATGTCCTACAACCTACAAATAGAAAAGAACATGTGATTGACTCAGCTAATTCACACCAGTTTTGAGGGGTCTATTGTACTCTTAAACTTAACTGCATTTAAATGCATCATGTTCTGTCAAAAGTATAAAAGCAAACAAATTAATAACACTATCCCGCGGGACCCTGGCAAGATAAATATTTAAAAGATCATATTTTAGCTATGGTACATATACACGTGAGGCCGTCTCGTTTTCTTTTTATATTTCATGTTGTTATAATATACATATATAATGTAGGAGGCATACAATTAAGTATGCATGATAGTGTACGTTTTCTTTGATCTTTCTTTAGTACTGCATAATGATGTTAAATCTTATAGATATGTCAATCATGGGCAGAAAAGAGAGCTATCTGTAAGTGTGGAGGTAGTCTACACAACCTAGATCAGGGCTACTCAAAATATGTTTTGCGAGCCCGCCTTAAAGATTCTTTAATTAATTTGCTTAAATTATTTCACATCTACTGTATCAGTCTATTTGTACTGAATTATTATTTCTTTTTTCTGACTTTTGTTGATTTAAAACTCACATATTTTGATACTACTACATTCGTTAGATGTAATTCATTACTAAAATATATTTTTGTCACTTTCTTATCAAAGTTTTATCTAATTTAAGGAACTCTTTGCATTATTTGCATACGAGTGAGCATAACAAAATTTTGATCGAAGAAAAAATGACTCCCCGTCGTTCGACAAATTAAATACCATTTCGTGATGATATCCGTTTGAGTAGCCCTGATCTATTAAGATACATACTTATTTAAGATATACATAATTATAAGATATAATATCATTGATGCGGCCTATGTTGAAGTACTTTGAATAATAGTACCTTATATATAAATACTTTTCTTGGTTACGATGTAAAGTATAAGCTAGAGCATAACGTCGCAGGTGGGCGAGGCGGCGCGCCGTCAGTCGCGCGGCGGCAGCAGCACCAGCAGTTGTGTGCGCCGCTGCTCCTGCGCACGGGACACGCTGCCGCTCCGCGTGCGGTTTAGTATCTTGAATTAGAAAATAATTATGACTTTTTCAAAAGTAATTTACAAAAGCAAAATACGTAATTTCATTTACCTTAATGACATACTTATTTTAGCTGATTTGATTTTAAAACCAAAGTACTAAGCTGATTTTAATAGTAATTCTATGTAATCAATTTGAAAGTACATTTTCGAATAAAAAAAAATCAAAATTGGTTAAGAAATGACAAAGTTCTGAAGTAACAAAGACTAAAAAAACAAACGCTACGAACTAATCTTCTCCTTTTTAAAGTCGGTTGAAAAGAAGAGCTGTTAGTGCGTCTCTTTGAGGCATCTGGTGACCGCAAAGCTGACAGTTTCAGAGGGGAAATGCTGCTAAAATATGACACCATGCCTCGGGGACACACATTGGAACAATGAAATGGAATGAAATTGTTTATTTATAGTATAAATGGCAGAATTCTGTTTTTTCATTAATCCTCGTTCTTATCTTGAATAAAATTTTAGTTTATTATTTTCTTTAAATAATTAAAAGAACATCATTTAGGGCTTTATCCGCGAGTAAGGGAACAGTGAGTAACATATTTTCTCTAGTTCTTCCCCTACGATTTCACATACGAGGAATTAAGAACGAAAGTGCTTCATTCTTGAGAAAGAAGGTGGTTCCAAAAACTTTTTCGCCCGAATGTTGTAACTAATAAAATGAAAATGTATAATTTTTCAAAAAATATTTCAAAAGAGTTTTATTTTACTAGATATATATATATATATATATATATATATATATATATATATATATATATATATATATATATATATATATATATATATATATATATATCTAGTGTTCCGACAGATTCACGGAAATGCGAGGATCCGGGGTCTGGTATAGAGATAAGTTCATTTATCGTTGTCTTAGATATATATTCTCCATTTTTCATTCTTTTATAATGTCTATAACGCCAGTGGAGATATAACATATGTTTTATAATCGTTGATTAGATAGTTTCTTTATCATAAGCTAGATGGTCCCCGTGACTTCGTTTGCGCAAGATTATTTACTAAGGGTTTAGTATATATTATAGTGGCTTATTATTATTATATTTTACCGTTATTTTAATCTTTACTACCATATTTTCACGTTAAAAGAGAATGCATACTTCCTTTCTCAAGCTCCTAAATCTCTGTACCAAATTTAATTTTTATTGGTTCAGTAGTTTAAGCTTGATTCTATAACACTGAGACAGAGGAGACATTTATAATATAACTAAGGATTTATTTAGAAGTTTATGGGCTGTCAAATGACTGTATAGTCTGTGACATTAGTGCTATTGTGATTGTGTGACATTACTGACTGCGAGGGAATATCGCAGTCTCTGCTACATGCCTTCGATGCGTGAACACAATCAATGTTAGTTTTAGCAAATCATCGTCTCAAACAGTACATACAGTGGCGACGGAGTGCGAGCGGCGCGCGTGCGTGGAACTCAGCAGGTCGGAGTTGGCGGTGGAGTCGGAGCGCGAGCGCACGGTGCCGCGCACGTGACGCCGCCGCCTGCGCCCGCACCACAGCCAGCGGTAAGGCGGTACTCGTCTGGAATGTAGATAATTTTCTCTTAATAAGCTATTTTTTCTTTCATGCTATTTGCAATAAGCCTAGAGGATCTACTGATGATTCCGGGTTCAAATCCCGGCTAGCACCGCGGAGTAAAAGTAAAAGTAAAGTAACAGCCTGTAAATGTCCCACTGCTGGGTAAAGGCCTCCTCTCCTGTTAAGGAGAAGGTTTAGAGCTTAATCCACCACGCTGCTCCATTGCGGGTTGGCGGATATACATGTGTCAGAATTTCTCCCGGCACATGCAGGTTTCCTCACGGTGTTTTCCTTCACCGCAGAGCTCAGAGAGATGAATTTAAACACAAATTAATATATAATAATTTGATTTAAAGAAATTCTAAAAAAGTCATATTAATATATTGACTATATTTTTCCACCGCGTATCGCTCGTCACATTGACGTTAAAAATACTTCGTAAAATGTCCAATTAATGACAAACTCTCGAAAATATTTCATTTCATTCAATGTGTCTAAGAATATATATTTTCCAAATAAAATTAGGAACTCACCTTAAACTTGTGTAAATGTGCGGTGAAAACATGCAGCATATTAAAGGATTCGCTGCAGAGTTGAGTGGAGCAAGGCTCTGGATGAGAGTCGCGATGGCAAGATTAGTTTGCGTCAGCGGTATCTGATTGTAGACTTGTAACAGATCGAACACTATGTATGGTGACCAACAGAGAACGAACACTGAAATGAGAGAAATGAATTATTGTATTATTTTAAGATAAAATATAAATAAAATGTCGTAGTTGGCTTTAAAACGATTACGAAGTTCATCGTTCTGTACACGATATAAGTGATAAAATACATATAAAATAATTGTATGAGGCCATTCTCGCTGGACAATTGTAGCTAAGTGTATCTAAAATTATCGTACCAAAACTTTTTTTAAAAGAGTAATTATTAAATCTTTTCGGCTCTTTTTAGTAGAGTTTACATTCCCAGCTTTACATAGAGCTAATACAGCAAACTTGTAAATTAACGATTCGAAAGAGGTTATAAAAAAGTATTTTAATAAAAAAAAAGTATATTTTGATCCTAATATCGAGAAATTAAATTTAAATGAATAGGCTGGACATGGAGCTAAACGATAGTACAGGCGTATATAATAGGCCTAGCTAAGTGATTAAATGGGTGAATATCATTTAGACTGCTAGTTAACCGGTGTCGTAAAGTTATGAGGCTAGGCTCTTAACTGAATTGCTTATTAAACTATTTGGCTTCGATATATATACGCGATACAATGATAAATTTTTCAAACTAGCGGTTTAATCGCAATATTTTCTATCAAGCACATGACAAATAAATATAAACTAAACTTAAATAATTAATAATACTGATATATATTCTTCAGATTGAATGAGTTAATTAATGTATCCTTAGTCAATCATTTTACGATATAAAACGGGTTTAGTAAAAATAAGTGAATGTATAGATAAAACCAAACTACCGAATCGATTCTGATAAAATTGTCTTGGACCAATCTGAAACTCTTTCAAATATTTTTTTTAATCCGTTAAAAAGTGACGGAGTTTTGATGTAACAAACATTTCCAAAAAAACGCTACGAATTGAGAACCTACCTTTTAAGTCGATTGAAAAATCCCGTTTTATTAAGTAACACCCCATTTCATAAAAATAATAAGACCATAGCCAAAAAATTGTCTACATTTACCAGTTCACGGACAAATACCGTTGGGTTTTAGTGTACAAATCATGTCTCGCACAGAATGCGGCTAAAACGCTTGTAGTTCAAATTTAAGTCGAAATTCAGATTTTCAGGACGATAAAAATCTAAAGTCGTAATATTTTTTATTTTCATAAATTACTTATACCATTAAGAGGTCTCATACTTGATTATCCCACCTAACTTTTCTTGTTACCTTAACGAACGTAGACGTTAAAACTTTTCTTATTAACCTCGACAACGTTTCTAATTAAATGAAAAAATATATCGAATATGGTTGTGAACTTGAACTTATTATTCTTATATATTTAAAATGTGTATTTAAAAATATAATAAAAATACCTTAAAATATAGGACAAATATTTGCACTTATGATTCAAATAATTAATTGATTAAAAATATGTTTCCTTTCATTTGTTTCAGATATTTAGAAATAATAGATTATTCGTAAAAGGCATTACTATTTTTTTATTTTCATTGTATGCTATAATACCCGATAATTCTACGAAAGTTTGACCAGTTTATCGAAAATATACTTTCGATACAATGAACAGCCAGTGCAGAGTAAAAGAGTCTTGTTGGCATCCCTTGGGAAAAGATCTCTAAAAGTATTACCTGTTCGCAATCCCCAAGAACGATTCCTATTGTGAATGACGTGGAGATATGAAAAATGTTTCTCTAAATAATGTCTGTATACGCGACTACAAAAATAGAGAAATTGATACTGGGTGAAATTAGTAAAAAATAAAAAAACATTTTTATGTACATAGGCATAGCTCATGTTCTAATATAATATGTGAGCTATTTTTATAACATAATCAGACAGACATTCCATTAACAGAACATTCCCAGGGGAATGTCCTAACTTTCATACTTACGTGAATGAAGACGCACTCCTACACAACTAACACGCTTAAATTTTGCCGTGGATTAAGAACACTTATACGAGTATATTAAAATGATTTTAATAAGATGTTTTGGAACGATACTCGAAAATTTTGTTGACATGCCAAAGAAAGTCTCCTAAAATATGAGCCCTTAATAATAATGTTAAAATCGCACTTTAGATTTCCCATACGAATAACAGAATAAAAAAATGTTTTATTCTGATTTTTATAACTAATAAAGTTTATGTTTCACTGTAAAATTCATGGAATATTTTTATAAATAAATGAAAGTTCTACAAAAAAGGTCTGAAGTCATTTTTCTGATAAATCAATTCATCAAAAGTTACTCAAGTTCAAAATGAAATTCATCAACAATTTTGCTATTTTCTTCAGAATAATCGCCCGAATTGACCGGGCTTTTGACGCCGACTCCTACGTCAGTATCTATGACCAAGGAAAAACCGTAAAAAAATGTCAGGGCACGTAAAAAAAAAATGTTTTCAAAACAACAGATGCGTAATGTAATATGTCAGGAAGTCGAAAGTAACGCAATCTATAAATATGTATTTGATCTTGAACTGAATTGAGGCCGGTCATTTTTATTTTTAAAAGTAGGTAGTGCAGACCACGCTTCATTTAATCGATGTTAGTGACGTGAAAATATCGTACGTGCCTGCTCGACGCTCAATAACAATATATCAATTATAAAGCTTTTATGTTTCATCGCGTCTTGTTTGGATGAATTATATGTTGTTGCATTCATAAATATATATATATATATATATATATATATATATATATATATATATATATATATATATATATATATATATATATATATATATATATATATATATATATATATATATATATATATATATATATATATATATATATATATTAATGCGTAATATTTTATTCCGTATAGTATCAATTGGAAGGATCAGGAATTTTAGTTGAAAAAAATCCTTGAATACAAGTTGTGTTTGTATGAATAATGCTTGTAAAATTTTACGTATATTTGAAAATATCCAACGAATAGTATATAATGAAGTCGAAATATTCAATTTAAATATCTACGTAGGCACTTAATTGTGGCTTAAACATTTGTCCATATGCTGTAACATTTAGGTGCTAGTGTAAACAAAATATTGATAGGGAATTTATCAAATAAGCCCTCCATTTTTATTATATTAAATAAAACTATATGAATATTATAAACAAAGGTAATTTAGTTTAGTTTCTCCTTTTACATAAAAACTATATTACTAAATAATTTTCCAAATTTCACAGTGTTATCGAATATAATACCAGAAACTTACCAAAAACAATCACAAAAGTCATTTTGACGCTTTTGATTTTAGCTCTGGGTATTAAACCACGCGAGCTGGCGCGCCTCGAATCGGGGTCGCATTCCATTTGCCCTGAAAAACGAAAAAAAAAACTATTTTAAATCTGTACGTTTTAATGTAACTCATTTTAATTTTTCTGTATTAATACATGCTATTTTACACTGTGGAGCTTTAGGAAAAAGAAAACATGGAACGAGTATTAATTCTTTACATTATCTATTAAAAGTGCACTTGGAAATATTCGTCAAAATAATTGTTATTTATAATGGATTATACATACATATAATACAAATTCAAGAAAAATTTAGTCTTTTTCAACTCTTTGGCAAATTGTATATAAAAGGTAGCGAGGAAATGATCATGATGACGACCATTTTAACTCTTGTTTTACATTTGTGAAATAAACAGATACAAAATACACGTCAATAAATGTAGATCGCTGTACTCCTTACGAAATTGCAATATCTCCTTAATTCTCATTTTGGGGATTTGCACTAGCCGGCAAATTAGTCCAATTTTACCGTTCCAGATTACCTTTTATGAGGATTTTGGTGTCACGAGTCTGTATGCTATCTCATTCAGTAAAAGCCTTTAAAGAGAATATCCTTCAAAAATACGGAAACATATCGTCGAACGTTCTGTCAAGAGCGACGAAAAATGTCATAAATTGAGCCCACATTGGCGGTGGTCACTTTATTATTTTCACGACTGAATTATAAACTAAATTTTAGACATAAAATATTCAAAAGCAGAACTAAAGTAGTTCATTCATATAAAAAGATACAGAGAAAGAACATTGGATGACAACTTTAGCTCAACCTTACAATGTGCCCGTACCTTACATGTTGGCGCAAAAGAACTTACATACTTACAACATCTACGTAATGTAATCTACTGTTACGGCCAACCATGATTCCGTTTTCCGTTCGATACACTAAATATACAAACTAGAACTGAAAAAAGATATAAGTGTTTTGAATCTATTTTACTACTAACATTAGTAAGAGTGAGATTCGAATTAAGCTTTAACCCAACCCGAAATCCGATTTTACACTACATAAATTACAGAAAAGGTCCGGGGTGTAACATATACATTTCGTACGTCTTTATTTTCCAATAATAATTATATGCGTAAAATGTAAGTCAAATAATGAAACGATCATTAGTAGCCCGTCAGATTTTTTAAATCTGTTTCCTGTCACAACAAAGGAGCGATTGCTTCGTGTCATCTCCGTCTTCCGGCATTTCCTTATTATCAATTGGTATTAACGTTTTCGCGTTGACAGGTGCCCTAATTTAATAAATATTTTATTTTTGTACGTTGTAAAAGTTAATGATCGAATTTATAGATGTGATTTGCAACGATCGTTATCCAAAAACATGTTTATATTTAAGAATAAGAATTAACCATCATATCACAGACAAGCTAATGTAAGAAAGATAATATAAAATTAAAAATTAAAAAAACAAACTACCAATTTATTCATTGAAACTATTTCAACGAGCCCAACACATGAATAGTTGTGTATCATTTTGATTCCTGATGATGATTCAGCATCAGATTCATGTTACGCATCTATGTTATTTTAATATAACTCTCAGTATAACAAAATTTGAGTCAATTAGGCCCGTAGAGGACACTCAGATCCTATCAACACCTAAAAAAGAGCTGATAACCTTCAATGTTTGAACAGACCTTCATAAATTATAACTTTGATCAATTACATTACAGCTTTCCAACAAAAATAAAACTGCATTAAAATTAGTCCATTCGTTAGTGATGCCCCGGATAGATACGCAGATACATATATACACACAAACTTATAATACCCCTCTCTTTGGTCGGAGGAAAAATGACCATTAAAACAACCCATGCACCAAAACAAAGTTCCCAAACAAAACTCTTTTTATTAACTATTGCCAGAAATCCTTAACTCTCTCCAACATTGTAATCACTTACCATTTCTTAACGTCTTTGTTCTTCTAGAATTAATCGGCGGGCTCATGACCACAGCCTTGCTTTTCGTCCAAATAGTTAGAACTATGACAGTATAGCAAGCTGCAATAGCGAGCGCCGGCAGCACGAAGATCATGACTGACACCAACGTCATCCAGATCTGCCACCTTCGAGCTGTGCCCAATTCTATCCAGCATTGGAGCTGACCTGCAACAGAAGAATAATACGAGGGTAAGATAATAACACAAAAACCGAAGAAAAGATTTTTTGTATATAATATATGTATATATAACGTCTATTATAGCAGTTCTTCTCGGAGAGATCAAATGAAAAAAAGATAAAAGATTAAAAGAACTGAAAATAGAAATACCTAAATTGACTATTCGTAACAATGTAAATTTGGTATTTGAAACCAGATGATCATGGAAGTAATCGAATGCTTCAGTAAATCGCTGCACGGCTAACAAGGCAGATTTGAGAAGAAGACTGAAAAGATTTGTGATAATACTGAATAATTCTCTAAAGCTATATGCAGATCAAACAATGCATGCATATCGGTATAGGATAATGATTATCTGTAAACTATTTTGGAAGAGCCTAGTTGCACATGACGTACAGCATAGAAAATCCACATAAAATACTATATGATTGTATTTCGCACGATGAGTGGGATAGCTAGAAATCCTATCATGTTTATCATTTATTACCATTTATTCCTTAATTCCTTTTACTGGGTTAAAATGCATTTGTAACTTTAGCGCTGGAAGTGTTGATAGCCAGCTATAATCCCTTGATATCAAGCGACCCGTCTGTACGTTTTCTGTCGGATATTATCATATTGAAAAAGTAAACAGGTACAAGTTGACGATGGTGGTGTGACATCAAATATTTGTAAATAGCCAATCAGGACAAGCTAATTGGAATGGAATTGATAATCGAATCGAACGATTCCAATGCTAATTCAATAAAAACTCTATTATATATCACACAAACGTTTAAAATCTTTCATATAAATATAACATTATTTTAACTAAAGTTAATATTATATTTAATACTTCAAAACATTAAATTTATCAAAAAGTGAACAACCATCTCACCATCTTAAGCAAAAATAATAAAATGTTTACTTATTTACAGTCACATAAATTCAAATTGAATTCTAACATTTAAACCACAATTGTGTATTATTAATTTTAATTGCGAAAGTAACTATCTGTCTGTTTGTTGATTTTTTTTACGTTTTCACGTTTAAACCGATAAAGCAATTTTGATGAACTTTAGTAAAGACCTTGGACCTTGTAAAAGATCGTAAAATTTTTGTCGCCTTAATAAAACTTAAAAGGGATGAATAAAATTAGGGAAAGAAAAGCTAGCGGGAGAAATCAAAACTTCTCAAAAAAATAAGCCATTCAAAACAATAATCCTACGCGGGCGAAATTGCATGAACCAACTAGTTTTAAATATAACTAAAAAATACAACCAAATTTAGGGAAAGTAAATCTGGCGGGAGAAATCAAAACTTTTCACAAAAATAAGTCATTCAAAACAATTATTCTACGCGGGCGAAATCGCATGAACCAACTAGTCTTAGATACGACTAAAATTCACTTGAGACACCAAATATTAGGAGCATTTACAGTTTATACAATTTCATACTATAATTACGATGATCAAATGAAGCTCTATTTACATTCCCAAGAGACGTTTCAGGTAAGAACAGAATTGCAAAACGCCAACGACCTTTCGAAAATACATTTGATGCCAAAACTCTTTCAAGTATTTTCTACTAATGCTGGCTCGTCTGATCTCTAGGGAAATAAAAGATTATATCAACAATCTTTACTACCTTTAAGATAAATGGTCTCAAACGCTTGTTTAAGAATCAAGAAAGGTATTAACAATGTCTAGCTACTCGTAATTCGTGGAAAAGAATTTTACATTAATGTTTAGCATTCTTTGGCGCACATATTTAACTGACTAAAGCGCTAAGGGTCGCGGGTTCGATCCCCGCTCACGGCAAACGTGTGTATTGGCCATACAGATGTTTGTCGTGGTCTGGGTGTTTGTGTCAGTGTTGTGTGTGTTTCCGGACTCTCGACACAAGGTCATGATATCTTAATGGGGGCCGTTGATTGTGATGCGTTATTTTATTTATTTATATTTGAGAATTTAATTCTTTAAAAAAATATTACAGATTTTAATTGTCTATCGCTATTCTATACGCTTTTTGACTCGACAATTACAATACTTGCTAAGTGAATAATCTGTAGTGTGTAGATAAATACTATTATTCGACAGATGTGTTGGCGCAATGGTCACTGCAACTGACTAAAGCGCTAACGGTCGGGGGTTCGATCCCCGCTCACGGCAAACGTGTGTATTGGCCATTTAGATGTTTGTCGCGGTCTGGGTGTTCGTGTTAGTGTTGTGTTTCCGGACCCCCGACACAAGGTCATGAGATCTTAATGGGGGCCGTTGAGTGTGATGCGTTATTTATTTATTTATTTATTACTACCAATACTAGTACTACTACACATTACAGCTTTGATGAATTGAATGAGTTGGGTCCTCATAAAACTTTATTTAAATTTTCAAGCATAACCATTTAAAACCATTTAAATTTCAACACAACATAATAATGTCTAATAAAAATAATCAATCAAAATTACATCTTGCAAAATGTGAACCTCCTCCTTTTTAGGAATTGCTTAGTAAAAATAAAAGGTAGTGATAAAGAAATTTAAATCCTCCTATCTAAGCATTTTATTGATTAATGACAAATTGTTTAAAATCTCTATTTGAAGACATAAATCATAATATCTGAAAATAGTAAAACGTTTCGTGAATTTAAAAAGAAATTCGTGAAAGGAACACAAAGATGGCTTACACGAGCGGAAAAGGTTGTTATATTTCAGCAAAGAATGAAGTAGAGATTCACAGTTCTATCTACTTCTAATGTCTAAACATAAAGCGACACTTAAAATAATGATCGTACGCAATATCGTTTGCTTGGATGACGTTTGATTTGAAAATCAAATCGCTGAACCGATTTTGATGAAAAAATTTTCGACCAATCTAAAAGTACTCTTTTGAATAAAAAAGTTTTTAAAAATTTCTTAATCGGTTAATAAATGATGGAGTTTTGATGTAAGAAACAAAAAAATAAAACAAACATTACGAATTGAAAACATCTTCCTTGTTGAAGTTGGTTGATAATATTGTTTAATAAGAATAAAAGAATAAGTCTTTAAACATTACACTATCTTAAAAAACGAAAAATTTTCACAACGATGTATGAGCAAACTACTGACTATTTTCACAACTATGTAAACAAGAATTAACTTATATAAAAGAATTTAAAACCTGACTGCCCAAAGAAAATATTACAAACTTTTTACGTCTATTATGTATTTTTTCTTTGATGAAAGACGATTGAAATCGGTTGAGTTAAAATTCCGGGACATATTATCTACCTCACTTCTACAACTGAGACGAATTTAACGACACCCCCTAAGCTGAAATCCGTCTAACAGTTTAGGCTGTAGAATGTAAAAAGTAAAGTAAGCCTGTATATGTCCCACTGTTGGGCTAAGGCCTTCTTTCCTATTAAGGTTTAGAGCTTAATCCACCACGCTGCTCCACTGCGGGTTGGCGGATATACATGTGTCAGAATTTCTCCCGACACATTCAGGTTTCCTCACGATGTTTTCCTTCACCGCCGAGCTCGAGATGAATTTAAACACAAATTTAGCACTTGAAAAATCAGCGGTGCTAGCTGGGGTTAGAACCCGCGATCATCGGTAAGGTTCGACGTGTTCTAACCACTAGGCCATCTCGGCCATCTGCTGTAGAATGTGCCAAAGAAATATCAATATATTCGGTCGAAAATCATAACTCTTCTACGGCAGTCGGGTAAAAAATAAATAAAAATCCCATTTCTGGGTGAAGGCACCTTCTAGTATTATATAGAATATACTCTCTTGCTATTCAATCGATTTGGATAATATATTACACCAGTCTTACTATTTCTACTTCAGTTACTGTCATATTACTCAATTATAATAATGATTATTTTAAACATAAACAAAAACCATATTTGTTTATAACATTACTTTTGGTCTGAATCACTCGTAAATTATGTACAAAAAGATTACATTTAGGCGGGAATGGGAATGCATATCCCTTGGATAAAAATATAATGTAGTTTTTATCCCGGAAAAATAGGGAGGTTCTCAGAAATAGTCAATAGTCAACTGTACCTTCATGTAATCCACGACAATGATATTAGAATAAATATACGCATTTTATTATATCGATACTAATATTAGGAATCTTAGCTCTGTCTGTATGTACGTTTATTATGTTTTCTCGCCTTAAATGCAAAACCAACTTTGCAGAATTTGTTTTAAATAAATTTTGTTATAATAAATTATAAATGTTTAAAATAAATAATAAATCAATTGAAAGTAACTGTTAGTAAATAATTTAAACCTTACCTTGTACCTCCTTTACTTCGTACAGTATGAGAAGCGGAATGGAGAACACTATGCTTATCAGCCAGGCTGACACGATAAGTCCTCTCGCTCGGTTCCCTTAAAAAAAATAAAAAGTATATAGTGAGCTCATTCATCGTAGTTCTAGTCACATAGGTGCCCTAATTGTAAGAACCCATTTCCGTGTAATATCTTAAATCTATAACTCAATTACATTTCATTATTAGCATCGAAAGTATATGTAAATTTTAAAGAAATCGGACCACAGAATAAAATTATGCGTACAAACGTTTTTACCATTATCACCAATTTAGAGGGGAAATTCCTTCTTATCGGATACCTAAATAAGGAATATGTCCTCTTTTTACATCAATACGATTAGCGGTGTAGGAAGTATGTTGATACGTAAATCAATCAGAACAAGACATGCGGTAACCAAAAAAAAAAACGTTGATCCGATGGCTACCAAATTTTCGCAGGATACGCTGCGCTAATCTGAAGATTGCCTAAAATTCATTAAAATCACTACAGCCGTTCTGAAGTCTATAGGGAATGAATATACTTACATGAAATTTTATATACATATAAGGATGAAATTAACAAAAAATCTTTATATGATGACTAATGTTATGCACTACGACACGTCATAATGAGACGGAACTCTTTCAACTTACTCTATTTCAAACTCTTTTTTCTCTGTTCTGTTTAACATCTCAAAAAGGCATCGTATTGATTATTTCCGTCAATTTATTTTGTATCAAAAGAAACGTTTGTACGAATGTGTCGTCTGCAATGAAATGCATTTTCATTTATCAAAGGAAAGACTTTTCCAAGCGTGACAGATAACTAAACTGTAGCTACCAGTTGGCGTCCAACGCATTTAAACTTTAGACTTTCCACTGAATTATTATAAACTAGCTGTGTCCCGTGGTTTCACCGCGTTAATTTGAGTCAAAATTATATTTATATAACGTTTACCTTCCCTTCTTGAATTGGAAATTGTTCACACTGTTTTTTATTAATTAATTAATTTTTTTTAAATAAAAGTAGCCTAAGGTACTGCTTATAATATTAGCTATATGTACGTGAAAGTCGCGTCAAAATTGGTCCACACGTTAGAGATTAGCCGGAACATACACACAGACAAAAAACATTACAATTGTGTTTTTGATGTAAATACCGTGTATGTTGTCATATGCATTTATTTAAAAGATGTCAATTTGAAATTACAAAGCGACACGTAATTTTGATTTTTTTTTTTGTATCGATATAGCTATATATAGTAATAATATATGAATTCGTAACTTCTTAGTAGTAGTATTTTTAAGAAAGCTCACATAGCTTTTATAAAAGAAATGTTTGTATTAGCGACCCATATTGTTGTCAGAGATTGTGTAATTATTTTAAATTGTCGTCAAACATATGTAATTATGCCGAGAACGATATTTCAATTTAAGGCAACAAATATCAAAGAAATACGGATACAGCAGAGACAATACATAAATAATTGCTTCGTGTATACATTTTCTCAGTAAAAAAATGCTGAAAACAAATGGCTGCTGATAAGCAATAATACGTCAACCCACAAAAAGTAAAATTCGGAGATATTAAAGTATTTAAAAAAAAAACAAGTCTTCTAAAAGTACATAAGCAGATACGGAAAAAGATTTCTTAATTTAATGATTTGAATTTCAAGTGCGTTCCATATTTTACAGTTTATACAATAATCTCGTATGTTTTAAGCTTATTATAAGATAAATGTTTTTGTTTTATCAACCTATCTTTATTGACTTTACTTATTATGTAAATAGAAAAGAAAAGATGGATATATTCTTCAAACAAATATATTACGAATAGGTTTGACATGTTTTGCTTATTAGCGTCCAAATATCGTGTAATGAAATAATGTCTCATTGCCTTTTCGGGTGACAAGACGACTGGCGTGTTTTTCGCCGAGGGAATAGGATGTGATTCAAATGGGAAATTAATATAGCATTCGTGCCACCATTTCACGTTGACATTATTTTGTACAGTAATTATTATGAAGTGTAAATATACAAGCTTATTTATTTTGTAAATATATAGAATACTGTTCACTCTTTAGTCTTAGTGAATAGCTAACTGAAATATTCTTCACATTGTCGATCATATATTTTAAGTCAGTATGGGCTATCGGACAATATCGGTTCATTGCAAACTTTTAATAAATAGAACCAACTTCATAAGCAAATCCGTAATTTTGTTTACTTGAATGACATATTTATTGCAGTTATTTTGACTTTTAAATCAAACTTTTAAACTGATTTTAATGAGGATTTTTTTTTCACTCAACGGCCCCCATTAAGATCTCATGACCTTGTGTCGGGGATCCGGAAACACACAACACAAACACCCAAACCACGACAAACATCCGTATGACCAATACAGACGTTTGCCGCGAGCGGGGACCGAACCCGAGACGGTTAGCGCTACAGTCATTTGCGTGACAACTGCGCCAACGTGTCTGTCAAAGATTATATTGAATTAATGAAGAAATTTTTAAACAAAAATCAAAGCAGGTAAAAAAAGAAAAATCCGGGACGAATGGATAATCTTCTCCTTTTTTCGAAATCAGTTAAAAATTGCCATCTATTTCAGTGAATCTTTACATTAAAATTATTCCGAATTTGTTCGTCTCAAAATTTTTTCATGAAATTTCTCCAATACTTAAATATAATACTAAAACCTTATAAGAAACGATAATGAAACGAATATAATTACATCGAGACAAATTCTGTGATATGTGTGGTATACAATTTGTAAGGAGCCACATTTTCTACCTTATTAAAATAAGAGTAATATTTTCAGGTTGACAATGGACTGTACTGCTTATGTAACAAAAAAATTGGAAAAAACATAACTCGTTATTGAGTCACTAGAGTTTTTAAAGCGATTCAGTATCACAAAGTAAGATTGAATGACATTGTGCGGGGACAAAGAAAATGCGGTCAACAAAACGAGAGAGTTTTGTAATATCACAAGATGCAAACTGAACTCTGAGAGTAAGTTTACATCAAGATTCCAAAGTCACATTTCTAAGTTAAAATCATCTAACTTAATTACGTAAGCTATTTACGGATAATTTACTAATGTAAATAATTCTATAACCTTATTATAGTAACTTAGATAAGCTTACGTAAGCTACAAAGTTTAAAAATTGTTATGTCAGCTTTGAACACATCACAACACACACAACTTAAATTTAATAATTAAAAACCCCCGATAATCAACTCGTTGCGACCATTTTAACAAGCACCGACAAGATACTTCTGCTGTAAGCGGCTGAATATCCCAGTTGGTGCTGCAGTATCAAAATTAAGCATTTTCATTTATTATTCTAATATCATACACAGCATAGTAAATTTCAAGTCGATTTGACAACTTGACCAGACCAGAATTTGATCAGATTTTTTCAACATTTAGAAAAGAGCTGATAACCTTCAAAAGATTGAACAGTTCTTCATAGATTACAGCTAAGAACCTTGTCGATTACATCAGCTTTCAAACAAAAGATACATTCGTTAGGAAGCTTGAATGGCACAGACAGGCACTCGGATACACAGTCACACGCGTCAAAATTATAAAACCCTCTTTGTAAGTTGAGGATTAAAATTAAAATTTAATTACAGCTAGTGTTTATGGTGAGTGAAAGAGCCTCGATTTATCTACTTATGTTAATCCTTTCCATATTTTTTTAATTCCTTCCATCTCTTATTTCTTTTGGAGTTACGCATTTGTGGCTCCTCCGCTGCCACCATCTATGGGCGGCGGTGATCACTTAACATTAGATGCTCCCCCCAGCTCGTTTGTCAGCAAATTTTTATAAAAAGCAAATTTGTAAAATAAGCAATATAAGTGCATATTCTTTTATTAAACGTTAATAAATTTTAATACAAAATGCAATGTGTAATTACAGCACGCGGACATTTCAATAGCAACTTATTTTGTTTGAAATGCCTTTTCTGTCACCTTTCTCTAGTAACTTACATTTTAATAATTAACCATTAGCTCGTCGAACAAACATTAAAGGTAAAAAGGAATAATACTATTAAATATTTACACTGGCTTATATTAGCTTATATTTTCTCCAATTTCATTATTGTTTGACTAAGGCTAGTACATCCAGATGATGTTTAATCAATCCAGATGCATTTTGCTATATTTGAAGCGATCGAATAGATCTTAGAAATTCCAAAATATCATGACAGAGTTTGAGAAAAAACCATATTTTGCTTACTTCAAGTTGATTATTGACCTTCATGAAAAGCCATAGGTACATTATTATGTGTGTAAAACATACACTGAACATTTAATACAATGTATATATTGCAAAAGGAGATGTATGAAATTTGGGGTACCGATGATTTGGAGAGAACAACAAAATCATTTCGACGACCGTTATTTCAGTTTAATAAATATCGTCGACGTAAATTGTTACAATCGAAGAAAATGGTCATACCCTAAAATACCATCAACAAGAAGACTTAACTATATCTCATTCTAAAAGTATCTTTGAGCTTACATACCACACCTTGTAAGATATTCTAGTGGAAAATTTTAACTAATAACCTGCTTCTTGAGAAGGGTTATAGGCTATATTACAGCACGCTACTACTCACAGGAGCGTATAACCATAAACGTGAGTGAAACCGCGAGGGGCAGTTTTAAAAAAAAACTGCCAACAACCCAACAAGTATATACGTGTGTGGTTATGCCCAACAAGAGTCCATAGATGACCATCGCAACATGCAGACTTACTATCTATTTTTAAATAAAAAAGCGTGTTTTCTATCGTGTGCGTCTGTGAATGTATCTGTGGCGACTTATCTCCCTAACCAATGGCCCAAATTTTGTGTTTTTTTTAGCTCATGTAATTCACGTGGTTCTTGAATATATTTTATGATGATTTATTAAGATGTTTGATGGTTAACCGCTCTTTTCTAGTTGTAGAAAGTATCTACTTATTTTTAATTCCCGACTCAAAAAGAGGCGTGTTTTAAGTTTGACGTGTGTATCTGTGGTACCTCCCAAACCAATGGACCAATTTTGGTGTTTTTTTAAAATGATGTACATAATTCACATGGTTCTTAAATACATTTTATGATGATTTCTTAAGATGTTTGATGGTTAACCGCTCTTTTGTAGTTGTTAAAAGTATCCGAGAAGCTTCTATTGATCTAATCGACTCGAAATTTAGTGTTAATTATATCAAAATAACATAGTTGTGCAACCTTGAGCTGATGTTGCGTCATCACCTGGCAGGATACCCAACTCCTCACCCACTTACAATAGAAGTATCGTGTTTACGCTCTTTGAAATAGTCTCAGTGAATAGATTTTTAAAGTTTATTATTATTTATATTATAACTATTATTATAAATAAATATAATAAAGAACTTACAACTTCCGGAAAAATTCATAGGATTCGTGATGGCGTCACATCGGTCTATGCTGAGAGCTACCAAGACGTACGTCGAAGCATACATTACCACTGCCTGTAAAAAATATAATTACTATAAGTATCTTTTTAATTGTGTATTGATTAACTTTATTAAATAAGGAGATAATTAAAGCAATAGGTTTATCGAATGTAAACCATTTTAAATATGTTATACAGGTGGTATTCATTTTATTACTGTATTTTAGTTGTAATATCATTGTTTATATCGGAAGATTTCCTTTGTTTTAAATTACATTTTTAAAGCCATAAGCTGACCAGAAGGTAATCAATCAACCCCTATCCCACCCGATACTTGTTTGTCTGACCCTTAAGAGTTAACTCTATAGTGTCTTTATAACCTGACAGCGCGTAGGGGAGCGGACCCCCCTGCTCGTCACCAGTAAACCAAGGCTAATTAAAGCGAGCATGTTTACCTTCGCTTAGTAACACTAAGGTGCAGAGACTGCTACCAGCAGCGCCGAATACGTTCCAGGCCTTGTCGTTATTATCAATTTCTTCGCGTTGTCAGGAGGACGTAGGAGACACATTTTAGTTACCGATATCGATTTACCACGTACGTAAATAAGTTTAGAATCACTCATATTTATTTTTTATGCAACCCAATTCCGATTTGATAACTGCCCACTTGAATCTGGCCATTTTATTAATTTTACTACACAGTAATTTAAATTATTTAATTAAACTTTCGTTAATTTTTAACTGACTGACTATAAACTGTATAGCGCTTTTCCAAAATGCAATTTAAAACGGGCGCGTTACAAACGGGTCAAAAATAACCTAACCAATTACCACTAATAGATTTACTCGACGAAAACAAAAACATAGATACTTTAAATTATTTAACTTACGTCAAAATATATATTGATTTTCAAAGCGTAGTTAGTGATGTAACGTTGAAGTTTTGATTTGATCAAGTTATGTTTATGGTTATGTAGCATTTTGTACATTGTTGTATAACCATAAACACATACTTTGACGTAAGTTCGAACTCTAGATACTCGTATTACGTGTCCAAAACTATACACGGGCTAAAACAGCGTGTTCGTGTTCATCTTATGAACATAGTGTGGGCACTTGTAAACATGTTCGAGTGCACATTTAATGTATTTGTTCTCGGACACATCGCGTGCATGTGATGTGTCTATGCTACCTCGGACATGCATACTTATGATCCGACTTTAAATAGGAGACAGACACATTATTCCCTAATCCATAATGCTTGTCTATTCTGATATTTACTAATATAATACAGTCGAACCACTGCATATATGTATTTTAAACATATTTAGTTTATTTAAAGGTACATTTCTCTAGATAGTCGTTGTTTTCGTTGAAAAATATAATCGACTTCGAACCTACTTTTTTGAAGTCGGTTAAAATAATCACTAGGTTTTTATTCTAAAAATTGCCTTAATAAACACACAGTCAAATAAAATGTTCAGAATTAAATAACAAAAGCTTTACAAACACAATTACAAAGATAGTTCAAAAAAGATTTAATTCACATAATATTTCACGCAACCATAAAACTCCGAACCCGAGACAATAAAAGTAACATATGCTTTATGATATGAGAAGCCATCAAAGTTGGCAAAGCGATGATAATTCGCGTATAATGTCAGCCTTGCCTATCCAATTTAAAAGGAAAGAATTTATTATAACATACATAGTTATTTATTTTACCTGTAGGAATTTCACAATTTTGCACATGAATTCACCAGCCAGCCACGCAATAGTAATCTTCTGAACGATATCCACGAAGACGTATATCAGCCCCACGAATAAATCTGCAATAAATTATGATAGAATTAGTATTCGGAGCTTTTAAAAAGATTTATTTTTCGCTAAAATTTTTATAGTATTGTTAGGATTTCTTTGACCGACGTCGAGAAAGGAGTTTCTACGTCTCCATCATATATTAAGCGATTTTGAATATTTTTTATTTGTTTGGTATGGAAAAACAGAAAAAAATGAAGGAAACGATATAATTATGGAGAGCACTAAGATGAATCCGCCTTGCGATATGACATTTATTTTGTTTGCATCGATAACTGTGTCAGCGACTCGCGATTTCTAAAAATTCTGAAATCAAAAATGCGAAATTTTAAAATCTTTTAAAATACTTCTTTACAACTGAAGTCGTCGCGCCCCTCTTAGTTCAACCAACGCCTCTCAAATGAGACCACACTGATCGGGAATCCATGTTTTAGGCGGTCGTTTGGCAAAATCTACATAAACATGAGCAAAAACGCGAGCAAAAGCTTGTATATCATAATTAAGCTTCATGTTTTATTTGTTTGCAACAATCCGTTCGTGGAGTCAGTCGGTCCAAAAATAGTTACACAAAACTACGTTAAATTTATTCTAAAGTTATGAGAACGTACATTGTTATAACGTTAATGAAGTACTGTAGAGCTTTTCGTACATTTTATTTATTTTTGTTTCAGATCATGTAAATAGATCCATATCTTTTTTCTTACTTTGGTTGTTATAAAAAAGAATAATCTGTCAATGTCTTATATAAGTTTAAGTTTTTTTGCAACGCTTTTATATGTAATGATTAATATATGAATGCTGATAAGCAATAATATGTCAATCCACAAAAAGTCTAATTGAGAAATATTGACAAATTTTGATAATGATAAACATATTTAACATTATTCAAAAATCTAAACTAATAATAATAAAAATGAGTAAGGAAAAATGTTTCTTAATCTTAATATTATATATATATAATCTTTAGAATAATGTAATGTGTTCCATATTTAAGATAATGCAATATTCATACATTTGAAAAAAATCATGTCAAATATTCATACATGAGATAAAACTCTTTACTAACTAATCTGATCCAAATCAAAGTTTTTATCAAAATAGAAAAGAAAAGATTGATATATACTTCTTCCACAGATTTATTAAGCAAAAGTTTGACATCTTTACACGCCATTTTCTCAAAATAAAGTCTGAATGTGGCGTGTGGCTTGAATATGTCATAATCAGCGTCCATATAATCATAATCTAATAGATTTGCACTTCAAAATTATAAGTTGTAATAATCCTAAGTAATAATTTATTTGTGTTTTTTGTTTAACAGTCATTTTTATTAAATTGTTAAAAATATGTGTCTCGAGCAACTTTAGCTTTAAAAACAAAATATTGCCTGAAAAAGAAACCTTCGAGTCATAAGCTAGAGTTATTAAACATAGATATTTTATGCTTCGGTATATAGACTTTAAAAATCATAATCTTTTAAAGTTTTCATTTCGACCCTTCGTCATGTCTTTTCCATTTTATAGTTTGCTTTATCTTGTGAATCCTTCGAAACATTGTGCAGTGAAAATGGAATTTTTACATCAGCTGCTTTGAAATAAGTTCGAGATGGATCAATAGTTAGCGTTACCTACACATGTTTACGTCTTCTTCCTAAATTCCATTCGTCTTCATAATCCTTGTTTATCGTGCCTTTTATTTTGTTTATCGTCCATTGTAAATATAGAGGTCCTTTGTTATGAAATACCGGCCCAATGTCATTTGTTTTGGGCCAATTGTTTAAGATAAAAATCGTCAATAACTTTTTAATGTAATTAGGACTTTGAAATAAATATTGACCGATTACAAAAGCAAAATACGCAGTCTTGTTTGTATGGGTGATATATTAATTCTAGATATTTTGACATAAAAAACTGGAAAGCGATTTTGATGAAAATTCTATGGGACCAATCTGAAAGTACGAGTATGTTAAATAAAAAAATAATTTTTAAAATCTTTATTAATATTATAAAGCTGAAGAGTTTGTTTGTTCTCAATCAGAGGAACTACTGGTTCGAATTGAAAAATTATGTTTGTGTTAAATAGTTTATTTATTCAGGAAGGCTATATTAAATCACGTTACGAATCATAGGATCGAAGCAGTAATAGCCATAAACGCGAATGAAACCGCAAGTGACACCAAGTCGGAAAAAAAACGGAATTCTGAAGTAACAAATGTTAAAAAACATACGCTACGAAATGGGAACCTCGTCCTTTACTGAATTCGATTGAAAATAACATTTATCCTCAACAAGAAAATAATAACACATTTCGTATCTACAACGAACCACGACCACGTTAATAATAAACTACACTTTTAAGTGCGCCTTTCATGCGTGGGTTTTGGTTTGTTAAAGAAGGAAACATAGTGCTTTATAGAAAAAAAGTTTGTGCAAGAAGATTAATATATATTTTTTATTAATGACATAAATGCTTTCTCTTTTTGTAAGTAATTCATAAATTTTTTTTTTCGTGTGCTATTTTTAAAATACTTTAATATATTTTTGTCATCTTTTCTTATGTTTCATGAGTAGTGTAAATTATTTAGTCACAAAAAATTGTATTATTGTTATTATTAAGTACACATAGTGATTTATTGAGATGTTATTGATTAATCTGAAAGTAGGTACGGTAGATGATACCTGCGAATACTCCACACCGTTAGTAATTAGTTACGTTACCATTATAAGTTGAGATTCATACCGACATAAAATTCATTGGAGAAAAGAATATATGTATACATATCATCAATCAATTTTATTTATTTTAATAATTAAAAAAAAAACTAGAAAAATTTATTGCTAGAAAGCAACATTTAGTTTAAAGCACCAAAAAAAAGTGCATTCAAAAATTAGCAAAAAATTGTACACGGTTTGTGAAAAAAAAACAGATTTCCAAAAGTAGAAAAAAACTCAGTTTATTTTTTATTACTGCGTTTAAATTCTTTAAAGGTTAACTTTTAAAAGTAACCTATGAGATGTGTTATCATCAGTGTAATGCTTTTCCCATGAAAAAATTAATGTGATGACATATGAAATTAAGTTTGCTTTGGTTTTAATTTACTAGAATTATAATTTTAAGAGCACATTTGGTATAACTGTTTTAGTATAAAAAATCAATCGACCGATTTCAAATAGAAGTTCTCTAATTTATAGCGTATGTTTTTTAAACGTTTCGTACCTCAAAAGTCCTTCTTTGCTTAATCTTTAACTTTCAGTTAGGTCCCGTAAATTTTTTATCAAAATTGGTTTAGTAATTTGCTTTTAAAATAAATATAAATATGTCATCTAAGTAAACGAAATTACGAATTCTGCTTTCAAAAGATTCATAGTCATTTTGTTTAAATATTTAATTATTATCCGGTTCTAACCACTAGATGACGCAATTACTCATATGTTTTTCTCCTTTCACAAAAAAAAAAATATACAAAAAAAACAAGACTGCGCAGAAGAAAAACAAAAACAGAAACCGGGGTAAATAAAATATTCGTTATTATGATACGAAAATATATATAAAGTTTTCGTGAAAAGAAATATCGTGTGAACATAACACACTTCTGTGAGACCCTTTGTGTAGGAATGTGCCATCGAAAGCTCGTAACCAAAGTTTTTATAACGTGGCAACATTTGTTCATTGACATTTCATAAGGAATAACGAAAAATATAATAAATCATTTCAGAAAAATTGATAGGTTAACAAATTTACACATACACAGAGCCGAGATGGCCTAGTGTAGAGTAGTAATGGCTTATGGTTAGAACACGTTGATCTTTACCGATGATCGCGGGTTTAAACTCCGGCTAGCTCCGCTGATTTTTCAAGTGCTAAAGGAAAAAGTGGTGAAAGAAATTACCGTAAGGAAACCTGCATGTACCGGGAGAAATTCTGAGACATGTATATCCGCCAACCCGCAGTGGAGCAGCGTGGTGTATTAAGCTTCAAATCCTCTCCTTAATAGAAGAGGAGGCCTTTGCCCAGCAGTGGGACATTTACAGGCTGTTACTTTACTTACTTTAACAAATTTATATGATTTAATAATAATAATGGATTCTTGTTTATTTAAAAACAAAATCTTTTTTTTATTAATTTCATTGTAAAATGAGATAAATCGTAATTGTCTAAGCATTTTATGAAATAATAATATATGATTCAATTAACTTATTTATCAGTGTGAGCATAATGTAAGAAAAATCAAAATTCCCTTTTTGACAACATAATATGTGTTTTTGATAACTGGCAAAAAAAACATGCAAAGTGATCTGTGAGTTACTGGCTTAAAAAGGTGGATGAATGGGCATAGTAAGGCTCTCACTCACCGTAAGAAACGCTGCTTTTAATTATTTCACAAAGACTTTCTGTGATAGTGTGAATCTACCATTCGAGCTGTAGCGAGTGAGTTAGCTGTACCTGACTACAATGATTTATTCATCGATACATTTTTATATGTCTTTATAAAATTTGTAGAGCAAAAAAAATTCTAAAAGACATTACTTCTCGTCTTATTGCCTCCACTGGTGACAGAAGGATTGCGATTCAAAGGGGAAACTCTGCTAGCATTCTTACCACCATTACGCGGACATGATTAACACAGTAATTATTACGATTTTTTTAATAGCTTAGTTCCTCTTTTTTGTGTATATTATGTTGTAATTTTATTTTGTTTTTGTAACTATGTATGTATATATTTATATTTATGTATATATTTGTAACTATATATTTATGTATAAAAATACTTTCTAGACCGTTCGCGAATTTCACAGTGAAAGTTTATAAGATGAGATCCCAAGAAAGCGCGATTTTGATGTAGGATATTTTGTCCTGGAAAATGAGAGACTTCCCGGGGGATGGACGAAAATGTATCTCTATATCAAACAACGTCCCGAACAATATCAAGAACATTCTCAAATATAATAAAAAAAATAAAAACTGGATTCTGCACGCACGGCTAGATGTTATACTATATATATATGTCATAAAATATTCTGATGGTGACAAGCAATAAGGTGTTAACCTATAAGTAGTTGGAGATATTAATGTATTCTTATAATGAGTAACGTATTAAAACATTGCTCAAAAATATTCAAATTATCTAAACTATATACGTACGGATAAAAATTTTCATTTCATGTTTCGAATATTTAACACATTTTAATATTCGAAACATTAAATGAATCCTTTTGAATTTGCAATATGCAATAATTTCATATATTTGAAAAACTTATCTCTACGTAAAAAATTATCGACACCATTCTCTTCATCTGATTTAATTCATTATACTTCTTATGAAAATAGAAAAGAAAAGTTGGATATATACTTCTTCAAACAATGAAAAATGGGTGTGACATCTTTAGGCGCCATTTTCTCAAAATGATCACTGGCTTGACATAGTATTGCTTATCCACGTCCATATAACGTACGATACCGGGTGATTTATGAAGACGAGTCAGTATGAATAAATTTCGAACTAGAGATGTCTATTGAAAGGAACCATATCACCGAGTGTTAAGTAAAGAAAAACATAAGAAATTACAGAGATGTCCCTCTCCAAAAACAGCATAAATAGCAGGATTCAGGATATATATTGTACTAGCTACCCTTCGCGGATTCATTCGCGTTTAAGGTTACAGGTTTGTTGCTATAACTCGTAGTATTATGTAATGTAGCCTATAACCTTCCTCAATAAACAAACTATTCAACACATTGAAATAAAACTATTTTAAACGGATTTAAATCGCGTGTATTAATTATTTTTATCATCCCGACGTTGCGAGCACTTTGCAGCGTTCGTGGTCACGGGTAGATGGCCCGATAATTAATATACGCGATTTAAATCCGTTTAAAATACTTTTATTTCAATGAATAATAATCGCGAAAATCTATTCAACGCATTTTTTTTTCAAATAGATTCAATAATTTCATATATTACATACAAACAAACAAATTTCACCACTTTATAATATATAAAATATTACATTATAGTTAGTGAAATAACACAAACCAGTTTTAGCAGAAGATGAAAGGAATGAAAAATAAAAGTGTCAAGATCATTCAAAACCGGTAGATTTCAACGAGATAAGATTAAGAACGAATAAATAAAAAAACTCTGTGTAGATGATATAGAACCCTTAAGATTATCATTTATTATTTATGAGCATCAAAAAATCTTTTATCGCTTAAAAACAGTTTTAAAATGTGTTTTTTTTTTGTATCGTGTGTCGATCGAGCCGAGATAAACGTAGCACTGCGATTTTGACATTTTTATTGCGTGAATAAAACAAAATGACCGTTGAACAGACAGTAACGACACAGCTAGTCGTGTTATATAGTTTTAAATCTATTTGAGATTGTAAATTGGTTACGTCTAGACAGAAAATAATGGGATTTTCTTCGTTTTTATTTTTTTATATATAAAAAAGCCTTGCTTGTTTTTTTGATGTTTTTTGGCTTATCAATTTATGTTTTTTTTTTTTATATTGTGGTTTGAAGAAGAGCTACGAATCATAGTTGCGAGAGCATTGCTACTCGTGCGGCGTGGCTGTGGTACACCAGCATCAGAGACATTCATCGCGAAACGGACAGATATAAAACTCGATGTTTCTGCTTTCAGAAATATTTGAGTATGCTCTACCTACAGATGTCCTTGATACGTGTATAAGATATTTTTGTAATATAGTATTCATTTTTTACACCTATTAAATACTAAAATACTTTTAATATTTATAATAATTTTTTTTATTAAGTCACAAAACGTACAATAGGAGAATATTTTGTCTGAATCTAAGTTTGTAAAAATAAAAGTTTAAAAAAATAAATAAAAATTATGGAAAAAATATTTGATTTTAGCATCCAAAAATTCAATTCAAAAGTTTATTGAATAGGCAGAGCATACACAATTATTTTTGAAATCTGAAACATCGAGTTATTTTACCAGTCCGCATCGCGTACAATGCTTGACCAGACTCCGATGAAGCAGCAGTCAAATAACATAACCAAATATTGTAACTAGTTGGTTTATGGATTTATGATTTTTTTATACTGTGGTTGAGCAGCATAACTACGTATAAATTCTGTGGTCAAGGCGTAAAAATGTAACAAACAAACTGACGCACAGACATATTTATTTCCGCATTCATACTTACTTTTACATTCGTATGGATGTGTTCATGTAATTACGGTCACTTATCTTTCTCAGTAGCCATACAAATAAAAGAGAACTTAGCCAATTGTCTACAATGTTTTTTTTTTTTCATATTCGCTCTTGATTACAAAACTTCGAGTTAGTCTATAAATATTTAGCTAGATCATAACAAATTTACGTCACGAGTATATTCCTTCATACACAAGTCATTATATTTATAAAAACGTTTTGTGATTCATTTTTAGACTCTCTATCGATATAAATTCCGTATATTTACAAAGATACGTAAACAACCAACGAATAGCAACAATCACGTATACTAAAGAAAGTTCCCATTGTATTATTTTTGTCTGTCATTACTCGTACTTTCATCAAAACAACGGCGAGTGAGGATTTTATTAAGAAAAAACAAAAGACCGTTCCGATTTCCAAAGATAAAATCCGACAAGCAAATTTCGTTGCGTACTCTCCTCAAAATAGACTATGTAAGTTTACGTCGTGAGTGAATCTCGTAAATCCATTTTATTTATACCGAAACAAAAGTTCTGCTCTAGAAAATATTGTTACTAACGAACGAGCGGGTTTTCCTTAACACCGCACTGTAAAATTCAAATTTGCGTGAAATAATTTATTAAAAGTAGTTTATTTTCGGCTTATTCATCGTTTCAAAGCGGCGTTTATTTACAAATGCGCTGTTTGGGTTTAAAGCGTTACTTCATTTATAGCAAATTGATGGAAAAATGGTTGGCGCGTTAAAACATGGTTTGTAACACGAGGAAGTTCTGTTTGGGTGTCTTGGTTTCCGCGTACTTACTCGTTTTAAACGATAGCTTTTAATAACTTTTATTATTTTTGTACGCGAAATTCAGAATGAAAACTGAACTTTCACTACACAATTCCAACGAGATGATTGATTTTTATTGATGTATTAATATAACATTTTTTTACATATGTACATATTAATATTTAATGTACATTGAGAAGCCTCATCGTTTTGTCTCGTTGATTGTTTTTGCATCGTTATGTGACGATCAGTAAATAGCATCGAAACCGAAAAGTGAAAAGGCATATATGTACTCGTATATTTAAATATTTTTATTTTATTACCATATACGATTTAAGCACTAAAATTAGTTTGAAAACAATTCTGAGCTTAAAAAAATATTTTAAATTTCGGAGAATTGTCTAAAAATTTGTAACCATTAAGAAAAACGGTTTTAACTTCGGTTTTAAATTTTCAGCTTAATACGTATATTTTTAGAGATCATTTATCATTTTTAAAATATTTTAATTGCATTATTATTGATGCTTTCGACCTTTAATATACCTAAAAAATGTACCTACATTTTGTTACAGATAATAGTGCGAAACTGAATTATAATATCTGTCTTAAAAAGTGCCTCAAAGTTAACTTCAAACAATTAACGTCTACTTATGTATGGGTGATGAATTCTGAAAGTTTATAAAATATTAAATTATATTAGCTTAAAGCAACACTCTCTTAAATCTCTCATTTCGGAAAACGAAAAAGTTCCCATGGGACACTGTACCTATATGTTCAAGGACCGAAAACGCGAAGCACTTTAAGAAATTACACCTCATTATAAATAAATACAAACTCAATCTATATTAATAAATAAAATTTAAGTGTCTGTTTGTAATTTAAAATAACATTGCATTTTTAATTAAATGCATTTGAAAATAAATACGGTTACGTAAAAAAAAAAACAATTTCATTTAGTTTGTCCGTCTGTTTATTCCAATCACTGAAACGGCTGCACCGATTCTGACGGGACTTTTACTCAAACTATAGTTATAAGAACTAACTGGCTACTTTTATGTTAGAAATTTTATTTATTTTAATACATAAATAAAAATAGGGTTACATAAAAACAAAATTGAAACGAATGAATAGTTAACAATATCCGATTCTAGTAGGAATGGTAAACATAATATGTGTATAATTTTTTGTCGAAGTTTCAAGTTGAAACCGTGGGGCACAGCTAGTTTAGAATATAATAATACCTTAATTACTTAACATGGTATGGCTGAGATCTCTATACTGACTAGAAAATGAGCCTGTGTAGTCTAAAAGATTTTGAATCAACTTCAAAAAGGAGGATCTTCTCAATTTACAGTGTATGTTTTTTTATGTTTATCAAACTCAAAAATCCGTCATTTCCTAATAGATTTTGCAAACAATTTTTTATTCGATATACTGTGCCCTAGAATATTTGCCAAGTGAATGGAGGTACGTATTCTGCTTTTGGAGTTGATTCCTTTTTTTTTAAATAAAAATCTTAATTATGATTAAATACGATAAAAAATAATGTAGACTCCACAACATCAAAATCATAATTATGTTCGTTATAAAATATAACCAACTTCAAACGTAACTACTGTCGTATGCATAGACATATGATTTGGGGTCAATTGCTTTTATTGAGGAAGGATTACTTTGTTTACCTTCGAAGATCTTCATTAGATCTTAATATATTATATACTAAAACCTCCTTTGAAATATTTGCATTAAAATAGCGAAAACACTATCCAAGTCGGATCAGAACGTCTAAATAAAATGATGACCATACTAGGCACATATACACGAGTCGAATAAAGAACCTCCTTTTTTAAGTCCATTAAAAATGAATTGCTACAGAGAGTATTTTGGGTTCCGTACCACTCACATTGGAAACACATTCGACTGATTATATCTATTTGTTAGGGTATCTGTCTTAATAACACACATTCCATGAAAAAAAACAACTAAAGACCTTTTGCAGTTTAAGAGAATCAGTTATTTATTGATTCAGTCAATGTTAGTCAGTCAAATTTGTCAGTCTTTCCTACTTTTAAGGTTGGAAGAAATCGCTAAAGACAGACAAATACAGTTCGAAATTGTTTTCTTTTGCGTCGCATGTCAAAACCAAACATTTATCGACTACCGTTATTTTAATAGTAATTACAAAGTTTATCACATTCATTATGAACATCATTATGATGAGTTACGAGCGGCCTTTGCTTCGTAATTCGGGTAATCCCTCCGGGGCTGAGTTATTTACAAGAGCATGAAAGAGCTAATAGTCATACAATATTTTGGCAAACATTTCATCGTGGGTCTCGTTGGTGGGTAATTTCTACTAATATATAGTAAATAATTTCCTTCCTATGAATAACAGACTTCATAGACTCTCGTATAAGAATTGATAAATAACTGAAGTTTACCTAAAACTACACACGACATGTAAATGTAAAGATTGTATAGGAATAGGTTTTGGCATGCCATAGATGGCAATGGCGGGCGCGTGTAAATGGCACGCCAAAAAGCTTGCGATATGCTTTCAGAATATTTTACATCCCATCAAAAATATAAATGTGAAATGAGAGCCGAGTTCCATATTATTACATATGCCTTGATTGACTTCAGCGACGAAAGAAGTGAGGTCTAAATGGGTGCCAAGTTCAATGATTAGTGCAAAAATTATTAATAACAACATAAAATATTTTATAACAAGTTAAAATATCATTTCTTCATACAACTTCGAATATACTGAAGCTTAAGACGTGACTTAGCTAGTTTTCATATACGAATTATATAATTGCCTTCGCGAGTTCTAAAGCTGTAAATTATTTTTTTATTATTGTGAATACTTGGTTTGCTGGTGGGAACTAGCCATCGAACATAGGACTCCTCCATGAGTGTTTTATTGGTAACTTAATAATAATTCGTTTTTATCACGAGCGTTCAGACATCCGTATTGGCATGTTACTTCCATGCGCCTGACGCTGCTATAAGTCACATTATATATTTTAAATTTAAACTATTACTATTATTAATAGATTAGTATATCATCCAAATTAACGAAATTTCGTACGTTGCTTTAGAATTTGTTATATTTAAATATTTTGTTTGTGTTATTACTGCAGTTAATATGTGAAAAAGACTCTCAATAAGTTTAATAAAGGTTCATGTCCAACAGACTCATTACGGTGAACTATATATTACATTCTGACAGTTGATTTTTGATTTTTGTGTTAACACGACAAAAATATCAAAATGTATCACGTTGTGATAGCGAGAGCTCCGCGTAATTGGCCTGCTCATCGAAAATCGCTGTGAAGAATCTTGAAGGAGTTCGTGTTCTTGGAAGTAGGTAGGGGAAAGTTCTCAAGTAAATAACTAGTAGGTATTTAAATTAGAAAAAAAAAGTTAACAAGTTATTCGTAAATAATCTTAATTTCAATAAAAATAATCAACCATTAATAAAGACAATTAGAATTGGAAAATTGGAATTAGAAATTTAATCATAACTTTCGATCATGAAATGAAATTACTGTTTTCGCAAATAATTACGGTAAGTTATCGCTATCGCAAAACTATAGATTTTCACACTTCATTTTAAATTTAGTACTAAAACAAAACAAATTACCTGTTAAAATGTATCGCATTACCAACGCGATGTATTATACGTATATAATAACCCTCCACATTCTCTATGACACAAGCAAGCAAAACGTATGACGTGTAACTGTCAAAACTCATAAACACGTTTATATATAAAACATGAACATGATTTGAAAATTTGAATATGATCAATATTAAAAGAGATCGCCAGTATAATACATTTCGCTTTGTGGCACATTTTAACGTCACGTCGTGAAAATCTGTGGCATGCATCACCGTGCGTCGAAAAAAATCATGACGTGACGTCGCGTCATGGTACGATGATATGAGTTTTAATTAAAACTCAAATGAAAAATGTGATTGATTTTTATTTGTGAGTGTATTCTAATATAAATGATATGAAATAACACAGCATCACATCGAGATCATGTGTTTTAGACCTAATAACCATCGATCATCTATATATATATATATATATATATATATACTAGCTGTGCCCGCGACTTCGTTCGCGTGGATTACAGAATGCTTGGCATGTCTCCTGCAAAGCAAGGTTATTATAGTCTGCGGTGCTGCTCAAGAAAGGAGCTTCTTACTTTGGATTTGGGAACTTTCTGGTTGTATTTATAAGCAGACTCTAATTCAGATATTCCTCCACGGTTTTCACTATAAATGTTGAAGAAAAGTGTTTTGTGCTAGTCTTTAAAATTTCGACTGTATACCAGTATATTCTCGCCGAGGTTTTCCTTGTATTATATATCGGGTGACTTTTTTAACTGGGCTTGATAGGCCATATCCGGAACTTTAAGGAATCGCGAAAAATACTTAAAGGATTTTAAGAAATCTAAAACTGCATCATAAGTTTTTTTAATTTCATGATTCTCCTGACCTGGAATTGAACCCACTAATTAAAACAAACTACATTCTGTATTATTGCACCACCTACCTAATAGTGTCACTTGTAAGAATCAACTTTTGGAAAGTTTTAGGAAAAGATTTATTTTTTAACAAAATAGCATTAAATCTATACATAAATTAGAAGTTAGGTAATCGATTCTATATATATTAAATATACATATCAAATATGTTAAATCACGGCTCCCGGTAAGTTTAGAAAAAAAGTCTGCATAACTTCGAACGATTCGTTTATTTGCATCAAAATGCTAATCACCTACTAAAGTAAGGAAGAGTGTAAAGAATATCAAAAATATATAAAATGAATAACTCACAGTAACTTCTTTTATGTTTGTCTATTTTTTCTATGTGAGCTATACAAAGTAGATACAATGTGACGTTTGTTTTGGTCCCCGTCACCTACTCCGTTACCTAAGTAGGTTTAGATAATTCCTAAAAAGATGAATCAATTTATTGAAAATCTACATTTCACTGGACTCGGCTATTGTACTCACCCGCTATTAGTATTACAACATCCCGTTATAATTTAAAAAATTCACTTTTAGGTATGATCGTTTTTTTGAAGAATTACAAAAGATTTAATTAATGTATGAATTTGATAGAATTCTGTAAAAAATTTGCCCTTTCTTTTTGTTGCAGTTAACTATATAATAATAGCTCTCTGAAGTTGATTCTTATAATATGTGACAGTATCAGATGATGCAATCATACAGAATGTTAATTTTTTCCAAAATCAACGTGTTCGTTTCTGGCTAGGAGAATTTATTTTTCAAAAAACTAATGAAATAGTTTTAGTTTTTATTAAAATCGGCTCTGTTACTTCTTTAATTATTTTTCGCTATTGTTTATAGTTTCGGATTTGGTCTATCATATCCAGTAAAAAAATTACACAGTAAATATATTATTTTCCAAATTATTATATTTATATAATATACATATATCTTCCATATTTGAATTATATGTTGTTCACTTTTTCATTGGTTTCAATTTTGTTCCTTATTACATTAGCTTTCAGCAGTGAAAGTTTCGTCAAAATCGGTCCAGCTGTTTCTGATATTAGCCGAAAAAAATTGAGTGACAGAAAGACAGACAAAAATTTTAAGATTGGTAATCTTGTTGTAAGTACCGTGTATACTTTAATATGCATTTATTTAAAATTACAAACAGACATCAATTTTATTTATTTTTATACCTTCCTCCCTTTCTGGACCTCACGTGATTAATGGACATTCCCTAATTGCTTGTGAAAGTCCCATCAAATTTGATTCAGCTGTTTCAGAGATTAGTCGTAAGAAACAGACTGACAGACAAAAAATTAAAAAATTGATTTTTTGATGTAAGTAATGTACATATATACTTTTATGCATTTAGTGAAAAGCATAAAATACTGTTCGACGTGAACCCTTAAATTGACATAACTTTTTTATTTATGAACCGATTGACATGAAACATACCCTAAATGTTAAGTGAAGCTTACCATAATATATTAGTGAAAACCGCATCTAAATCGGATAAGCCGTTTCTGAGATTAGCGTGCACAAACGCACAGATAAACAGACAAACAGACAAACAGACAAACAGACAAACAGATAAGAATTCTAAAAATCTTTGTTTTGGGTTCTATTGCGTTGGTAAAGGCCCCCAGTAAGATTTTTTTTCATATATGTTTCATGTACAGACATCAACCCTCTAGAATTTTATTATTAGTATAGATATAGATATATATATCAACGCGAGTCTAACTCGTGAACTAAGAGAGAATATTTGAAAATCTATCAAATTCATAAGTATACGCAGTTGAAGTGGTGAGGAACTGCTAGTAGAAAATATGGGACCAGTTGAATTAGCGTCTTACCTGCAACGGCTAACTGCATGATGAAAAAGTTCATTCTGCTCTTCCTCGCATTGGTGCACAGCAGCGCTGCGATGACCGACGCATTGAGGACCACTATCAGGACGAAGAGGACCCACATCACTGTGAACTGGACCGTCTGGAACAAAACATAATTTAGAATCTTTTTTATTAACTACACTTTCCCGAGGCCGAGGAGTAACGGCGGTGTCTGTCGAACAGAATATTCGAAATCACATATTAATTTCGGTAAAAGTTACATTGAAAATAGCATTATAAATTTATATTCAGATAAGTTTGAATAATTTTGTGTGCCTTTTAAGTGCAAACTAACTATTGAAAATATTTATTTGATGATTATTGAACGAGTTTTTATTCGTAGTTGAATGAAACTACTCACGTTATATATTTTGTTCACTGGATTAATTGAGAACGTTTAAACAAATGATGCGATAACGTACCAAGTTATATATCTAGGTAATAAAATTAGTAATATCCAAAAGTATGTTATTTCCGTTAATAGTATGGAGTGTGTTTTATCGTTGATGGTACTCGTATTCAAGAATAATTTAAATGATGTTTATTTTGTATGTAAGCGGTTAAATTTAATTTTATTTCTGTAGAAAGTGATAACAGTTTTAGAGCAAAACCCCATAAACTAAAATTACAAATTGGCCAGTCCCACTAGTCAGCACACAGTTACTAGCCACTAAGTGCAACTTCAGTATAGAAAACCAATTTGGCTTAAACCCATGCAATCGATTTAAATTTCACTGCGCATTTTGCTTTTGATCTAATGATTTACCCACAAGACGCATACGTAAATTACAAAAAAATAAGTATATGACTAGAAATCTAAAAGAAACATCCTGATTTAAGTCTGAGACTTTAAATGTGTATTATGTAGTAATTAGTGGCCATCACCTAGCGGTCGGAATTCGACAGTAGTTCATTAAACTTTCAACTGATTTCAAAATTGACCATAGATTATCTATTCGTAATTTCATCACAGACTTTAACAATAAACAAAAGAGTATATTTTGTGTGTGTGTCAAATACATAGTAGTGTGTGTAATTTTTTTTATCGATTTAATATATTTTTATGCATAACTATAAGAAAAGTATTAGCATTCTTCTCTCCGTCTCTATGTAAATTATAAGTGTGAGGAATTTCATACTATTCCGTCCACGTAATTTTTGTAAATAGTGGTACAGAATTTTTGCTTTACGTATTAATATTTACACATCACATATTAATATGTACTTAATACAACTAATACACAAAGGACAAAACAGGAGAGATTATAATATGCAGTTAATATTTCTCGATAAAACTAGTTGGGATCACAAAATGTCGACAATGCTCCATAAAAACGTTTGACTGACATTCCATTCATGTCGATACACATCAACGCAAATGGCACTCACTGACAATAAATTTGAAACCTATCGACGATGGTTGACAAACGATTTGTGGTTGCCAACTCAGTATTGCTAAGCTTAGAGATAAATAAAAATCAAAGTGTATATGTTTAGCTCATATAAATTCTCGTCTGTCATTCTAAATAGGTAGAAATAGTTAATAGTACCATAATGAAGAATTATAAAAGACTTTTTACAAAATAAAAACCGACTTTATAAACAAATAAAATTGATACAAATAATTTAAAAGGGAAAATTAAATATTTTCTATAACATTTTGAAGGCCAAGAAAACAATTCCTTTGTTTTTCTTAACACAATCTGTTTGATCTTTTTAATTCGGAAGACATTTTTAAAAATTGCAAAAGATCATCGTTCACTTGTGTTGCCCTCGATTTAGATTATTTTTTAATTCTTTATAGAGATCGAATCCCGGGCCCAGGAATCAAGCATTTCCACGTCAAAAGCTAAAATGCTTACCTTTATATATTACAGTGATGTCATATTTGCACCATTATCATTGCACCATTTATCATTTTCTGCACTAGTACACTGAATTGTTAATAATTACTAGCTTGTACTCGCGGCTTCACTCGCGCTTACGTAAATTTTATCAAAGCTTACGCAACTGAAAATTAATTGTATTATACATATAACTTTCTCGAAACTACAAACGATAACTTGACAAAGTTCTATCGCAAACGGTATAGTAACACAAAAATACGAACAAAAAAAGTGACATACAAATATTATATTAATTATTTTTTATATTCATTATAAATATCGTTATCTAGACACAGTACACCTACAATATTAAAAGCATACAACATTTTGGATAACAGTGGTTGTTGATAAGCTATCACGTCATCACCTGTTTTATGAAAATGTCCATTACAGGATTGAAACCTTTCAGCTGTTATGGCCCTAATCCCCATAAACACGTGGGTGGGAATCATTGACTTTGCGTGCTATTTATACAGGTTGATTCGTGAAGATGGGAGAAATTAAGAGGTAGAAATCTGAAACTATGGGAGAAAGAGTATCCGGTTAAGTATTTGTCATAGCTAGTAAGAGTAAATATAAAAAAATTAAACCTCTAACCCTTACACACTAGCTATGATAAACATCTAGTCAAAATATAGTCCCAATTCCATATACTGAACCGTGTATATCTTTGTTAAATGGAACCATTAAAACGATTTCGAAGAGAAGAAAAACCAGGTTTTTCTGCAAAGCTTTGAATGCAGTTTTTCTTAACATTAAAATTGCTCTCATAGATTATTATTTCTCCTTACTGGTCTTCATGAATCATCCTGTATATATGGACAGGAAAATTATTGTTACTACATAAATGTTGTATTTGAAATCACTCATTGTATTAATATCATTAACACATAATATCAAATACCATGTTATTATTTTGTTACGTTTTCATAGCAATGAAGACTTGTATATTGCATATACGTTTCTCACACCCAATTTGTTTTTATAAATATCTTGTTTATATGACTGTTAACATATTCTGTGAATAGTGAAATCATCATATGCGAAACTAAACATTTTGATATCTTGGTTACTTGATTCGCAACTAAACTTAACGAAACTAAACTAAATTCGTAGGTAAATGTTTCAGAAGTGTCTAAAAATAACATTTTAACTATACGTGCTATATTTGAAATAATAAATAAGTATAATATAGGAATAGGTTTTTACTATAACTCTTAAAATTATTTGATGACTTCAAAAAACGAGGTCTATTCGTAGTGTGTGCTTATTTTAAATGTTTTTTATCTCATAACTGTAATTTGTAAGCCGATTAAAAATATATTTTTTTATTCGCAAGGCTCACTTTCATTGGTTCATATTTTTTTATGAAAAGTGAATCGTTTGTTAGAATTTTAAATCAAAATAATTTTGTAGGTGCACCGTACGAGGATGTTAACCAATTAAAAAAAATTATGAACCTACATATTTTTCGTTTGAAGTCGATTCGTTTTTTTTAAAGTCAGTTATCTACTTAGTTAAGTTTAACCTTAAGGATATTTTTATGACCCTGAATTTAGCACACAGCACACAATTTTTTTTTTAATTTTATAGCCAAAAAAAGAAAAAGGATATGAATGTGAAAGTTTGTTTTTAGAGAAAAAAAATAAAATGTATATATATATTTTCATAAAATCTATTTGTATGTATGTATGTAATCTATCCATCAACAATTCTCCTTGTGGAATGTACGCTGAATTCTTATTCCCAATCTGTATTTATAAAACAACTCGCACTTGACCGGTTTGACGGAACCCTATACAGCCCAACCCCTATAAAATGTTATTATAGGTCTTTTTCTCCTTAAAATTATGTAAAATTGCACGAAAAAATTCATGAAAATTTCTTACGTAAGCATTAAAAGGTTATTAAGTAAGGTACAGAATGAAATTATCTTTGGGATTAAAAACTGAATCTCTGTGGCTTTGCCCCTATTTTACCGCTACTTTGTTATTAAAAGAGCATGCTTTAGTAATTTTTTATAAAACGAAAAAGATTTTATAACTTGAAATGAAAATATATTTCCTTTGTTGATTAAATGGTAATTTTTTTACTGCTTTGTTTTTGTTTTTTTATTTGAGTCTTCAATTTTTGAATCCTTCTTATAACTTGTAAAAACTTTTAGCCATAGAGAATATAATAATACATTTTAAATCACATTTATTAAAAATCCGTCCTTTTTTACGTCTCCTGTCTATAAACCTTCTAATTGCTAAATTTCAGCATCAGAGATGAAGTAGGCTTCGAAATTTCCTATTTAGTTAGTGAGTGACCTTTGCTTTTCTATATTTAGATGTAATAGTGTTACGCTTATATACATATCAATGTCGTAAGTAGGCTGCCTTTCCCCCGGAGTAGTGCGATGCAACTGAGCGGCGCCCGAAAGCAACATTCGCTTTAACTTGTTTGGAAAAACTTACCTTCATTGAAACGCTTTCTAAAAGAGCTAAGCTAAGCTATGAAAATCAAGTAACCTTATGGGTTTGACACACATCACTCAATCATCATCAAAAAAGCACATCTCTGATGGAAAGGCAGACTAGGGAAATGCGGCTTCCATAGCTTTCAATACGGCTACTAGCTGTAGCCTAAAGACTACAGCTCGTATACAGGCTGGGTCGACCAGGGCAGTACCACTCTCTCACAGAAGATCGGCTTGAAATAGCTAAAATAGCTACGTATTGTACGATTAGTAAGAGAGTCGGAAGCCTAATCCCCTTCCCAAATGCTTTCCATATGCCTTATTCCATTTCATCCCACATGAAAAGGATTTCAAGCTACTAACGCATTTGTGACTTTTCTGGTGCTGAAAATGTCCACCGGCGGCGGTGATTACTTAACATCAGATGTCTCACATACTCGTTTGCCAGCTATTTTTATATATTAAAAAATAGAGTAAGCTAAAGTGTAATCACGGCTAATTTATGAAAATAGTACGTATGTAGGTACAACAAAATATATAATTACCGAAAATTTGAAATATTATTATCCAAAATTGACAATTGTAATTGAATTTAAATTCACCGATCATTCAATTATGTAATATGTTAATGCATCTTGCTTATATGTACATACGTACTACTTGAGATAATTAGTCAACATTTAATATTGGTAAACAATTTCAGTGCATCCGCCATACATAGATTTTAATATTTGAAAGACCCGCCTCTTCTTACGTATTATTGTTTTGTAATATTCATAGGCAAAAATTATGTTTGTAAGTTTTACTCTCGTAATTAACACAAGCAACTCTGTAATCTGGTAACAGTTACATTGGTCATCTTGGGAAAGCTATGGCTGTCAAAAATAAAGGCACCGTCAGTAAATTCTTTTAGATGTAAAGCAATGACAAAGAACTTATGTAAATCTTTATGAAAGTCTGGGAGCAAAACTTATAAGTGTAATTCTCGCCTTCCGTAATATACACTTTTAATAATAGTAACCATAAACAGTGAGCAATAATAGCAATGTTTCAACTTCAACCACTTTCAAATATCTTTAATTTGCTTATTTAGTTACATTTAAACAATAGTTTCAAGTTATACATGTTCTAAGCAAATACAATAACAGAAATACACAAATTAATTATGTAATTAAATTCTTACTATACACATAAATGTTTTGGACGAACTTTAATAAACGTATGTATGACTTTATTTGTACCCTAAAGTTTTGTACTGAAATGCAAACTAATGAAATTATGCGTGGTTTAATCAAACCGGGCGGAAAATATAATATTTCTAGGTTTACTGCGTAAGCTTTGAAGCTGATGAAAATAGTAACGGGATATTTTTTTATTAAAGGAGACCTTTTTTGCATAACTTTTGTTAGCGTTTATTAAATTATGGTAGGCTATTCAAGTTATTACATTTAATATCATTTCAACAATTTTGTTCAAATACTATATATAATAATATAGAGGTTACCTAATTTCTAAATTTGCCATACCGCTTGAAAATATTAAAATTTAAAAGATGGATATCAAAAAATTTAAAGGTTTATTTTTTTATTTAAAGCCAAACAATTTACATATTGAATCAATCAAAACTGATTGTCTGACTTATTTACTGCAGAGCTTAAAGTGCTGAGTCTAGAAACGATGAAATTATGCGCAAACGTTCCTTAAATGTTTTTAGTGTACTAAGAAAAGATATTGTATGATACATATTATTGCGCAATGGTCACTGTAAATGACTGAAGCGCGGTCGCGGTTCGATCTCTGCTCAGGACATAGACCATATCGATGTTTATCGTGGACTGGGTATTTGTGTTAGTATTCTATGTATTTCCAAATCTTATGATCATAATATCCGTTTAGTATGAAACGTTTATTTATTTAATCGCGAAATCGATATACATTCAGAAATACGTACATACATATATCTGTTGATAAAATCAATACGGGTTTTCAATAATCTTATTATTCTGAGGTAGACCTCAGCGGTATGAGTTGACACAACAGTACTTTACTCACACAGAAAATTGGCGTGAAGTAGCTAATATAGCTGGAAAGCCTAACCTGCATCTATTTCCGTTTTTACTTCCCAATTCCTCTACTTATGACTTCTTTACTGGTGCAAATATCTAGGGGCGGCGGTGATCACTTAACATCAGGTGTTGTGCCTGTTCGTTTGCTAGCTATTTTTATTAAAAAAATGTTTCTTAACTTCACACTAAGTTGTGTCATATGAAAATAGTTCAAAGCAATAAACGAATGTTAGTGATATTGCTTTTGAACTCGTGAATCGATTGCTTATACCTGAGAACTAATAAAACATTCTGCGGACTACTTGTAAAAGAATAGCGCTATCAAAACATACTACCTTCTGACAGTTAAATACCGAGTTTGGTATAGTCTATTTTTCTTAACTTGTCTCATTTGATAACAATACCCGGAACGAAAATCACGAATTATCGAACGTTATAAAAAAGTCAATCATTCATTTGATAATTTCTAAAAAACTCAAAGTAGGCTAAATATTAAAAATTATCGCTATAAAGTTTTCAATAATCTGCGATTTTGATTTTACATGAATATTTATATACATATTTTATATCTACAGATATGTTTGCAATGCATGAATTTTGAAACAAAAATGTCTTTTACTTTTGGAAGATCTTGCAAACAGTAGAAGCCTAGTAACCAGCTATACATAAAATGAGTAACATAATAGATGTATAACACATAAATTATGAACCACATGGGTACATCGTAGGCATTAAAATTCTTATTATTGTTTTACGTAAAAAGTACTTACATCGTAAAAATAATATATATTGAGGTTGTTTTCCGTGCCGTTTTTCCAGAAGCTGTGGTTGGTGGGGAAGACGGTGTAGGGGGATGTGGTGGTCATTTCCCCCATCTCCTCCACCATGAGATCTGGGTCCATGATTCTGGAACAATTAAAACAACTTAGTTCTCTTGTCCTCTACAAAAATAATAATACACCTTTAGACAGTTCAATAACTCTGTCCTTAAGCGTTAACTTAAATGCTTTTAATTAAACCTAGACATTCTATAAATTTATACAATACAAAATGATATAAATGTTTGTATTCTTCATTTTGTACGATTTTCTCTGTCTACCTTTTACATCTTCTGTCCACATTTATTCTTTGTCAGGCACGCTGAAAAAAATATCTTTGAGAGGTTTTAACCGGCTTAAAAATGAAGTAAGTAGGTTCTCAATTCGTAGCGTATTTCTTTTTTAATTTCCTCATAATGATTATTTCATTCATTAACCTATCTAGAATTTTCTTTAATGATTGACTTCCAAATAGAAATTTCATCGAAATCGGTTCAGTAAGTTGGGTTTTAAAATCGAAACGGTATAAACGTGTGGTCTGAGTAAAAGAATGCGTATTTAGATTGTTATTAGACGCAGACATTATTTTAAAACTTAAAATAAATGTTATAACTCATAATGTTTTTATTCCATTCAATAAAAGATAATACGAGTGTTTCAAGTTACTGAATTGCATCATATCCGTTGTTTTATTACATTCTATGAAAATAAAGCAATAAACGTCTTCAAGATTATTCAGTTGCAAAATATATTTACGGAAACATCGTCGTTAGGTGAGAACTACACTTATAATTTTTACTCTTGTAATTGATCTAAAATAATAAAACATACTAATAAACGCACCACATGCAACGGCCCTCATGATCCTGTGCCGGGGGTCTGGCAACACACACAACACAAACACAAACACCCAGACCACGAAAAACATCCGTATAGCGAATACAGACGTTTAGCGAATCCGTGAGGTTTTAGAACCCCGCTGAAACACAAAATTTCATCAAAAGCAGTCCAGTCGTGTAGAAGGAGTTTATTGCAAACAATATACAAATACACGGAAATAATAATATATATTAGCTAGCACAGATACACGACGCATTTCACTCAAAAGAGAAGCTTGAGAAAATTCAAAACAAATATTGTTTTACGCTAGCTAACGTATCTGCTTAAAAAATCAATGTTTTCAAACTTTTCCAAAACGTCGCGTCACCCGTTAAAAAGTTGTGAAACGTCGAACAAATGAAAACTTTATATACATAACATATGTTTGTTGATTTCGTCACCATAAGACAACAACAAATTTTTGCGTAGTATTTATTTAAAAAATTGTTTTTTTTTTTAATGCCAGATGTTTACTGCCAGTTTGCGCCAGTACATTTTACGAGTAGAAAAGAATGTAATATTTTATTAAGTAGGTATCTTTCAACAGATTATGATCAATTCAAATTCGATATTATATCAAAATATAAAAGATAGAAATATAGAAGCATTCTTAAAATTGTTACACTAACAGATATATAAAATTGAAAAAACTAACTAAGGCAATATTTTTATTAACCGATCGTTGAGTTAAAATGTTGTGAGTGTCGCCCCCTGTGTGGCTCCAACGCCCTTCGCGGAGTAGAACACTCTTGAAAATCAATGTCCACAATGGTAACATACATACATATGTATTCTATGAAGTGTTCAAAGCTTAAATTTCGGGTCCCAACTACCTAAGGTTCGATTAATTACGAGCCTTTGACGAATATTTGTACTGATCATACCAATGCATGAATTGCGTTGCTTGGAGGAATAGTATATATTATCATACCATTTCAATATTAATGGCTTGCCCTCAGGCGGAGGTCAGATGTCAATTGCTTTATGTAAAAATAGATTCTAACTAGAATAAGCAGATTAAATAATTAATTCTTTATGTGTAAATTTAATTAAAAACATTAAAATGGCTGAAGTAAAATGAGTATATATTTTTTGTAAACTGCTATTTTACGATTACCCATTGCTGTATTCTTTGGAAATTAAGTGTAACCTATCTATTTAATTTATGAATTATTCTCATTTACTATTTTCTTGACAAGTCATTAAATATATATTTATGAACGGTGCACTCACTAAATACGAACTGTAATACTACAAACGATGCGATAAAACCTGGTTCAGCACGTGTCAAGCAAAACAGTGTTTAAAAATTGCTTAACAGATAGTAAAATCATGAAAACCTTATCATTATAATGTCACACATTACATTTGACAGCTAATATAGGTTTTAGAGATCTATAAAGTGTATGTTAAGTCACGTTTAAAGCCCCTTAAACAATTTTGAGTTAGACGCTGATTTGTAGTACGGATTTTTATAAACACGCGTTTAACGTATGTTTAAATCTTTTGTAGTAAAACAGGAAATGTTTAATATGATTTTCACTCGCGTTTCAACCGAGTCAAATTTCGATATTGTTGACCTTATTAAATAAACTATCTAACGACAAAAAAAGTATACAAATCAAATCATCTTAATAATCTTAATATCAGCATCAAATTATCTCTACATTAAAATTATAAATAAAGTTAAGAGATAAATAAATTTTAACTATGAATTAAAGCATTCAACAACGTAATAAGTAAATACATGGGCATTTCCAAACTTCGAGTTTCAGAGTAGATTAAACTAATAGGGAATCCCAAGTTGACTGTGGTTAGTTTCGACACAGTATGGGTTTAAAACCAGATCTATATCTGTACGTGTATTCTATATTATATGTATAAGAAATAATATAAATTTGATTAATTTAAATGAAACGAACGTCGGTCCTCGTTAAAAATTTTAATACGAATTTAAAAAAAGGGCCGTATTTAGAGTAGGGTAGCCGGAGTTGCAGCCACGGAACCTTTAGAAAAGAGGAGTACCTCACAATATAGATTTTTTACCTCCAAATCTGGCTATGATTTAAATAAAAGCTGAGGTGTAACCAAAACTCTACTAAGGCAACCACTAAAATCAGTTCACAAACAGTGAAAATATCGCGTAATATAAAAAAGAGCATTCAACAGAAATAACCACATCCTTTTTGAAAGTTAGTTCAAAGAAAATAAGAAAAAAAAGGAAATGACAAATCCCAAACTAAAACACACATACCGTAAAACAAATGATTTCTCATACCATTATACATAATTCACTTTTCTAGACAAAGTTGCGGAAAATACCTCTGTATTCTTAAATATTCCACTATATGAATATACCAGAATGTTTATTATAATACTGGCAATGACCCGCTACTAAGTCTACATATAATTTAAAAAAAATCGATTTGGTTGAAACTTATGGTCTGCAAAGAGAATCTTTGCCAACGAAACTTTTGTCCGCCAAAAAATAAAACCTCGTTGAAGTGTGTTGTTAAGGAGACTTTTTACGCTTTACTTTTAGTCCCTAGTATGCGTTATGCAACATCTCGTCGTTTGCAATGAACAATTTTTGTGGTTCTTTTTGATGCCTCGAAATAGTACGTACCTATAGAACTATATCGAGTTGGAACGAGCTACGGCGCGACGCCGGAACTGGGTTATGTGTTTTAGTCCTTAGAACGATGGTATCTAAAGAGTTACGATTTATTCAATTGAATGAAGGCTAAAAAATTTAAGGCACCTTTTACGTACATATAAGTTAAACACTTGAAAGCGTAGCTAAGATTAAAAAGTGCCTTTTTAATTCATTAAGAATATACGTCACAATGGACATCTAACGTTAAAATACTCTTGAAAGCCCGCATCAGGTGGACTTCTATGCCACATTCCACAACCAATGCCGGAAAATCTTTTGTCATGTCATTTAACACATTCAATTATTATAAATTAATAAAGAATGATGACGGCGAAAGCTGAAGATATATAGCCAAATTGTGAACGTATTTTTTGTGACACCTAGCGTTCAATAACGAAAAGACGGCCGACACATATTTTTCAAGTCGGCAGACCTCAAAAGACTACGTTAGTATCAAGTCATTTGACGCATTCGATTATTGAATGCGCCAAATGAATCTTGAATATAATGACGATGACAAAAGTTGAACTTTACGAAGATAAAATGGCACTATGTGGATGAAGATGAGACTCAAACAGAAATATAATTTATTGTTAGTTACTTATTTACATAGGAACTTTATTGGGGAATTTATTTGTTCCTCGCTAAATTGAAAATTTAATTAACGCAAGATTTATATATTGTAATGTATCCTATTTCTTTCATCTCTTTAGTATCTATTTAACCACCTTTTAATTCGTAAGTGATTTAAAGCTAAATATTCACTGCTACTACAAAAGATGAAATAAAACCACGTTTAACACATGTCTAGCTAAACAGTGTTTAAAAGTTAAACATTGTTTTAAAATTTCGTTTGAATTGCTATACTGCGTGTAAAATTATAAAGAAAATTATCAATAAAATATCACCTTATATTTGACAGCTAAAATAGGTTTTAAGCATATATTAAAATACCTCAGCGTATTTTTATAGATAATTAAACTATGTCTAAATCATGTTTAACTCAAATCTATCGTTAGATGCAGATTAGTAGTACATCATTTAATAGTTAAAATACTGATTAATAGAATCAAAATTCAAACATCGTTAAAATTGAACAGTAAATATATATTAAATATTTATTTAATATAGATACCGTTATTTTTTTACCTACTAATAATATGTTTTATTATTCCAATTCTTTTCAAAGTAGTATATCAACATCTTCATTTGATTACAGACAAACAAAATCCATTAGCTAAAGAATTTAAGCACATTCTACGATCGAATTCGTCGATTCGAATTTGTTTTTTACAACTTTGCTGATTGGGATTGAATCCTCATGAATCCTCACGAGATTTAATTAGAACGATAGAAATTTACATATATTATCTTTAGCATAGAATATCTCAGCCTGTTGCGGAGTTTGAACAAAGGATTTCAATTTCCAACCGTTAAATCATATCGATAAACGGAATCAAGGTGGTCTTTAGTTAAGAGCAAAGTTACCATTGAAATTTCAATCTTATCGTTAAACTGTATAGTTCAAAATTGTTATAAGAAGTTATTCCTTTGAATAGATTCGATGTAAAATAATTAAAGTGATATCAAATTTTAGACAATAAGTATCTAAGCTAATATCGTCCCCATTTGGAGATATTAGTACATTACGGAATAAAACATTACCTTTAAGATAAAATTTAAAATTAAAAACAGATCCCAACAATCTATTCAGTGAGACAATTTTAGCGAGCCCCAAGTCGATACATTTGCTGCAAGATGGTAAGGAGTTGTATATCCTGCTGATTTCAGATGATGCTGCAGCGTCAAGGTTAGGCAATTATGTTTTAACACTTGATTGCCCAAGGAAGTAATTTTGACTACTTTTTAATTTCAATTAAAGATACAAATTTGTATATGATGACACAATTTCTTATAATTTTGTAACCTTTTGTACAAAATATAAATGCCTAATAATGCCTTTATAATTATAGTTGCCTCCCCCTCCTTTATTTCTGGTATATACATACATATTAATATGTTATAACTATACTGATTGATTGATTTTGGACAATATAAGTGTATACTGAGTATACTACAACACAGTGACTTCAGCGATATTAACAATATCAATGTGTTGCAAATTTCTAATTTCTAATCGATCAGACCACTAGAAATTGCTCAGATCCTTTCTACAAAGAAAAGTGAGCTAATAAACTTCAAACGTCTGAATAGATTCATAAGAAATTTTCGTTTACTTGGAAGACACAATTATTCAAGTTATTTTATATTTAAATTCTAAACTAAAGTATTTAATTGAATTTGATAAGAATTCTGTAAGATATCGAATAAATAATTTTCAAATCGGTTAAGATATGATGGGAGTTCTGAGGTAACAAACAATAAAAAAAAACTCACCCTACCAATTGAGAACCTCCTCCTTTTTGAAGACGGTTGAAAATAGACCGCATTATAAATTGGTTCATCAATTTTGAAGCTTCGATGCCACAAACAGACACACACACGGATTCACACGTCAAACTTATAACATCCCTCTTTGTCGGTAGCGGGTTAAAAAAGATGCTCTTTTTTCAATGATGTCAATTATGATGTAAACTAAGATAGTATCATTATTATCTTTAAGTATTTTTCATTATCACTGTATAGTATGAGTTGCACATCTTCGTCAATTTAAAAGAATTACTCTGTACATCTTCTACGTTAGAGACATAGAAGATGTACAGAGTGCGTCATTATCACCTGTAATTTCAGAGTTGCCCATCTTCGTCAATTTAAAAAATTCACTCTGTATATCTTGTATGTCTTTATATCTTGATATTTTTCTCTAATCGTAAATCTTTGATTCTCGTCACTATTAATATCAGCTTATTAGTCTCATATTGGAATGGAACGTAGGTTACGTTAAAAGAAAATTATGTAAAAAGAGATTTAATGAAACTTTCAGAAGTAAGGGTATATATAAGTAAGGGTTTCATTTAAGTACGATTTATTTCATTTTTGTATGAAACAGGAATAAAACCAACTCGACATGGCATTATGAGTATTTCTCGAAGAGAATGAAGCGATAAAATTGAAACCAATGATTGTAGATTTATAAATGAAAATGCGATTTAAAATGAAAACCGATCTATTATTAAAAACCAGATATTGCCAGCTAGCATTTCGTGTATTTTAAATTATGAACATTCAGTTTTGACTATCGCATGGTACATTATTATTTTCAGTCAGGATGTGAATTATCCCTATGTCTGTTATATAAAGTGTAAGTATAATTGACGTAGAGCTTAACTATTCCCTATTGGGTACAACTTCTATACGGGCTGGCTCAACTGTACCATTCTCTTACTCAAAATTAGCGTGAAGTAGCTAATGTAACTGCATTTCGTACAAAGAGTGCCAAAAGCCTAACTCCTTACCAAGGGAGGGAGTTAAGGAATAGCCTTTCCTTACATCCATTTCATCTCTTTTTTATGCTGTCAACGCTCCTCTGGGGTGCAAATGTCCATGGATGACGGTGACCACTTACTTTTATATATTTTATAAAAAAAAAGTTTATGCTTAAATAGTAATAGTGTTTACAACAGTGAAAAACTTTAAGGATACATATTAACGTAAATATTAATTAACTACCTTATATTTTTTAATACTAGCCACCCGCCCAGGCTACTCGTATATGCAATTTAGTTTTTCACAACATCAAATCAAGAACTTGAAAGATTTTTGTGCTATAAAATATGAATGTTTTATACGTACAAAAGCGTAGATCTTTAGACGTAATTTTGTTTTATACTATGCAAAGATTTAGAAATGAAAAGAAAATAATGATTATATCTATCAATACCGAATATCTGCCACAAATACATTATTAATAATAACACGGAGGATCAAATACCCATCATTCACGAGATCCCCTTTTTGCTGACCCATATTTTGTTATCAATATCCAGTCTTATCAGAAACGGGTCAATGTTAACAGTTATAGAAGGAACCAAAGATCGATTACCGCTATATTTAGAGCCGTCCCCAGTTAGAAGATTTACGATTGCCACGAATTGGGACGATTAAAGTAGATCCGAGTACTTATTCTAAGAGCTACTTGATAAAAGTTAAGAAATCGCCTCTAAGCCTTGGAGCAAAAGAATCGAATTTAAATTGATCGCTGTAATTGGTTTTTTTATTTGAATCCTGTCGTTTAAATATTAAAGCTTTCCTTTTAAATTTCTTTTGCAAAAGTACTATTATTGAAAATTAACTACTAAAAAGTAGATATACTATAAAAGATACATGAACCCAATATAAGACTTTTTATCAGTATCGGATGAACGGTAAAGAGGCCTATAAGATGCGATCAAAGAAACATTAATTTTTATATATTAGATTACTATTATAAAGAGGTAAATTAAATACAAACAAGAGTTTGTAAGTTTAAATCCAGGTGATAATATTTGGAACTACTGATTGGTTGAAATTAAACTATTTTAAACGGATTTAAATCGCGTATATTAATTATTTTTACCATCCCGACGTTTCGAGCACTTTGCAGCGTTCGTGGTCACGGGTAGACTAAGGTGACATTTGTCTATTTGAGGTTTTAGAAAATATTATTTACAACTACCGCCAACGGTTCCTTAGATGGTATCTTGATGGCAACCGGAACGTTATTCAAAATAGTTTTATTTCAATGAATAATAATCGCGAAAATCTAAGACTACTACTACTGATTGGATTTGAAAAATTCTTTTAATTGAAATGGACGTTACTTTGCCGAATTCCATGATAAATAATAACAAAATAATTTTATTATAACCAGCGAAATATACAGTTGTCTGGTATAATGCAACATGAACATTACCCTCCCATATATACAAAACCAGCTAAGCACCGTCCGCCTCTCACATATGGCGCCCTCCCCTCAAACACTGAGAATCTGATTGATGTCCTGTGGTATCGACGCTTGCCTGCTTGTGCGTTTGCATATATGGGAGGGTAGGCGGTCCTTGCTTGCTTGTGCTGCATGTTCGTGCGTATATGTGGTAAGTTGGGTGGTGCTTGCCTACTTGTGCTGCATGTGCGTTTGCATATATGGGTGAGCGGACGAGCTGAAAGAGGCGAGGTGATATACTATTACTAGAATCGAATGAATGGAAGACGTGGACTATGAATCTAATGTCTAATTATTCACTCCTGGAATCTTTAACAGTTCTTAATTATCTAAATGTATATTGTTTACTATATACTTGTAGTAAAGTCCATAAATACTTTAAGCTGATCCAATGAAAGTACTTAATAGCAATCGTTAACACCTCAATGGTCAATTTATATTAATGAGTCACAAAAACCGGACTAATAGATTGGAGAGACCGAAGGCCTCGCCTACAGCGGCTTTTAGCATAGAGCTTTTACAAAAGTACCCACAGACATACGGTAGTTACTACCTGTATTGTGCTAAAGACTTTGAGACGTTGTATTATGTTTTTATTGATTATAAGACTGTAAAACGCAAAAAGTTTTGAAGCAAGAGCCAGTGAATGCCAGATCTTCCTTATTTGATACAAATCTTTTAAAAACAAAGGAACCGACATCAAGAGCAAAATACATAAATTTATTTACTTGGATGCCATATTAATTCAAATTTTTTATATTTTAAAATCAATCTACTGGACAGATTTTGATAAAAGTGCCGTGGGACCAAACTGAACATGAATTTACACAACTATTGATCTTCAAATGAAATTGTATGAAATTTTCTTTTTAACGTATCTTTAATCATGGTGTTTTACCAAAAATAAACGTTGTTCTTAGTTTATTTTCTTGTTTTTTATTCTTTACGCGCTAATTTTTCTTATCAATCACTGTTATACCAATAATATTCGGGTTGCACCGGTTCCATAGGAACGCAGATTATGGGGTCACTACAAATATATAGGCTGAGGTAGGGCCTAGCTGTAACCCACTGACTACACTACTACTCATGTACGGGCTGACTCGTTCAGGTCAATACAGAAGAAGGCTAAAATACCTTCATTTCTATTCTGATTTTGGAAATGTTCATGGACGGTGGTGATCACTTAACATCAAGAGTCTCAGAATCGTTTACCATCCCACAATGTATAACACTATATTCAAATTAAAGAAAAAAACCAAAATATACTTAATTCAAGGATGTTTACACGAACACTTTTGCATCGTCAATACAAATGTTTAAAAAAAAATATTAACATTAATGGGAAGCTACCACCGGTAAAAATATTTGTAAAAAAAATTGAGGCTCTATAACCCTTCTTCTAAGATATAACCCTTCATGTGAGAGTTTGACTCACACTTGACCGTTGTTTTACTATTTGTTATTATAGAGGAAATAGATATACAGACTCTGTGAAAATTTCAACTCTCTACGTATTACGGGTCATGCAATACAGCCGGCGACAGACGGACGGCCGGATAATAGAGAATTAGTAATTGGGTCCTGTAGGTACATTTGGTACGAAACTCTAAAAACAAAGAAATCTATACTCATATTATAAAGACGTAAAATTTGTTTGTAAGTTTGTATATAAGTGGTAATATCATAAACTACTGATTCGATTTGAAATAAATCTTGGATAGCCCGTTTATTAAGAAACGTTATAGGCTATATTACGTCACGCTACGATTCACAGAGAAAAGCAGTAACCATAAACACGTGAAACCGTGAGGGGTGACTAGGATAAAATAAAATATTGCTTTCACACACAGAGTACACAAAGTCGCGGACACAGTACGTTAATATAGTTAATATGGTACACAGAAAACTTTAATTCGTCGACGCGAACTGAAAGTGCCGCGTAATTGCATTTTTCGCATTCAGACGGAAACGTTTTAAAATATTTCATTGCGGTTTATTATATTATTTAACGTTCGAATATTTGAAATCCTCTTAAAATTCCCAAACCATGCATGTTTAAAATGAAAATTGCGTCAATATGACCTGAATAAACGAAAAGTATCTGAACCAATCATAATTTATAACTATAGATCTTATGCTATAAATATAAATAAATAGTATGCATTTGACGTTAGGGCACTAGGGGCCATTGGCCAGGAGATTTTTAAATAAAATTTATTATACTCTACTAAACTTTTTTCTTTATTTTTAAACAGTTAGTTTACTAATACCAAATTTACAGAGGTAATGATTTAGGTAAAGTGGCGACATTTCACTGTGCCCCATGACAGCACCTTTATTTAATTTTTTAAGATTTTTAATTAAATTTATTATACTCGACATAACATTTTTCTTTATGTTCAAAGAGATGTAGGTAAAGGCATTTTTCACTGTGCTCTGGGACGGCACTTAGGGTAAATCCGGCCCTGACCTTTAACAAATGCGTTAATTGACTTGTTGGCATAATGATATCGTCCGTCTGTTTGTAACGTCGTCTAAAGTGGTCGGCATTCTGAGTTCGAATATCCAAGAGCTTATATATCATATAGATATTATATATACATAGATAGAATATAGACTTATAATTTCATTAATCTGAATATATAATATAGTTATAATTAATAAAATACACTTTTAACTTCGTATAGAACCTATGCTGTATAACTTAGTTAATGGGGAGTAGTACCTACAATATAAATTTTGATTCCCTAAAAACTCTAAAATGGTCGAAATAAGCGACATAATGGCAATATCAATTATCTTTGAATTGCTTTAGAAGTTTAATATTTTTACAGCTGCAAGTCATTATAGACTTGAGTATATGATAGAAATTTCAAAATGGTACCTCCACAGACGGACACAAAACATAACGATCATATTAAGGTTCTTTTTTTTCCTTTTTAAGAACCCTAAAAAATAACAAAGAGCCTACGTCAAACGTTACGAAAGTCTGAAAGCAAAATTTATAAGTAAGAATTACATTTAACGTTACGACTATTAAGATAGAAGCAGGAACCAATAAATGTCAATCTAATTTATCTGGGGCCTAATTGTTGAAACTGTCGCTATCCAAACAGGCAACGTTCTGGTGGTCGATTTCTGTAGGGTAATTAAATCCGTTAAGCTATCGCTATCGATTCCTTTTTTCTTATAAAAAGTCTAAGTTATTCTAGATTTAAAGAATATATATATATAATATTATATATTTATTTAAGTCTAAATTAATTGAGAATTTAAGGTTATTTTAATTAGAAAGCATGTAATAAAAGCTTAAGTAGCCTACAAGTATGAACGCTTTTGAAAAGACCTTAACATAAAATCAATATTAAATTATTTTGCTATAATGAATTAATCTGTGAGTATTTTAAATTAATTACCGATAAAGATTTAATAATTATTTATTACCCACAATTTATTTTATTATCATTTTGCTGTATGAAATTAAATAATCTTAAATAAAATTAAAAATATAAAGGATTTCAACCGAATTGTGGTAAAGCCTAGCTGTAGTCTACTGACTACTGACTACAGCTTGAAAACAAATGGGCCACACTCTTACAAATAATCGCGAAACGTAGCTAATATAGCTGCGATTGAAACGGTGAGTGAGAGAGCCGGAAGCCTAACCTCCCTCATTCCTTTGCTTACTTCCTCATCCCCTTCACCCATTTAAGGATTACAACTAGGTCTTTTACAGTAAATAACATCTAAACTTAGTTTGAAATATATAAAATATTATCGGTGAAGATATCGATTACACATATAAAGAAAATCAATTGAATTTAGAACGTTTTTAAAGTCGTTGAAAAATGTATTATACTTTAAAAATTTAATAGCACTAGATAAAACTCTACGCAATAAACACTATCGATTTCAAGCAACGCGACTCGACCACAACCTTCTTAAGTGCCTTCTTTGCTTTCCGAAGCGCTCCCATAAAAGATTTTTATTAAACGTATCGCATAATATAATTCCTTTTAAAAATAAATCTAAAAGGGTACTTACGTAATAAGGATTTATCTTAACCCTTAATAGCCTGATTTACGAAAATGTTTTATTTTTAAATATAACTGTGTTAGATGAAAGGAATAGTAAAAAATCACAATATTAATTTTACATATTTATCTAAAAAAAAACCGGTATTCATTTTGATACTTCAGGCATTAAAGACATAAAGAAATCAGATATACCTAGACTAAAACCAATAGTAATGTGAACATTTGGTTTAAAAGATTGGTATCAAAATTGAAACTCTAGGCTATTAAGGGTTAAATTCTTGCGTTGCGATGCAAAAAGAGGAGTGGTATAAATTTGACCGCTATGTATGTCTTTGTGTTTGTCTGTGGCACCGTCTCCTAAACGGTTTTTTTTTTACTTGAAAGAGCGTTTTCTAGTGATGGTTCTTAGACATGTTTTACTAAAATCGGTTCAGCGTAATAAATTGTCGGATTTTTTTAAAAATTAATTGATATCTTCTAAGATATTACTTTGAAGTTTAATTTTAAATTTCATGTCTCTCAAATATGTAAAGTCCAAAAATAGTTTCAAATCAAAATCAGAAACACTCAATGAAGATTAAAAATCGAATTATAAATAAGATCAATTGAAAAATAATTGTATTCGTTTTACCTAATTACATATAAAATACGACATTGTTTTAAGGACAGAGTTATCTTTTTTTATGTTATTTCTTAAAGAAAAATAATCTATAATATGTTCTCATATTTAAAATAAAAATTTTCTGTAACAGTTAGGCCAGAATTACACTAAGTTTTGTTCAAAGGCTTTCAGAAAAATACTTTACATCTGAAAGAATTTAATGTCAGTGCCTTTATTTTGGAAAAATGAAACTAATTAATAAAGTAAAGTTACCTAGGTAACTGTTGCCAGGTAACAGAGTTATTTTATGCTAGTTACAAGAATTAAACTTACAAATATAATTCGCGCCTCACAATATGTATTTTATAAGTATGCACTGTCATCATAAGCAAGCATTAGGCGGCAACTTTGACGAAGGTTTGACTGATTCATTCGTCTTTTCCTATGGATCGAACGTCTCCCACATGTCGATACCATAGGTACATTACTTATGTCAGAATGTTTAGTTTAAACCAGAGTTCCTCAACCTGAACGGGCCCTTGGATAAAGTAAAACTCAAATTTATAAAGCAAAAAACAACTTTTAAATGTAAACTGACTTCAATAGCAAAATACGTAAGTTCGTTTATTTAAATTACCAGTTATTCCAATTATTTTGATTTTAAAACCAAACTACTGAACTGATTTTGATGAAAATTTTATGGAACTAATATTAATAATATACCCTTCCAAACAAAATAAGAATCAACCAAATCAGCCAAGCTGTTTTCGAATAAATTAAAAAAAAAGGTCCCCGACGAATCGACAACCTACTCTTCCTTTTTTGTAAGTCGGTTAACAAAACAATATCAATTCCAAAGTCACGACTTTAGTTTTAATTGCAAAAAATAAACCAATACGAGTTATTTATATATAGGTAACTATAGGTATCGCCCACTGTTTACAGCTCATATAAGCCTGACTTGGCAGCAACAGACTCGCATAGTAGATCGGCGTGAAGAAGCTAATATAGATTGGTTTCGTACGGTGAGTTAGAGAGCCTTATCCCAGTCCGCTCCCCCATGCCTTTTTTCCTATTGCTTATATACATAACTTCTTCCTCTTTTAAAATGGCATCGCATTTGTTAGTCTTCTCGTATTGCAAATGCCCTTGGACGATGGTGATCCGCTTGCTCGCTTGCCTGCTATTTTTTATTAAAATAAATAATTAAAACGATTTTTTCACAACGTTGACGTTGACGTTGGGGTTTGATTGCGCTTAGGTTTCTCGTTTTGAAGAAGATTTCAAAACATTAATATTGTTTACATCAGATGACTGATATTCATGACGAAATATTCTTACCAAACACACACTAATTTAAAAATTCAAAGTTCATTTGTTAGTCAATTTTACTAAGTGCCATTTATTATGGGCACTGTCTTTTTTCCTGTCCACTACATTTTAATTATCTAATTAATGTCTCAGTGATGTACGATTGTGAAATATCTTTGAAATATACATAGTTTATCTACATTTAAAAATCGAATCACGTATCTTAAAACTTTTGTTATCTCTACGAATATCTATTGTGGTTAAACTTAGTCGTACAAGTTAAGTCAATCGACTGTTACTCGTATACAATATAACTAGATTGAAGATGTAGCACACTCGCAAATAATCGGCACAAAGTAGCTACTATGGCCTTTTGTACCTGCACTAAATAAAACAGAAGGAACCCTAATATCCTCCGATCTTTTCTCCTTCAACTTTCTCTTATACCACATTTAAATGCTAAAGATAGCGCTATCATACCACCATAGCCATTCTTCTGACAGCTCTCAGATAGAAAAACTTTGAAATGCGAAAACTAGATGTGAATCTTAAACTGGGTATTATTATAACATAGGTTTCGGTTAGGGTTATGGTTCAGATTTTAGAGGATAATAGACTAAATACACCCAAAACTACTGATATACTACAAAAGATGTCATAAAACCATGTTCAACAAGTGTGTGTTTAATAATTAAACATTGCTTAAAACTTGTCTAAATAGATTTATATAAATATATGAATGCATATGTTAAACTCACTTAAGCCTTTTTTATCTATAATTGAACTTATTTTGCATTTTTAACTCAAAACTGTCCTTAGATGCGATTTAGTAGTACGAATTTTTATAAGCACGCGTTTAACGTATGTTTATATCTTCTGTAGTAAGGTAGCTAAAATTCAAATTATATCTTCTTATTTACAAAATATCCTGATTGTGACGTGTGTCATTTCGACTTATATATTAATTTCGAGTCTCCAGGGATTTAAAATTAGTGAAAAATATTTTAGAGCTCACACTTCGTGCATATTTTAAATTTTCACTAGAAGTGGGTATTGCCAGACGGAGTTCCACTTTCTTGAATTTTATATTCTAAATCACAAATGCATATGTGCCAAACCAGACTACTGACTTGGATATGAAATTTTATTTTAATTTACGTTTAATTTTTCATATATTTTTTTTTGTTAAAAAAAATCATTTTTTTTTTGTGTTTTTCTTAAAGTATTTTTATTAAACGTGCAATTTGAAATAACTAACTAAACTAACACAAAACATCGGTTTCAACAAAATTAGCGTGTAAAAAGTTAATTCACAGTATTTTTAGTTAAGAGGTCTATTAGTCGTTTGTCATTGATGTTATAATTTCCAATATCCTGGATGGACATCCACACAATAGTCGTAATGTTGTGATTTCCTAGAACAAAAATACGTATTGAACTGTCTGTATCTATTAAAAAAACGTTTGATCGCCAATACACCATGCATTAAACAGTAAAAGTATTTTGGGACGAGGGTTGCAATTGTCGATTGGTCGAGCCATGATTTTCGCTGTCGTCGCCTACACTTGGATTAAATATTCATTACAGATCACCAGGAAATCGTGCAACTAACGAAATACCTCGTATCGTTCCTAGCACGTACATCGTGCGGAGAGTCTTTGTTGGCAAATTCCAGTGGTGATGGACACAAGTCGACCGAGCGCGTAAGCAAGCTAAACTCTTCCAATAAACCCTCTTTTTATCCTTAATTTAATTCGATTTAGATTAGTTTATGTTGATGGTTAAGCACATTGTGTTATAATTTTAGAAAAATTATAAAACGCAAAGCGCTCTGCTATTACATTTCATTTAAACTATCCGAAATTCGTCGAATTGTTCGTACACTTATGGATTGACAATTGACCCGTGGAATTCATGACAAAAATTTCTTACAATGTGCGACCTCATTGCGCCCAAATCAGGTAATCAAAATAAATCTTGACAGACCCGTTAAGTACAAGAAACATACAAGAAAGCACAACTAAAAGTCATTAACAATTGATTGATTGAACATACAAGAAACCTTATCTGGCTTCGCACGAACTGTATAAAAATTATAATACACTAATATAATACTCGAATTTTTAAATGCAAATATTAAAATTTATATACACGATTAAAACTTACAATTTTGTAACACCTACAATCTGTTTACGAATCTCTTATGTTTTACTTAGAGCCAGCCTAAAAATTTATTTTTATGACTGGGTTACAAAAAAATTGTTAATTAGTACTATCGATTTTCTCAATAATATAGTTACGGATACACATGGTTTTAAATTATGCAGATTTTTCTTAACAAAGCTATTAAAAATCATACCACAACTTGTATTTCTAAAAGGATCTCTGGGAAAAATATTATGAAGAAAATTGTGACTAGATAATAAGGTATAGATAGAAAGTAAAATAACAGCTCTTCGATACCGAGGCTAATAATATACCAATATATTATAGATAAATTGCAAAAAAATGCTATTTACCGGATCTCTATATGAAGAAATATTCTGTATATAAAATTATTAAGGTAATATTAATAATAGTTGTTTTGAAAGTAAAGCTTGACATTGACGCTTTTAAATATTAATAACAAATGAGGTTCTCAATAAGATTTTTGTGTTGTTTTAGGTTAAGGACTAACAATGAAATTCACACTACTTTAGGGTGTTTTCAAAATTTAGTTAAAGTTGGATTCTCGACCCCACTGATCAATCTCCATCGCGTTTTCTCCATTCTCCAACTTAAAGCCATTAACCAAAGAATTGAATTGAATTGAAGATTTAATTTTTAAGTATGTGTTTTTACTGACTTAAATTTGAAATAGATTTTTTCTTGAAACTATATAAAACCAACATTGTCACAACCACAGCTCTTAAGCTGTAACTAGTCAATGAAATTAAATGACTGCTGTGAATATTTCCAACCATCAGTAGTTGATACGTGATAATTTTAAAAGTTTTTAATTATTTACTTAATTGTTGTCATTAGAACAAAAATGGTCTTCAAAATGGCTTATTGAACACTAATTTTGATACAATATAAGGCAAATATTTCGTACATAAAACATCTTCGATAAATAATACACTATATTAATTTATTTATTTATAAAAAACAACCTACAGATTAAAAATGTATAGCTTTAAATTCATATTAAAATATGGTCACAAATATATAGTAGGTATTTAACAAAATAAATTTTAAAAATACATAATTACATTCCTATATCATAAAGATTGTTATGTATACGTAGTAAATTTCTTTCCCCTTCTCGTATTGCGAAACTTCATTTAAGATGATGACGTCATCATTTTCTTCGTTCTACTATAGATAATAAAAAATCGTATTGTATTGCAATCTCATATTGTCTTGATTCCGTTTGAAGAAAGGCTATTGTCTTGAATGCAATAAAGAGACGTGTATATTTCAGTTGCTATATCGTGATTTGTCGTATCTATTTATACTAGATGGTTAATTATTTGCCAGATTGATTGAAAAGTATAGTTACTTTTATTAAAATTACCTAGTTATACTTAATAACGTCGTTCAGAATCTATGATATAAAAAAAGAGAAATAACTATTCTATCAACATTTTGTGAAATTAAAGTTAAAAATTCTAAATCAACGGTCGAAGTCCCAAGTTGCAAAACGTTGTTGTCATTTCCCAAAATTATATATATTTTTTTAAATTGAGTCGCTTTAATACTGAACGTGCGTTTTTGAACAAACGAGCTACATATATAACCTGCTTCTAGATCGTCGGATAGGTAAAAAAGCAAAAATTATTTAAATTGATACTTGTGCTTTCTGTAATTAGCAATTAGTTGTTTAAAGAAACAAACTCTTCACTATAATAATATAATAGAGAGTAACAGCGTTTTAATTTTTTTACTTATATTGTTTGTTATTTGTATACAGAATTGAATAAGAAACATTTTAAAAAATAAAATACATATATATTTTCAATTCGCATATCTCTGTCATTGAAAAATCAATTTAAAACGTTACTTTTATATTAAACGTACGCATTGTATATGTATATAATTTGATGATTATTAAAAATAGTGATACTCTTGAAATAGATTTAAAAAGACTCCCACGTTATTCTATTGCATTATTCCTCTCACATGGCAAGATTCGTTCTTTTGATAAAATATTACCACCAGTACGAGCTAAGTCCCGGACAATGTACGCGATCCTTTTCAATTTTACTACAAATAAAAAGAGAAGTTCATGACGTTTTGATTTAAAGTTACTACTTTTCAGGAGACCAAAATAATATTATAGTAGCATACGTTTATGCTTAGATTTTACGTCACTTTATTTTAAAGTTTAATTTTATGGATTTTATGATGTATTTAGTGTAGCTGGATTTTATACATCCTGTTTAATATACAAGTTTGTAATTTATAAATGTATTTATTAACAAAAGATTTAAAAGAGTTCATATCAGGTTTCTTGCCGGTTTTCCTCGGTAGAATCTACATTCCAAACTGGTTTCATTAATTTAAATATTTTTTGTTTGTTTTGAGGATTTAAAACTGTTTGTAAAATTCTACTTGAATAAAGTATATATTGATTTTGAATTATTTTATTATACTATTTACTCTTCGATGGCTTTTTAAATTACTACACTCAATTTTTTATTGAGGAAAGATTATAGTGACTTAACCCTACTTATGCTCGGTTAGCCAAAAAGGTGTATTATCCAAGATTTGCCAGACGTTAAAATAAATTATCTATCATCATTAAAATCGTAGAAAAAACTTCGTATCTGTGCGCTAATCCTGAATGCAGCGAGTATGTCACGGTGGCACTTAGAACGGGCTGTTATAATTTTATGCGTAGATAAAATTTCCTGTTTTAAAGTTTTAACCCTCGTTATAAGTAAACCTCAAACAACACGATGACGATAGAGATGCGTGGGCTTAGTACGTGCTGAATATCATAAAAGATGTTTAATAAATTTGTAATTCATGAAAAATTTTAGTGACATAATCTTAAAACTGTAACTATCGAATTTCTTGTCGGTTCCTCGCGGTAGAATCTACATTCCGAACCAATTGTAACTTTATTATTAATGTATTTTTTTGTATTGACGAAACAAAAGTGCTCATGACTGCCTTTAATTTTGATTATGATCAGTCATGCTATGGTGGTTTTTAGAACAGGCTATCATAAATAAACGTGCATGCAAAATTTTTTGTCGATAGCGTTGGTCGTTGAGGAGTTCTCGCGTCTGGAGCCAATCCTATGTATAGGTTAAAAGTATTAGGTCATACAATATATTAAATTTCAAATGGGATAAAACTCGTCAAGTGTTATATCTTACAATGATTATCCCGAACAAACATGCATAGCTAATTGAATAAAAGCTTATAATAATTTTGATGTTATTATTCAATTAATCTCCTTCGTCACGTTAAGTTACCGCCCATAACACCCTAAGTATTCAAATATATCATCACATATGTGACACCGGTGTAACGGGTCTCTAGAGTTATTTGATTAAATCGATGCGTAAATCCTTTAACCTAGTTAAAGTTGTCGCTCGAATCAAAGGGAATTCCTTAATTATATTATATTCCATTTATGCCAAGTTTGGAATGTATATTCCTTCCTGTTTACATAATAAAATAAAATTGAATAACTCATAACTGTTTTATTCATAAAACTGATGAAAATAAAGGTTAAATGTAGTATTAGGTATATTATGAAATAATAAATAAGATATCACTTAAAATTATTGCTAGATTTTTTTTATTACGAACATTCTAAAGCTTAATGGTCTAAGTCTTTGTAAATTTCTATTACATTATAAGGAGAATGCTGTCGCCTCTTGTACAGGTTTATTCCTAGTGTAGGGTCAGTCTATTTTACCTATAGTCTCATTTATATCGGCTTATATATCTCAGATAATCTGTTACTTAAGAACTATTATTGTAGTAGTGTCTCAATAAGTATATATATTACTTTCATTCTATGGACAAAGGTATTAATTATGACTTGACAAATGGAACTATGAAAAAACAATGGATTATTGCATAAATCACTGAAACACTTGTCGAAAATTTAACGTTAACTTTCAAACAGTTGACATTAACAGTGACCCTTGACCTAATCGAAAGACCAAAGCCGTTTCAAACAATTGTAGGACTTTGCGTGATTTTATACAAAGGGTTCTTATAAATATTCATGTTTTTCTTCATTGAAATAACGCAACTATTAAATATTAATAGTAAACTATAGTAAACTCTATGACCTGCAAGCTAATTACGCGGAACTGTCGCTATCGCAATGCGATACATTTTGACAGTTTTTTTTTCTCGTTTTAATACAAAAATCAGAGCTCGTTGTAATTATTCTTCTAACTGACAACTGAACAAAACAGTAAAAATCTTTATGCCTTTAAGAAGTATTTATTTAAGAACTATATGTATAATGAAGGCAAGCTTTAACAAAAGTTCCTTCGTTACCGTAGGAAACTTTAAAAAAAATTATCGTGTTAAGGAGCTAAGTGTATGAAAGTTCGATATTTTAAAACATAAAGACGCGGCCTCTACTATAACAATAATAGGTATAAACGTGAATAAAACTGTATTTTTAATGGGCGCTCATTCGTGTATTACTTATCCGCATCCAATATGAGCGAACGCGATGCGACGCGGCGCAGCGCGAATGTAACAAAACAGTTGACACCTATAACTGAAGTGCCCTACGTAACGTAAGAACGTGTGGCGCACTGCGGCGCGGCGCGTATTGTAGTGAACGTGATCATTTGGCTTGATATCTTCGGAGGAAGATGTTGCGGTCTCGTCGTTTCCTTTTGGCCTGACGGTAACAATACGTGACGATCCGCGCGCACGTCGGACAATACACCGCGTCACACTAAAACGTCTTAAATTCGCACGTCGCTTCGCAATCGCGTTCGCTTTCAATCGCCTACATAAGACGTCGCTTTACATTGTCACATAAAATGACTAACAAAAACATGCTCTACAAGATACCAGCACAATGAGTAACCACAATCATTTCTACGTTTTTATGTATATTTATACATATTTTTGTATAAATTCTAAATCATGTGTAAAAATTTCAATAACATGCGACACTTGGGTTAAAATCCATTCCTGTAAATAAATCTCAAATTTAAAACAGTAATTTGTAAGTGGGTTACTCGGCTAACACATCAATCATCCCCTCATTGGCCCCGAACAATTTAAATTGCCTTAAGTAATGTGCGACAAACTCATTTATTTGCCGACGATGTTATCCCACATTACTTACCAATTCAAATGATTACGGCGGAAATTGCATTCGTAAATTGTGATGTTGACAAAAAATTCTTGTATATTTTTTAAGATATATGTACATACTTACAAATATCGTCATTATTATTCATAAGTTTAATAGTGCCTCTACTGGTGCTAATATGTCTATGCTAACAGCCTATTAATTCACTATTGCTGGACAAAGGCCCCCAATCCTATTAAGAGGAATGTTAAGAGCTTAATTCACCACGTTGCTCCAGTGTGAATTGGTATTTAGTGGTAACATTTGAAAACAAAAGTGCTGATATTAGTACCAAATCGAAATTAAAATTGTTTATATTTAATATAACGGGTCTTATTGCGATAACTAATGGTAGTAATTTTATTGCCCGTATACCTTTTTATTGCCCGACGTTTCGACGAAGTTGCATTCGTCGTGATCACGAACTGACTGGTGTACCGCGCGCCCTCCGGCGGCGAGTGCGTGAGTTTCCTTCACAATATTAATATTGTCTTTACCGTCATTATAATGCTGGGAGCGCACTGCACTAACACAATCGGTTCGCGCGTACATTTTTCGAGGTACTTCACTTTTGTTAAATTTATATATCATAATATTGATATCATGAAGGTCGGGCCTAGATGTAGTCCACTGATTACGTCTCAAATACGGGCTGGCTTGACCAGAGCAGTATTTCGCTCTTTCAGAACATCGGCTTGAAGTAGCTAATACATGATGAGTAAAAGAGCCGGAAGCTTAACCCGCTCCCTTATTTTTCCTACTCCCTATCCCTTTCATTCGATATTCCTCCTCCTTAAGTGCTGCAATGGGCGGGCGTTATTACTTAACATTGTGTGTCTCGCCTGCTGCTTTGCCAGCTATTTTTATATAATGATATAATAAAAATATTAAAATCCAATCTTTATAAAATAAAAGATCATAAATGTAATGCGATAGAATAAAATAAAATCAATTTGATATATATCATTTAATTACATCCAACTCAAATTAGAAATGAAAAACAATTGGGTATTTAATGGGCACACCCATGTAAATACAATTACCATGATGCCTTTTTTATCGACAGTTTCATTGAAAACCATTTTGACAGACATCGGAAATAGAAACAACTTCTTTACATGACACGAAAAGAGTTTCTATAAAAAAAAAAAACATTTTCATTCTTTACAATTGTATTGGTTACATTATTACAGTTTATACATGTCCGCACTCAAATGTTACATAATGTGTAAAAAATGAGCTACTGAAAATTCAATTAAATATCACATTATTACAAATATTAAAAAAGATCTGTAACAGTCGAGGCCCCCTGCCTAGACAAAATGCTTAGCGATTATGGAAATTTATTGTAGAAAACTCAAATTGTATGGAAAATGACATGAGACTTCGAAGAGTCACGTGATTGAGTGAATAATGATTGGAGGAAATAAAATACGTAGACAATTGCTTATTTTTAAGCGATATACTCGTATTTGTTCGTTATCATACTTCTAGCATATCGAGTGACATGAAAATGGTAGAGACTTAACATTTTCATGTATTGTCTATCAACGAAACTCTTCGATAAATAAAGACTTAGGTAAGTAATATAACAAAATTTCGACGAATCAAAAAATGTGATACAAACTCTGGTACACATACTTTATAACTTGCATTCGTAAAAGAAGTTTTGAAATCAATTTTGCCGCGTAAAATCGGTCGGATCGATAATTATGTCACTTCCACAACTGAGACTTTAATGATATCTCATACGTTGATATCCGTCAAACATTTTACTCTGTAAAGCATGTCAAAGAGTTAGATTTACATACACACATATATAATGACATACGCTCGCAAAATTTAACCGTTGTTCAGCAGTCGGGAAAAAAATCGTCAAGCCAAACTCTAAGTATGCTCGTATTCAGAGATTTGAATACCTTATATAGATATATAGTTAATACCTAAAGCTGAGGAGTTTGTTTGTTTGTTTGAACGCGCTAATCTCAAGAACTACTGGTTCAAATTGAAAAATATTTTTATGCTAGATAGTTTATTTATTGAGGAAGGCTATAGGCTATATTACATTTCGCTACGACTCATAGGAGCGAAGCAGTAACCGTAAACGCGAGTGACACCGCAAGGGACAGCTAGTACTCTATATGACCAAACAGTCATTGAAACACTGAAAATAATTTTATTTCTATATGTAAATACTAGCTGCCCCTTGTGGTTTCACTCGCGCTTATGGTTATTGCCTCACTCCTTTAAGTTGTAGAATGATGTAATATAGCCTCTAACCTTCCACAATAAACGGGCTCTATCTGATCTAGTTTCAGAGTTTACCCCTACACACAAACTTGAGAACAAACAATTATGTCACTTCATACTATTAGTATAGATTAATTATTCCAAAAAACTTTTTTAGATAATATCTCTTCAATCTTTCCAATCGTCAATCGAAATTTTATTACTAAGCAAAATACACCTTTTACCCAATCATCCAAAATTCTTACAAAGCAAAATTAAAAAACCAATTTGTAATAAAAGATCAATAGAGGAATACAAACCGAAAGCAAAGGGATAATCGCTTATCCAATAAAAGGATGATGAGGGTAAACAATACGGTTGGATTTTTTTGAATCTCGCAAGGCATAAATTTGCGAGAGCAAATCAAGCGTCTAACTTAGGTAATCCAATAAAGAGGAATTTATATTACGGTTTCACTGGATTTATTTGAAACTAACTGTCACTTGTGGTTTCACTCCCGTTTATGGTTACTGCTTCGATCCTACGAGTCGCAGCGTGATGTAATATAGCCTAAATGCTATAGGCTATATTACATAAATAAACTATGTAACACGAAAATAATTTTTAAATTCGCACCAGAAACGTCTATAGCGGGTCAAACCGACTGTTAGCGTGGTGACGCGTCGCCACTCATCATCAGGCGAACTTTGGCGCAGTGGTTAATGTATCTTAAGACTGAAGCGCTAACAGTCGCGATTTAAGTCAGCTAATTTTATTCGATGTTGCCATTTACTATATTAATGTGATCTACGCTCAAGGCAAACATCTGTAGTGGCCATACGGTTTTTCGTGGTCTAGGTGTTTGTGTTTGTCTTGTGTGTGTTTCCAGACTCCCGACACAAGATTCCGGGATCGTAATAGAGGCCTGTGCATATGGAACGTTTGTGTATTTATTTATTATTATTATCTTCGACCAATTGTCACTGTAATAAAATAAGAGGCAACATCGAATATAATTAGCTGTTATAGAAGCCACTGATTAAAAGAGTTGAGTTGTCTCAATTAAAAAAAAAAAATTAGTTCTTGTATGTTTCAGTTAATATAAATATTTATTATATTTAAAAATAGTTGGCACACAAGCAAGGAGACAGAATTGCGTTGCAAGCTTAAAAACAATAAGGGTTGTGAGGGATAAGAAGTATGGAAAGTAATGAGGTAGAGATTAGGCTTCCGGCTCACTCACTCACCGTAAGAAACGCAGCTATACTAGCTTCTTCATGCCAACTATCGTTGACGGTCGAAATAGCCAGTTTACGAGATGTAGAGACGCTGTCTTTAGGCTCATTATTTTGTACATATCAATATTTCATTAATTTATACTTTATTAATTATTAGTCCATATCGGAAAGTACAAAATTTATTTGTCGATTTTTTTTTATTCAGTGCCAAAGGAGGGTTAACTATTTCCTTGGCACGCTCTACAGCCGAAATCATTTGACGGATTTCATACATACGAAGTGTGGTTAAAATTGTCTCAATCGTGGGAGTGCGATAGTGTATATTATTCCCGGAGTCAAATACGAATAGGAATTACTTAGAAAGCACCGATCAGATTTCTGTCCTTTTAAATTATAATGGTTATATATCCAACTTAAGTCTTGTCACATTAGTTTTTTTCGCGTATTAGAGGTACAAGTTTGAAATGTCTGTTATACGAGAATGTCAATGTAGAAACATTACATATCTATTTCTTTACATACATACAATACATTTACATTCAAAGAAAATAAGCTGTAGAGTTCTCGGTTCAGTTTTTAGCAAGAAAAAAGACAGAATTCATAGTCTACTAATTGAAAATACTTCTATTTTATAATATAAAATATGTTTGAATAACGTTTTTAATAACAATCAATTTGTAAAATTATTTAATAAAGGAATGTATTTAAATTAAACGTTCCTGAGTTTTAGGTTTTTTTTTTTGTAATTATTTGTATAAAATTGTGTACTCCGGTACATAAAGAGAAGTTAATTAACTGCAATGGCACAGCTCATGCCGGTAAACGTAACAATTACGTTAGCACAGTCTCTTTATATTACGTAAAAGACTATTTAAAAATTTTGTTGTTTTTTTTTTAATAATTTTAAAGGAACATTCATCTTTGTTAAAAATATTTAATTTCGCATTAAATATTATTAAAATTTTCAATGAATAAAACTTTTCGAGGTGAGTACTATGTATAATAATATTTTTAGAATTTTAAAATTTAGTGTTTTTATAGAAATATATTATGTTTATTATAATCTACATGGCTAAAATAAGCTTTCAAATTGTATATAGAGATAATAAATTAAATAGAGTTTAACGTAAACTTTGTAGAAGACCCTACCCTAAAAGTTGCCTGTTAATATACAGAAAGGTTTTGTTTGAAACAATATTTACGATTACGCTCATATGCATGTGTGGTAACTAGTACTACTGATATACAAATATATATGTACATTACTTCATAAAGCTAAAATTAAAAAAGATTGATAATCATGCAAAAAAATGCTGTAGGTAACTTCTTACTCAAATCAAAATCAAAAAATACTTTATTCAAGTAGGCTCTTAAGAGCACTTTTGAATCGTCATACATGAAAGTAAGAAAAAAAAAATACATAAATAATGAAGCTACCACCCGTTCGGAACGCAGATTCTACCGAGAAGAACCGGCAAGAAACTCGATAGTTACTCTTTTAAAATATTGTCAATACATTACTAAAGTGTGTACTAGTTTTTTACATGCAATAAAATAAAAAATATTTGATTTTACATCATTTTGTAAAAAGAAATTCAATGTTCAAATAAGCCAATGTTCGTTTGATAACGCGCTTGACGTACCGTTAGTCTAAAATATAAGTTTAAGATAGTTGTCCGTAGAAACAAAATCTATATTAATACGATCGACGAGGAAAAGCTAGTAACTATAGTTTAAAAAAACTGCTTCAATTACTCTTTAATATTTTATTAACTATGCCTCATATAGATGTTTTGATTGTTAGCTTTTATAAAATTATTTTACTCACTTACATTTATAATTAGACAACTTCACTATAATGTCATGCTTCCTGTGGTCGACCATATTGTTACGTTAGCTTTTCTTCAACTGGAGTCGTTGTCGGAATCAAAATAATGCCTTTTTGTAAATTAGGATAACTTTAAGCGATGATAAAATATATTTGTAATGCCTTGCACATTCTGTTTTCGATCCAGATTTTTTTTGTTGTTAGAAAAAAGTGTATTAGTCCGGCGTCATTGTGAGCGAACATATCGACCATATAGAGCGAACGTATCACATACATTTGTGTACCTATTGAATTAGTCTTTGTGGCGATGAAGTGCGGAGTGCGTGCGGTGCGGCGGGAAATCTAGCGAACGCGACCGTAGAGTCTAGGGTGTATCTGAAAATTATATACCATACTTTTAGCATTTAAAGATTTAGTATGACCAAAATATAACATATCCATACTAATTCTATATAAGTCATATGTATATAGTTTGCAATTTCACGCTAGACTGTTAGTGGGTTTCATATTTTCGCGCGAACGAGTTACTGTACCGATGTCCGTCAATGACCGTTCCAGAAGATCTCTAGTGCACGTAGAACAAGCCACAGCGTCGCACCGTATCGCTTTGAATTCGACCTTAATCGCTTACGTGGGGCGTCAAAGTCAAAATATTATAGTAAATATTCAATCAGGACTTATCAAACAATGCTTTGAGCAATATTTGTCGCAAAAATACCAAATTATAAATAGACAAGAGCCTAGATGGCCTGGTGGATAGAAAACGCCGCTGATTTTTTGAGTGCTAAATTTGTGTTTAAATTCAAAGCTCGGTGGTGAAGAAGAGCATCGTGAGAAAACCTGTACTTGCCGGGAGAAATTCGAACACATGTATATCAGCCAACCCACAATGAAACATATTCTAGGATATGTTCCTTGTGTGCGTGGTTGTGGGTTGGCATCCTAGGATATGTTCTATTTTGTAAAAAAGTCCAGCAAGATATAGAATATCGTGAACAGGATTTGCCAATTAAAATGATATAGATGCATCTCATCATAATTTTCTTTTACGTACTCTAAAGTGCAGCCTAATTGGCACTTTCGACGCTATACCTACTCGAGGGTCGCAAATTTAAGTCCTGGTGTCAGTATCAACAGCCGCGAGGTAATTGCGTAATACTATCGCAATCAAAACTTGCGACATTTTATTTCTTACTAGCAAATTTACTGCCAAAAATTAGCGTGTTTTATCATTCCTCCAGGCTAATTATAATAAGCTGTCCCTAACAAACTTTAACGTATTTAAATAATAAAAGGAGACGTTTTAGTTTAAAATCAAAAATTAACTGACATAATGTAGCATTTTGTGATAGCGATAGTTTAACGTTATAATTACCTTGCTAGTCAGTGTTTTATATTAATTTAAAAAAAAAAACTAGTTTAATTACAATATAGCTTTTTTTAATATAAAATTAAGTAAGGACTTTTATAGTGTTCGCAACTTTAAAACACAGTTAACTTATGAAACACATCTGTGTTTGCCAATCCGTCTTTCACAGGTATTTTTCTTTGCACTTTAAGAAGTTTAATATACTCAAAAATGTTTAATTCATTAACCTTACCCGCGTAATAGTTAAATAGTTTTAAGTGTTAATAAATTAATGTCTTTGACAATGAAATTATGGCGTGATCAAACAAATTATGTCCAATGTCATACGCTTCATCTAATTTAGATTTATAACGGACGAAACCACAATGTATTGTTTTAATCTTTTAATGGTCCGTTTAATGGGTTTAATGGTTGCGTGTATTTTAATTTGTGAACCGTTATTCAAATCTTTCTTGACATTTGATGATGTTTATTATTTATTGCAGTTTTTGTTGGACGGATTTTATCGTATTCTCGATAATGTAATATAAAACATTTATTATCATTTCAAATCGTCATATTTTATATTTCCCACTAAAACCATTTTGTTTCGCTTCTGATTTATATATACATTTATAAAAATATAATCTTCTGGTATTGTCCCCATAAGTCACATTAAATAATAGTCCGGTAAGGTAATTGTCGAAGATAATCGCTACTATTAATTTTAGGAAAATTTTGTATAAAAAAATATATTTGATGGTCTATGGTGCTAGCAGAAAAGTAAAAAAATGTGATAATTACTGAGTCGATAAATTCTGGTGAAACATTCACTGAAGTCGATTAACATTTTTTTAATACTAATTTATTATAATTTACTAAAAAATAAAAAACAATGTAATGTAATTCACCCATTCACTTGTTTTCAACTGACTTCAAAAAAGGAGAAGATTCTCAATTAGTAATGTGTGTTTTTTTATAAACGTACGTTACGTCAAAACTACGTAATTTCATAGCTAATGTTGTTTTCTTTTTTGCAACGGTATACTTTCAGTTTGGTCCCATAGAATTTTTCATCGAAGTCGGTTCAGTACTTTAGTTTTTATATCAAAATAACTGGAATTAATATGTTATCCAAGCAAAACTAAATAGGGTATATTGTATTAAAAGTCTGTTTATTTTTCTTATGTTTTAGTTATTATAGTAATTATAACGTTACAGTAACATTTATATTCGCTTTCTGAAAAAAAATACACATATCTCTTCAAAGGACTATTATAAGATTTATATTTCATTTAAGCCGCTCAGAAAGAGCTGTTAAGACATCGCAATAATATTAAATCGCTCGATGACTCAACAGGAAAATATAAATTGTTAAAAGTACATTAAAATAAAAACATACACGCAATCGCGTTTTCTCTTTCAATGTACTAATATTAACAATAATAAAGCACTCCGATCAAACACTGCACTGTATAATATCTGTGAATAATCATTACTAAAACGCACTGCCAAATATATTAATATCTAATCGTAATTGTAACTTCGACCTTATAATTATTTCCATAAGACCCAACAGAAACATCTGCGATCATAACCCGAATACGAATAATGAAAAATGAACAACTCTGTATGTAAATTTTATTTAAACACACGCTGAGATATTAAACGTGAAAGAGTGTAAGAATGATGGAATCGCTGATTTGTGCGACCAACGGCTTTTAGTAACGAGAAACACGCAATTTTAAAACGCATCGTAACCTCGATAAATTAAATTAAACAGATTATGAAATACATATTCGAGTTCCTGTTTGAAATCACGAAAATAAGACATGTTGATGATCTCATTCCAAAAATAATTAAGAACGTACTTAAAAGGACTCGAACATTTAAGTCTGAAGTTAAATGAAAACGCATGTGCCAACATGAATGACGATAAAGATGAAGAATTTGTTTGCTTGTTTAAACATGTTTATCTCGGGAAATATCCGTAAAATTAAAAAAAAAATTAATACAAAAAATTAGATCATGTATTAACAACTTTTTAAATATTTATAAAACCAAAGCAAAGTCTATTCGTGATAATAATCTAACAATGATTGTAAATTTTTTTTCGTTTATTTTATGAATTAACTAAATTCAATATAGTGTAAAATTTTATCCAATTCCTATTTAAATATATATTTGCAAAAAAATTTTAATAGGTAACACGAGTTTACCCCTAGAAAAAAAGGAGCTTACGTACCTACTCTCACAGCACTGCGCTTTCCGGTGCAGGGTCGCCATCTCAGGACCTTGGATCCCCAACGACCATCGGTTCTCCGAGCTATACCATCGGTTCACCGAATTAGCAAACTTAAGTGTGATTCTCCTCTTACAGATACAAGGTATAAGCTTTATTACGAATTTCACTTGAATCCAGTAAATCCTTATAGTGTAAAAAGTAAGAATCATTAACAAACTTTTTACACATACAACCTTCCTAACTCACCGTGACCGTAAACGTTGAGACTTAGCCAAAGTTAAGATACCATAATATAGAATACGGTACTCGATATTTTTATGGAGCAACGCATGTGAAGTTTATGAGCCGTTTACTCGCTTTCAATTTCTTTGACCCTGGCATCTCTTTACGATATATAGATATCAATTTCGATTACATCATATTATGGTTACATTTTTACGAATTTCCCGCTGTCAACGCGTAAAACCTTTTCGATGAATTATGAGTTTTTATGGGCGGTCGTCTTTACATCGGACGACGCGATATTGAAAAACCACACGACTTATTTTAGAATATGCACAAACAAGTAAACGGAATATGTAGCAAATTTAATATATCAAAGAAATTGAGTTCAAATTTTTGCTTAAAAATTCAAAACGTAGTAAATGCATGTATCCAAAAATAATGTATTATTAAATAAACTCAATAGCGGTTGTTAAGGATTACAATTGTTTGTAAAAAGATAACACTTTATCCATGTATAGAACATCGAAGAATTCGTAATGCGACATATCAACTTTAATGCCATGTCTTGAATTGAAATCATTAAATTTTAGACACGATGTCCGTTCGACATATCGAATCGGAGTGTACAACGAGCCTACGAAGATAACACTGTGTAATCTTTACCGACTATAAAAAAGACGAAATATGAAATGCTAATAAAAAGGATCAAGTTAATATAAAACGCCCTAATTGGCAAGTCCTCGTTTGTACATCAAATTAATCAAACAAGTAATTTCCGAATATGTTGCTTGTACATGACCCAAGAGGAGAGTTATGTTTTTTGCACATATGTATGTTTTTTATGCAAGTATAAATAAAATCTCGCAAACAGTTTTAAATTTGCCACCTAATTAGTTAAATTGACGACAAAGATGCATGGATTTGATATGCGTTGATTTTCTATCCGGATAACATAATTAAAATGTATAATAATAAAAATATATTATGTATAAATGATTTTAAAAGAGTTACTATCGAGTTTCTTGCCGTTCTTTTCAGTAGAGACTGCATTCCGAAACGATGGTAGCTTTATTAAAATCTGTAAAAAAATTTGACACGTAACTGACGATTCGAAAGTGGCCATTTGAACAAAGTATATTTTGAGTTTGAGTTTGATTTTAAGTGTAAGCTATCATTAGATTAGCATACATCTCCAGAGAGTCGTTGGCAAAAAATCAACATGGCGGACGTACGCCAACAAAACTGGCAAACGCTTGTAGTTGAGCCACAGTTTGACCGATTTTGAAGTGCGAGATGTTGTTAATAGACAATCTGTTTTTTTAATGTTAAAACTGATTAACCCTATTTTGCGAACGTTCCCAAACTTATAAAACTTTAGTTAGAAATTTTTAAATTTTAAAAATAAATATTTAAACATTCTTAATTTTAGCATAAGGAAATAACTTTTTCAACGTTATCATACGAGCCAAAATTAAAGTTTTGAATGCTCTGGAACAATGAATTCGAGATCTTGCATTTTCCAAACGGACATAATGCTCATAGGGTTTCTCTTGTAGTCTCCTTTCTTGCGTAGACCTGGACTTAACTGGGCCTAGGGTTGCATTATTATACTATATCTATACATATATCTCAATATTTTAAAGTAATATTGAGATGAATGAAATATAATTAAGACGAGTGCACTATTTTATTGCATAGATTTAGATATCATAATGAATCAATAAATTAGTAACAAAATTAATTTGATCAAACAATTTATAAAATTTATTGATGCAGTTAAAATTAGAGCATTAGGATGCAACTGCGTAGTAATGGATTCTCATTTCTGTAACTAAAATTATAGGGGATTGAAATAAATGATATATCAGAAATAAATGTTTCGGATAATTACGGATATTCGGAACACAGTTTCATTAATCGAGTTAATACGTTGCTGCGACATTTTGTCGTTCATTTCTGTTCGATATATATTATTATTTCGTTACCTAATATTATAATAAAAATAAAATTTCAGTAATTATTGTTAAATTGGTAACAGTCGACTGGTTGGAATTGGCGTTTTACTGTACGGGTAGCCCATTCATTGAACAACGTTATTCAACTACAAGCCTAATTTTAAAATTGAATTAGTATTTCATTTAAATCATTTACATCACAGCTGACTGAAAAGTCGCCGTATCATTTCAATTAGTATATAAGAAACCAACACCGCGCTAGTTTATTTATTTAAACAAGTATATTTTAAATAAACATTTTTAACTGTTTTTATGTAACTTTTTTTTTATTTATATTTTAGAAGGAATATTTCTATTATCGGGAATCGGACTACACATTGGTATAGCGCCTCTCTTGTTGTTTACCAAAAGTATTTAAAAAGTACATAATATTATATATTATTTATAAAAAAATTCTTCTCTTTTTTTTTGTTATTTTAATAATTACTAGCATAGTTATATATTGTAAAAGTATTAGTATTAAGTCTTCGCTATGAAATTGTTACCCGTTGGAAACTGTTTTTGGCTAATGAGTTATCTATTGTAAACTATATAATTGTTAAATATATACGCTGTATGTTTCTTTCAATAAATAAATTATATAACTATAATAAAACGAAACCCTTCATATGAGAGTCTGACTCGCACTTCACTGGTTTTTAGTAACATGTTTCGGTGGTTCTTTTGTGGATGTTACGCTTTCTAAAAATACCGGGACATAGTTGTTAATATTCCAGTTAAAAAAAATATATTTTCGTCACGATTTAAAATTTTCTTAAAACATTGCTTACAAAGTGATATAAGTATGTACAGTCCCCAAGTCTCGATCAAGTTAGATATTTCACCGATGTTTTGCTTTATTCTCTTTAATAATACTTTCCAAAGTGTTCCTATTTAGGACAACATACATTAAAATTTTTATTTGGGAATTTCTTTTCATTCTTTCCACCTTTCAATAAATCCTCGCGTGAACTTTAGTAAAACGACATAAAATATTCACTTGTAACCTTTCCAAACATCGACTTCACTGAATTTTTCATGCGATGTCTTAGCACAGTATAGTCTGACACACTTTGAATTATTCGAGACATAATTAATTATTGAAAACAATTTACGCATATTAACAATTTCGAAGTTTTAGATACTTATAAGACCATTATTTTCGACTCTGTAACTGTGTAAATGTTACCTAGGTAGCCTTGCTAAAGCTGTCTAAAATATGACACTGAAAATAACAGTAAATTATTTCAGATTTAAAGCAATGATAAACAACTTATGTAAATCTTTATGAAAATCTGTGAGGAAAACTAAGAAGTGTAATTTTCATGTAAGAATTCTGAAATCGATGAAGTTATATTTTTAACTAAAGTAACTTACAAAATGTCATTGAAAAGCCATTTTGGACACACAACATATTTTTATTTATAAAATGTAAAGGCATTTTGAATTTCAATTAAATTTCACCTAGCAATTTTTCATACATACTGGGTATGTAGTTATATGATACTTTTATATCGGGAAATGTAATAAATTCCTTACATATAACAGTGTTAAAAATTTATATTAGCAAGCTGTGGTCTGCTTAATTGAAGGAGCTTATACTATGCCAAGTAACATTGTTTTTTTTTTATTATTTTGTGCGTATCTTTTGTTGGAGATCATAAAATAAACTTAATAATATAAGTGAACAAACAAAGAAAATCGGAATATCGACGAACAATAAAACTACCCCAAATTACTTGACATAAAATCCGTATGCATATATGGTTTATTTGCGTTAAGGCGAGAATTTCACTTGTAGTTTTACTCTAGTAACTGATATAAAACAACCCTGTAATGATAACAGTTACCTAGGTAATCTAAGGCGACAATAACATTTCTAAGTTTTTCTCTCGTAACTGGTAAATGTCACCCTTTTTTTACCGATCGATTTTATTTATGCATCCCTCCCGATAATACAGGCGGGTATATGGAACTCGTGGTGACGAATATCCTAGACTACCCACTCAAAGTAGGGTGCCAAGGGATAGCTAGGTAAATGTCAATCTAGGTAACCTTAGATGAGAATTACACTTGCAAATATCTCTCGTAATAGATGTAAAAGATTATATTACCTGTTATCAGTTACATATGTAACCTATTGTGTTCGATGTGTTGTTGTCAAAATAAGGCACCAAATGTTAATTTTATAGTGTGTAAAGCAATAATACACTTATGTAAATCTTTACGAAAGTCTGAGAGCAAAAAAAAAGTTTTAATGAAGGAATCGTTTACTGTAAGTTATTTACAGATGTAAAACCTAATTTACATATATAATTTATGAAAATCGATATACGAAACTTACTAGTGTGATTATCGCCTAATAAGACGTACACAATATTAGCTATACATATCTTATATGTGATCGGACATTACAAAAACAAGTACCTACTAAAAATGATATCAGTTTAATTCATCATCTATATAATTATTTAAATACATGTATTTTTTATCGATTATTTATTTATTTACATATTTCCACAAATTTTTTAATCGGCACGAAATATCTCTCTTTAATTTTGCATCAAAATTAATCTTTGTTACGCCAATTTGAAGATTATTTATGAATTTAATGACGAAAATTAAGTGAATATCTCAATATTAATGTTTTGATTAAAAAATAATATAGATTTAACATATTTTAAATGAGCCACAACAAAACTTAGTCAATCTGCTATTTTTGTTTCGCTTGTAACGTTAGTTTTTTGTGGTTGTTTTCTGTTATATGGTCGCTATCAAAAAAGTTTACCAATTATTGGACTAGCCCAACAATATTGAGCTCAATATTATTTGCCAACTATACCTCGCGGATTCGTGGTTTCATTCGAGTTTTTTGATGCTGGTCATCTAAGGTTAAGTTCTAACAGTGCGTTAGTTAAAATAAGCAGCTTAAAAAGCGAGCATCGTTTTTTATAGACACCATTTTGAATTTCGTTACAATCGCTCATCTTAGCTGTAAGGACCAGTAAGAACACCGTTTTTATGGATATAATTTCTGATCGTAGATGGCTTGGTTTAAATTACCAACTCCCAGAAAATGAGGTGGTTCTCAATTCGTTTATCATTTTCATCGATTACTCGAAAAGGGTTCATCGTTTTTTTTTTATATTGTATGAAATAGTATAATCTCCCATTAATCTCGTAAAATTTTAATTAAAATCGGCCCCGAAGTTTAGTTTTAAATTTAAAATAATTGGAAATAAATTTGGCATTCGAGTCGCCTTATTTTAAAACTCGTTTACATTCCTAGAAGTTTCTGCGGAACCCTCGATGCGCGAGTTCTCCAGACTCGCACTAACCAGTTTTTTTTAATCTTAGCTATTTGTTAAAAAAATAAAAAAAATTGGAATTACATATAATATATTCTAAAAATATAAATAAATTGATGTTTTTGTTTTAGGGTTCCGCTCTCGAACATGGTCCGTTCGTTTGTCTGTCAGTTGATAGTAGGTACATCCCAGCTCATGAACGGTAATAGGTTTTCGGTTTCACATTAACTATTTCTATTATTACAACAACAAATTATGACAAGTATAATTAATTAAATATGAGAAATCTAAATTTGATTTTTAAATATCTATTTAACGATGCCACACTTGACATAGTTCGTCGATTTTCATTTATTTCTCATTATGACCTCCAAAATCGGCTATTTTTATTTATCCAAATTTTCTATAATATTTGTTCTGCCGTGACGAATCAAGCGATTGGACTTTATAGTCCCACATACATACATAGACTGATGAACACATTACCCTCCTTTTCGTCGCGCAATCGGATAAAAATAAATCAAGTGTGTGTTGAATTTAACAAATTCTTACATATTGTCATTGCATTTTTCTTGTTGTTTCTATCTATACGATGGTACGGAACTCTCCGTGTATGAGTTCTAATTGTATCTGACCAGTTTTTTATAGTCATTACACGTTTTACTGTTTTTTTTTTTCACTCTTTCCATTTCACTTTCACAGAATACTTGTACACTGTTTACCTTAACAACAAAGGCTCCGATCACATGCTGTCCCCATTACTAGTTTTATTTAGCCTTCCTGTTATCGCAAGCTGCGCTATTCACGCTGAGATTTCTGTGATCTGTGAAGTTCATTGACCCATTCGACTGTCGCATTTTATTTCTTTTATACCAATCGATTGTTACATTTACTCAACAGAACCGAAAGAAAGGTAATGTTTTTACCAACGCTACGTATCGTATCGTGTTTTGGTCGTAGGCCGTAGAAAGCATAATTCTGATTAAACACTAAATTACCTAGTGCTAGTATTTTTGCAAATATTCAATAAGATATTAACTGACGAAAAATAGGGACGTTACAAGTTTGCCGTGTGTATCTGTGTTTGTGTGTGGCGTCGCAGTTCCATAACGAATGGACTAATTCTAATGCATTTTTTTTCTAAATTTCTTTTCTAATTGTTGAAAGGACGTGAACAACTTCTAATAGTCTCTTGGACTCGAAATTTACAATACTGTGAATGATGTTTATATGGATGCTGATAAGCAATAATGTGTCAACCCACAAAAAGTCAAATTCGGAGATATTGTTGTATTTTGATACTGCATTACCTATTTAACATTATTAAAAAACTTTTCAAGTCATATAAACTAAATAAGTACGGAAAAAATTTTCTTAATTATGTGTTTCGAATTTCAAATGCGTTCCGTATTTTGAAATTTATCCAATAATTTTAAATATTTGAAGAACTCGGTATTAGATAGTATATTAAATATATCCATCTGCTTTTAATTCATTATAGCGTTTATCAAAAACGAAAAGAAAATATGGATAAATACTTCTTCAAACATATTTATTAAGCATAGATTTGACATCTTTAGACGCCATTTTCTCAAAATGAAGTCCGTGTGGCTTAACACAGAATAGCTTATCAGCATCCATATAACATATTTATGCTGCAAGATTCACAATTCTTGTGTTGGTACTCGTTGAAATGGTCTCAAAGAATAAATTGTCGCTTTGTTGTCTTGTTTTATTCGACATTAAATTCAATTTAAATGTAGATCATTTTAATCATTTGCGAACATAACTATCATCTGAACTATGTTTTTATTTTTGTAGCATTTGTACGAAGCATCAAATTCTATACATACATTTCAAATGTTATTCAAATAACAATATACTCGTACAATAGATTATATTACAAATTAATGAATGTATATCACACTAAATTACATTGGAAATTGAAGCAGTATTCTAACCCCAATCTCGAACTGTATAAGACAAAGCTACAAGTATATTACCTTAAACGTGCATTTGCAAGTCTTTATTTAAATTTATTACATTTTAGTTGATGATATAAAAATAAAAGAAATTGTTCGTTTTCTGTTTAATAATGAGATATTTTATAATTTATGTTATATTATGTATTAAAACTATCTAAAAATATGTCTCTACACCAATAGGATTAGACTCTTTTAAACCACTGAATAAACGCGAATGAAAACGTCGATGTCTAAATTTCAGCTTTTTTATTTATTTATTAACTCATTGTTTTCTTAAAGCTAAGAAATTAATGCTTATATAATTTATTAACCTTCCTTTAGTGGAGGTAATTGGTCTGTGAAACCGACGAAAAATATATTTTATATATTATAATATTTTTCTTACAGAATACATATATTCCAAAGTTATAAAAAAATTAATGGAATGAGGTTCAAATTTTCGGACTTTCACCTCGCATGCGGGTTTAGGTGTAATAGGTATTCACACGGCTACAAGAAGGCTTAATAAATACTGACATAGGAAATGGGTGTAGACATTTTGGGCTCCCATTAGAAGACTCAAAGCATCAAAAGAGGCATATCTAATATTTTGTAATGAAATGATGAATCACAAACAATAACATATACGCTAATTAAAAAATCTTACGACCAAAACATATAACGTTGTGACTCCACGTCGTGGCACATTACGATGTCGTGAAACATAACGATGACGCATCGTAAAAATATTCGACGTGCATCGAAAAAAAAAATCCCGACGTGTAGTGTAATTGTAATAGTGCGATATCGTACTCTTAGTATTTAAGTGACTGAATTCAAATATTCAAAATTTTAGGCACAAAATACAAAAAACAAGTCACACTTGTGATTATGATATTTAGACTTTAATGATTTTTTTTCAAAATCATAGACAATGAAATACAGAAATAAATACTAAATTTTAATTTTTAAATCAGTTAACATGTTTCACACATTTTGAATTATATTTTTAATAGTGATCGAATTCAAAATCTGTGCTAACTAAGATATGACTTTTCATGTAATATACGTAAAACATAAATCATACGTAAAACGACACCGTAACGTTCCACTGCGAGCCATCATACTTTGCTTATGTGTATCTTTTGGCCACCGATAAAATGCACCAATATTAATAAATAACACCCATGTATGTAAATCTAATCTTCAAACTGTAACGGCGTAAGAACTCTACACAGTAGGTGCAAATATTTATATTATCATAATAGTATCATAAAGCGATCAGTTTGTGTGTGCTACCGCTAAACCTAGCGATGCACAAACAACAGCGGTAATAAAGTAGCAGCTGCCGTAGTATAAACGTTTCACATTATCACAAGACTTAAGTAATTAAAAAAAAACGACTGTGTCATTAAAGCACTTAAAATTCGCCATTTATATTTTTTTATGAATTTTTATTATTCTCACTCGCGTAATCAAGACGAATGTAATGACGTAACATTTATCAAAATCGGTTAAGCCGTTGAGTTACGAGTGGATATTAGAACGGACATATACATGTACGTGCATGCAAGTAAATACGGAACTCTCCTTTTACATTTCATCGTAATGGCGGTATATTTTAATAAATCTATCACAATATTCTGTATTTTCGATGCAGATATTCTTAAACACAAATCATAAGATAGATTTTAACTCAATTTAAGCACTTGAAGAAATCGGGAGCTTATCGGAGTTTAAGCGAGAATTTACGGTTAAGAATCAGACATGTATTTCTAGTAACAGAAATCAATATGTGTACTTTTATATGGACGTTGGTAAGTAATACTATGTCGACCAACACGGACGTCATTTTGAGAAAATGGCGTCTAAAGATGTCAAACGTTTTCTTAATAAATGTGTTTGAATAAGTATGATATCCATCTTTTCTCTTCGATTTTGATAAAAAGTATAATGAATTAAAAACAAATTGGTATAATAAATTAAAACGTGACGCCATATCAGAATACATTGATATCTCAAAATCTGAATTTTTATGGTTTGACACAACATTCCTTATAAGCACCCCTATGTAAAGCTAATTGAACGCAAAATCGTAGAAACTGCCAAGCCGATTGATTTTTTTAAAGTGAGATAAGCTATTTTCGGAGGGAATGTAATAGCCTATTTATCATCACAAGTGAAACTGCAAGCAACGTCTAGTGTTCTAAAAAAGAAATATTACGCTCTCTAAGGAATATATAAATCAGATTTCATTTTACCCTAAAGTTATAAAAATCTACATAAACATTTGATAACATTCCTGCACCATATCACAGTGGTACATACGTGGTAAGTCAGCATTCATTCGTTTACAAATGTCATAAAAAATTATACGTAATTGTTGAAATTATACATTAAAGACTTCATTTGCTTTGCTGTTCGTAATTAATAAAAAATATAATCATTACTTTAGACGTTATAATGTCATCATCTACCTAGCATTTTTCCCGGTTATACCAGAGTCTGCTTGCTATTCTAGTCCAGATATTGACGAGTTACTGATTTTTACACAGAGCGACTGCCATCTGAACTCCGCAACCCCTGAGGGCAAGCCAGTAACCATTTAGACTAGAATAATTTCCGGGACCGAAAGCTTTACGTGCTCTCCGAGGCACGGTAGGAGACCCACAAGGACAAACACCCAGACCTAGAAACAAATATTTATACAACTATAAATATCTGCCCCGAGTGGGGATCGAACCCGCAACCGTCTGCGTTAGAGGTACATTCAGCACCACTACACCAGAGCGGTCGTCCTTAGAAGTTATAATGTACTTATTAAATATAAAAACTAAACTTGACTAGAAAAATTAATAAAAAAATAATTTTCAAAAATGTAAGACTTTATTATTTTATTAATAGCATAAAAATAAATATGCACGTAACCAATATTCGGTAAAAATTGGCGCATTTCGTAAACTTTTACGTGAGAATTAAAATTATGAAGCTGCGAAAAACTACTAGATCTAAAAGAACATCTACATTAAATAATATTTAAATTTTCTAGCAAGATTCATTTAGTATTATTTGTGAGAGCGATGCCAAAACCAACAAAGAGGTCTCTATCTTCGCAATCCTACATCTCAACCAGAGATCCTACTCTTATGAGTGTATAAAATAAGTTGGTTCTCAGATGCTTTCAATGGTATTACCAGTGCTTCCCGGAAACATTTAACTATTTTTGTGTGATTTATGAAATGCTGATTTATTTATTTACATTGGCATCGATATTTAAAATTTCATTTTCAAATTGCTGCTATTGATGCTGTATATAAGTTTTTATTGGCGCGATTTTATCAAAAACTTTTTTAATTTGGTTGGTCGCTTGGTGTTTTTCTAAAAGCATATTTATCAAAGAACGTTTTAATATACAAAAAATAAAGAGAAATAGACAATAAAACTCTTCCATCTTGCCCCGCGATGGTATCGATCGTAAGTCGGTTATATTTTTCTACGAATTTAATTATTGCTTACACGATAATTTTTTGCATCAAGAGTGCGTTCACATAAATATTACCCACAGGTTTACTTCCGCGACATCGTTTGCACAGAATAGTTACTTACTTAATGGCAGATTATGCATACAAAATCCCAACTTTAATTTCTACCCCTCCGAATTTTGTTATTGCAACAAAAAGTAATCTATGTCTTTCTTCAACGTGCAATCTATATTTTTATAACGATTTATCAACATTGGTATAACGACTTATACGAAAATATTACAAATAACCAGAGAAGCAGAATTACTTTCACGTTAATAATATGACATATGTATATAGTATGGGCAGGAATCGATTTTATCTCAGAGATCCTCTCAAGTTCGGAATTGTATCTTATACTTTATGATGCAATGTTATTTTTACGACATCACAAATCATTAAAATTCTCGGCTTTTCTTAGCTATAATATGCATCTAAACATTCCTCTAGAATCACTTAGTTTATTGAAGAAAAACATATTAATTAATATTTAATTTAACGGGTCGTATCGCGATAACTAATGGTAGTAATACCTTTTTTACTGCCCGACGTTTCGACGAAGTTGCATCCGTCGTGGTCAGCTCGTGACTAAATAGTATAAATTGCGAAAGTTTAAAATATATTAAAATCCGTTTCGTTGTTTAAATATCTAAGCGTACAGAAGGTGGAAAGCGACTTAGTTTTACGCTATGTAGATATTAACACCTACTTTTTTTTTTTTTGTTTTCGCAGGGGAAATCTTCGAAAAGATACCCGACTCCTGGGGGGGAGATCGGGTTATGTGGAGATTTATACCCACTAAAACCCCTGCGATGGCCTTTCTCAGCACGGATATGGAGAGGCCTCGGGATCGCTTGCGCATGCGCATCCGCTGCCCCTCCCGTGCGACGCTCCGCTCGTGGCTGGCGGAGCTCATCTCAGGAGGGCAAAGTCTAAAATTGCACACCTACTACTGCAGATCAAGCCGCTTAAACTTTTCATTTCCTTACGGCTATTTTAACCTGCTCTAACAATGAGGTGTAAGATTGGGTGTCCGATTACCTGTGTACTTACTACCTACCTGGAATGGTAAAATTTCTAATAAAATATATAATCCTAATCTAAAGCAACTAACTCATTATTTTTAAATATTTATTTTAAATTGCTTTATAAAAATTGACATGTTCGGCTATAGTCGGGATGGTTATTAAATTAATTATTACATACTTGCGATAAATTTTAATTAAGATAGGTGCTCTTATATATATATATATATATATATATATATATATATATATATATATATATATATATATATATATACATATAAGATAATAAAGGAAAAATATATATAGTATACACAGCGAAAATAATATTCCAAATAATGAAATAATATTTTAAGCACCTTTATATTAAAAAGATCAATAGATACACGTTCATATTTTCAATGACAATGAAAACATGAGATATGCGCGTGACAAAAGGACTACCAATTGTGAAAACTGAATTATAAAGTTCTTTGCTACTATAATTGCCGTGGAATACCTTTGAAAGCAGACCAGAGTCAGTTGGCGAGTATTATTACAGGTACAACGAACAGAACGGCTCTGATTTTGACTAGATTGCTATGTAAAGGACTTAGAACGTCAGACTTAGAAGAACTAACGTCTCTTGTAATGTAAATGTTTTTGAATATAAATGATAAGTAGTATCAGTAATCCTTTATCTTCCTAATATGTATAAAAAGTCACAAACACTTTTAATGTACGAAATTATTGTAGTAAAAAAATAAGTTTTCTAAATTATAGTACAATTTGAAAGGTGCATTAAATATGGATGATGATGATAAGCAATAATGTGTCAACCCACAATAGTCAAATTTGGAAATGTGAGAATTTGAGATGTTATCTGATAATTCGTCACTATTCAAAATCTTTTAAAGTCATATAAACTAAATTAGTAGAGAAAAAGGTTCCATAATATAATATTTTGAATATTTAAGTATGTTCCATGTTTTGAAATCTACAATAATCTCATATATTAGAAAACTTATTATAATATAAAATTTTTGATTATACCAATATGCTTTTAATTTATTATACATTTTACGAAAATAGAAAAGAAAAAATTGATATACTACACAAATGTACTAAGAATAGGTTGAACATATTTAGATACCATTTCCTTATAATCTTTAATAGATAAAGCATATTATACTATACAAGAATATTTTGACGACAAAGAGGCGTGGATTTGATACGCGTTTATTTTCTATCCGGATAATATAATTAAAATGTAATAAAAATACATTATGTATAAATGATTTTAAAGGAGTTACTATCGAGTTTCTTACCGGTTATTTTCGGTAGAGACTACATTTCAAACCGGTTGTAGCTTTATAAAAATCTTAAAAAAAATATCTGAAACTTTACGATTCGAAGGTGCTATAAAATCCCATTTGAATAAAGTATATTTTGAGTTTGAGTTTGAGCTTATCATATATACACATATATAAATAAAATGCACATATAACTATGAATAAACTTTCTGAGCACTGAAGTTGATGACTGGTTACTAAACTAAAGTTCACTAGAAGATCTATTTAATTTCGCGAGCAACAGCTCGTAGTGACAAACACTAGCAGCGTCTTTTCGATGATATCGATTGCATGCTCAATAGGACCTTGAAATGGTCCACGAATTAATTTTAAACATTTTGTAATTTATTTGGTAAATTTCACGTAAACATCCTGAATGCAACCTGGACCCTGTTGATGCTTACACTGAATAAATGACTGTAATTTATTATGGAGGTGGAATCATTTTTAAACCTTTATAGGCCCGAGGTATCTTCTAATGAAGGGCAGTTTGTCATTTTCCTGTTATTGTTAAAATATTCAAAGGACTTTCAAGGCTATTGAAAGTAATATGAAAATGTATATTTATGTAATTGTAGAACTTTTTGTATTTAGATCATATCATGATTTAATACAAAACGATATATAACATGATACATACATGTGCTTAACCGATTCTGATGGCAAAGAAATAATTAGGAGTTATCATTGTATTAATAGCTAAAAATGAAACGCACTTGAAATTCGAACCAATTAATTAAGAAACTTTTTCCCGTAGTTATTTAATTTATATGACTTCAATTTTTTTTAATAATGTTAAATAGGTGATGTAGTATCAAAATACATCAATATCTCCGAATTTGAGTTTTTGTGGGTTGACACATTATTGCTTATCATCCAATTAACATATGACTTTTCACAAGGTCCAAACTATATCTGTACCAAAATTCATTCAAAATTGATTCAGAGGTATACGCTTGAAAACTTAAAGGACAGACAGACGGAGTTACTTTCACATCTATAATATAGACATGGACTTATGTGGATGATGGTTCCCCTCTTAAGAAGGTTCACTTCTAAGTATATAATACTTTGCACATAAACCACATTAGTGGGTGGCGAAAAGCCGCGCCATATAAACATACTCAACGGAATCAGGGTCAATAGCCACTCATGGTTCCGACGTTTACACGTTACTGATAACAAACACTTCATGTAGTTGCTATAACTGAAGTCGGTTAATGATATCAAGTATATGTAAAAGCTTGACTTTTGGGAAACACTTAAAAAGGCGATAGCTCTAGGTCAGCAGAATATTCTGAGCTGATTTAGGTAATTTTACTGTAGTACCTAGCTATAGGTCCCTGATTACAGCTCTTATACAGGCTTACTCGATGAAGGCACAAAAATTCGGCGTAAAATGGTTAATAAGGCTACAATTCGTATAGTGAGTGAACCGGAAATTTAATCTCTTTCTCATTTCTTACCTCACTTCCTATTTCTATTATTCTCCCATTCGTTTTTAAGCTGTAAATATTCATGGGCAGCAGTGATCACTTAATATGTAACAGACCTATTCGTTTGCCCATGTTATTTATAAAAAAAGTTTCCCTTTTATTAGAATCAAAAATTTCTCTTGATTAGAAGAGTTATTACCCAATTATCAATGTTATTAGTATATAAAAGTAAAACTCCTTTATTACTCCTCATAACATCCTCTGCGATATGGTTGCCTGGTACAGGTCACTGTTTAACGATGAAGCCAATTCTGTCTGTACCTCTACGCTATTTCTTATTTTAATGTGTCTTTGGTGTACAATGAAGTAAACATTTTTTCTTTAAAATATGTTAAATCAACCTGAAAGCTGATAGAATGAGGCCGACGCGTCACGGGTTCCGTCAGACATCTGTCTGATTCACGCCACGGTAGCATACGTCAGCGGTCGCATGGCACCCAACAAAGACTATGTAAGTAGCGCTAGGTTTTAGTGGTAAGTCTGGTGCACTAAATTGTGGCAGGTGAGCCAATACCCGCCAAACTTTCTAGGTGGGTTGCGTAAATGCAATCCTCAGCGCAAAAAAAGACATCTGAATCACGTTGAGACAGTTTTAATAATTACTTTGTCATGATATTCGCCATTATAATACATATTCTGCGAAAATATCAACCTGGTATGGCTCAAAAGATATGGTGCTATAAAGGTCGGATGGACGAGCGAGCAACGCTTAGAAATAGGATCCCTATAACACATACGGAATTCCAATAAAAATGACACGGGATAGAGATCGAAAAAACGATTTATTGATCAAAATTGCTAATCCGGGCTAGTGATTGCCATTAAATAAATCAAACCATTACCTTCAGCCCATAAATAAAGATAACGTTTTCTTTAATAGCCCTGTTAATGCCCTATTACTGACCAGTGTGCCATTATATTAAGGTAGAGGTCATTTGATGTTATTGCTCATTACTCATAAAAGTTCAAAGGTATTGACAGTACAGAACTTTTCTTAGGCGGATTTAGTCGTAAGATTTATATGCTACACATGGTTGAAATATTTTATTAATAACTTAACCTTTTTTATAACAACATAAAACTATTTTAAGTTCACATTATGATATATACAAAAAATAGAAACCTAAATGATTACCAAAATATTAACGAATATATATATGTACATATATATAAGCGCAGGAAAATCTTATCGAGGATTTCGACGTTGCGAATACAATACGAATATATACATACATATGTGTATATATACACATAAAAAATGAGCGTTAAGATAGTCCTATAAATAAGACATGTCAATTTCAATCGTTTATGGCAGGTTCAGATCCAGACTGGAACATTTGGGTTATTAAGTGCTAAAAGTACCTATTTAGACACACATCGTACTCTAACTCAACTGTGTAAGGGATTGGAATTAAAAAATAATTCTAAAAATGCACCTACCTACAATGACTTTTGTAATATATTTAAAAGGAATTGTTATTTTATGGCTAAATAAAAACCTTGTTAAAACAACACAAAGAGCCTTGCAAGTCAGATAAAGATAAAACCTCAGTCCTAAAACGTATCCTTAAGACCCACGTCTTACTGAAACTACAGGATATAAACAAGGGTTTACATAAAAGTCATTTGTAAAAAAACTTTAGGTATCCAACTTTCCATTTGCTGACAAAAATCACGACTAACAATTTAGGTACTATGTTGTTTTGTCTTTCTCAAGAGATTCGAGAGCCGATACTAATATCCTTGGTAATATGTAATTATGTACTGGCAACGTATATTCGTCGGGGGCAAGGCGTTGTCCGTTTAGGTGATTTATATTATCATCTTTTACTGTGAGTGTGCGTCCATATTACCTAACATGCAGTGGCGGATCTGGCCCTCAAAAGGGCACAGCCACCCGAAAATCGGTCAAGAACGAGTCGGAGTACGAACTCACACATATGAATCACTCAACACATAAATATGTATCAATATCTATGAATAAATTCAACCTTTATATTACAATAAATATATTAAAGATTGAGAGTAGAAAATATTATTAAATTATAACGAAAACCTGGTTTAAATCACGCAATTTTTTTTTTTATTATTTTTTTGCACAGTGTGCATGCCCATGGTGCGTACAACGGTGGATCCGCATTTGCTTTTACTAGGATATGGAACATCCTATCGTAAATATTTATCAGCCATATTAATATATATCAGCCAACAAAAGGAATACTAGTTCGAAATAGTCAATTAGTAGGCATCTATAGCGATTTTATTCTTGTTCATTCCAAGCCTAAACGCCGACTGGCGAAATATTGTGCGCTTCTTAAGGGTTATGTTTTTTTACTTTGATGAAACCCATACTCAATCAAGATTTGTCCTTGGTCTAACCCTCCCTTAACCAAATTCGTTAAATACTTATTAATAATCAAAATTCAAATATAGTTTATACAAGTAGGCTTTCACAAACACAAATGAGTCGTAAAAACAGAAAGAAAAAAATATTTAAATTAATGAAGCTACCACTCGATGGTTGTCAATGACAATACACATATTCGGGAGTTACATGTTTTAAAATATAATATATAATGGATCCGTAACTACTTTTATTCGATTTGGCTCACGATTTTGTATTAATGTAGCGTTTGTCTACCTAGATTAATATACCATTCAAATGGTACCATGATTTTTAAAAAAGATTACAAAATTCACTCTATAATTATACCTAGAAGCACTAACATAGATTAACATAAGGGAAGAAGTTATATTAAATATTTAAAATGTAGAATAGTTACAGTATAAATCAAATTTAGTAAGAACATACATTTCGTCTTGTTTACAAAATAATTCGTTAATATCTATGTCGAAACAATTGTAACGCATTTTAAAAGTACCTTCACTTAAAGTTGTGTCTATTACTAAAATGAATTAGGTAAGCATTATATTTTTAAGTTTTATTCTTGTAATTTATATAAAAACAGATTTGCAACCTTAAAACTGTATTGTAATCTTATAAACGCTGTGAGTTTCAAAAATGAGGAAAAAAGATTTTTTTTTAAGTGTAAAGCAAAGACAACTTAAATTATTTATAAAAGTCTGAGAACAAAACTTGTGCTGTTATACCTGAAAATGGACAAAACTATATCTGAAAATTCGGATACTGTACATTATTTTCATTGATTCAGTCACCGGTTCCATGGTGTAATGGTTAGCACTCTGGACTCTGAATCCAGCGATCCGAGTTCAAATCTCGGTGGGACCTGAATCCTAGCCTCCATGATTACTTTATTATTTTATTTAATAGATCGCTTTTAGTAAATAATATCCCATCAAAAACATTAACTTAAAGAGCCAAGTTCAATATATATCCTCGTTGAATTTCAATGGCTAGTTCTGTAATTTATTTATAACAACGTAAATTATTTTATAACAACTTAAAGTATTGTTTCTTATTAAAACTTAGTAAAATATATTGAAGTCTGAGGTCTGACTTGGCTATTTTTCTACAACTGTAAGTTCTTATTTTATTCTTCTGAAAATTTGGTTTACTGGTAAAAACTAGCCATCGAACATAGGGCTCTTCCATGATTGTTTTAGTAGGTACTTAATAATAATTTTACTATATTTTCTTACGTTTACGGGGCATAATTGTCTTTTTTGTGTTATTTTCTATATCTTCTTGTACCCTTGGAATGTTCGAGTGAATTGACCAGAGACTATCGGAAAATCTTTTATTTAACTGATCCCTGCGTTGTTATAGAAAACGGTGTCAAAATTTCAGTTAACTAGCTAATAGGATACACCAGAAAATTTTTCCTCTTTGAAGTTTCACAGCCCCTGAAAAAGGAATTATTTTGAAACTCTTTGATACAGGTTTATAAATCCACCCTAAGGAATATTTATACTAAGCTTAAAATTATTCACCTAAAAAAATACTTTTCTATCAACATAAGAATTTCACCACCCCGACGCACCCCAATAGAAGATGATATTTGTCCATTTTGTATTTTACATTTCATCATTAGTATAAAAGTACGAAGAATATAAGTCTACTAAGTTTGAAGTAACTATAACCAAGGGTTAAGATTTAAAATACAATTTTTTTGCCCCTTTTCACCCCTTTAAATTGCATTTTTAAAATCCATTCTTTTTGGAGATCGACAAAGAAATACGTCCTCCGAATTTCAATTCTCTATCTCGATAGTTCAGACTGTGTGTTGATCCGTCAGTCAGTCTGTTTTAAACAAAGCATTTTATATATAGAGATAATATTAGTATAACAGTCCAATTAATATTAAAAAAAAACCGCGTGTCTTATTTCTAAAACCCAGGATCAAACCAAGAAAGCGCACCAGATTCATTTAAATTTTTAAATTAAGTTTACATTCTTTAGCTCTATGATAAAGAGTAACAAGTGAGAAAACCTGCATTTCTCGAAAATAAGTCTAAAGACATGCACTTCTGTAATTCACAACAGACTGACACAAAGCAAACTGACGTAAAATCTTTTCCTTAATAAGCCTTTAAGCGCTGCAGTACAATTATTTTCGTAATACGAAGGGAAAATGCATAAAGTCATTTAATCTTATTCGTTTCTTTATTATACAAAGTAATGTCACTTTCAAACTTTAGTTTCTTCGAATTGTAGTCCGCCATGTTGTGGACGCAACATGATGACTTCATAATGTCAAAAAATTCTCTGTACGAAACCATGGGGCTAAATTCGGGGACACTACCGCTATCGTTAATTTAAAACGATTGCGATATAATTTATAGCGATATATCCAAATTATAGATGCACTCATTTTCCGATTCTTATCGTTTTTGAAATGTAACTTTTGTTATTGCGAATCCGTATATATTAATAAATAGGTTCATATTATTTATCTTGTTTTGTGTTTTGAAAATATAATTTTGTATATGAAGTTAAAAAATAATAATGTATATTTTAAATAATTTAAAAGATACTTGATAAATTTTGAAATTAAAAATCATTTAAAAATATTTTTGTTATCAACAACAAAAATGACAAACAATGCAAAAATTAAACGAATTTTCATTAGATCTATTCATTATTATCTGTAATAAACCAAGCGATTGTATATGAATGTTAAAAAAATTTGAATAAATCAATATTTTACTATGTGAAAAGTAAGTGTTAATATTAATAACTTTATTACAATATTATGTTGTGGGTGTTTAAAATATTAATTATAACGTTTCATGTTAAAATTTTCGTGTATCGCTTATCAAATTAAAGTTACAAAATTAATATTTTTCTTTCGTCCTATATCCAAATTTATTTTTACTGTTTAGTTTCTTATGACTAAAATAATTTCAGAACGATATCAACAAACCACAAAGGAACAATGACGTAGTAAGCTCCGCTGTTCGCTAACTGATGCTTTTGATAGAAATATTTAAACCCTTATTTAAAATTTCTACAAAAAGATACTTGGCATATTATTCACTTCACTAGTAACACAAGAAATAATAAAATAACTTTATTATTTTAACGATGTCAAGTTATTATTATGTTTAGTATATTCTTATGTTTTGGGTGTTATATATTAATATTTTGTTTTCTGCTGCTCGTCGTGTAATTTCAAAATCAAAAAATACTTTATTCAAGTAGGCTTTTAAAAGCACTTTTGAATCGTCAAATTTTGAATCGTCGTTTAAATATAAAAATCAAATTCCTAAGTATACGCGGGTGAAGCTGCGGGAACTGCAAGTTATATATAAGGTTACTTTTCTAACTACCGTGAAATTGTAATGAAATTAGTAAAACTCTTTTTTTGTTGTATTTTTTTTTTACATTTCTCTAAATAAATTTCATTTAAAAAGTGTTGCTTGGTATTTGTCAAAACATAATAGTAATATTGTAATTAGTAATGAAGAAGATTAAAATTATTTACAAAAAAAAATGTGTTTTTTATTTAGTACACTACATGTTTTTTCGTGAAAATTAAAAATATAGCAAACCTTAATCTTATACTCTTTGCATTCATTTGAAAATTAAAAAGTAATTGCCATTGAATGACATTGTTGACAATGACATGACAAATGGTGGATGACAAAATGGTCTATAAGATAGCCACCGCTATCGCTAATACACTACGTCACCGAAATCGCACAATGCATTAGCGATAGCGATACATTACAAGCTACGAACGGAATGCTAGTATAGTATATAATTTATATTTATTTTAATTTTTATTTAAAGTTTTAGTGTTCAGAAAAAGCGAAGAATACAAAATTTACCTAGCTTTAATAAAAGTCACTTGATTTTGTTGACGAGGCAACAGACAGAGTAATCAATCGCGTGCCCAAATAAATGAACAAACAGAATTATATTATATAAAGTATACCCTCCGCTTTCATACTATTTTATTACACACAATTCCAATAACAATATAGACTTAAATAACATAAAACCTACCAGTTGTGATGCGGTAGTCGTAACGTAATGTAATATAGCCTATAGCCTTCCTTAATAAATGAACACAAAAATAATTTTTCGATTCGAACCAGTGGTTCCTCAAATTAGCTCGTTCAAACATGCAAAAAAAGCTTTATAATATTAGTATAGACACATAGACGGAATTTCTAACGCATCCTTTGGAAATTTTATCCATTTACGAGTATGTAAACCAATACAAACAATATATAAAAATATTTTATTGTAAAGAAATATTGATTTTAGACTTAACCGTTTGATTAACTAAGTGATTTCGAAACGGTTCATAACATAACTAAAAATGCCTTTCAGAAAGGTTTAAAGGTAAAATATTCACAAATCTAAAGCCCAAGCTAGCTCCGGAAATTGTAGAAATCTATTGCGGGTAAATGCGGCCTGCCCTTGAGGCCACCATCAATGGTAAGAGTTTCTGGCAATGAGAACTATAATAAAGTAACCAGTTAGCGGATAGTGGGAAGCGTTCTCGGTAGAAAATAGTTTTTATTGAATAATAAAAACTAAGAGATGTATTAGTGAAAGTGAAATCTGGTTGAACAAATATTTGTATGAATTTCGAATCATATTTCAGTGCAACATGGATATAGCCTAAGTTAAACGGTTTATAAAAAAACAAATTATCAAACACTGTATATGTATCGTGGCTTTATATATTCATAGCTTCGAATCAGTTCGAAGTTTAAGAAAATAACATTTAGAATTATCTGTAATTGTATGATTATAAAGGCTTTTTCGTATGTACAATGTTTTCAACTCTCTAATTTCTAGAGAGTATTTAACGTGCTAGTTTAAAATTGGACTTCTGGAGGGTAAAAAAATATCAAGTACATGTTTATTAACTAACTAGCTGTCCCTTTTGGTTTCACTCGCGTTTATGGTTACTGCTTCGCTCCTATGAGTCATAGCTTGACTATATATGGACGCTGATAAGCAATACTGTGTCAAGCCACACGCGCTCCGTTTTGAGGAAATGGCATCTAAAGATGTCAAACCAATTATTAACAAATAGGTTTGAAGAAGTATATAATTAAAATCAGACTGATACGATTAATATATTATCTAATAAAAAGTTTTTCAAATATTTGAGATTATTGTATAAATTTCAAAATATGGAACGCACTTGAGATTCGAACCAATTAATTAAGAAACTTTTTTCCGTACTTATTTAGTTTATATGACTTAATTTTTTTTAATAATGTAAAATAGGTGATGCAGTATCAAAATACATCAATATCTCTGAATATGACTTTTTATGGGTTGACACATTACTGCTTATCAGCATCCACATAGCCTATAGTCTTCCTAAATAAATAAACTATCTCATACAAAAATATTTTTTTCAATTCAAACGAGTATTTCCTGAGATTAGTGCGCTCAAACAAACAAACAAACTCTTCAGCTTTATAATATTAGAATAGATTAGGCAGTATAAGCTGAGAGTACAAAATTAATAAAAGGTTCCAATTGAGCAGTTATCAAATCGGGTTTCGGTTAAAATATACATATAAAATATAAATGTCAATATGAATGGTTCTAAGGCGAGAATTATACTTATACGTTTCGCTCTTAGACTTTCCTAAAGATTTACATAAAAATTTTCCTGTCAGTACTATTTTTGACATTCACAACTTTCGTAATTACTTACGACGTATTTGTTACTGTTATATAGTTTTATATCGCTCTCGAGAGTAAAACTTACAAATGTAATTCTCGCCTAAAACTATTTCGGTGGTAAAACGACACCGATAACTAACATAAAAACCTATTTTTAATAACAACTAGCACCGTACCGTCTTCGGCGCTCTGGGGTGAGCAGCTTCTCAGTCTCAGTTTAACAAATCGTAGGTTTCCATGATCCCAACGCTTTATAACGTCAGGCAGAAGCCGCTCTCGCTTCCGAAGTTACAAAAAATGCGGACAACTAAGGGATAGGACAGACAGGCCCGCGCTGTCCATACATGCAAAGTCGTGCGGCGCACGACGGCGCCGAGTCCGAAAGACGCGCGGCCTAACCGATCCTTAAAGAAAAATTCCATATGAAAAAAATACTATAAGAAAAACCAATGTAACTCTTCCTTATGGTTTTCACGGTACGAGTGCCTACCTATTCAACGATATTCCATATTTGATACATAACATACATAGACTGATAACCACATTACCCTCCTTTGCGTCGCGCAGTCCAATAAAAAAGGCGCATTTTATCGGACGATATTTTATCGGCCGATCAGGCCTGGCGCGGGCCTGAGGACAGATTAGTGTCAGGTGAAACACAGTAGAGTGGTGTTTAGGCAGATTAAAAATACAAACAACCGACACACCTTACACAGATTATGTAATAACTAATGGTCACATAGCAGTAAGAATTCGACCGTAGTTCATTAAATTTTTAACCGATTTCAAGATTGACCACAGATAATCAATCTCAATAAAACCACATACTTTAACGTTTTTTATTGATTTATTGTATTTTTATGGATTATTAACAAATATATATATTACAATCCATGTCTCTGTTTCTGTATAAAAACTATAAATGTGGGAAATTTCATGTTTTTGCCTCACGTATTAATATATAGATAGCAAAAAAACTATTTTCTCTCGCTTTAAGTGCCAGCGCCACACAATAAAGTACACAATTTACGATTTTAGTAACTTAAACTAGACTAAAAATGTATCGAACAAATATACCACCTTTAACAAATTCTTGTACCTTTGCAAGGTACACCATTGAGTGGCCTAATAAATAATCTTTATCTAAAAAACTATTTGGCTCCGGAGAAATACTTGAGATAGCGGGCTCGCGGGCGCCGTGCACGTCTAGTTACACTGCCAAGATCAAGGATGGAATGTTTAATATTCGTACTTATATATTTATAATACCGCTAATACACACTTGAAAATTATGTAACATATATTATGGAAGCTACATAACTACGCTATGTATGTATAAGTTACATAATACATATAGAAAATAACGTTATAATAAACGTAAGCGTTCGTTGCGAATAACGCCACTTTTAAGACTGCGTATAGTTATTTACAAGATGTCAAGGCGGGGTGCAAAAAAAAACCACCAATAGGATCACTTAATAATTCTGAGAATAGGTCTGATGGAAAAGGGCTACCGAAGATAGATCTTTGTAAAAAAAAAATTAGATGTGTGAACGATGTGAGCAAAGAATAAGTACGGCCAATGTGAGCGAGGAACAAGTTCGAGAGGTGTGAATAAGAGTCAGTGGTCGAAGGGAGTCTATAACGCACCCTCGCTCAGCCAACTCGCATATTTCTTGTGGAAAAAAACTACAGCTTCGTTACCCATCTTCGTACCTTGTATGCAAACTGGTTTTGCCACGCGGTTTGATCCGTAATCAATTTCAGTATCTTCTTTATTTTATCCGTTGACACATTAGTTGACTTTTTTTTGTTACTTATTTTACTAATACCCTCCAAAAAGACTACCTAACGCTAATTTTTCTATTGCCGGTAATTAGTTCCTACAAGTACTCGCTCGTTTAAATAAACGACCACTCTGATGTAGTAGTGTTGTACCTCTAACGCCGAGATATTTATATTTGTTTCTAGGTCTGGGTGTTTGTTCTTATGGGTCTTCCCACCATGCCTCAGAGAGCACAGAAAGCCGTCGGTCTCGCTCGTTATAACAATCACCTGATAATAATCATTACTCTTAGTAGGGAAATTATTTTATGCTGAATGGTTACTATCTAGCCTTTTGGAGTTGCGGAGGTCAGATGGCAATCACTCTGTGTAAAAATTAATAACTTGTCAATATCTGGACTAGAAAAGAAAGCAGACCCTGGTGTAACCGGGAAAAATGCTAGGTAGATGATAAATAGCACGTGTAAATAAAACTAATTTTTTTGTTAATACGATATTATTGTGTGTTTAATTTAAGTGTAATTCTTTACAATATAAAAATGGAAATTAAAAAAGAACAATAAAAAAAAAACAAGGATATAAATTCAATCTTGAAACAGTTACCGCAACGCCAAAATAGTTTTCTCAAAAACCATTTATTACGTAAATACTAGCTGCCCTCTTCGAGCCCCAGGAGTCAAATTAAGGTTACGTCACGAGATCTATGAACATAATATGTGCATAGATCTACATATTGAATGCAAACATACTCGTTAAATAGTTAATTCGTTATGTGAACTACTTTTTGTCAAGGAAATATAACCTGACGGAAGTGAAATAGGGGAATGAATGTATGTATGGACAATTCATAATTTCTCAAAGAAATTGGCTAAATAATTCTATTTCTATTCTAAATAATTAATGTAAACAAAGGAAATCGCGAATAGTACATTTAAGACTAACCAAACGATTTTTTCAGCTCGCAATTTTTTAAAATTTTTGTCTGTCTCTGTGTCTGTTAAACCGATTTTAACGGAAATTTTACTCAAAGATAGCTAATATTTTAAGGAGTAACTTGGTCTACTTTTACTTTAAAAAATATATATTTAAATTTATAAATAAAGAAGAGGGTTACGCGAAAACAAAAGTGATAACAGTAAAATAGTGAACAGCATCCGATTCAAGTAGAGAAGGTTAACATTATATAAATATATTTTTCCCTAAATTAACGCGGTCAACCGCGGGGCACAGCTAGTATTAAATACAATTTAATGTGGCGAAATCGGCAACTTAGCTTCAGCACGTTAAAACTAATTTAACGTTAATAAAAAAATGAATGTAAAATGCGTTACATAGCTACGGAATATTTGAAATTATTGTTAAAAAATTTAACATTGCTATAAAATTTTAATAGTTTATCAACATTAAACTCAGTATTAAATAGGTATAGTTGACACAACTCGTATTGAGCTAACTCGAAAATTATATAAACATATATTAACTTGATTTGATTATTTTTTTCGCAATTAAATGCCGGAGGCTTCGTTATTTTCATAATAAATCAAGTACTCGTTTCGACTCTGTGATTGGTAAGACTGGGCCTTTTCATCAAGCCTCATGGATGGACCTACAGCCCAGTTTTTACATCAAGCAAATCCAGGTTTTTAATCGAACACAGAGACCCATTTAGTCGTGAATGGCGACTGTTATCTTAAGCAGGTTATCTTACCAGATCCACACAGTCTTGATTCCCCGCGCTTTCCTTTGAGCCTACTCTAGAGGGAATGTGCGTGAAGACTATAGAATTGCAGGTTTTAGTAGCTTTAGCCATTGACTCATGCACTTGTATCCTCAGGATATACTATATACTGATACGAAATCATTGAGATACCCCCTGTGTAGTGTAAATAATTATATTTATCGTTTAAACTTACTAATACAATTGACAGACACGTTGGCGCAATGTTCACTGCAACTGGCTGAAGCGCTAACAGTCGCGGGTTCGATTCCCGCTCACGGCAAATGTCTGTATTGGTGATACGGATATTCGTCGTGGTCTGGGTGTTTGTGTTAGTTTTGTGTATGTTTCCGGACTCCCGATACAAGGTCACAAGATCTTAATGGAGGCCGTTGATTGTGATGCGTTTATTTATTTATTTATTTAATACAAATATGGTTTACTAGCTGGTGCCCGCGACTTCGTCTGTGCAAGGATTAGGACTACGAATAACTTATTTTCTTCTTCAAAGTCCTATTTATCTTTATACCAAAATTCGTCAGAATTGACCCTTATCGTTATATTTTGGACAATTCCTTTAGAAATTATCACTTATGTTTTATTCTGATGTATGTATAAGTTATATTATTGTGAAGTTTCAATAAAATTTATTCAGAAGTTTTTGCGTAAGTAAGAGTTATAGATACAAAACAAAAAAAAGAATATACAAAAGGCGATCTTATCGCTTGAACAGCAATCTCTTTCAGACAACCTTTGGGCAAAAAACATGAAATTGAATGAAACGGAGTTGTACAAAAGTTGACAATTATAACAAACAAAGAAACAAAATTTACTGACCTTCTTTTAGTTAATTAAAGCCACACCCGATTATAGATTCGAGATATATTCCGTATCTCGCACATATAAATTAAATCTGCTAGTAATAAATTAAATAAATTGATTTACGCGTTGCTTCAGTTCTGGCATTAGATTCGCAATAAATATTCATATAGATCGTTTATTGAAAACGGATATCGGTAATAGTGTGATAAAGTTTAAACAAGACTTAAGTTATCTAAACAATCAAAAACTCGTCGACTTAATAACAACACCTCGTAATTCGACATCGGTTTAAACGTTTCGGCTGCAAGATATCACACTGTTTCGCCAATGAGTTTATTTCCGCCATATTGTTTTTTTTAAGTCACATAACTTATGATACCAGGGAAGAATACGCCTCGAGGAGGACGGCAGTTGGGATGGCCTCGAACTACCGTGCACACCAGCGAGTGGTACGAGAAGGGTAAGACCACACTTTGCCCTCCTGAAACGAGCTCCTCCACCCACGAGCGGAATGACGCAAGCGATCCCGCGGAGTCTACATTCCCGTGCTGAGCCAGTCTATCGCAGGGGTTTTAATGGAAATAAGCCTCCACATAATCCGATCTCCGATCTTTATGAAGATTTCCCCTGAGTGAACTAAAAAAAGGACGAATACAAATTCTATTGATACTTTACGCTTCAAAATCGGTCAAGCTTTTTATACTATAGGAGGTCACAATAGAACGGACATACATAGTTTTAAAGAGTCTAGAAGTGAATAATAATAGGACATTTGATTCATAATCACAATATAACAATCCCACTAACAATACATACTCCTTTTAGGTAATAAGGATTTTTTTTACATGCCGTTAATCATCAATAATGAAATTTATTGTTTCGTTCACAGGACTAGCAAAACCTATTTACGCGACATTGCGATATCACCGACGACATGTGAAACTCTGTGATGAACAATTTCAAAGCGTCAAAATACTCCTTTGTAGTTTCAAGTTTATTCTGAGATTTTTCACTGTTTCAGTTTATTGGATATATTTTGTGTCACTCAGTTTTATCTCTACTTACGCTCGGGTTAAAACAGTAGAAAAATTGTTCATTCGAATGTCTCTTTTCCTACGATCGATCTATGTATCTGTGATATTTTGTAGAGATTTGTCTTTCTCGACTTCTCTCTCTCTCTCTTTATACCTTTTGAAGAAATAAAAAAAATATGCTACTTTTTCTGCAATACATAAAACATAATTGTTTTTTTTTTTTTTGATAAACGCAGCGAATATATAGTCTAGTTTTCTTTAGTTGTCTCATTTGGTAACAAAACTTGGAACAATAATCACGAATTTTTGAAAATTACTTGTGAATTTAATTTTATAATTTCTCATCTAACTCTTACGTGTGGTTAAAAGTATGTAAAATTTGTTTGAAAAATAAGACAAGTATATAAAAATAGACTATACCTACACAGATCATACACTTTTTATGGTAGTTAAACAGTACAATGTACGTCAATAGCTTTTTTATATAAAAAAAAAAAAAAAAAAAAAAACATTATAAAATCACTCAAATACATAAAGTTTACTTGAACAAACGATTGGCCATGGAACACTAGCATCCCTCGAACGCGACTTTGGCCGCGTAGTATTCGGACATATCGCGCTCCCAATTAAATCGCATTCCCAAAGGACCCGTGCTTTTTTGTTTTAAAAGTAACCTTTGTCCATTAAAAGGATGTATACAACAAAAAACAAAATATAAATATTTGCTTTTTATAATACAGATAAAACGAACCAAAAATCCTCCTTTGTTCATTTTTTTTTTAATTATAGTGCTAAATTAATTTTATAGTTTTATCAGCGTACGTCTAATATATTTTAAAGTAGACTTCGTTGCAAATCATTGAGATTTCTCTTTCTTTTAGTTTAAAATAAATATTAATACAAAATTATTAATACTTTTCGTAAAAAATCATCTAAATGATAATGAAAATTTCAATCGATTGCGTGGTTTATAAAGCGTGAGCCAAGAAACAGATACCACAAATGAGCGAATATTTTAATAATATGTAAAACAAATTTAAATCTTCAATATTCCATTACTGCGAAAGAACTTTATCTCCCATTCGACAAAAGAATAAGAAGCTTAGTCTGCTACGCTGCGCAACTGTAGATTTGTTAATATATAATACAATGATCTTAAATCACATATACAATTATATATATACAATAATATTCATTTTCTTTCTAGTTAACGGCGATTAAAATTAAAAAACTTTGTTATAGTTATATGTACATACATACTAACTTATATACTTGCGAACGGACGGAGCTTAAAGCCGCACTTACATTACTGAATTAGTGGTGTGAAAATTAATTCTAGCCGTGAATTTCACAAACAATGTCATATGTAAACGTAGTTTTATAAATACAATATCACATAATCTTTATATTCATAGTTTTCTAACATCATTTTATCATAGAAAAATGTTCGTTTTGTAAAAATAATATTTCAACGCACGTTCAAAAAATAAGGTTCAAAACGATGCAACCGCAAGTCTGGAATATACCCTGGACAGAAAATTACGATTTGAGTCGTCGTGACGTCATTGTTGCTTTAAGAATGCGTTCCGGCCACCCTCCAATAAACGTTTTTGCTAAAATGGTTAAAGTATAATCTCCCAATTGCACAAAACGTGGTGTGATAGAAGATATTTGTCATATTATTGGAATGCGTTTGGAACGAGCCCCTCAGACATGATAATCATAATTTAAATATTACTTAACTATTGTGCCTGTATACGTTTTACTGGTATCTACATATTATAAAGCAAAGAAAAATGTATAAATTATTTACTAAGTTTTTAAAATAAAAGAAAATAAATTTATATTGTTAAACGAATAGAGTGGCATAGTAACGAGTAAAGCTCTTAATTAAAAATATTAAAAAAACTTAATGTTTATATTAAATACCCGTCAGTGAAAATATTTTATTGAAACTGCAACTCATGTAATGCTAGTTAATTCAGCGTATAATCTCCACACGAAAATGACTATTCTTTTCTATATAATTACAGTGTCACGAAAGCGTTCAAATCATTTCGATTCTGCGTTGCTAGATAGTAAAACTTCGATATTGACAACGTTATCATGACAACGATACTGTTAATTTCATGACACTATTAGTTTAGCGAAACAAGTTACACGAGTACTAATACTAAGTAGACTTAAGTAGAGAACATTGAGGAAGAACCTAATACATTGAAGTAGGACCTAATACATTGAAGTAGAACCTAATACATTGAATTAGAGTCTAGCTTTACTTTGAGGTAGAACCTAGCTGTAGCCTAGTGACTACAGCTCGTATATCGTATCGATCGGGGGTACCTCACTCTCACAGAAGATCGGCGTGAAGTAACTCATGTAACTGCGTATCATACAATGAGTGAGAGAACCGGAAGCCTAACCCTATTCCTTTGTTTACTTTTTATTCCCTTTTAAGCCTTATTTCCCCTTTAACTGGCATCGCATTTGTGGTTGCTCTGGGTTGGAAGTGTCCATGGGCGGCGGTAAAGCCTGCTCGTTTATCTGTTCTACTAAAAAAAACTTTTAAGAACGAACTTTTTGACGAACGAATTTTTTACCATTCACGACATCAATTTCGTGATGTAAAAAACTGCGGATGCGAAAGTGCTATTTAAATAATTAATTATGCATTTCACAAACACAAAAACATGACTCAGAATATCTTCCGACACATGTGGGTTTCTTATAAAGATTTCCTTCACGAGATAAATTATAAACACTTTACATCTTGAGAACCTCATCAGTTGATGCTTATCGGGTTTTAATGGACCATTGATTCATTTAAACAAACATCATATGAAATCCAATAATATTATATCACATATTTAAGTACATATACTTAATTATCTAAACTAATATTATATCGCTGAAGTTTGTTTGTTTGATTGTTTGTTTGAACGCGCTAATCTCAGGAACTACTGGTTCAAATTGATTTTTTTTTATTTATTTTAGATGGCTTATTTATTGAGAAAGTCTATAGGCTATAATACATCACGCTACGACTCATAGGAGTGAAGCAGTAACCATAAACGCGTGTGAAACCGCAAGGGATAGCTAGTAAAACATAATTTCATTGGCAATCACAGAGTATTTTCAATCGCATGTACTCGGAGCTCTTTAATCTCCCTCGACGCAGTTTGCCAGATATCGAACTTCTTTACATGATGTATATACATGTGACTTTTGTACACTATCAAAGCCGTAATATTTATATATTATAGTTGACAAGTTACAAAGCTGTAACATTTTTTTTTTCACTGGAAACCCATTAATTTTTTTTTTAAGAAAACATCTCATTGATTTCAATAATATAAATCCAGTTATTGTTATGATCAGTTCTTAAATTATTTAAAATGTTATTTGACATTTTAAATCTGTACCTACTTCCGATTTTGACAACCTCCTCTATTGACTCGTTGACCCAAAGATACTCTCGACTGTCATACTCAGTCGCTAGCTGGTTGCTAGACAACGTCGTCCAAAGTGGTCGGCATTCTAGGCGCTATGATCTAAAGCTATATAATTTTATGTTATAAATGGACGCTGATAAGCAATACTATGTCAAACCACACGGACTTCTTTTTGAGAAAATGGCGTCGAGAGATGTCAAACCTGTTCTTAACAAATACGTTTGTAGAAGTATATATCCATCTTTTCTTTTCTTTTTTCATAAAAGGTATAATGAATTAAAAGCAGATTGATATATTTAATATATTTTCTAATAAAAAGTTTCTCAAATATTTGAGATTATTGTATAAATTACAAAATACGAAACGCACTTGAAAATCGAAACAAAAAACGAGACTTTTTTCCGCACTTATTTAGTTTATATGACTTTATTTTTTAATAATGTTAAATAGGTGATGCAGTAGCTGAATACATCAATATCTTCGAATTTGACATTTAGCGACTTGACACATTATTGCTTATCAGCATCCAAATATAAAAGCGTCATTTAGTTCAATAGCTTTTGAGCTTTCAGAAGTTAAATAAAACAATGCCCTTTTCACATGTTTCAGTTCTGAAGCCAAGCGCTATTAATACCAGAGCAGAAATAGCGGTTATTACAGTCACTGATAGCGTGTGAAAATAATAGCCACTACCAAAAGAAATCAATTCAATATAATATCAAATAATATTTCAATCTGTTTAAGAATTTTATTTATGAACAGCCGAGTTTACTAATGATGTGTCGTTATTAATACTAATATTATAAAACGGTAAAATTTGTTTGTAAGTGTGCATGATGGGGTAATCTCTGAACTACTAATTCGATTAGAAAGTTATTTTTGCGTTGGATAGCCTGTTTATTAAGGATAGTTGGATGCTGATAAGCAATAATGTGTCAACCCACAAAAAGTGAAATTCGGAGATATTCGTGTAATTTGATACGGCATCACCTATTCAACATTATTCAATGAAAATAAAGTGATATAAACTAAAAAAAGTACGTAAAAAAGTTTCTTAATTAATCGTTTCGAATTTTCAGATCGTTCCTTATTTTGTAATTTATACAATAATCTTATATTTTTAAAAACTTTTTAGTAGATAATATATTAAATATATCGACCTGCTTTTAATTCGTTGCAGCTTTAATCAAAAATGAAAAGAAAAAATGGATAAATACTTATTCAAACAAACTTATTAAGAATAGGTTTGACATCTTTAGACGCCATTTTCTCAAAATGAAGTTCGTGTGGCTTGACACAGTATTGCTTATCAGCGCCCAGTTATAGTCTTTATTACATCACGCTACGACTCATAGGACAAAGCAGTAGCCATAATTGAAACCGCGCCGGGCAGCTAGTTATATATGAATAGGAATTTTTAACATTTATTGCAAATTATTCATCAAATCAAACATAAACTATACATTACAGATACAATTATGAAGTTCTTAATTCAACAACTTTTTAATGTACCTCAGAATTTCTAAGGAGTCCTTTCTTGCCTATTGTAGAAATTATTTTTATGTAGGATATTCTTTCCGATTGATCCCAAAAGTTGTTTGCTTTGTAAATAAAAATAACTAAAATTAATATGTCATTCGAGCAATCTAAATTACGTATTATGAATTTGAAGTCGGTTTTTTTTTGAGGTTATATTTTTTTGCACTTCTATTTTGTATCTTAGCCTTAACTTTCTAGTACTCTCTACACGTATCAAAAGTTTTTGGGTACCCTGCCTTTGTACATTACTTGTACATTAAGTATACATACCTTAATCCAAAACAAAGTCATATGGGATCAAAAACTTTGTGTAGTTGCTATTAAACTAATCTTTACTGCGAACTCAATACGATCTAAATCCAGCGGGGAAAGGGTCTTAAGATAAACTCTAACGCTTATAAACATTTTATAACCTTCTGCTTTTACTACCGGCTTATAGCCGTTATTAAACTAGAACCAAGTTTTTTTACCTTTATTTACTCAGCTAAGTTATAAAAAAGTTTAACCGACTTTAAATTACTTGACCTATTCCAACCATTTTGATTGCAAAATTAAACTAAAAGTTGACATGAATAGGAATTTTGGAATATTTTAAAATTGGACGCTGATAAGCAATAATGTGTCAACCCACACAAAGTTAAATTCGCAGATATTGATGTATTCTGATAAAGAGTCACGTATTTAAAATTCTTCAAAAAATGTTAAAATCATCTATATTTAATAAGTACCGCAAAAAGTGTGTCAATTTAACGTTTCGAATATTAAAGTGTGTTCCATATTTAGCAATATGCAATAATCTCATACATTTGAAAAACTTTTTATTAGTAAAACTTTTTACCATACCAATCTGATTTTAATTCATTATACGTATCAAAATAAAAAAGAAAAGGAGATATAGACGTTTCTTCAAACATTTTTTACGAATAGATTTGACATCTTTAGACGCAGTTCATGTGGCTTGATATAGTATAGTTAATTGTGTAATATTTTGTAAGCATTGCACAGTTGATAACTTTATAAAAATCTAAAAAAAATTAACATGTAACTTATCGATTCGAATGTGCTGTAAACCCATTTGAATTATATTTTGAAATTGAGTATGAGTTTGCAGATATTACAAATATTTACGTGATTTATGGTCAATATAGAGTAACAGCCTTTGAAGTTCAATATGGTTCAATTTGGTAATCACAAACACTGTGTAACGAGGGTACATCGATACGAAATTACGAGCTCAATAAATGTAAGACACAAAGAACAGATAACATCATAGTAAATCGATTATGAAATACTTAATATCTAAACAAAATGCTACCGTCCTTAAAAACAATATACATAATTTCGTACTCTTGGATCACGTACTTGTATATGGATGCTGATAAGCAATAATGTGTCAACCCACAAAAAGTCAAATTTAGAGCTATTCATGTATTTTGATACTGCGTCACCTATTTAACATTATATAAAAAAATTCAAGTAATCTAAACTAAATAAGTATGAAAAAAAGTTTCTTAAATCAATGCTTCGAATTTCAAGTGCGTTCAATATTTTGCAATTTATAAAATAATTTCAAACATTTAAAAACTTATTACTAGATAACATACTAAATAAATCTATCGGCTTTTGATTAATTATACATTTTATCGAAATAGAAAAGAAATGATGAATATATACGTCTTCAAATCAATTTATTAAGAATCGGTTTGACATCTTAAGATGCCATTTTCTCAAAACGAAGTCCGTGTGGCTTAACACAGTATTGCTTATCAGCGTCCATATAGCAAATGTTTTTTATTAAAAAATAAATGGCAATCGAGCAAGCGAGTCAAGTAATATTTCGTGATCGCCTGGACATTTACAGTACAAGGGCAGCACCAAAAGCGTTGTCACCTTAAAAAGAAATAAAGAATCAAAGATGATTGAAAGTGAGGAATTGCCTTTCTTTTATAACATATTTAAAAAAAGGACTCGGATTATAACTAGAAGTGTATTCTTATTGTAATACTCTTAAAGTATTATATCATTTTCATACTGTACAGTCTTCTGAGATAAATTGATTGATCACTAATGAGTTTTCGACTTCAAAAGATTTCAAGCAAACAAATAATAAAGTCATTAACGTTATCGACGAATAAAGCAACTTTAATTAATTATAGGAAAACTCGAAAAAGAAACATTTTGTTTGAAGTAGATGTTTTTTTGTTTTCTTTTACATTATTCTTATCAAAAACCCTTTTACATATAAATAGAATTCAGTGTTAATAGTTAAAATTAATGTTGGAACTGTATTTTATACTACTTTATAAAGTTGAAGATTTTGTTTGTTTACAATTTGTTTTCCAGCCTGAGTCTTGTTTGACTTAAATCTCAAAATACGTAATTTCGTTTATTGGGTAACGTAATTATTTTAGTTATTTTGAGTTTAGAACAAACTTACTAAACCCATTTTTAAAAATTCTATAGGACTAACTCTCTGACTCTGAAAGTAAACCCTTTCAAATAAAAAAGTAATTTTTAATTTTTTTTTTCAGTTAAGCAATTTAGGATTTCTGAAGCAACAATCATTAAAAAACATACGCAACGAATAAAAAGCCCTTCAGTTTGACTCGGTTGATAAATTAAAAAATCAACTGTCACAATGTAGCATGTTTGATATTGATATCTTTACACAATGTCCCTGATTTGAAAAAATATTATTTGATAAAGCAATATCTAAGTTTATTTGTTTGTTTCAACGCACTAATCTCAGGAACTACTAGTACGAATTAAAAATATACTTATATCCATCATCTACAAACCATCTAACATAAAAAAAATATTTTTGTGTTAGACGGTTTGTGGATGATGGATTTATTGTGAAAGGCTATAAAATCACGCTACGACTCATAGGAGCGAAGCTGTAAGCATAAACGCGAGTGACCCCACAAGGGACAGCTAGTGTGTTGTAGTTATGTTTATAATGGCACGGTTACGTGCAAAATTTCATCGTGGTACAGCCCACCGACTTACAGTTCGTATGCGGGCTGATTCCACCGGGTTCATCCAGTTCATCTCACCCTCATCCTCACATTTTATTCCTCTGCATCTTTATACATTTTTAAATCGGCAACTCGTATGTAGCTCCTGTGCAAATGATGATAGGCAACAGTGATCACTTTACGTCAAGAGAACCGAATGCTCATTAGCACGCAATTTTTACAAACATGCGGAAAAAACCCTGAAATAAAACTCTCTAGCAGAAATAGAACTACTTAAAATATAAAACAATAAACAAGAATTCCGTTGTAACGTAAAAATCTACGTAATGTTCTTGGACGCCATATTTTGTGTTAAGATTCGACTTTGTTATTTTGTCGTTAGAATAACTTCGAAGTAATGGTTTGGGCTGTTTAACGTCTCTCTCAGGCTTTTACGGTGAATTTGAAAAGTTGCGCCGCAACGTTGACATCTTTGAAGATTTAATATTTCTCATTAAAAGTTTTTCAGTTTATACTGAATTTAAATAATAAATATTAAATATCATTTATTAGTCCTTTTCAAAATAAAGAAACTATTATTGAAAATTAATATTAGTTATGAAAGAAATAAATAAAGGCAAAGCAATTAAGTAATAGCGGGTGACCTTTAACGATTACCGCCACCTATGAACAACTGCGGCATCAGAAGAGCCACTTGTTTGTCCATCCCTTAAATAAGCCCAAGTCAAACAATTAAGAGAACACCTTTGAACGTAGTGAATTAAAAAGATTGCTGGTGGCAAAGTTTGCATGTGTGTAGCAGAACTCTTGAAAGTGGGTGGTTTTTTGAAAGCTAATGTGACATTTCTTAGCTATAATTCATGAAGATGTTCAGATATAAAGGTTTTCAGCACTTTTATGGTAGTTTGATTGAACTGAGTAACTTTATTGAACTGAGCGATTTCAAATTTACTATACTCTGACTTCAGTGATATTAAAATATATAGTATCGTAACCTTAACCTGTACGCAAGATACAAAAGCAGCAAATAGTATCAGGTGCTGCTTATGTTTATGAGAGGCGATGATCCGATACTTTCATAATTAAGACTTTAAAAAAAGTTATACAATAGCTTTTAATACTATTGACTACTTTAAAAGCAAAATACGTAATGTCGTAATAACATATTTATTCGAGTTCCATTAAAAAGGTTGCTGGTGGCAAAGTTTGCATGTGTGTGGCAGAACTCTTGTAAGTGGGTGGTAGCCATCAAGGTGATGCGAGTGATGCTCGCTTCTAGGGCGTAAAACGCGATCAGAAATCACGGGAAATGCTATTAACGCATAATATTAACGCAAACAACTCATCAGGGCACTCCCCGATAAACCGTTATAAACTCGAGAGTACACATACATAACATGAAATCGATTCGATGCTCTAAAGAGTCCAGGAAGTCTTTGGAATGGAATAAAAACTTTTCAATATTTAAAAAGCAGCATTCAATCATTATTTCAATAAAAATATTGAACATTTGTTGGCGATATTAAATATCTATAAAATCGCTGACGTCCGTAGAATAACGTTTAAAAATAACATTGAGATATAAATAAACAATGAAAACCATGCACGCTTTAATGATGAACGTATGCTGAGCCATAGACAACATTATAATTAATAAATGAAATATAAACACTAAAAACTAAAATGCTACGTTTTTTATTCTGCAATTTTTATAGACAATAGCTGGCAAACGAGCAGGCGGGACATATGATGTAAAGTGCTTTCCGCCGCCCATTTTTAACCCACAGGAGCTAAAAATGCGTTGACGGCTAAAAGTGGAATAAGGGGTAAAAGGGAATAGGAATTAGGGAAAGAAATGGAGGGGGTTAGGCTTCCAACTCTCTCACTCACCGTACGAAACTACATTGTAAAGCTTTGGTTTCCTAGAATGTCGTTGCCTACCATTTAGCAATCGCTGCATGTCTACAGATGACATCATTTAAACTTTTACTAAGGATCTATTGTGGTACAGTTTCCTAGAAAGGGTATTTTGACGCCATAAATTGAAAGAGTATTCTAGACGCCAATCATATGACTATTTGCTAAATCATAGAAAATTACGAACATTTAATTGTTAAATATGTACATAGCTTACCCTGCTTACACTAGATGACACTATTGTCTTATAAAATTTAAAAAAAAAACTAGTTAACGAGCAAGCGAGTCACCTTATGTTAAGTAATCATGGATGGCGATGTTTACAGCACATTTGCAGCACACAAAGGAGCACCAAATGCATTTTCAGCTTAAAAAGGAACATAAGATGAGAATATATAAGAGTAAGAAAAAGAATGGGAAGAGGGTATGGCTTCCGAATCTCACTCACCATACTAAACGCAGCTATATAAGCTATTTCACTCTGATGACGATGATCTGTAAGAGTGTGCTACTGCCACGGTCATTGTTCTACAGCTAGACTGTACAACAGTAAAATATATATTGCATATTCGTTGGCCATCGTGATTTAAACTATCATTTTTTATGCTTTTAATTTGTTACGTTTAAGCCCTGCATGCGCCTAGCCTTACTTAGGCTTACTTCTATAATCCTTTTAAATGTTATGATTGAAATGAATTTCGGATATTTTAATGGACCTTTATGAAGTACTTTTTGTTCCCAAAAACGGTACAGAACTACAGAGTGAATACGAAAATGTTGGAATATTTTTGGGCGAAATACGCAAAACATTTTCGTCGCACTTATGAAAATTATGCATTTTTCCAACTAAAGAATTAATCTAATTTTCAACATTTGCAACACAAATGAAAATTATTTTAAAAATAACTGTTGAGTTCACACTAAATGCGATTGTGCTGACAAGAGAGTAATTTAATTCCTCATTTAATTCTATTTTATTAACCCGCGGCCAAAAAAGAGGGAAGTTATAAGTTTGACGTACGTATCTGCGTATCTGTATGTATGTTTGTGGCATCGTAGCTCCGAATGTATTTTTAAAGGAAATATGACGTTTCTTAGCTATAATTTCTGATGATCGGTTCAGACGTGAAGGTTAATTGCTCTTTTATTGTAGTTTGATTGAACTGAGTAACTTCATTGAACTGAGCGATTTCAAATTTACTATACTGCGACTTTAGTGATATTAGAATAAATAGTTTCGTAACCTTAACCTGATGCTGCAGCATCACCTGGAATCAGCAGGATACAAAAGCAGCAAATAGTATGAATTTAATTTAATTTTTGAATTTTTCTTTGTTTGTTAACCTGTCAACGCGTCGATAAATACTCGTGATGATACGAACGAACAAACAACTCAAAACGAACACTTAATACTCGCAAGTATCAATCAGTTTATTAAAAATCAACATTTGCCTTTAAATTGTTTATATTAAATGCTTAAAAAATTGAATTTAATTTTATATTTAAAAAATTACTTATAATCCGATCACTATCAAACATAGAATCCCATTTCCCACATAGATTCATGATTAAACTGATGATTATAAACTTCATCAACATCGCTACTGCCATTTTGATATCCAAAAGATAAAGTGTATGTAACACTGTTTTCTATCTATAATTCTATAATAATATTATAAACAGAAAATATTTATATTTTTGTATGTATGTCCGTAACAAATATCTGTAAAAGACTACTGGACTGATCGCGATAAAATTTTACACAGACGTAGTTTACATCATTTGAAAGGACATAGGCTGCTAATTAATCTCGAATGGTCCCCGTGGGAATGCGTTGTTTTCTTTTGTGTCTAAATCAACGGGTTCGACTTCTGACTTGTCTAGTAACTTATTTTTTTATACTAATATTGTACTTTTAGTGTCTATCGAAATCCGCGTCGCGTTAGATTTAAACATTTTTCGCTATTCTGAAAAATTCTATAAAGATTTTCAATTTAAATGACAACGACACAAAATTATTTTATCTAAATCGAAAATTGACACTAATTTAGCGTTTCAATAAAAGAAGAAAGAAGAAGAAGTCAGCCATATTATTATACAATAGTTTTGTGTTAAAGAGCCGAAATGGCCTAGTGGTTAGTTAGAACACGTCGATCTTAACCGATGATCGCGGGTTCAAACCCCGACTAGCATCGCTGAATTTTCAAGTTTGGCGGTGAAAGAAAACATCAAGATTAAACCCTGTATGTGCCGGGAAAATTATGACACACGTATATCCACCAACCCGCAGTTCAGAAGCGTGGTGGATTAAGCTCTAAGACCGTCCTTAATAGAAGAGGAGGCCATTGCTCAGCAGTGGGACCTTTAGAGACTGTTACTTTACTTTACCTTTGTGTTATTTGTTTACCAAAAACGTGTTTTCTTTCATTTGGATACTAAGCGGGATCTTAGTTCAGTTTTTATTATTTGTTACTTCAGATTTTTATTGTTTCCACTAAAATCACACCAAGTTTTAGTTTTACGTTCCTTTGTAGTCGTATAGACGTTCTTACGATGGATGTAATACAGACATATAAAAAATTGTTGTGTTGCCTTAATTTTTATCTTATTTTTATTACATAACATAACATTATTATTGTAAATAAAATTTCATCAAATAATCTCTTACTGTTACGTATAGTATGTAACTCAATAATAAGTTCCGATTGGTACACGTTGAGTGCGGAACCTAAAAGTCTAAAATCGATATTGTCATTTTTACTAGTTTAAAACTGGACTAAATTACAAAAACAAATTATCAAAGAAGGTAAAGATTTATAAAGAGGAACGATTTAATTGTTTGTTTATTTGCATTGTATAGGCTCCAAAACTACTAGGCCGATTCGAAATATCGCGTTAGTTACCATGTGTATTAAGAAACATTATAGGCTATATTACATCACGCTACGACTCATAGAAGGGAAGCAGTAACCATAAACTTATTATTACCATATCATACCATTAACAAATTAATTTATCTTTTATTCGATTTTTCACCTTAGATTTTGGGTTATTTTTCTATTTTTTCCTCCTAAACCATCTCCATGTTCTGGCAAACAAAACCAAGGAGAGAAACAAAAAAAAAACTAAAAAATACATTTGACCTAAAGATAGAAATCTTCTTAACTGGTTTAATTTCCACCTTGAAACGTTATTTATCTGTGTTAACTGACTATGGTAAGAGGCCCCGTGAGCGGGTCTACAAATGTGGTTATTATACGGGAAATAAGGAAATCGTTTGGTGGAAAATCTTTTCTTTGTGGTTTGAATCCTGATGATGGTTTTGGGTAATGCTAGTATACACTAAGATACATTTATTTCACGAATCAGTTTGTAGTACTGTACTGTAGTATATATAGAATTGGAATTTGTTATTACATCTTATATTGTAATCCATTAAAAATTTTCAGTGAAACTTTCATAATTATTTTTTTGTTTACAAACTTTTTCTTTTTTTTTGGAGTCAGCTCGTGACCACGACGAATACAACTTCGTCGAAACGTCGGGCGATAAAAAGGTATTACTGCCATTAGTTATCGCGATAAGACCTGTTATATTAAATACGAATATGTACTTTTTGTGTGATTCTCACTAATCTATATGTAAAAACGTAAAGCAAAAACTGTACCCCATTTTTTCAAAAACTGCTTGGAAGCAGAAGTATGAAATTTCGAACACTCATAGTTTAAATAGAGAAGGTGCACAGAATGCTAATATTTTTTATTATACATAAAAACTATATTAAATAAAAAAAAAACATCACATACACTACCATGTATTTGACATAAACGCATATATACACTTTTGTTTATTGGTTAAGTGTATGGTGAATTGAAATCGGTTGAAAATTTAATGAACCACGGTCGAATTCTGACCAAGAAGTGACTACTAGTTTAAAAATATGGAAGATCAAAATCATTAATGAAAATTTTATTTTTCCGTACGACCCTCTCAAACTTATTTTTCTATCTACGGGTACGACATACTGGCTACCTACTGAAAATGGATTGTACAATACCTAAAATTTTATCACGATCGATTGAATGGTATGCCGTATGATACATAAAATACGAATTTACAACCAAATTTTATTAAGAACAATTACATTTTTATACAATTGTTTTGATCAGTTCTAAAATGATCTAATGTATAAAAATATAGGAACTCTTACTGTTTATGTTACTACGAGGTCTAGTGGATCTAGTGTACCGAACAAGTGTACCATATAAGGACGCAATTACACAGTTGCTCGCTATGACTCAATCTTTTAAAATCTTTTTATTATAGTAGACATCTCAACTGTGTAACATATAAGGGAAGTTGTTATACTGTGTCTAACTTATTTTACATACACGCTATAACTCATTGTATCCTCTTCTTGATCATCAGATAAACAATTTCCATATTTTAATTTTGTTTAAAACATAACATTATCTATCAGCCCAATTTGGACCCAGATATTCCTTTTGTGAGGTGTGCAAAAACTATTTTCTACACTACGAGACGTCAAAACGAAATTTCGTATTATGGCGTACTTATTTTAGTTATTTTGATTTTAAAATTAAACTTCTGAACTAGTTTGATGAAAATTTTGTGGGACCAATCAGAGAGTATATCATTTCAAACAAATATAATACGCACATGCATTCAAGCCGTTATCAAGAACTTACATAATAATAATCCCAGATGAATTGAAAGAATCCTCTTTTTTTTAAAGTGAGTTAAAAAAACTAGGTAGTTTTTGCACGAATAACAAAAGTGTTTGATCCGTGATCACATATAAAGTTATTGCAGAATTTTAACGAATTTTAAGATTTTATTACGATGAAGGAGAACGCTCTGAATGACCTGAATCCTCGCGGAAATATTCAAGTGATTTAAAAATATGCATATCACGTAAATCTTCACAGTTGAATCTTCAATTCAATTTTCGTTTTATTTTACTTGAATCTTCAACAAATAACGCTGAAATGCTAACAGCATTTACTCACTGACGTTGAACGTTCCGGAAAATTACTAAAAGAAAATCGTATATAAGTATTTAATATCACTAGTCCCGTGCAGAAGTTAACCCTCCAATTTCGTGGAAGTTTCACCTTCAATTGGTGTTAAAAATTACTATTCCGTTATCAACACCAGTCTCTAGAATATTAAGCGACCGACCAATCTTTAACCATTCCTTAACATAAAGAGAATAACAAATTCAAACTCCAATTCAAAATATACTTTATTCAAATGGGCTTTTAAAGCACTTTCGAATCGTCAAGTTACATGTCATATTTTCATTTTAGATTTTTATAAAGCTACCACCGGTTCGGAATGTAGTCTCTACTAAGAAGAACCGGCAAGAAACTCGATAGTAACTTTTTAAAATCATTTATACATAATGTAAAATACATTATGTATAACTGATTATGTATGAATCATTATATATATTACATTTTAATTATGTTATCCGGATAGAAAATCAACGCTTGTTAAATACACGCCTCTTTGTCGTCAAAATATTCTTGTATGGTATATAAAAATATTCTTATATGCTTTATTTATTAAAGATTTTTAACGTAGGCTTTAAACTTGTTAAGAGGCAAATGTAAAACTGTTTGCGGGATTATATTATAGATGCGAATACCAAACCCCAGAAACGATGAACTGACTTTATGAAGACGAAAGTTTGGTATGAAAAGTTTATCTTTTCTTCTATTGTTTACACAATGCACATGATAATAACTCAGAATCAGTAGAATTCAACTAAAATAACAGACGCGAAATATATTTAACAATGTTAGACTTATTTTTGATGCAGTTTGAAGCGTAACTGTGTTAAATGTTCGCTAACAAAACATGCTACATTCTGACAGTTGATTTCAGAGATTTTTGATACTAAAACGCCTTTTTGTCGTGGCAACAGTTTGTTCAGCTATAAGCTTGGTGTATTATATTTACAGACTGTTACTATTTATTCAGTGGATACTTAGAAAACATTTTGATTAGTATGTATGTACAACAATATTATATAGGTATAACATCTAAATGCCAAACTTTGCTTTCATGAATGAGCGTAATTAATCACCTAATTATAATTCATCATCCGAAACGATAATGGTTCCAATTTTCGAGTGAGACAATTATAATTAGAATTGTGTACTCGCAAGCAAGAATAGCCATCGAACTAATTTTATAATGTTTCTTGCTTGCCTGTCATCCAACGATACCCTGATAGAAAACATGTCGTTTAATGAAGTGATTGAAAATATTTAAATTGTCTTTCATTACTTCCATTCCTTATTAACATTATTTAGGAAACCAGATCGATTTAATAAATTATTTTTTGCTTAATAGACGCTGTGGACGGTGGTCATTAAAAACTAATTGCTACAATTGGATTTAGTTATGTGTTTTCTTTAACAACCTTGGAGCTTCTAAAGTTTCTGACTGTAGTTTAAATTGGTTAAAACGCATCTTCGTTACACTTTTAAATACTGAAATTTCCACAAATCTATCTTAATGTATTCAAAGTGCATCATACAAGACCAATGTATATCTGTATGTATGTTTCTTATGTAAAATGACTGAGGCGATTTTGATGAAACTTTTAAGTAGTCACTTATCACAGGATTACTTGCTGGACTTTAAATTTGCCCAGCGAGTTATTCTTTGAAGTTTGATAGCGATAAAAGAATAACAAAATACGATGAATGAAATACCGCAATATAAAAAACAAGAAGGCAGACATATCAAAATGTTTATTAGAATTAGTTTATATTTGTTGTATAAAACACTTTCGACCGATCTTCTATTGGTTAATGAAACTGTTACCCTTCACCATCAAGGACGAACAGAATTGACTTAAAAATTCAGCGGTAGTTTAAACTAGCGACGTTATCGACGTGTTAAACCAATAGGTCATCATGGTTTTCCTAAGTAGGTATATTATACACTTTGATCCTATGTAATAAAGATATTTTTCCCAAATTACAACTTACAAGTAATAAATTTAGATAAAATATTATAAATCTTAGCTGTATAGGCATTAATTTGCATTTCATTAAAGTCGCGCCCATTTGATTAAGCGTTCGTTGCTCTGTAATGAAAACACTAAGTCAAAATTTCGTATTCCGTATTTAATTACAACGATTGAAATTTGTTTTTGTGTTTTTATTTCTTATACATAAATAATAATACTTTTGCGTAATAAATTAAATTAGGGATTTTTTTTTTTATATTTTAATTATTTTAATAATCTGCTTTTAGTTTATTTTTCAATTTGCACGTGCTTTTTTTATATCCAAAAGATTATCCACAAAATATATTACTCGTATTAAACGAAAGAATTTGTTTGTATGTTTAAGCGAGCTGTCATTCCCATTTAAACATTTTATTTATTGGTATTAAAGTAGAGCCTAGCTGTAGCCTACGACTACAGCTCGTATATGGGCTGGCTCTACTACGACAATACGTCACTCTCCCAGAAGATTGGCGTGAAGTACGTTGAGTGTAGTCCTCCCCTTTCCTCTCCTTGTAATCTATTCATTCCTTGTTCCCTTTAAAACTGACAACACATTTGTGGCTTTTCTCGTGCTTCAAATGTAACATCAGGTATAAAGCCTGCTCGTTTGCCAGCTATTTTTATTAAAAAAAAAACTATTATTATTATGAATTGGCTATTTACTAGCTCGTTTATTAGGAATAATTATGGGATATATAATATACTATATAGCCTTATTATTAAAACCGTGAGATATCTTTTTTATGACAATATAGCTATAAAAAATTGATATATATTTGTTTCCTATACATATTGTCTTCTTACGCATCGTTTTCTATCGAAACTACGGTTGCCTAATGTAAATAGGGGGCATTTTATTATATTAGGAGTTTATGTTTATCCGCATTGACTACCCGGAACAATATTGTTTTGTGTATAATATTTAATACGAATAACCAAAGGGATGGAACAGATGAAAAATTGCATTAAATTGTAAACAACTTTCTATATAAATAATTTTTTGTTTCCTCGTGAAATTTTCTTTGTTGTAAGCTAATTTTTTTTTTCTTTTAACAAAAGCGTTCTTTAGGGTAATTTATATTTTGACCAACTTACAAAAGGGGAAAGTTACCCAATTTTTTTTTGTTTCGTTTGAAGTGAATTTAATTATTCTTTTTATCCTCAACCGCAGACAGTTCCACTGGCTGACTCGACCAGGGCAACATCAAGTTACTGGCCTATATTATCATAAAAAAAAAAATATTTCTCGAGGGTAGTTTTACATTAAAGCTTGATGGAATTATGTCGAGTTCGACAACGAACTTAACGGGTGGCGGTATATCATTCGTAATTAAACCAGTCACAGTAAACAATTCCTATTTTAATAAAGAACGACGCAACGATTCACTTGAAATTAAAGTTGGTGACTTTTTTAAAAAAGGAAAGATTGTTTCCGCGCAGACTTTCTTTTTAGGACATTTTTTTATTCTTTTGACAAACGCATTTATCTTTACAGCCATGTACAATAAAAAAACTTATAGTTAAAAGGTTCCACATTGCAATAGATAACTAATGTTTATATATACTAATATTATAAAGAGTTAAATTTTGTTTGTAAGGTTGTATGTTGAGAGTAATCTCTGGAACTACCTACCGATCCGTTTCATTTTTTTTTTGCGTTGGAAAGCCCGTTTAGTGAGGAAGATTGTAAACTATATTATATCACGCTAGGATTCATAGAGAAGCAGTAACGAAAGTTAAACCGCGAGGGGCACCTAGTCAACAATAAGAGAAAAGTCTTTCCACATTTTTCCCGAGTTTCGTCAAGCCTTACCGATTTAAGGTAACATTATGTAACATCAATCATTGCTGAAGGCTGAAATTTTAAGATAAATTTCATTTTGAGTCGTCAATTAAATATTCCAACATTACCGTGAGTGAGGGAGTATTATGAGAAACTCCATCATTGATTTATTACGAGTTTGACAATCTTAATTTAATAGAATAGGGAAGTACTCATTCCGACCCCTTGTATAAAACTGTCGCTATAAAAATATATATGTTATATTCTTATAGTAATTTTTTTACTAAATTGATTCTTTTTATTTTCAAAATGTAGCCTGTTTTGCAATGATATTGTATAACTAGAGTATTTGTTATATGGATGTTGATAAGCAATAATATGTCAACCCACAAAAAGTTAAATTGAGATAAGTTGACGTATTCTGATAATGCATTTTGTATTTAACATTATTCAAAAAAATTCAAATTATCTAAACTAAATAAGTACGGAAAAAAGTTTCTTAATCTAATGCTTTGAATATTGAAATGTGTTCTATATTTAGGATTACGCAATAATCTCATACTTAAGAACTTATTATTAGATTAAACTCTTTACTACCTCTAAATCTTTATTATCTTTCTGCTATTAATTAATTATACTTTTTATTAAAATAGAAAAGAAAAGATGGATATGCACTTCTTTAAACAAATTTATTAAGAATAGGTTTGACATGCTTGAATGCCATTTTCAAAGTATTGCTTATCAGCGTCCATACATGTATATAGCTTATGAATTTTGGCACCCATAATTTAAAAAACTAATGATGCAGTTTTAATTCCCATCATAATCAACCTTTAATTATTTTCGCTATTCCTTGTAGTTTCGAATTTGGCCTACTAAGCGCAGTTAAAACACGTACATCAATTTTTACATATTGATCATTACCAGACCGAAACAAGCAAGTATCACGCCATAACTGGCTTAGTGACAGACTAAGCCGTGTGTCTACTTATTTAATAATTTTAACGTGGAAAACGAAAGGATTTTCACAATAAACAAAAGATTGTACCTCCATAAAGACAACGCGGCCGAAATTATTAGCGAATCTAACATCGAAAATGCCGCTCCAAATCCTTTAAAAAGTTAATTATAAACGTTTCGACTTAGCTAGCTTGGGATTTTGGTTTCTGACTACGTTGACATAATCTTACTTCTATTTTTAAGCGACTTCCAAAAAAGGAGGAGGTTTTCGATTCGTCAAGGACTTTGTTTGTTTGTATGTTCACCAATTACTCAAAAACGGCTACAACGATTTTTTTTTTTTTGAAAAGGTATACATTCAGATGTGGTTCTCCTAGAATTTTCATTAAAATCGGTTTAGTAGTTTGATTTTAAAATCCAAAATAACTAGAATAAGCATGTCATTCAAACAAACAAAACTATGTATTTTGCTTTGAAACCATCCTCTTTTAAAAAAAAGTCTCGTATAGTCTATTTTTTTTCGTAGTCCAAATATCAAAACAAATATGGCGTCCTTCTAACCAGAGACAATAGATAGAGATGTGAAAGTACTGAATGAATGATTAAAATGAAATATTATGAAAAATATTGTTATTATATTAAATTATAAAAAAAAATTAAAGGATTCGTTTAGAAATTTAAGAAATTAACGAGACAATCTATTTTTAATGAATTAAAAATTTAAATAAATTAAATAATATATGCGAAAGTTTGAGAGATAAACAAAAAGATGATGCTCTTTCATGCAAAAACTATTGAACAGATTTTGATGAAACTTTAAACTAGTATAGCCCATGAAGCCCATCAGAATAGAAGCTACTATAATCGACTTTTTACTTTTTTTTAATTAACAGACTTTTGTAAAAATTATAGAAAATTATCTTTAGTTTATTTTTTATGTAACTATTTACATTGTAAATTGAGTAGAAAGAGATACTTAAAAAAAATAATTTTCAATTACCATTTTTTCAATATGGCGTCTTGACCTGCAAATATACGAAGTACAGTGGCAAAGTAGAAGTTTAGAAAGAGCACATCGCAATGTATGAAATCACCAATTTCTAAAGCTCGTGAAAACTTGAGCACCAAATGACTACACTATAATAATGAAAACGCTATTACGCGCAGAAAATATACCGTATGTATAAACGCACTACATGACTGCAATCTGTTTTAATGTACCTACTTTTAGAAGTCATACAACGCGTCGATTAGGAACAAAAAACTTTTAACGAAGAAACAAGAGAAAATCCTTTGTGGCGTCTTGAGATTTCTTTTAAAACTTGTGTTTGAGGGAAATTAGTTGCAATAAATTGAAAAACTTTATATTTCCAACTACAAAAACAGCCTCTGTACTTGGTGTAGCAGTTAAGAGTAAAATAACATGAAAATATCACAATTTTGAAATAAGAGCTCTTCTCTTATTAAGAAAGATTACTGGTGATATAACGGTGAACATGTACATTTTTCATGTCTTTAAAAAGCGTCCATCATATGCAGTTTTCTTCACAATTTTAATCATCTAATCATCTTTGCCAGGAATGATAAGAATTTAGATATAAAATTGTAAAGTAATACATAAATTTTGTGTAGTCGAGTGGCGACCAATTAATACTTTAAGGTATAGAAATGTAATAATTTTACACAAAAAACGAAAACTATGATATGTAGATTCATATGTATATTGTATCTATAATTACGGTTAACAAGATTCAAGTAATATGTAAAAATTAAAAACCCGACACCCCAAAATAAAACCGAAAAATAATATACGCTACGTCTAACACTAAAAAGTATCAATCGTCCAAATAAATCGTCCAACGCATAAAGCTTATTTAAATTTCTTTTGAATATCTCATGCAAAACTCGAACTAACTCGTTATGAATCAATCTAATTGTAAAACAAAATCTGCGAGTTCTCAGTATCTCTATAGGGAAAATTGTTAAATTTTGGACTTGCTCCTGGAATAATGTTGACGAGGTACTTTTGTTTGTAAAGATTTTGAATTCCGAAGTAAGTAAAATACAGTAGTTTGAGTAACTCAATTATAAGAATTATAAAGATTACAACAAAATAGGTACATTTTAATTAAATAGCCTTTTGCGAGTTTTGAATTTTCACTTTACAAATGGATCTTAAGTTCCATCTCGAGCTACTTACTAACTCTTTCAAATGTGCTCTCTACTGAGAAGAACCGATAAAGCGCTTAACCAGTTAAATTTTAGTATATCTTCTATAGGTATAGATTAAATAAAGTCGAGTTAGTTACACCATTTATAATATATAGAACGACTGAACAGGCTTTTATGATGTTTGGTTTATTAGATTTATCTCCGCTCCGAATAGCAGAATACTGATTACAACATCGGAATTATCGCGATAACTAATGATAGTAATACCTTTTTATTGTCCGACATTTCGACAAATTTATCGTCGTGGTCACGAGCTGACTCACACTCTGTCAGTCAGCTCGTGACGACGACGAATGCAACTTCTTCGAAACGTCGGGCAATAAAAAGGTATTACTACCATTAGTTATCGCCATAAGACCCGTTATATTAAATAGTTTTTCGAAAAAAAATGATTTTCTCATACATTTTGTTTGAAACGATTAATAATAAGTTAACTCACTATTTATTTATTCCACGGCGGTACGAAGTTCGCCGGGTCAGCAAGTGTTATTATAAAACAAATTTACGGATATAATAAAATCCATTCCACGTGCAGAAGAATATAGACGAACAGATAAAACAATTTGTGAGTATCAAACTTTTACAAATAATTTCTTAATAGTTGCACACAGCTATTCAAATTTACAAAATATTTTTTTAACGACGAGGGTTCGTAACATTTGTTGAATTTTTTTGTTAAAATATTTACTGCTTATTTAATCGCACATTATATCTATAATAGCCCAGAACCAAATTTTTCACCAAATCTAAAATCAATACATGCAAATATTTACAATAAATAAAATCAACTAAAGTCAAACGTTTGTTTATCCACGTGTTTTATTTTTAAACTAAAGCATGATCTCGTAATACACTAACACATCTATTCAACTTTTAGTTCAAAGTAATGTAAAAGAACTTCTTAACGTATATCATAAATCACAAGTTTCTTCATAAGACACATTAAAATACTTGCGCACATTTTTCCGAAACATCTGATATAGGATTTGTCTACGTAATCCCCATATCTTGATTTATCGTTCACTCGTTCTATCATTCCATTTCATTCACTACACACAGCGCTAGAGGGTGACGTAAAACGTTTTATAGCTGAATGAATCCACAAATTAACTAATGATGTTACAATCGGCGCGATTGGGAGGTCAAACGCTACGATCGTAACATCATTAGCTAATTTGCATCATCTGAATTTACTGGTTATACAGGTGTACATAAATAGATCGTGAGCCGAGGTGACCTAGTGGTTAGAACACGTCCATCTCAACCGATGATCGCGGTTTCAAACCCGCTAGCACCGCTGAGTTTTCAAGAGCTATATTTGTATTTAAATTCATCTCGAGCTCTACAGTGAAAGAAAACATCGTGAGAAAAGCTGGATATATAAATTTTGACACATGTATATCAGCCAATCTGCATTGTGCCAGCGTGGTGGATAAAGCTCTAAACCTGCTTCTTAATTGGAGAGGAGGCCTTTGCCCAGCAGTAGGATATTTACGGGCTGTTACTTAAATTTTATACGGTATTAAATATTAGTAATATATATATATATATATATATATATATATATATATATATATATATATATATATATATATATATATATATATATATATATATATATATATATATATATATATATATATATATATATATATATATATATATTTTTCACTTAAATTCAATTTCAATTTTCTATTGTCATAATTTAGTTATTTATGTAACATTTCTAGTTATTAAACAAAGTTTGTGAATGAATGAATAATGTTCGCTACTTCGTCGCGCTGTAACATTTTAACAAATTAAAATAAAATTCAGAATGGGGTTAGCTTATATTTTTGATTACTACATAGTCTTATGTATTTATTTTTACCATTATTCTTATATCCATCGCAGATAGCTTGCAATCAAATGCGTATTTCCACCAGTTGACTGCCCTATTGCCATTTTCATAAAAATGTCAGTTTATAACCAAGGAAGAGAATAGAAAATATAGAGAGAAGAAAATATAGAAGTTAATTTTAATAGCAATTAAAACACTTTTTACATAACATCATGAACAGGTAAATTTTGTTTTTACGTTTGTATTTAGGGGCTAATCTCTGAACCTACTGATCTAATTTGAAAAAATCTTTTTGTGTTAGAAAGCCCGTTTATTGATAAAGGTTATAGGATTATTACATTACGCTTCGACTCATAAGAGCAAAGGAATATCAATAGATGTGAATGAAACCGCGAGGAAAAGCTAGTTTTATATATTCACTACCATTCATTGATTAATAAATGAAGAAAGTTGGACCCGTTTCTATTTATAATGACTTTTAAAGGCCAAATAAGTGAAGTAGTCATACCACTTATCAAATAAGGTTACGGACGAAAATAATTTTGCGATAATAAAATAATAAAACAATGAAAATAAACGTCAATTCAATAAAAATATTTATCGTTAATACAAAAAAAAAATACTTCATCATTTTTTGCAAATTTATTCCAAACTATGATTTTTATAACTCTAAATGTGGAAGCGTATACCTACTATTTCATGTTAAAAATCTGTGCTTATTTCCAACTTGGACAAGTGGACTTTTCCTGTAGTTAGACAAAGTCTACTTGCCCGGTCTTTCAAAAGTGAAATATATTTTAGGGGCAATCATTCATGCGCTATTAACATAAATCTATACTAATATTATAAAGCTGAAGAGTTCTTTTGTTTGTTTGAACGCGATAATCTCAAGAACTACTGGTTCGAAGTGAAAAATTACTTTTGTGTTAGATAGTCTATTTATTGAGTTAAGCTCTATAAGGTTTAGGATATATTGCATCACGCTACGACTCATAAAAGCGAAGCAGTAACTATAAACGCGAGCGAAACCGTATGGGACGGCTAGTTTAGGTATAAAATATCGTTGGTATCGAATAAAATATGCATTCATTCTACGCATTGTTTATTTTTACAAACTACTATTTTTGAGTCAATTTTTCGGCGCTCGTGCGTCTAAGCTATACAATTTACCAAAATCATTCATTATAGAAATTTTTCTCTAGGTTCATTAATTGCATAACTATGTATGTTCATTGTTAAATAAGAGGGAAAAATTATATTGTAAAAAAACTTTTTAGACTATATCTTCAATATGATAAAAGGGAAAAGATAGAAGATGACAAAGTAGAAATTTGGAGGGAGACTAACACGTGCGTCCAATACGCACGAATTATATTTAGCGGATTTAATAGCAGCAGAAAACATGCGTTAGTGTCTAAAAACAGCTGACCCGTGAATCAATTTTTACAATACCTATCGTTAGTTACATATCAAGTTTATAGTATATATGATAACAAGTAATTAATTGAAAGAAATCGAAAATCTGATTGCATAACAACACTATCTGCAGTCAGCAGTTCTGTCTAAAAGGCTATAAGTGATAATCGTTACTAATCAATTATAAAACGTTATAGATTCTAAACGGTAATTCCGATTGAAAAAATATATAAGAAACCTTAACATGATTTTTAAATACATATATACTTCGTCTATTTTCTTTTTTTTTATTTTTTTTAATTATGGCTAATTTTCATTTCATCCATTTTGAATTTTACAAATTCTTGTATTTTCTATAAACATTTGCGCCACTATGACGAATAAAATGACGTATCATTTCTTAAAAAACGGGCCCAAGCGTACGGTCTTAATAGTACCACAAAAGTACAAACCTACATACATTCATAGACTGATAAGAAAATTACCCCCTTGCGCCAAATATTCGAATAAAAACGCATACGTGGATTCGCGTGCCGAGGGTTCCATGACTTACACACTACTCACGTTTAACCTTCACAAGTAGACATGTTGAGTGAAAATTTAAAACGGATACCTATTACGATTCAAAAGACATAGCTTTTAAACTTTTAATTAAAAGCAGTGTAAAGAAAAGTACTTTGTGGCTTTAAGAACTAATTACACTGAATATTGGCTTAGTTCGTTATTGATTACTTTGATCGACCAATTTCAACATATTTTGTAAACGATTCAGATTCTTTGAGAATAAGTCAAGAAGTTATTACCTTCGATTTCCTAGTATCGTCTTTAATATTAATAAATAGCTACCGGACCGGAACAGTACCTCATTCTCATAGGAGTAGCTAAAAAAGCTGCACTTTTCAAGGTGAGAAAGTGAATCAGAAACCTAACCCCCTCCTAGATTCTTTATCTCATTTTCTATTCCCTGTCATCTATTATTCCTTTATTATATATGTACACTTATACATCGAACAACAGGTCGCCTAGTGGTCCCAGCAACTGAGTGAAGCGCTAACAGTCGCGGGTTCGATCACCGCTCACGGAAATCATTTGTATTGGTCATACGGATGTTTGCCGTGATCTGGGTGTTTGTGCTTGTGTTGTGTGTGTTTCCGGACCTTCGATACAGGATCACAATACCCTAATGGCGCCATTGGGTGTGATGTGTGTTTTTATTTTATTTATAAGCTATACACCTTAATATATTATTTATAACTTGTCTGGTGCAAATTTCCATGGGCTGTGGTAAACATCACGTGTCCTGTCTGATCATTTACCAGTTATTTTTATATTAAAAAAAAAAAAGAAAATTAATAACAATCTATTCGTATAACTAAATTTATCAACTTGGGTTAATTATGATCATTTAAAACACTCGACAAAATTCTACACATGATTAAAGTCAATTACAGTGTCCAAAGTTATTAAGTCGTGGCCATTCAAAAACCTACTAGGTGATAATCCATAAACTTGGTTTATACAATTTGCATAATTACGGTACTATACCATCTGCTTGACCTGACACGAACTTGTGTTAGTTATTAATTATTGAGATCCTGTGTTCGAGACTTTGTTAATATGTACAATAGATTCTTAATTTGATTATCTTTTTATCCTCAAAAATATCATTTCATAAACTATATATAATAATACAATCTATCTATGTATGTTCGGGTGGCGACAATAAATGACTTCTTTTTTGAGTCTCATACAAACAATTTGTTAGTCTATCATCTTTTAAGAGTCATCTTTAAAGATAGACTCGCAAAATCATTTTTTAAGTTATTCAAAAATCTTAAAAGATTAATTAAAATAATGTACATATGTAACAAGGCTATAGTTTTATTATATATTATAATTGGGCGCTGATAAGCAATAATGTGTCAACCCACACGGACTTCATTTTGAGAAAATGTCGTCTAAAGATGTCAAACCTATTCTTACTTACTTTGTTTAAAGACGTTTATATCCATCTTTGCTTTTCTTTTTTTTTAAGTATAATGAATTAAAAGTAGATTGATATATTTAGTATATTATCTAATAAAAAGTTTTTCAAATATTTCAGATTATTCTATAAATTGCAAAATATGGAACGCACTTGAAATACGAAATAATTATTTAGACACTTTTTTCCGTACTTATTTAGTTTATGTTACTTGATTTTTTTTAATAATGTTGAATAGTTAATGCAGTATCAAAATACATGAATATCTCCGAATTTGACTTTTTGTGGGTTGACACATTATTGCTTATCAGCATCCAATTATGATAAATAATAGTACGTGTATAAAACATGTTCTATGATTTATCACAAAATATAATAAAATAAATAATCAATACATACAAATTAATTATTAACTCTATAAATACAAGTTTTTACTACACTTTATCAAGCTAGGAAAGGAAAAATATTTTAAAGCAAATTGTTTTATACTAGACATATTTGTAGTGTCTCACGACAAGTAACATGACTTATAGAAAGTCCCCAACTTATATAGAACTAATAACTTATATAGAAATCAACGGTAAATATGTATTATTTTTAAATAAGGTAACCTTAAATCTACACATATGATTTGAAAAAAAATGCACACTTAATTTGTGTCACACAAAATTATATGGTGCTTCTTAACAGTGTTAATATAATAAAAATGTCAGAATATTCTTATATATTGTTAGAATTACTTATTTAATTGTAAGATGAATATATGAGAAACATCTATTTTTAAGATATAAATAAGATTCAATAGTAATATATATCAAAAACTTATAATGCAATATGTAATTTATATTGACTTCGTTATCAAGAGAGAATATCTACATACCCTCTCTTAATAACAAATTAAGTCGTTGTCATTGAATCAATGTGGGATGTGCGATTTGTCAATTGTGATTATTCTGTAATACGATCTGTAAGAGATACGACGAATAAAATTCTTGTGAGAACTGTTGGATTATTTATTAATATTATTATCAAAATATCACAAAATAATATTAACCAGTTGATAAAGTATAAGCTCCTAAACGTCCTCAACAATTTATTGTAAAAATACCTCCAATTAATAATCTTATATGAGTAATTAATGGATATGAGCGATTAAAGAGTATATCATATTCGTCGGATTCTCTTTTGTCGGTTGGTTCGTGTGAGGCGAGAATTACACTTGTAAGTGTTACTCTTACACGTACGAGTAGTAGTGTAGTTTCGAAAGCTGTAGCTGTGAAAAATAAAGCACTGCCAGTAAATTCTTTTAGATGTAAAGCGACGATATACAGCTTATGTAAATGTTAATGGAAATCTGAAAACAAAACTTATAAGTGTAATTCTCGTCCAAGAAATTTCTACCAGAAATTCCTTCAATATGCGACCTCGCGGAGGCAAATTAGTTTACTTATGTCGCCTCGAATCTTCGTTGGCAGCGACGTGCTGCTGGAAGTGACGTATATAAGCATATTATTAATATGAAGCAGCTCATCAAATTTTATATACTGATATTTAAAACTAACTAGATGACCTAGTAAAAATGTGGTTAAAATTATATACAAAATGTTTACCTTCATTAAATGTAATATGTTTTTATTTCTAAAACAGTAGTTCTGTATTCAAAATAGACCAAGGAGATCGGATCTCACCTATAAATTTTTGACAACCAAGTGATAAAACAATTTATATGGGAAAATCTAATTGTCGTTTTTAGTATTTTTCTTTACTTATTTTTTATATTTCTTAACGTTTAAACTTACCATGAACTTTTACAAATATTTTAAGATCAAAATTATCCAAATCGGTTCTGCTATTCTCGAGATTTTACGTGACAAACGAACAGAAATTGTATGATGTACGTGTACAATAAACCATGCTATCATATATCATCATCTACCTAGCATTTTTCTATTCTAGTCCAGATATTGACCAGTTACTGATTTTTACATAGAGCGACTGCCATCTGACCTCCACAACCCTTAAGGGCAAGCCAGTAACCTAATTAGACTAGAATAATTTCTCTACTACGAGTAACGATCATTATCAGGTGATTGTGATAACAACCGGGACCGACAGCTTTACGTGCTCTCCGAGGCACGGTGGGGAGACCCACAAGGACAAACACCCAGACCTAGGAACAAATATTTATACAACTATAAATATCTGCCCCGAGCGGGGATCGAACTCGCAACCGTCGGCGTTAGAGATACATTCAGCACCACTACATCAGAGCGGTCGTCAAAAAGTACGAAACGTCCTGATAACAAAGCATTAGTAGAGAAAATAAAAATCGAATTTAAAAAATCCGAATGAGAGAATATGTCGTAAATAATTCAATAACATTTTTCTACTCTGTATCGGCTCTTATTCTGTGCCCTTCGAGGCTTGTGTGTGACATTATGGATAATGGTTTTGTCGGCGCAACCCAACTCAAACAATTCAATAGGACATATTTCACGCCAGTAAATTCGCAGTTAAAACTATAAACTTCAGAATCCAAACCCGTTGACAGAAGAAATACATGAACTCGGGTAGAGTTCCCAACAATGCATTCGGCACTTTGCAATATTTATTATACGACAGACCGTCCGATTTTATTTATTACTATATATAATGAATAATTAAAAAATAAACAGTTTGAGAAAGCGAATCTTTCAAATAAATTCAATTAAATTTTTGTTTTGATGGCTTTTAGTTGTGCCATGAGTTTCAAATCAAAATTATTGGGGTTAAAATATGATCTACCCACTCCCCTCACGCTCCAAAAAATATGGACAAATTAAAAAAGAATAACTAACTTCTTGAAAAAACAATGAAGGCACTAAAATTAAAAGTAATTCAATTAAGTTTCAAAGTTCTAGTAGGTACTACGAAATCGTTTGAAGTCGGCGCCAAGCCGTAGAAAAACGTAAAACTTTGTCTTGTACATACTAACTTACTTAGTTGTATCTATGGCGATTTAAACATTCATTTCACCATACGATATGATTTTGAAACCAACATAAAAATTATTGGCGTACTTGAAAATAAATTAAAAAAAAAATAAAACAATGTATTTAGGCGCAATTTTTTCAATACGGTGGCCTGAATATTTTACTGAACAAGATATTTTATTACAAAAATCAAGAAACTGACTGAGTAACAAGACCATCTGCAGTCAGCAACTCAGTACCGTAACAATATCAGTGTTGTCTCAAAGGCTATAAACGAGAATCGTTGCTAACCAAATTTAAATCGTTATAGTTCGTAAACGGTAACTCTGATTGAAAAACGATATGAGAAACCGAAAATTGATTTTTAAATACCTATTCAACGATACCCAACTTGACATAGCTCGTAGATTTGAAAAATCTCGTCTAAAATCAGCAATTTTGATTTTTCCAAATTTTTACGCTTCTTATGCATTATTACATTTGCGCCGTAATGATTAATAAAACGACATGTCATTTTTCAAAAACGACCCACGCGTTTGGTCTAAATAGTGCCACAAGGAACAAACACACATACAAACATAGGCTAATAAACACATTAGCATCCTTTGCGTCGCACAGTCGGGTAAAAAACGGCTATATTGATACACAAAGCGGCAAAGTAAAAATTCTAAAATAACTTATCGATATCAATGATTAATCTTATTTTCAAAACACCCAAAAAAATTTTAGGCTGGACTATTGTTAAAATAAACATAACACAATCTTCCTTCTTCTATTATGATTTTTTATTATAAAAAACAAATAGTACCACCTGATGTTAAGTGGTTACTATCGCCCATGGACATCTGCAACACCAGGGGCGTTGCGGGTGCGTTGCCGGTCTTTGACGGAAAGGTGTCTATACACTCGACGCTTGAAGACCCCCAAATTATAGCGCTGTGGGAAAACCTCAAGATCATTCCACAGCCTGCACGTACTCGGGAGCAAAGATCGTGAAGCCCACACATTGGATACCATGCATCCAAGTGGTGTGGATGATATTATATGATTAAATTCTTTTGAGCCTAACCTTGCACCGATCTATGTTAATCTAGTCTTAAAACTTTTGTCGATATACATAATCACAATTTGTATTCGAGACAGTACGGTTACGTACTGGCTTAATTCTACTTGTAACTCGAGTTCCGTAGATAATCCACTAAAATAGCTTGCAATGACAGAAACTAGTACGTATCTTTAACTAGCTGTTCGTTCCAGCATCACATGAATGTACGAATAATTAATTAACGGACTTTCAATAAAGGAAGAGGGCCTCATTTATTAATTAAAAATCTATACTAATGTACAGTATATTAGTATAGATTTTTTATAGGTTATTGATCCGATTAAAAACTATATTTTTGAATTAGTTAGTATATTTAGTGAGGAAGGTCATATAACATCAGGCTACGACTCATAGAAGCGAAGTAATAACCATACACGCAAATGAAACAGCGAGTGGCATTTATATAACGTTACGTCTCTTTTTATTTATTAATTAAAATAAATTTTAAAAAATTAAAAGAAAAGAAGCATTAGTTACTCCTTTTACCATTAGCTATCCGTGAGTGAAAGTCCCGTCAAAATCAGTCCAGCCGTTTCAGAGATTAACCGGAACAAATAGACAAACAGACAAGCATTTTAAAAATGTTTTTGGTGTAAGTATCGTGTATACTTTCATATGCATTTAGTTTAAAGCTGTTAATTTGATATTACAAACAGACACTTCAATTTTATTTATTTGTACAGATAAAGCATTGTCTTCTCTGAATGCGAATCGATTTTAACGATTTTTTTATTCAATAAATTATACCTACAGAATGGCATCTTATGACGTAAAATCGCTCATAAGAAAGGCCTCGTAGTAAAGAGTATAATAATATGCATGGATGAAACAAATAATGCGGACCTTTCATGGAATTCGACCTACATAATTGTCAAGCGATTAAAAAAAAAATGTTCTCGATATCTTGTAAATTTTTTAATGTTTTTTTTCTCAGAACTCCGTCATTTCCTAATTCATTTTATTTTATAAAGGGTTTTAGATTGGGCCGAATTTTATCAAAATCGTTTTGGTAGTTTGATTTTAAAATAAAAAGAAGAGGAGTAAGTGTCATCATATATATATATATATATATATATATATATATATTATTTATGTAATTATTGTTATTTATTTGTATATTGAAACTTTATTGTTACCGCCTTCATGATTTTCTGTTTGGCCTAAAGGTTGACTGGCAGAGAATGCCTTCAGGCATTAAGTCAATAAAGTATTTAAATAAATAAAATAAAAATATCATAAAATTTTAACACTAAAAAATTATAGATAGATAAAAAATTTCAACATTGTAATTGAGTATAATTTTAAAAATAATAAATTTCTCAACAAGTATGCCGTTTTCTTAACCTCAAACAGCATTTTGTTAACGACAAGAAAAGTAACAATTATCCTCTGTTTGGTTACTGTTAATCATTAAAAAATGTTTTACGTCAATTAAATAAAAAAAAAACAGTTAACCCCGCAAAATCAACCAAATGAAAGCCAATAATTTAATAAAATCAGTTTGCATCGCGTATAAAGTTGATTACTTTCGGAATAAAAATTTAATTATCGACCATGTCCTTGTTCTATCTTTAATTAAACAATGCGTCACATCACGGTTTTTGTCGGACATGGAATGGAATTTCAATAAAACTTTCATTATGTGCGAGTCGATTAATGATTTCACGGACCTGTGCCACAGGGCTGTGGGCAACATTTAGATGCTTTAACTTTTATTTAACTCTAGTTTTTACTCACGACTTCGCTCACGTTAATTTAGATTTTATTAAATAATCACAAAATTATTTTCCGCGGGTATTATAACTGTAATCCGCAAAACAATATACCTCTGCTTCGTAGCATGCTGCATGAAAACCCTCTAAAATATACACACGCACATGCAGCATAAGCAAGCGAGCACCGCCACCTCTGCCACATATGCACACACACACACATGTAGCACAAGCAAAATTCATCATAAATTTTCGCAAAATAACAGTTGATTTAATTAATGTGAAGATTGTACCTTTCAAATATATAAATACTATAATTTTTACAAAATAGTTTAAAGAGTTTACTTCGCAGATAAAAAATTTGCTCTCTCTTTATTGTATTTTTTGTATAGATGAACAAAATTAGTTATATGAAATTAATTATTGAAATTTATCAAATTAACATTATAGTCATATCGTATTTGAGCTTTTTTCTTTTGGTTAGACTATCACTTTTAACATTAAATTTATAGCTCGTGATAGTATCCAAGTTCTGATTAAACGAAGCAGAAGGGAATTCGTAAAATCCTCGACAATAAATTATGTGTTTCGATTCATTGTTTTTTGATACATTTCTATTCGTAAAATTAAAAATCTTTTAATCCACTTGTGTCATGACGCGTTATTTTTGAACACACATCCCGGTAAATTCCTAAATGAACGTGTTACTAACCAGCTTAAAAATGAGTACAATCGTACATTGAGCTAATTAAAACAAATAAAAGTACTTATTTTTTATTACATCCGCTTATAGAATTTATTTTGGAAGTGTGTAATAGTTGTATATCATATACACATAACATAATTGCTTATTTCATAGGTGGTCCAAGTGACATTAGGAAAATTTCAAACTTGCATATGTGCGCTGTATTATTCTTAAGAATTCTAAGACGAGAATTAAACTTGTAAGATTTACTCTCGTAAATGATATAAAAATGCTGTTCCCAACATTTACCAATTTAAGCTTACTCTCTTGGCAAATGGAATTGCATTAGAAATGGCAAAAATAAAGCACTGACAGGAAATTCTTTCAGGTGTATTCACAAACATCGTATATAAATCTTTATGAAATTCTAAGAACATTTCAATTACTTTAAAATTTTAATTATAATCATATGAAATTAAATGTTTCTAAATGCCGCCTGCCCTTTATACGAAAGAGCAAAAAATTCAAATGCAAGTCGTACGCAGAAAAGGTGGTAATTTATAATGTTATAACATATCTTTTGTTAACCTTACTTGGTACTACAAACATACTTGTAATTATTAAATCACTAATTTAATTTAGGATATTACTAATCGCCAAAAATTTGCATTTACAAGATGACCTTAAAGACATGCATGTTTTGTAAATATTTTTTTCTTAATTAGGATATACCTAATTTTTTATCATTTCGCTATTCATAAAAATATCTTGTTTTTAATTAACATATTTATCGATTTCAAACGAACACTTAATATATCAATCTCGACATTTGTCGAAATTATTACGAAACAGTCGCAGGAAACGAAATTATTACTTGTAAATATAAAATAGTAATAAATAAAATAGATTTATTTTATTGATATTTTTACTTCGAACGAGTTTATGTTTTCTGAGTATAAACTTCTTTATCAAGGGATCAATCATCATAACATAATATAAAAATAAATATTAAATAAACCCGGCAATTTTACTCAATGAGACCAATTCAATATATTTTTCAATTTTCAACGAGACCCAACACGATACCTCTGTGGTAAATTGGTGAGTTGTGTATCCTGTTGATTCTACTAGAAGCTGCTCAGTGCTCAATTACCAATATTTTTTTACTATACTAATTAGATACAAATTTTATAAAACAAATGATTAATCACAGTAGTGTTTATACTCGTTAGAGGTAGGGAAAGATTATAAGTGGGAGTGATGCAACGAAGCGATATTCTGATTTGAGTCAGCGAGGAGGAAATATCTCAAATAGTGTTATTCTATTGTATCGTAGTTGTACATAAATGTAAAATTGTATTAATATTATTAATAAAATAAAAGAAAACAGAAAACAAAAGAAAAGCGCGAAAACAAATACAGACATAATGAGCCGAGATGGCATTGTGGTTAGAATTCGATCTCAACCGAGGATCGCAGGTTCAAACCCCAACTTGCACCACTGAGTTTTCAAGTGCTTGATTTGTATTTAAATTCATCTTGAGCTCGGCGGTCAAGGAAAACATCGTGAGGAAATCTGCATATGCCAGGAGAAATTCTAACTTATATCCGCCAATCCGTAGTGGAGCAGCGTGGTAGATTAAGCTCTAAACCTTGTCCTTAATAGGAGAGGAGGCATTTTCCGAGCAGTGGAACATTTACAGACTGTTACTTTACTTTTACTTTAAATACGAACAAAATTACAACTTACTAATATTATAATGTAACTGTCTGTTTATTTGTAACACCTAAACCGTATAACTAATTTTAATGAATTTTTGTATACGGATAGAATAAGATCTATTTATCTATCTATCTACTACTGCATAAGTTTTATTTCCCAATATTTGCCAATTGTTAATTAATTTCAGTTTTCATCATCATTAATTAACAGTTTTTGTAAATACAATTTTTTTTAGTAGGTATGCTTTTGGCGATGAATTTTGCCACAAATGAAACCTTTTACTAAATATAGTCTTAGAAGGAATATTTTTATTTATTTATTCTTTATTGCACACACAAGAAAAAAAATATAGAAAGACATTCGAGTGAAAAGGCGGTTTTATCACTGGTAGTGATTTCTTACAGACAACCCTATATGCAAAGGAAACACGTAACCTGATATGCAGGCTTAGTGCTAATTAATTATTAGATTTGTATTACACAAATCTAATAATAATATATTGCATATATTTAAATATATTGCAGAAATTCTGTTCCTACGTGATTGACACACAGATGTACCATCTATCTACATAACATACTGACTTTTGCTAGCGGCTTAACTCGCGTCAATATGTTTTTTTTTTTAAATACACAAAGAATAGCCTACATCCACCTAGAATCAAGTTTATTTCAAATGGTACGGTAGTAAGAACAGTAGAATTTAAACATAATTTAAATGAGTGTTTATAAAATTTCGTACTACGAATCCTTACCTAAGTCGAGTCGAGTAATTTTAACAAATGTTTAAAACCCATTCTATCTATCAAATGTAACATGTATTTTTAATTAGTTTGTCATGATTTTACTCACAGTAAACGATTTGGACAAGAGTTAAAAAAAATTTATTGCATATTTTAAGGTAAGGCAGTAAGGGGACAATTACACTTAATAATAATTGTTACTCTCAAACTTTTATAAAAATTTACAAAAGTTATTAAATTAAATTCAATTTTGGATTTGATGGCTTTTACTTGTGCCATATGAGCGCATATTATTTCGCCAATGTCACGTAGGGTGGAGAAAACACGAAGGAGATTGTAGGGTGTACAAAAGTTATTTCTCATTGCTTTACATCTGAAATAATTAACTGTTAGTGCCTTATTTTTGACATTCACAGCTTTCGTAACTACTTACGACGCATCTGTAATTTATTTACAGAGTTATTTTATATCGCTCACGAGAGTAAAACTTATATAATGTAAATCTCGTCTAATAGTTTAAAATAATTACGAAACTAATTACTAACTGCGAAGTCATCGCACGGGTCACCTAGTAGGTCGGTATTCTATTGCTATTGTACACTTTATATACCTAGTAAGATAAATTATCTTATTTTGCTATCGAAAAATAAATCTAAAATATTGTAATAAGTAAGTCTTGAAATATTATTTATATCAAATCTTATAGTAATGTATAAATATGTGCAAGCAATGTTTTTTAACTCAAGAATATTTAAATTGTAGAGTTAAGCATTTTAATTGTGAAACGTTAATGATGTAAAACGGTAAAATATTTCACAGCTATTTAAAGGCGAAAATGACGCTTTTAATTTGAACTCAAGCTATAAAAATTTGTGACTATAATATTTGGATATCGATCGACTATGATCGACAATTAACTCCTTCTAAGCTATTAGATTTTCTCATAAAATTTTGATATAATTTCGAAAAATTGTATCGGGAACAAGCCTAGCCTACACGCGAACTCAGTGCTATTCACGTTGTGTATTTAGTACTTATTTTCCTATTGTACATACCAAGCTCACTAAAAGGATAGTGATTTGAGACGTAAATATTTTATAGGAATAAGCTATATCGAAGCATTTCTTTTTATTTAAAGTATGATATAAAATTTCCCTCAACAATTTGAACGTGACTTCATTGATTTACGCATGGTCGCAAGATCGTAAAATATTTAATTTTGCTAATATTTCAGAAAGGTAGACTGTATTTAACAGTTTATTAAACACGCCAAAAACATTACACGGATACATAAAAAGAAAGTTTAAAAGATGTACCTACTTATCCTATCATATTACACAACTTTTTTTTTTTTAATTGTACCTAAAACAAATCTGTTCAAACAAGAAGTTCTTTTACATTGTTCCCGAAATTCAAACCTCTTGAATCTTAGAATAACGAGTATTACGCGGCTTACTGTAAGCACAACTTTATATCTAACACCTAAAACAGTGTTTTTAAATCTTTGGTCCGCTGAACCCTGGGGGTCCGCAAGTGTCCACTGTCTTATCTATCTATATAAATAAAAAATATCTCTTTCATCCACGTGCCTCTATAAAAAAACATTCTCGGCTCTCGATATATCAAAAACAAATACAGTAATACATTTGGAATGCGATTTGAAATTACAACAAAATAATCACATCAAACCATATGTTTATTATTAATTGAGTTAAAAAAAAGCTTTACATTAATACAGTATTTTAATTTTTTATAAAAATGTTTGTTTGCAGTACTAAAATAAATTGTTCGTAATCTATTCCTGTTTTTTATTAAGGAGGTCCTTGAAATTGTGCTTGATTTTATAATGATTTTAAAAGATTAAGAAACGCTGTCCTTAAAAATTGTAAATAGGACGGTTATATTTATAAGAAGTCATTGAGAAAAGAAATATTTAAACCAATATCTGAAGATCTGGTAAAAATACAATTAATTTGATTATTCTGACGTTGATATTATTTGTATGTTGTTTAATAATTTTTCCTCTGGCTATTGGTTTTCTTATATACTTATGTAATAGTTTCAAAAGAAGTATGATATACTCAATCCATTCTATGGATATACCTAAACATCTCGGATAGTTTAATACGATTGCGAAATTGTTTTATGAAGGGCGTGCACCTAGTATTGTTAAATTATGGCAAGAGATCTTACCATAATTATAAGTTTACTAAAATTATAATTTAATGTGTTATTTTTTTAATTACTTAAAATCAATACATTTATTTATATTGCACTTTGTAATATATACAGTTAATATATACTTTGTAATATAACAGTAACAAATATGCCTAAAGTCTTAAAAAAATTGGTATGTTTCATTTGTGAGCAAGGAATTAGAGAGTAAAAACAAAAAATTATACTATTTTAGCTTATTTTTAATGACACAATAGCTACTACTGAATACAGTTTAAAATATATATATTTTAATATTCCTTGCTCTGACCATAAAATAATATGTAACTAAAAATACTAGCCCCTTTTAAATAGGTACCAATTGCGACGCCTTTATTGTTGAATTTTTGATATAACTTTTTATCGATATCATTGTGATAAATCGTTTTTAAAGTAATGTAATTTATTTATAATCCACACAATATGTTCTGTTTATAATAATATTAAAAGACCTCAATATTTAATGTCACTATCATTAAAGTAATTAACTTAATTCATATAATACGAGCCGTAATCATAATTTGCATTTTATATGTAAGTACTGTCCACAAATTTATAAAATATCGTTACACGTGTGTATTAAATACAGTGATTAAACACTATGTTATTATTTCTATGGATTTTAAACCAATTTTATAGAACGTTTAATACATACGTGCGATTTACTCCAAGGAGTTCGAGTCATAAATTATTCATAATAATTAGGTGAATTACTATGCGTTGACACTTAGCAGACATTTACTACACTTAATTACTTACAACTCGATCTATCTCCTTGACTTGAAATTCGGCGACCCCCAAGAATCCACTTATCGGCTTAAATAGTCATTGTCACTGCGCGAATTCACTTTAAAAAAATATAAACATAATTTTTAAAAATAGAACTATAATTAATTTTTCAGTCAATCGTAAAATCGTAAATTATCTACAGTTTTTTATCAATCATATTTAAGTCACATCTTCGAACATCGTAAGTTTAACTTTTATAAATTCGCGCGGGTGCAGACATGGCGCCAACACGGGTGTACACGGCGGTGTGCAGTCGACAAATGAAATGAGCAAGGAACGCTCCCGCCTCGTCACTATCAACGGTTATCCCGTCAAGTTTTTGCGACAACGCGATCCGTGTCAGTCAATTAAGGAGGATTATATCGAGATTGAACGTCGGCCGGTTTAAAAAAAATACGTTATATTAACGTATTAATCATGTAGTGTCTTATTTCGAGGAATCCGATTCTTCCCGGCGAAAATTTTCGCAATTTCTTTCCGATAAATCTCGCGCCTTCGACGTGTTAAGACTGAGAGCGGATTATCCAACTTTCTACTTTCAAGATATTTTTTTCTTAGATTACTAAAGATAGTATAGCTTGTTAGTGTGATTTGAATTCCCTGGCACTTAAATCTTCTTAAATATACCCGTATTTTAGTAATATTACCACGCCTTTGTGCATACGTGTTTGCTTGAACGCGCAAATATTATATTTTCCACAACATATATCAAAGGTTAGTAAAAGGGTATAACACTTATTCAGTCGATTTAATTATGCATATATTGAAGTGTTATTTTAATGTCTCATGTTTTTTGTCGCTAAATTATACAAACTTGAATAAATAATTATATACTTTTTTTCCATTTTATTATAAAACACGTAGATAGTTTTAATACCACATGTGACTTATTATTTTTATCCAATCTGTAAATAGTAATGCTTATCTGTATTATAATTAAAAAGTGAGATTCTTTATCATCATTACGACGTAAATGTTTTAGTCTCAGAGCACAGAATGCAAATAACTTTCAATTTATTAATACCAATAAGTATTAACATAATTCAAAACAGCACATTTATTTATCACATGTACTTGCATGTTTTAACCACTTGAGACTATAAAAAGATAATTACGTGCATATAATCATCTAAATATTACAAGTATAAAAATAATTCTGATTTTGTTTTGATATAATATTTATCTTGTCTATTTTTCTGCCTATATAAAGCTGTAAAGATTGAACTTGAATTCCAAACAAACATTTGAAAATACCTTATAAAATCCTTAGAAATTATGTATATATTACTCTCCTAAACTTGTAATAAACGATATACCAAATACCGAGACAGGGACCAATTGATTTTAAGAACAAAAAAAAATAAGTTTAAAAAATCAAAAAATTACGTCCTAAAAAGTATAAAACAGATATTATTACCTGAAATTTCTACTTACTGAACACCGACCAACGGTAGTTGTATGCCACTTTGCTTGCACTTAAAGGCTTACTAATACAATGGATTGTTTTGGTAGGGAAATCACTTATATTATTTGCTCTTGATAGGTTTTCAAACTCAAACATAAAATATACACATAATTCAAATAAGTTTTTAAAATCTCTTTCAAATTCCATCTACAAGTTTGTCGTGTCAGCTCCACATGAAACTGCCGCTGATTCGGAATGTAAATTGTACTAAGAAGAGTCGGCAAAAAACTCAGTAGTTTCTGCACTTCTACTTCTTTTACATTATTTTTTTTAAATAAAAATGAACTGACTTCAAAACCGAATTTAATAGATTCAAGTAGACTAAAAAGTAGAAAAAAAAATCTACAAGTTTTGAAGTGAAAAGTAATTTTTTTACGAGTACGTGTTATTTTACTTACCTACCTATTAAATTCGTTTTTAAGGTCGGTTCATTTTTATTTAAAAAAAAGTGACGAACATAGTAAAGTAGTACCTACGTTACAACAGCCTAACGTCAACTGCTTATCACCATTAACAAAATATTGCTTTTCCCGATTCAGGCCTATTAATTTTTAAAGAGTTCTCCTGATGTAGCATTATCAGCTCCACTTTGCCGTATGTATTGTAATAAGTATAAATTGTTTAGGAATCATATTCAAGTAATCGAAACGAAACCACTAAAGCACTTGATATTGAGTAGTTCCAGTAACCAAATTTGGTTCATCATTAATCCTTGCAGAGTAATCGGTGAACACTCCTAAAGAAAGTCTCCGACAAATTAAGAACCTCCTTGTTTTTTGGAAGTCGGTTAAAAATAATGTGGTAGTTAGAAATATATCATGCGAAAAAGTCAACGTACATTAATTTCATCGATTGATTATATCGATTGTAGTTATGAACAGAATAATAATAACATTAGAAAAACCTAGCGCCACCAAATGCTATTAGCTAATATACTCAATAAAACTCATATCATATAAAATTGATTTAAAAAAAAATCCAAAAAACAATCTCTTCATTGAGACCATTTGAACACAATACTTCTGCTAAATTTATGAGGAATTGTGTATTCTGCTGATTCCAAATGATCCTGCAGCATTAGGTCAAGGTTACAAACTTAACTAGGTTATTTTAGTATATTTGACATCACAGTATAATAAATTTCGATTTTATAAGATCGTCAGAAGTTGCTTAGATCCTTTCAAGAACCATAAAAGAATTGAAACAGATGAAGAAAGACATTCAAACGTCTGAATAGATCTTCTTAAATTATTGCTAAGAACCATCACAATTACACTAGCTATCCAACAAAACCGCTTCAAAATCGATCCATTTGGAGTAGGTACAGTGCCACAAACACACAGATACACTTGTCAAATTTATAACACCTTTTTTTGGTTGTATAAAAAGTATAAAACAAGACTTAAAAGAAAGTTAAAAACCCGAGTCCCCAATAATAACACCTGGTATTTCAAAATCGGTTAAACTGCTTAGGCTACAAGAGGTCACAACGGTTTGCAAGTTTTGAGTTTACGTCCGCCATGTTGAGTTTTTGGTGACGTCACATAGCATATGACAATCTAAGGATTCGAATTGGCACCTTACACTTCAAAATCGCGTTAAACTAAAAAATATTAGAGTATAATCGGACATACATAGATACTCACATAAATAATTATTTATATATACATACACACGTGCGAAATACATTACTCTCCTTCTGGGTCAGTCAAGTAATAAGGAATTCTGACCAAAAAATTCCCCATTTTCTTTTAATGAATGGGTCTCGGTCAGTGAGACTGGCGCCAATGTCGGAAAACGAATTAATAATAATAAATTATAATAACCGGCCAAGCATGATTCGGTCACTGGTACAAAATCCTCGATGGACGGACTTCCTTTTCGTTTTATCTGTTTTCTTTACTCTCCTGCGGCAAAGACCAAAAGAAAGGTTATATATGTATATATTTATTATGTGTGTATGAATTGCGTATATGTGTATATGTGTGCGTAGGTGCGTATGTACGAGTATGTGTCTGTTCCTATAACCACTCGTAACTACTCAACATCAATATATGATAAGATTCACCTTGGTAGCGCAAAATGTCACTGGATACGTAAATTTCTTAAAAAAACAAAATGGCGATTGATTTTACGCGCTTTAATTACGCGGTCGGGATATTAATTATAATTTTTTTTTAAGTCTTCTTTATGTGAGTTGTGAATTATTCAATTATGATTTCCAAAAATAAAAAGACCTAACGCGAATATAAACAAACACCCAAACACAAAACCATAGTCAAGGCAACACTTTGCATGTATGGTACAATTTATGCGAACTCGTGAGAAATAAGGGCAACGGACACACAACAAGATATTCTTAGCGACAGACGGCGTGAATGATGCTATATGTAGATGAACGTTTAGCCTAAATTCAGTAATGACGTATTGTAACAATTTCAGATATGCGACTAATGGCCTCGAAATAAGAAATTATAACGTAAATTTTGTAATCTACTTCGATTAACCCAATGCTATTTAATTTTAATTAAAATACAACACATATATTATAGAAAGTAATTTTATTTGTAAGTATTGATCTTATTACTTACACCATAGATGGTCTTAGACGATAATTACACGTATAAGTTTTGCTCTTAGATTTTCGTAAAGATTTACATAAATTGTTTGTCATTGCTTTGCACCTAAACTATTTTACTCTTAGTACCTTATATTTTACATAAACAGTTTTCGTAATTATTTAAGACGTATCTGTTACTAGGTAACAGAAATGTTTTATATCAGTTACGAGAGTTAAACTTACAAATGTTATTCTCGCCTTCGGCGAACTACGTACACGTAGGATTGACGTTGACTATTAGGTAAGAATTACACTTTGTAATTAATCACAATTACCAGTTTTGCTCTCAGACTTTCATAAAGATTTACATAAGTTATTTCCCGTTAATTGTATTCACAGCTTATATATATTAAATTATGCTTACGACGAACCCTTTTTTTTGTCGCTGGAAAATTCTTTTATGCATCCCGCCTAATATAGTTCAGGCGGGAATGTGGGATTCCTAACAATAAACCCCACGGTGGTCCACGGAAACCCAGAGGTGCCCTCATCGCCTAATATAAATTTTCCTCTTGACTCTGTTTAATAATGAAAATAATATTAAAATTCGTTGCCTAGTTTGAAAGATCTATGTAAAATAGAAAGAGCCGAGATGCCCTAGTGGTTGAAACACGTCGATCTCAACCGATAATCGAGGGTTTAAACCCCGGCTAGTACCGCTGAATTTTCATATGCTTTTATGTTTAAATTCATTTCGACCTCGACGGGAAGGGAAACATCGTGAGGAAACCTACATGTGCCGGGAGAAATTCTGACACATGTATATCCGCCAACCCGCAGTGGAGCAGCTTGGTGGATTAAGCCCTAAACCTCCTTCTTAATAGGAGAAAAGGCCTTTGCCCAGCAGTGGGCAATATTTATAGGTTGCTACTTTAATTTACATAAGTAAAGATTTTATGAAATGTTAACTTTGCCATCGGTTACATTAAGGTTGATGTAGAATTTGTTATGTTGGACGACGACGGAGAATTGTATGATGTTAACCGCATAAGTATACAGACAAATAGCAACATAAGTACTTATTTATTTTACTCCTTTACTATAAAAATATGTAGCACAATGTAACTACAATTTGTATGCTCCGAAAATGACAGTACAAAAGATACCCAAAGAAGGACTACCTATTCCTAACAATAAGAAATTTATATGAATAACTGCTGAAACATTTATAGATACAAATCATAAACAATTCTAAACGGTTGATTTATGATTTTTATACTAAAATATCTCTTATATTTTAGTAAAAAAAATCCGGAATCAACGTCGGAATGTACCAGGTTTCGATAGCGATAGTTTTACTCGATTAACCGCCTGAGTGTGTAATTTTTTTATACATCTAATAACTGTGTGCATTTTCAATACCTCTTTACATCATATTTTCTTGTTTTTTTTTTTTCTAATACTTTATTTTTATAATGAAAACAAAAAATTATAGGAATTTATAAACTTAGAGTGATCATAAATCGTGACATTTTAATTGCATGTTGAGTTAGCCTATAATAAAATGTAACGTAATCTGTAATTGAACATCTTATTTTGTATTGTAACATTTTTGATTAAAAAAATCAAAAATGTACATTTCGTTGGGTTCGTATTTAATAAACAAATAACTATAGGTATAATAATATTTCACATACAAAATATTATTATGGAAATATAGATTTCAATCAAAAGAAGAATATATAAGCTACACGTGGATAAAATCGTGATTTCCGTAATAACATGTACATTTTGCCGGTACCACTCGGTGCTGTACCGAATTTTTCACCTTCAATAAAAATGGTAATCATGCTTATCATTATTTTTAACGAGAAATTAAATTATGATGGAAGCTTCAAAGAATAATAAAATGCTATCATTTTATTATTTATTGTCGTATGTAGACGAATTAATTATTAACTTTCTCTTCTTCATCAATACACGTATATACTGAACATTACAAGACAGTAGATATACAATTTAAAGAAGATATGAACGGTGATAAGCAATTCTATACCAATTTAATTCAAGCCACACGGACTTCATTACAAGAAAATGGCGTCTAAAGATGTCAAACCTATTCTTAATGAATTAGTTTGAAGAAGAAAATAACCATCTTTTCTTTTCATTGATATAATGAAGACATTTTATCTAATAAAAAGTTTTTAAATATATGAGATTATTGCATATTGCAAAATACGTAACACAATTCAATATTCGAAACATTAAATTAAAGAACTTTTTTCCGTACTTATTCAGTTTAGTTGACTTGAATTTTTATAATACGTGACGCTTTATCAGAATACATCAATATCTTCAAATTTAACTTTTTGTGCGTTGACACATTATTGCTCATAAGCATATGACTTTCATATAAATAAAATTTTAACACAGTAAAGTAAGTTCTTCTACTATTATAAAATTATAAATGCCAAAGTTGATGAAGAATGAGGTTTGAGGATGGATGGATGGATGTTTCTTACTCTTTCACGCAAAAACTACTTAACCAACTTTAATGAAAAGGGGCTATTTTTAAATGACATCAATGTTTACGGCCACTTGGAAAACAGGTTGTATATAAAATTGTAGCAAAAGAATTATACAAAAGCTATTATATAATACATATAGGGCATTCGATTTTCAATTAGGGTCCTTCAAAATATTTCAAACATTTCTAACCTAATCTCCTTTACACTGATACAATTTATACGTCATATTAAGCTAGCTTATAACTGACTTTGATAACAGAGAAAGTTCTATGTTCGGCTGTATATCAAATTTTCGATGAAAATATTTATATGATAAATTAAACCAGAGAAATATTCCCAAAATATATGTAAATAATGTAAATAATGTCCGCAAAAGATAAAAGGTGGCTAAGTAAAAATTCGAAAAGAGCAGGTCAAAAATCTATAAAATCACCAATATTCAAAGGTCCCGGAAAATTTCGCAGGTAAAACTACCAAATTAATTTATCATTTAATCGGCCGCTAAAAAGAGATCACGACTATAGATATATAACGATTTATAGCGTATAAAAACCCGTCAGTTACCATGATTTTAGATGAATCATTAAATAATCCTTCAGTATTGGCGCAAAAATGTTTCAAATTTTAGTATACCCCTTTAAAACACACCTTATTTATGGTTCTAAACCAGTAGGTCATAGATAACAACTAAAAAGACGCAAACGTAAAAACTAATCAATTTGAATATTTCTTTTTTTTCTACTACTGAGAACACAATCAAACAGAACAAAATGCCTTAATGAAAAGAATAATTGCAACTGCAATGAAACTGACACTGGATTAAAGGTCACTAGATTATCTCGTCGCAAACAATAGAGATATAAAATCAAAAAGGATTCATTCGCATGTTGCATTGTTTACATAACATTATTCAACATTTATCTGGATTTTTAACCGCCTTCAAAAGAGGGTCTTTTTTACCTTAGAGCTTCGTTAACTGATTGTCAAGTAATTCTTTATATGAAAGTTCCAAGTAAATGAAATAACATATTTTGCTTTTTAAATTATTACATTTATCTCTCGCAAGCACTTTTGAATCTTCATTAAAAAAAAAAAAAAACAACAAAAAAAAATTACATCAATAATGAAGCTACCACCGGTTCGGTACGCAGATTCTACCGAGAAGAACCGGCAAGAAAAAAATTAAATTATTGTTTTTAAATTATTGTAATTATTGTTTTTAAAATATTGCACTTGTCCTCACTGATTCATCAACGCAGAGCCTAAACCGCTGGGGCTAGAAAAATTTGGCAGTATGTGTCTTTTAGGTTGCAGACATCCACTAAGAAAGGGTTTTTCGATCTTCCACCCGTAAGAAGGTGAAAAGGGGTAAAAACGTTTGTATGCAAAATCTTATTCTGTGAACGTATTAACTTAAAACTTAATACACATACTACTAGGTGATAGTAATGAAATGTAAAATAGAAAACGGGGTACTATTATTCCACACTGGTGTGCAAGGGGGTAGTAAAGTTTGTATGGTAAAAATGTATTTTTGTGACCGATTATCGTCAAATTCAGCACAAACATTACTTAGGGAGAATAATTAAATATATGTATCCTCATAATTTCAAAATCATCCCTTAAAATGACGCTAGGGGTAATAAATCCTGGAAAGGTCACAATTTCGCTGGTAGATATATTTAGCTAAAATTCAAATACAAAATATACATTCAAATAAAAAATATACGCGGGCGTAGCCGCGATCAACTGCTCGTATATTATATATTTATAGAGTTTTTAATGTACATATTTATTAATTTGATTTTTTTAAATGGAAATAACAGACAAACGATGAGGCGATATCTGGTCTGGAAGGTCTGATGTTAAGTGATCCCCGTTGTCCATTAACATTTGCGGTACCAGAGAAGACACAAATGCGCTGCCAGCATAAAAAGAAATAAGGAATAAATAAATCAGCCAAGTGCGTGTCGGGCCACGCACAATGTAGGGTTCCGTAGTTGTCAGAATTGTCAAGATCGGTCAAGCAATCTTCGAGTACCTATTTTCGTAAAAAAGTTTACGACGAACTGGGAATTTCCTTTTTTAAGTCAGTTTATACAATATACGTACTTACAATTTTAAACCTTTTATTATTATAAAATTATTTTTAATTTCTCTTTATATTTCGAGACTAAAATATTTCAATGTAAAATGCATGTTTGAATGTGAATTATACTAACGATTTTGAACTTTATATGTTCGTCGATTATTTATTATTCTAACACTTGTAAAATATATAATATATACTTAGCGCCGATAATTTTCCTTCCTGATTAGCGCCTATGAAATCTATGGAGATTTGGTTGAAAACTTCATAAGCGCGATTCAGAATCACTCGCGACATGTTTTATTGAGACATTGTTTTATACCTTATTTTATATTTCATTTTAATTTAAACTTATTAAATATGTATTTATTTATTCATTTAAATTCATATATTAATTTAAAATTATTAAATTTACATAATGTGATGCTTTAAAAAGTGAAATATTTACTTTTACTTAGATCATCTATAACTCGATAACCATAAGAACCCACATAACCGTGATAATTTTCCTTTTAAATTCATTATATGTACCACTATTGTGAATTTTTTCATATTTTTAGACGCAGCAGTTTAGTGGGTAGAGGGGGGGGGACACTTGACTCTAAGAAAAATTAACACTTCAAAGCTTAATATTTCGGAAACAGTTCGTCGTTCGGAAAAATGGTTTTCCCACACCTATAACATTTTTAAAAGACCTATCTAACGATACCCCACAACATGGGATAAATCAGAAAAAAAATTTTTGGTCTCTCTTAACACATAGGGAAGACACCCTGAAAAAAAAATATTTTTTAAGATTTTATTGTACGACTTTTTCGGCGTAATTTATATGTATACTCATACCGAATTACAGCTTTCTGGTATTAAGGGTTTCGGATCAAAGCCGCGGACATAGAGACAGACAGACAGACAGACATGGCGAAACTATAAGGGTTCCGTTTTTTACTACGGAACCCTAAAAAGAATAGGAAAGAAGGCTTTTCCTTCTGGATGGAGAAAGGTTTAGACTTCCAGCAAACTATACCCAAATAATATAAAAATCAACAGCTGAAGACCTGAAGACCTTAACAGACGATAGAAAATCACTCGTAACGTAACACGATTGTCCTTTTAGTACACTTGTATTTACGGATTTACTCGCATTAATGTAGATTTTTTTAAATAATATAAATATGTATAATCAAGTCTATGGACATATTTACATAGAATAAAACAAAATGGTTAATCGATCTTCAGATCTTTTAAACCACGCAATGAATTTTAATGCTGGTTTCATTAAAACAGAGTGATTCAAGGGGAAGATTTATATGTACATGTATTATACGTGTATTATAATAGAGAAAAGCCGAAAATATAAAAGATATGTAATGTGATATAGTAAAATATCATATTATATGTCTTTGATATCTTTAAAGTGAACATTGTGCGAAGCCGGGCCGGGACGCTACTTCAAAATAAATTACCTTTCAAATGGTACCATAATTTTTAAATTAGGTTTATTGGCCCCAGAGTTTATTTCACATATACAGAAATCCTTCACTCTTTATTATTTTAGTACAAATATAGATATTTAACAAAAATTGATTGAAGTCGGTCACGTTTTTTAGTAGAAAAGATTAATATCGTGTATTATGCTAATGAGGTTTACAATATTTCAATAACACATGTATTTCGCAATGAGAGAATGTTTTATTGAAGGTTTATTTTTATATTATTTATTTATTCTACATTCGATAACTAAAATATCCGTTTAACCTCAATATTGGGATTGAACTTGTGATACACAACGTAATAATGTAAACATATTTTTCACGTACAAATGGTAATAGAATAAGATCCCTTTGAATCCAATTTTCGAATATTCTTTTTTTCTCTCCTAACCTTTCATTTCATTGTTTCGTCTTCAATATTATTTTGTCGTACCTCTTTTGATGAAATCTAAAACTTTAAGCCTTTTTTACTATTATTATTTTACTATACAATATGTACACATTACGTACTAATATTATAAATACAAAAATAATTCAGTTTGTCCGTCTATTTGATACGTTTTCACGCCTAAACAGCTGAACCAAATTTTATGAATTTTAGGACAAATATTGGGTGTTGGTGAAAATCATTGAGTACTTTTAGGTCAAAAATAAAATTTGAAAAATGGGGTTACAGTAGACGAAGTTGGAGGAACCAATTTTGTATGAAATACTAACTGCCCCTCGCAATTTCACTCACGTTAAAGGTTACGTCTGCGCTCCTGTGAGTTGTAACGTGATGTAATGTAGCCTATAACTATCCTTAATAAACAGACTAAAATAATTTTTCAAATCGGATTAGTAGTTTCAGAGATTACCTCCTACATATAAACTTACAAAAAAATTTACCTCTTTATATTTTTGGTGTAGAATACAATCAATAATAAAAAAATAATCGTTTTCATTTACCTATTATCTCTGTATATTGGTGTACAACAAAGCATATTTGTATTTGTATTATCCAAATTCATACATTACAGCTTTTCCAGTTACAAAACCCAACCTCGTCTGACAACAAAACAGGATAATTAAAACAGCATCCGTTCGCTACTATTCTCTCTTTAAAGTTTTCACTAAAATCATACATGTACAAGCAAAAAATAGAGAAATTTTCTCACGCTCGTTATGCTATAAATAACTGGTCTAAACAAAACACGTTAAAGGTGCAATCTACTTTCTATTGTACATATAACAAAACGGCTTAATTCATATCCTGATTTCAAATCATACACAATAGACAGAAAATTTGACAGACACATTGACGCAGTGGTCACTGCAACTGACTCAAGCGCTAACTGTCGCGGGTTCGATCCCCGCTCACGGCAAATGTCTGTATTGGACATACGAATGTTTGTCGTGGTCCGGGTGTTTGTGTGTTGTGAGTGTTTCCAGACCCGCGACACAAGGTCACGCATTTTTAATGAGCCGTTGAGTGTGATGCGTTAAAAAAATTATAATAAAAAAAATAAAAATTGCAATTAGTGTAAGGCGAGAATTACACTTGTAAATTCTACTCTCTTAATTGATATAAAACAACTCTGTAACTTCGTAACAGATATCTGGGTAACCTTACGAAAACTGTGGCTGTCATAAATAAGGCACTGACAGTAAATTCTTTTAGGTGCAACGCAATGACAATCAACTTATCGTCAGGGATAGTGAAAAACCGCGTAACTACCTTTTACAATAAGGTCGATCTTTGAATCAAATGTTAGTGTGTACTATTGATTTAAAAATAATAGCTAAAAATTATATAATCGATATTAGAAAATTAAAACTTAAAATAAATAAATTTTAACATATTTTCGGTGACACTACAATACAATGCCCCATGAAAAATGCCATAAGACCTTATTTTTATTAATATTGTTATTTATTTGTTTCAAATTTAGACTTTATAGGAAAAGCTAGATACGTGGTTTTGCACTATTCCCGACATAACTTCGAGAATAATAATAAAAATGTGAGATCAAAACCCATAAGTGTAATTTTAAACAAATAAATCTATGTAAATAGAAATCTATTGCCGAATGTATGTATATTACTTCAGAACGACTGCATCAATTTGGCTAATTCTTTTTTTGTTGTGTCTGTAATATTTGATTGTAAAAAAATACTAACCTTTCTTTCTAATTAATCAAAAACTTTCTTTCTTATTTATTTTTCTACGTTATATAACATGCAGCATCAAAATACGATAAATATGTTATGTAAACGATTTCATAACTATGCTATAATTATTTAATTATATTTTATTTTTCATATTTCCGTGATAATATCAGTGCATACATCGTAAATAATACTCAAAATAGATACTAGGTACCACGTATAAATTTTCTTACATAACCATGAGATATTGACCTATGACAGAAGATTGAGTTGCTTGCATTCTAATGGAATTATTCACGTATTTACCACATCGATAACTTGCACAAACAAGCTGTTTGACGTAGTGAACCATGTTTCGTCATGTCATTGCATATGTTATGCGCAAAGTTATTTATATGTACATCTATTGTCCAGTAAGTAAAATAAAAAGGATTTTTAACCGACTTCAAAAAAAGTTTCTATGTTTGAGGACCGATCTTATTTTTTTTTTTTGTTTTTTGTTTGAAAGTGTACACTTTCAAATTGGTCCCATTGTCATCAGGTCAGAATCTTACGATAGGATCCTGAAGAAATCGAGAAAACTCTTCAAATATTATTGGCACACTTATTTAGGTATACTCGATTTAAGTATTTTTGATAGTAACTCGTGGATTTACTAACGGAAAGTCACATTTGGTGAAGTGGAAGTGATGATGAAGATCACCAAAAGTACTCAATAACAATTATTTCACGGGTTGAGATTCGATTATTTCAATATGATTGCTAAGAAGATTATGCACGTCACAATGCATGTGGCAATATGTAGCTGATGGTCCAACCAGGAGAACTCCTGAATAATGAACACCCTGTATCGGAAAGCAATTTTCTGTAAATATGGTGATAAGCAGTTGACAATAGAGTATTGTAACTTAGGTCAACCACAAACTGTCCCTTATTATTTATATTCGTAACTTAAAAGTAAAATAAAATAATAACTAACAAACTTCCAAGTAACCATTCGAAGAAAACGTCAAGTAAAACCTTTTACGTGCTTTTTACTGGCAACAACCTCAAAATATTATATAAAGTATTTATTTTTTGCTCTTTAGGTTACTTGTTTAGTTTTCGAAGTAGGTTTGTTTTTTTTAAGTTTTTATTTGTTTAATTGCTTAAGGATATTTCATTATTTATAGAAAGACAATACGTCAAAAAGGATTTGTGTTTAACGTATAAAAATATGGACTACATGATAAAATTATCTAACACAATTATGCTAAAAGTAGTAATGTCACAGCCTATTAATGTCCCTTTGCTGGGCAAAGGCCACCTCTCCTTTTAAGAAGAAGGTTTAGCTTAATCCACCCCGCTACTCTACTGTAAGTTGACGAATATGTGTTAGAATTTCTGCCGGCATATGTCGGTTTCCTCACGATGCACCTGCACGGTCGAGCACGAGATATAATTAAACACAAATATAACATTTGAAAACGCAGCGGTGATAGCCGAGGTTTAAACCCGCGATCATCGGTTGAGGTCGACGTATTTTAGCTCTATATTTAGTTTTTATAAAAAATTAAATAACGTTCGACTAATTTTAAAAACATCACAAATATTTGTTCAATTGAATGAATTCATTTAGCTGGAAAAATAATTGGTACGGAACATGACAGCCAACATGCATCGTAAAACACACGGAACATGTTTTGTTAATGGAGTAGGCGAAACACCGGCGTTCTTCTTACAAAAATAATAAACCCTTAATTTTTATTCCACTCAAAAATGAGACATTATTACCCATATTAACCATAGCTCAAGGTTTCACCAGCATTCGGTATTAGTATATAAGCTCGAGGTGAATTACAATTAAACGACTTCCAATAAAGAGGCTTTTAATTCTTCAGACCTTTTTTTATCTTTGTTCACCGATTATTAAAAACCTACTTAACCGATTTGGTAAATTCTTTTTTTGTTTGAATTAATCTCATAAAATTTTCATCAAAATCGATTATGCTATTCAACTAAACGAAATTACGTATTTTACTAGTGCTAAGTTTAAAGTCAGTAAGCCCTTTAAAAGGATTATCAACGACATATTTAAATCATGTCGATCTTAACTTATGATCGCGGGTTCAAACCCCGTTTTTCAAGTGCTAAATTTGTGTTTAAATTCATCTCGAGCTCGGCAGTGAAGAAAAACATCGTGAGGAAACCTGCATGTGCCGGGAGATATTCTGACAAATGTATATCCGCCAACCCGCAGTGGAGCAGCGTGGAGGATTAAGCTCTAAACCTTATCCTTAATAGGAGGCCTTTGCCCAGCAGTGGGACATTTACAGGCTGTTATTTTACTTTTTTTACTTTTATTCAAATCTTCTTTTCACTTTCAACTAATATTCTAACTATTGCTCTTCGTTCAAACATGAAATGGTACAAAACGGAAAGGATGCAATTATAACGTTTACTGTGAATAGAGCTTTACGACACCTTAACTGATCAAAATCTTTATTGACTTATAAATTCTTATAAACGCCGACACTAATAATATCATTAAACTTTGCATTTTTCAAACAGAATGTCTTATCATTATTTTTTACGATATTTTTATTATACTTTTACAAATAATGAAAAACTTTTAAATGTGTTATTTAAAAAACAGTTACAATTCTATCAAACAAAAATATGTCAAAACTTATTATATAATAATATGTATATAATAATATATCTCTATTTGCGATCTACATTTTCTTATTTTATTGTTTTACGTCGATCTGTTTAAAATTTATTATTATTACTTGTAACATATACAGACGAATGTATTGAATAACTCAAAACAGCGAATGAGTGAGAAATTGTGAATGATGAGTATTTCCTACAATTTCTATACGATACAGATTGTATTTATACCTTAGGATTAAAGTTGTTTTTAGTAACGTCCAAAACAAATAATCAAATTGTGACGGTACGTCTTGGTTACGTGTCGTGCGTTACGATGTCGCTTCGTGAAAATTTACGACGCGCTTTAAAAAAACCACAACACGACGTCACACTAAGTTTTTGTTTGATTTTAGATGAAAAGGTATTTAATTATGGATCAAAACACAACCACGATGCGACGTTGCTTCGTGATAATTTTCGACGTACATAGTAGAAAATGACGATACGACAAAGTATCGTGGTATTAATGGTGGTATAAATAAGGTGCACTAACTAAATGAAAAAAGTTACAGCAAGCAAAAAAACATAATGACTGGAACTACCTGTTCAAGAAAATATATAAAGGATAAAAAAAATCTATTGCATTTATAAAAACATACCTACATATCATTTTCGATACACAATTACACTTTATACAATTTCAGAAATAAAAACATATTGTTAATATTGTCTGTATGATCGTTTGTTCCGATAAATCGAATCTCGATATCTCCACGAGTTCGTAAATAAAGTAAGTGGATATAATTAGCGTTACATAAATCAATACCTTGAAAATCTGGAATCTTGACACTTACGTTACTTCTTAATAACCTCACGGCCGGACAGTTGTCACTTGTAATTGGCAAAATATTTTCTTTATTCGACCTTTTGCACATTATGTTCGATAAAATAAAATTGTATTTTTTACTATTTTTCTGAAGTAACTTTATTTAAACGGAGGGTCTATTAAACTTACCGATTTAAAAACAAAACCATCTACACTTATTATAAGATTTTGTTTGGTTGACGCGCTAATCTCTGAAACTACTGGTTCGAATTGAAAAAATATTTTTGTGTTAGATAGTAATTATTTATTGAAAAAGGCTGTAGATTATATTATATAACGCTACGACTCATAGGAAGAAAGCAGTAACTATAAACGCGAGTGAAACCACAAGGGACAGCTTGTGTATAATATAATAATTATGTAATCAATATTGCTATTAAATAATTTATTTGTTGTATGGTATATATTAATATTGTATCAAAACTAATATTTTCATTGAAAAATATAATTAAAAATTATTATGTAACTAATAGTAATTATTTCTATTTTTATGTTTTTTTTTTATAAAATTATATCAGTAAGATAGTGAGTAATATTGAATAAAGGAAATGATGAGAATTCAGATATCATTGATAAACTGAAATAACCGATTCCATAAATTCGATTAATAGTAAAACACCTATTATTTCGGTCAGCGGGGACCGGCCATGAATATTTAACGGCAAATCAGTGTTGAGATGAAATAGATGTTGGTTTTGTACCTCCAGGAATAAATTAACGTTCCCATTGAATACTGGAATCTGTTTAAACTGATTAAACTCATTTTCATATTTCTAATCTAAAAGTTTATTTTTACTACTGAACGCAATCGATAATAATGTCTTCAAATCCCAGGGTGTAACAATATAAAAAGACGCTTTTCATACAAAATACATGCGGCTATAAAAGTGAAATTCTTTCTTATGTTGATATTATCAAAACACGAAAGATTTTTACTTTTTCGACGATTTCGACTAAAACGACATTGCTAAAAATTATTTTCTAATTCGTATAAATTCAAATAATATTTGATAATACAGAAAGATAGTTTACTAAGGTATATTATTATCCATCTAAAGGGAATGCTAAACTATACTAGGACATTTACCTTGGTTGGTTTTCAGTGCGTAAATTTTAAACGTTACGTTAAACTTTTTCGTAAGCTTGTACGCTCGTTTACGCACAATCAAACGCGCACTTTACGCTCAAAGTCAAGGTCGACTGCCAGATGCGTGCATATTCGTAAACGCGCGTTTACGCACTTATACGCTACAATAATAGAACAAATGCGTAATATGCGTATTGGAAGAAAAATTACAAGCAAAGTTTATTGATAATTTGTTTCATTGTCGGAAATATTATCTTTTGGAACATAGTATATTTACAAGAAGTTGAAATATTGATGGCATTTTTACTCAGCCTACTTCAGACAAAGGAGCTGAAGCAATGTTGACAAGCTTTTAGATTTATTAGATAAATTCATCAAGTCAATCCACTTCAGATTTCCACTTATTGAATTTTAGTGTTTACTGTTAAGGACGACTTCATCTCGACGAATATAAATTGGACAATAAATATCCATTCTTATTTAAGATATGGTGATTTTTTATATTAAAGAAAAATATAATAATGTAAGTAATGATAAATATGAAGTAAATATACTAATATAATAAAAAAAAGTTTGTAAAAATTGTAAATAAGAGGTAGTCTCGGAAACTACTCAACCGATTTGGAAAATAATTTTCGAGTTATATAGTCCATTTATTGAGGAAGATTATAGACTACATTACATGACGCTACGACTCATAGGAGCGAAGCTATAAACATAAGCGCGGGAGAAACTGGGCACGAGTATAAAATAAACATAATTGAAAAGAAAATAATTATTCAATACATTATGATACAAGCTGTTAAAACTTAAAATTATTCAATTTAATTTAAAAAACGACTACATTTTCTACAAATAAACTTACTACCGTTTCAAGTCGACGCTTAACTCTGAAGATACAGGTAAATTAACAATTTTAGGTTAATAAAACATATTAGGTGAGTCTGCGATGTCAACTTATAAACTAACATACTAAGTGATATAATGTAATGGAAACATTTCATATATTCTAATTTTATAAAGAGGAAATTTGTAATTTTGTATGTTTGTAACCGATAAACTCAAAAACTACTGTATCGATTGCGATAAAATTTTCCAGAGATATAGACTACTTTTAAGCCCGAATAAAATGAACAGACCCTAAGGAAATGCGATGTAAACGGGCGCCCGATATAGCCGAAGTCCACGGAGACGAAGTCGCGGACAGAATGCTAGTCATAAATATATTTGTATAGCGTGTTATATAAATGTAACAGTATAATAATTAATATTTATTATGTCAATCGAAACGGCCTTCGAAATAAGCCATTTTTAAGGTTCCGTAGTCAGCTTGAATCGTTACAGTTTCGCTATATACTTATTTACAGAGATTCTTAGTACTTACTAGAAAACGTCTTGAAAATTAGTCATGGTCCATACACTTTAATCACGCTAAATTACAATCTTGAAAATCATTTTTTGGGCTATTTTTAGGGCTCCTACACTTAAAGTATGCGAAGTTTTTTTTCTTAAAAATAAGTGTCGTTGAATCAGTCATTAAAAATATCGTAAGTTGTGAGAGCCATTGTTTTAGATCCCTCTCTTTATAAGCCGGTTAATAAGTGACGAAGTTATTACTTTTAAATTCAATCACTGTCCGAGTATACTTAGATGGGTACATATTATGTGACCAGTTCCAAACAATTTTTCTCTGAAAGAAACTTCGTAAGAGCGAGTGACAAAAATACGTGACTTACCTACTCTTTCCAACAATAGTTACGTAATAAACGCGTTATTCTGTTATTCTGTACGTTCGTCATTTCAAAACATATTTATATTAGTTTCTTTTAAATTGAGTATGGCAACGTTGACCTGTTTTAATTATTTCAATACAATGGCTAAATTGACTGACCTGCATTGCGTGTATTTTTTCAATTTTTTTTTTTATTATTAACATTTTTATTGTATTACATGTATATGTTTATTTAATTCAAAAATAGAACTAAATGATGTAAAAATAGAACGTAAAGCAGATTTTTTTTTCACTACTCTTTGATTTAAACATAACTAAAAAGTAGTTGTAGAAAACGCAAAAAAAATTAAAACTATTTTTGAAATAAGATTTTTTATTACTTTTTATGCTAAATATACTATCGGTTTTCAAAACACATATTATATCGAGCCTCGCTGAGTTACAAACATAGTGTCCATATTAGAAACTTACAGAAACTAAGTCAAAGTTCGAACAGTATTGAGTTCATCAGCGGTCAATAAAAGAATTTAGATATTCTTGAGATAAACTTGTGTGATTTATAGCATTTCATTTCCTTAAAGATAAAATGATAGAACTAAAAGATAATTTCCTGCCTTGAAATATTAAAAATTATATTATTATTTATTATTATTGAAGAGCCTATTTCTTCAAGAAATCATCATCCCTTAAAAAATAACTGGTCAAGTGCGAGTAGGACTCGCGCACCGAGGGTTCCGTACAAACTTATAGAAATCTATATAAGACTAACCCATCTACGCCATTTGTGGTCTTCATCATCAGTTCCAACATAAGTTACTATCAAAAATACCTAAATCGGTATACGCTTGCCTATAATATTTGAGGAGTTCCCTCAATTTCTCCAGGATCCCATCATCTGATCCTGACCTGAAGACAATGGGACCACCTTGGAAGTATACCTTTTCAAACAAAAAAAAAATTTGAAAATCGGTACCCAAATGGCGGCGTAATCGGCGAGCAAAAAAAAATTAAATACTAGGTCGAATTGAAAACACTCCTTTTTAGAAGTCGCTTAAATATAATCACATATTATGTAAATATGGATCACGTCCCAAAAACTATTTTGAAACTACTTAGGAGCACTTTAATTTAAAACACGATCATGGATGCAATCCATAGAAACATAAAATTTCATTTTAAGTACTAATACACCTTATACTTTCAACAAAAAAAAGTTATAGCGCGATTCAGGATACACCTAGCGCCATCTCTTGACAATTTCAATGAACTAACTTGTTGACTTTGACATTAACAACATAATTATAGTACATTTTATTCTCGTTTTATTTTTATTTATATTCTACTACACTCCACTACCCCTGCACTACGTTCGAAAAATATTTAGATTTACATTATCAATCAAAATATCGAAATATATATTAGTGTTGCCAAGACGAAAATAATTAGTCCTTAATTCGAACAAAACTAATTGGTTATTTATAAATAACTAATTATATTATTAATAACCAGAAGACTTATATGTGTAGATAAATAAGTAAATTAAATAACTCGATCTGTTTGAATTTAATTTTAAAATTTTCGTACTAAGTCAATACGAGTACTTAAATAAAATCGCGTGAAGCTCTTATATTGAATGTTAATTACGTAATGACGTTATAAATCGACGATAAAACTTTTAAATGAAAAGTTTATTTTATAATTTTTAGCGCGTTTAAATAATAATTAAAATAAAAATTTTTATTAATCGAGCAGAATTGTATCACAGTTAATGTCATAATGTTGTCATAGATGGCATTAGCTGTACGCTGCATCGCGCTATCATTTTGTTAGCTGCGATATATAGATTGCATTGCGTTGTTTATAAAGATTTGCTGCTTTTTAATGTTTTCGTATTGATACAAATTTCTTCTCGGTGTTTGTAAAATTGTTTTTTTGACCATGGTCAACTTCTATGTTAATTTGTTACAAGTACATATAATTTTAAGTCTAAGATTAATATATTTTCCGCTTGATCAATTTACAACTTGATACATTTACGCGTTCCTGAGAAAAAGGTTGAAAGACAGACGTACAGACTGACAGACACACGAACAGAAATTTACAGTTTTCGGATTTTTTCCTTTATGTATACTAAATGACCTTGCTCCTGGCCAAATTTCATAATGCTTGGTCAATGGGAAGTACCCTATAGGTTTTGATTCCCTTGGGAAAACGTTAAAAACGCTATCATACTTAAAATATGTGATATAAATGACCATATCTTTTGATTGCGTTAACTTAGAAGTTTGATTTTTTCACAGCTCTTAGTAATTACAACTCTGAGTACTTGACGTTGATAAAAATTTGTTATCTTCACGCGTTTCTGAGAAAAAGGTTGAAAGACAAACTTACAAACAGACAAACATACATACAAAAATTTACAGTTTTCAGATTTTTCCCTTTATTTGTACCATAAGATCTTACTTCTTGCCAAATTTCATCGTGCTAGGTCAATGGGAAGTACCCTATAGGTTTTGATTCTCTTGCGAAAACGCTAAAATGGTCAAAATATACGACATATTTTCCATTATCTTTTGATTGCGTTGACTTAGAACTTTAATATTTTCACGGCCGCATGTCATCGTAGACTTGAGTATATGATATTAATTTCAACATGATACGTCTATGCATTTCTGAGAAAAACGGGTTGACATCCCGACAGACAGACAGACAGACAGACAGACAGACAGACAGACAGACAGACAGACAGACAGACAGACAGACAGACAGACAGACGGACAACAAAGTGATCCTATAAGGGTTCCGTTTTTCCTTTTAAGGTACGGAACCCTAAAAATAGAATAAAGATGAAAAATTCTTTTGAACTTTAACAGCTTTGTGTGACTGTTACATCTCTTGTACTATAAACTTTTTTTAATTACATTTACTTTTATTTAATGTATTCTTGTAAATACATTTACTATTTTCATGTTTTAAATATAAATGATTATTACAACCGTGCGAAGCCGAACCGGGTACATTTAGGAGTTAAAAATATATTGAATATCCTGTACAAAATCCAGAGTATACTGAATACAAACATCTTTATTATCTATATAATATTGTACATAATAATATTTTTTCGCAATTAAGGTGAAAAATTCAATCTTAAAAATGTTAAACTCTCAGAACGCGAACGGATAACTTCTCCCAAAGGTAAAAGCTCATATCGAATTATCGATTTATCTGGGCTTAAGCGCATTAAAGCATCGTTTTAAAATTTCATCATTTCTAGTTTAATCTTGAAACTCAAAAGTACTTACAATGGATTTTTGATACGGCGATAATTGAAAAACACCCGACCGTGAAAGAGATGCAGATTTCGTGATTGTATTTTGCAGCGTTATTTTCTTATACGGTTTTTTATCGTTACAATTATTTTCCTACATGTTAAGTATAGTTTACTAAAGGTGGGTCTAAACCTGCGCGTGTGCCCGAAGCGTGGAGTTCGAGTGACGCGTCACGTTCTAAGCGCGTACACGTTGGAAACGACTACATTGCCAAATTAAATCTGCGCGGGCCCCGTAACCAAATCGATTTTGGGGCCCTAAGTAAAAAATTTATAAAATAAATTGTGGAATTCGAGCCGTCAGGTTTGATTAATTGTTTCTTTTGACTTTTTACATCTAATAAAAAAAATCTACCATATTTTAAATACTTAGATATGTAAAGCTCAAAATAGTACGTGAAAAATTTTCTTGTCACAGGCGTGGGGCCCTTTGAGAAGCGCGGCCCATGTCATTTGCTAATCCAGGGTACTAGGCTTAATTAATGGATTAATCGGAGGTGGTTAGGTTTCCGGCTCTCTCACTACCCGTACGCAAAGTAGCTATGTTGCTTACTGCACGTCAATCTTCTGTGAGATGAAGGTACCGCCTCGATTCAGCCAGCTCATGTACAAGCTATAGTCAGTAAGCTACATCCTACAGCTAAGCTCGTCTTGACTTGAAACTGCATATAGTCGTAAATACCAATTGACTGAAACGGTCAAACGATAAACAGTACGCACACATCGTTCTCAAAATCGCAGGTTCTTTTCTGGACTAAAACTTCTAACTTGTTAAATCATATAAATTCATCTCGTGCTCGACGGTGAAGAAGAACATCGTGAGAGAGTGCATGTGTCGAGAGAAATTCTGAGACTCGAATATTCGCAAATCCGAAGTCGAGCAACGTAGCTAAGCTTTTATCCTTTTCTATAATAGGATAAGAGCACTTTGCCTAACTTTGGAACAAGCGATTATTATTCAACGATTAATCAAATATAAAATAAAATTTAAAATTTAAAAAAATAACGTATTGGGACCATTTTAAAGAGCCCCAGCACGATACTTTTGTTGTAAGGAAGTGAGAAGTTATGTATTCTGTTGCAGCATCAGCTCAAAGTTACTCTACTATGTTACTTAGTTATTATTCACACAACACTAAATTTCGAGTCGATTAGACAGGTAAGTACACGTTGCTGAGATCCTTTTAACAACTAGAAACCTTCAAAGTGATAACCTTCAAACGTCTGAATAGATCTTCCAGCTAGTGACCCCACCTTGGTCAACTTGGGGATCACTGACTCGGCTCCGGATCCAGAGGCCTGTGCCAGGTAAATTTGAGCAGGTGGGGCTTCACTGATGAAAATAATACGAAGTGCGAGTGCGGCTCTGACCCCCGAACAATGTCACACCTACTTTTATGTCCATTGTGTGCTCACACCTGTACAATTCCAGATCTCTCTCAGCCACAGATAAGACTTTAAGCGTGACTAAGGATTCGACTCGTACGATATAATAAATTTGCTATCGACTCAAAGAAGAAAAAGAATAAATCGTCATAAAAATAGCTAATAACCATCTAGATTACATTAGATTCGTAACAAGAAAACCCCATCAAAATTGGTTCATTCGTTAAGCCATAAATACACAGATACACAAATTAAACATAAACTTACTTACTAAAAATTGTATAATGTAACAATTTAATCAACGAATTACACGAAGCTTTCGCTATGACGACGCGATACATTTTGACAATTGATTATTTTTGTTTTAGTACAAAATTCAAATATCCATTTGCAGAATACATGTATATCGCGTTATAATAGCGATACCTCCGCATAATTAACCTGATACATATGTAGGGTATTAGTGGCTTTAAACAAAGACATGCGTTTCTTTGCAGTCACAAAGTAGCCCACAAGTTAACCCATGTCCTACTTCAAAGGCAAAAATAGAACGTGAGCAAAGTGAAATAATTTGAAAATTTTGCTTTTTTTACGAAAGCTAAGTTACGGGAATCATTTTGTTATTAATATATATTTACCTACTAGACTCCCGTTTAGGGTTATTGTTTCGTTCCTATGAGTCACAGTGTGATTTAATATAACGTATAACCCTCCTCAATAAACGTGCTATCGGACGCAGAAAGGATCTGAAGTGTTCGAGACTACCCCTTGAAAACACACTTACAAACAACTTCTTTATAATATCAGTATAGATTTAGTTAACGTTTTGTTACAGCTAAAATTCTATTTGTTCTATTAAAACACCCAATGTTTGATGTATAAAATCTTCAAAATTGTTTACATAATAAATATTGAACCATGGCATAGCGTTTCAACATAAGGAAGTGTATATTTTTGTTAAGACGGGTGTGAAGGTCTCCCTTTTCCTCGTTACAGTTACTGACAGTCATTGAGTAGGTATATCATTTTTCCGCATGTGTGCTCGTGATGAAATGATCAGCGAAGTGTTGTTTGAAATTAATCAAAGACCCAAACATCGGTCTCAAACTCCTTACGATATTAATGAAATTACGTACAATTTTATTTTCCTTATAAAAATATTTTTTATTACAAATATTTATATTAAAAATATGTGTGCGAGAATTGCATTTGTAAGTTTTACTGTCGTAATTGACGTAAAACAACTTTGTCGGCTGGAAATAATCAGTGCCAGTAAATTATTTCAGGTGCAAAGGAAACGACTTATGTAAATCCTTATGAAAATCTAAGATCATAACTTTTAAGTGTAATTCTCGGCTATTAATAATAGCTTTTGCTTGTGGATTTGCTTGTGGGTTGTGTTAATGTAGTCTTCTGTCGGTGTCGGTAGTCGGTATAACACGCTTATCTCCTAATGGAAGTCAAGTGTAATGTATGTCTAAAACCTTCTTCTCTGTGCCTCGAACACATATGACCCTGCGAAAAAGAGTTGCATTCTTTGGTTTACATGGTCTCCCCTCTGGCCCTCAACGACACCATTAAAAAAGCTCTAGCTACCATCGATGCTCCTGCTCTTATTGAACCCTCTGAAATTAATCGTGGTGATGGATAGAGACCTGACGGAGTGACGCTGGTTCCTGGGAACGGTGACGGTTGCTATTGTGGGATGCTACTATCGTAGACGCATTAGCCTCGCCTCATGCTAGGGAAACGGCGTCAATGGTTGGAGCTGCAGCAAAAAAAAAGCTGAATCGGCAAAACCGTGATAGTATTCGTCACTTATTCTAAATTCTTTGTGCAGTTTGCAGTTGAAAAATTTGGATCTTGGTGTGTTGGAGTAGTGCAAAAGAATTTGCGAACACTTGCGGGCAGGTTTGATAAACAAATATCCTGCAGAAACACGTCCGAAAATTAATTATTTATAAAAAAAATATTTTGAATGAATTGTAAATGAGTAGGGCGGTGATATCTCGGACTATCATAAATATAATGCATTTCATAACACACATTATAATAAAAATATCATACCCTCCCTGTATATCTTCACGTTAATCTTAGGTTTTCTTTTCCTGTTTATATTCCTTGCACATCTCGCCGAATATCAACGATAAATAATGAAAGTGTGTATTTCGCCTCAAAAAGTTAGATAACTTCATAGCTATTTTTAGAGCGTGAAATGCGTTTGTGAAAGCCTCAGTCCACTCACGCCTTTGTTATACACCAGCACAAAGCGGCTTAAAGTCAATCCCACGGTATACGTGCACGAATAACCGAACCAATATAGATATATAGAGCAAAAACATGGCGGTTTTCTTTAGTTTCACTGAACCTAAGTATTTATTTCTCGCGATTTAAAGTACGTATTCTACATTGAACATAGGTGTAAGCAGTCGTCATGCCGCTTAATACAGATGTACTCGATAGATCTCGATCTCGACAGACGCGTTGGCGCAAAGGTCACTCCAACCGACTAAAGCGCTAATGGTCGTGGGTTCGATCCCCGCTCACGGCAAACGTGTGTATTGGCCATACAGATGTTTGTCGTGGTCTGGGTGTTTGTGTTTGTGTTGTGAGTGTTTCCGGACCCCGACACAAGATCATGAGATCTTAATGGGGGCCGTTGAGTGTGATGCGTTATTTATTTATTTATTTAGATGGTGTAAGCGATTCATGTCCCCATGTGAGAATAGCGTGGCTTAAATATTTAAGCATGTTATAAAAAATCCCATTTTTTATACAGAATGAGATATTTTATACATTTTAAATCTCCATTAGATAACAATAAAAAGAAAGGTATGATCTAGTATTCAAAAAATATTTCAATGTTTATAAAACTATATGTAAGTGGTGTACTCAGGGCCGGATTTATCCTAAGTGCCGCCTTGGGGCACAGCGAAAAATGCCGCTTCTTCACCTCAATCATTGCTTATGTAAATTTAATAAAAGAAAAACACTCTTTAATAATAAAAATACTTTAGTAGAATAGAATAAATTTTAATTGAAAATTTAAAACCAAACTCCAAATTATACCGCCCTAGCCAGTATTGCCCCTGTAGTAAATCCAGCGCTAGATGTACTTATTTACTCAACTTGTATTCTAAAATTATACGATTACGTCTAGATCATTAATAATTATTAATTATAGCTAATTAACTTACTAAACAAATTAACAACATATATTCACGACATTTACGAAAAACATCGTTCGATGTCATCAACTTTGAGTTTGATAATCATATAAAATAACGTTTTAAATCCAAAAACATTTAATAAATTAAAATTATTGCGTCACAATTGTCGACTACTGAGCGAAATAAAATAATCACAGATCAAACAAGCATTTCAAAGTGACATGATCATACATACTATGGAGCGTACAAACTATGTAATACAATATGTTATTATATAAAACACAGTTATTAAATATATTTTATACGCAATTTAGTACATAAATCAAGAGGATTATTACGCAGAGCTATCGCCATAACGCGATACACGTAGACAGTTGATTTTTTTCGTTTTAATACAAAAATCAGAAATCAACTGTCCAAATATGTCGCGTTGCGGTAGCGGTAGCTCACCGTTATTAGCCTTCAGCTGTCAGAATGTAGCATTTTGTGATAGCGATATTTTAACGTAATTACCCTACTGGGCGCACCATTATGGAACAAAACAGTTGTCAACATAAGAAAAAACTCTCGTTAATCTACCCTTATCAAAACTCGTTAGTTTTGTTTGTTTTAAAAGAAACGTTAATAAGAAATATGGAGTTTTCTTGGTAGATAGATAAAAAGTTATAAGAAGTCATATTCTATTTTATTACGAAATCTATGTAGTTATTAGAAAAACTATTTTTTCAAAGATAAGTTGAATACGTGATTTTTATGAAATTTAAACAAAATCACTTACAAATAGACTAAGCAAAAAAATAAAATCAGCTAATTCCCCTTTTTAGGGAGGTATTTCAAAACATTTCATATTAAAATTTCAAACATAATTAGTATATTAAGCTCTCTACGTTTTTGACAAAAAATATACCGAAGCATATATTTTTAATTCGCCATTAAATCATTAACTACTAGTTCTAAACTTTGCTAAAAACGGATATGTTGAAATTGTGTTAAATCTTGTTATTTTTGAATTTACGATTTTCCTATATTAAGTTTTGAAATCGATTACGACTGACGCAGTACGAAACATAATTTCCATAAATCCCAGATAAAGACATTACACATTTATAGAATCTTAAGTCGTTTGAATGACTCACCAAAGTAAGGACTGTTAAAATGATGTTCAAACTATAAGGAGTTACTGAATACATTTACTGTTTTCAGTACGATTACGATACGATATGGCATTTTTAAATACAAATAGCAGGCAATCGTAGGCGAGTGTTGGTAAGTAATGGCCGTCGCCCATGGACATTTGGAGCACCAAAAAGTCACAAATACGTTACCAGCTTAACAAGGAATAAGACGTGAAGGGAAATAGAATGTAAGAATAAGAATGAAGAATGTTGTAAGGTTTCGGCTATTTTATTGTAGTTATTATTAACGATTCTTGTAAAAAACTCGCAATAGATTGTCATTATAGATTGTTTATTTAATACACAAATAAATGGGAAGTAAACATCATTAGAAAATCTAAATGATCTAGCTGGAAAAGTACTGTACCGTGTACATTGTACCAGTATTTTCGCAAATGCGTAGATCAACATACGACGACTTAAACCTTTGTTCGTAAGGTATTTTATACGCTGTATTTAATTTCTCGTGCGTTATTCGATTCAATTATAAATTATTTCAATAAAAAAAGTATCCCGATAATTATTCCTCTTCGGCGCAAATCTTAAGATTTCGATGCCAATCGCTAAGTCAAAATGGCTTTCTACAAGGAAAATACGTTGAATCAATTACCATTATTGATACTGAAACAGAACAAACTTTCCATTTATATACTTTAGATCGAAGATCTTAATTTTATGTTCGAACATCGGATTAAAAGCTATCGGGGTGATTGAACCCTGACATAAAGCATTAAATTACTTTGTTTGCAAACACATGAAATCATTCAATACACTCAACAGGTAAGTATTAAAAGATAGTAAAGGAAATATCTAAAAAATAATTCTCTCATTAACTACAAAATGATATATGTAGATGCTACTAGTAACCACGAGCCTATTTTACTTCAAAATCTCGTTTTTATTACAGAATCACTCATGGTTTAGATAACATTTTGTCACATTCTTGAAACTAGATAAAAAAAATCCACAATTAATTAGTAAAAATGTTTTTACATGCAATATTCGTGTAAACTTCTAATTAATTGCCGTAACATATATACGCAATAGATTAAAATCACTCAGGCATAAATTAATTGATACAACCGCAAAATTAGAACATGAACATAAATGAAAGACAAGACGTAAATACAATATAAATATCATATGATAAATATATATAATATAAAAAATTATAAAACTGACTGCCTAAAGAAAACGTTAGGTTATAACTATTATTGTGTATTGTATTTCTTTTGGTAAAAAATACAAATTCAAACTGAGTAAATACGAGTACATATGTAATTGTACTAAAACAAGTAAATTGAATCTTAAATAATTTACATCTTAAATCTAAATTATTTACTTAGTTTGAAAATTTTAAATCAGTCAGATCAAGTTATTCAATTAACTTTTTTTTCTACTTTTTTAAATCTCGCAAGAAGCCTTTATATATACAAATAAATAAAATTGAACTGTCTCTTTGTAATTTAACAGCAGGTAACTAAATGCATATGACAGTATATACGGTATTTACATCAAAAACGCATTTTTTTTTAATTTTTGTCCTTCTTTATATCTGTTCGTATAATCTAATCTCTGAAACGCCTGGCCCTCTCATTTGATTCCCATAATGTAGGAAAGCATAAAAAAATAAGTCCGCCATATTTAGAAGTTCGACATAGTGAATTTAGAGTGACATCGCTTTTTTTCTCGAGTTATTCTCAGCAAGCTCTTTCATTTCATACCCATATTGCAAGAAAGCATAAAAATCTTAATCTGCCATCTTTGAAAGTTTGCCATATTAGATTTTGAGTGACGTCACTATATTTTTCAAGTTATTCTCAGCAAGCCCTTTCTATTCAGTAGTTTTGTTTTCAATCAAAATCCAAGCAAACGAGATTGCGAATTTTTCTTTTAAAGTCTTTTTTTTTAATTTAATTACTGCTGATTTTATTACAACTTTAGTAAATTTTGTTTTATCCTTATTCTTTAATTTATATGTCACTCCGTTTAGTTCATCATAAGCTAAGGACTTCCTATAACTAATAAAATGAATTATTTAAAAAATAACATACGAAATCAATAACTGGTTTATTCTTTGCTCGTTACCGCAGATCTATCTCGTTTTTAAGCGTACGTCATCAATAATCATCCATCACGTTATATTCTCCGAGGAAAATTCACTTTCTAATATTGAAAGCAAAATGTCGGCTCAACAGTTTGCATCCTTTTACGACGTAATTGATATTCAAAAGTGGATGTTATGTTTGGTTGTTATTTTGAAATTAATATACTGTACATATATTTGGTATTATTATTTATTACAATTTATTTTATATCTATACGTTGTAGACACTAGGTTCGTAAACTCAATACTAAATCAAACATTCGCTCCGAGTAAGTTACCCTTTTTTTAAGATTGTATTTACAATAATTTAACTTAATCTCGGCAAAGCAAAATGTAGCTTAATGTTTTGTAGAAATCCTAAAACGTGATGTAATATACCTACTGTAACAGCATATAAATATCCCACGGCTGTTCTATTAAAGAGAAGGTTAGGTACATAATACGCCACGCTTCTCAAATGCGAATTGACACAATTTCTTTCGATACATACAAGTTTCATCACGATGATTTCCTTCCCTGCCAAATTAAATTGGAACGCAAAAGCACTTGAAAACTCACTGGGCCTAGCCGGTTTTGAAGCCGCGACAATCCCTTGCAATGGATGTCTTGTAACCATTCAACATTCACCGTCTCAGCATAGTATATGTATATAATTCTATAAATCTCACGGTGATGCTTTGATATGGCATTTTAGACTTTAATAATCTTTACAAGAAGAGTATGCATTGGTCTTTTAAGACATTTCTAAACTGTTTGCTTTTTTTAAAAGGTTAACACTAAAATATATAGTAATATTTTTACACACGATGAGTTTTTTTTTATATTATGTTATTCACTAGCTGATCGTAATAATAGTTCTGCTATTTTCGCAGAAAACATGAAGTATTTTACATTCGATTCGTCTGTTTTATCGTATTTCCACGATCTTGTTCTAAAATATATACAAGCACATACATTTACAAGAACCATGATATAAATTATATATTTTACAGGAAAATTTTCATAATTTTCCTGTGAAGTAACTAATAATAACTTACATAATATTTATATTTATGTTGTATGTATAGCCTATGATTATCTAGAATAATATACGTTTCAAAAGGTACCATTATTTTTAAAATATGTCTAGTGGTACCAGTGTTTACTTTGCACAATCAATATTCTTTTATTTTTATTACGCGTATTACTGCAACCGGAACGTTAGATACCAACTAAGAAACCGTTGGCGGTAGTTGTAAATAATATTTTCTAAAACCTCAAATAGAAAAATGTCACCTTAGTCTACCCGTGACCACGAACGCTGCAAAGTGCTCGAAACGTCGGTATGATAAAAATAGTTAATATACGCGATTTAAATCCGTTTAAAATAATTTTATTTCAATGTATTACTAGACTTAAGAGAGAAATCTAAAGCTATCTCTCACGGGAAGACTCAGCTCCGCAGCATACGCGGTTAGGAAAGTTCGTCAACTAACCGACGTTGATACAGCTCGATTAGTATATTTCGGTTATTTTCATAGTATCATCTCCTATGGTTTGATGCTATGGGGTAGCGCTTCAGATGTTAATACAGTTTTTATTTTGCAAAAAAGAGCTATTCGTAGTATTTATAATTTAGGAGCTCGGGAATCCCTTCGAGATGTTTTTAGTAAAGTAGGTATACTAACGGTTGCGTCACAGTATATTTATAACAATATTATACATATCCATACCAATATTGATTGTTTTGAGAGAAATAGTGACTCGCATTGTATTAACACAAGAAGAAAGGATAAACTCATAACACCAAGCTTTCGACTTCGCAAAGTAAATGTTTCTTTTCTGGGGCAAGGTGTCCGTTTTTATAACAAAATACCAAAGAAATTTTTGCAGTTGTCAATCAATAAGTTTAAATTGTATATTAAAAATTCTTTAATAGCTAAAGCATATTATTCTGTACAAGATTATATAGATGATAATAATGCATGGATTTAGTATAGATGAATTTCATACAGGATGTTTAATATAAACATTTGTAATTTTTAAAATGTATATACTTAATAACACAATTTTAAAAGAGTACCTATCGAGTTTCTTGCCGGTTCTTCTCGGTAGAATCTACATTCCGAACCGGTGGTAGCTTTTCCTTAATTTAAGTACTTTTTGTTTATTTTGACGATTCAAAAGTGCTTTTAAAAGCCTACTTGAATAAAGTATTTTTTGATTTTGATTTTGATTTTATGGGAGCTAAAGATATTTGATTGTTGGAAAGAAACCATGTCACAGACTTGTAAATTAGGAAAATTGTAGTCAAAGATATTCATAAAAACTCTACACAGCTCTAAAATCGAACCTGGTATTTATTCTTAAAAAAAGTTTCAATTTATATTACTTCTTATTAAATAAAATATTAGGCGAGAATTACATTTGTAAATTTTACATTTCTATAAGCTGGTAACAGTTACCTAGGTAAACTAACGAATATGTTGCTGTCAAACATAAGGGCAAGCAAATTATTTAAATCTTTATGAAAGTCTGCGAGCAAAGCTTAGAGTACTAAGGCGAAAATTACACTTATAAGTTGTACTTCGACCGACCTACTAGTCGTAATGAATAAATATTATTATGATTCCTTCAGTGTGCAATCATAAACTAGAGTTTGTTTTTCGTCACCACTATCTTTAACGAAACTTTACAGAAAATGATCAAGAGAGATTAAATCTAGCGATCTCGTGGGTAACTGATCAAGATCCTACAGCTCTACATATTATATAAAAATCAATTTATGTTATTTATTTATTTGTTTTTTATATTTACTTATGATGTAAGTGTGTACACCATAAACATTTACACTTTCATAAATATAAGACAAATACATAAATATAACAAAATTGTTAGAAAAAAAAATTAAAAACTACCTCTACGCTACAACAAAGGGTTCTCCAATTGACAATGTAAGCTTAATAATCTTGATTTCATGTTATTTACACTGAGGGTGCCGTGCTGACATTTATTTTTTATCATCTATACTAATATTATAAAGCTAAAGAGTTTGTTTGTTTGAACGCGCTAATCTTAGGAACTACTGATTCGAATTGAAAAAATATTTTTGTTAGTAAATTAATTAAGAAATGCTATAGGCTACTTTATATCACGTTACAACTCATATAAGCGAAGCAGTAACCATAAGCGCGAGTGAAACCACAAGGGAGAGATAGTAATAAATAATAAGACAATAATTATGCAAATCTTTGTACCTTAACTTCAACATCGGTGACATAGTTCCTTTTAACTTTCTCTAGTTCTCATAACTTCAGATATGGTCCTACTGGAATGTTCCTACTATTATACTCCTCCATCACCATAAATCATTCCATAGTTTATAGTACAAATGATACTAATTCCGATTTAAAATTTATTAATGTCAAAATTGCATAGTATCCAACTATCTTAGTAGAATTAATTATTTTAGAGACCTTATTAACGTATTCACTAAATCGTATGTGTGAATATACAAATGTAGGTATGTCGTAAATGAACTAACTCGAACTCCGTTATTAGCCTAGCGCCTTTGAAGTTCTCGAAACTCTCTGCGAAACCAGTGAATTGCCATAATTTTGTGAAAGTTTTACAAAATAAGTAAGACTTAACTAGACTTATTAGTTAATTGTATTTATGTATAATAATGATTATTTCAATAGACACTAAGTATTTTCTTTCTCAGTGGTAACCTATATTCCTATTAAAGCTACTACTTAATGAAAGGACTCGAAACTTATTATGTTAAAATATCGCAATCAAATCACGCTATTATTTTAGACGGGAATTACATTTTTAAGTTTTACTCTCGTAAATGATACACGTTGTAAGTAATAATTAAAACTATCAGGGTAGACTTATGAAATCTTTAAATCTGTTAAAAAATAAGGAACTGACATGTAAATTATTAAAGATAAATAAGCAATAACAAACAACTTATGTAATTATTTATGAAAGACTCAAATTAAACTTATAAGTGTAATTCTCGCCTTACAGTGGATTCCTAAGAGCTAATTATGGTAAACTATTGATATCATAAAACATGACAGTTGAAGGAGGCATTTTCGAAATCGAAAGCAAAATATGTAAATTCGTTTACAGTTTCAACTCAAAAGAATTTCGAATTACATTATTAATTACTTGATTTATCCATAAACTACTGAACCTATTTTGATCACAATTTTATGAGACCAATGGGAGACTTAATAGGTCTCATAAAATTATACCCTTTCAAACGAAAAAATAATTAACGCTAACGGTTAGGCTGTTTTCGGAGAACATAAATTATAAAATTAAAAGTAAAAAATTAATTTCAAAAACAAACTTTTTTTAAACACACTAAAAATAATAAAATAAACTTTTCCTTTTAAAAACTTTACTATCTTTATATGTATACTGTATAACATAACTATATACTATATAACACATTATAATATAAAAGCTTGATGTGATATTTGAGTACTTATACTTACTTAGCTTGAAAATTTTAAAAATTCAAATCAAACAGATCAATCAAATCATTTAATTTACTTGTTTATCTACAGAGATAAATTTCAGCCGAATCGCTTGAATATATCTACTTCAATATAGAGTTGCAAATTCCCAACCGAACAAACATAGTTACATACATACATACATACACAAGATAAATAAAAGCCTGTAAAACAGGCGCCGATGATTTCAAAACCTCTTTCTTTTTTGAAAGTTGGTTAAAAATTACTAATAATCCGAAATGGCAATGCTTGCAACTTAAACGTCGTTAAAAATTCTCGAAAGAAAAATACATCGCGCATTTAAGCGTTAACGTAATTAGTTACCCTGCTGATTTTTGTGCGAAAACGGCTCGTTAAACAGTCAAAAATCAAAAATCAACTTTCTGTTGATTTGTACAAAAATGGCGCCTGTTTTGATTATATCACAGAGAAAGACGAAAATATTTGTTTAAAACATTTTAAGATATGTTTCGTTAAAAAAAAGGTTATTTGTTTGGTATCTCTTTCAGTTCCTCTACAAGCAGAATTATGAATGTTACATAAAATTGAAAAAGAACTCAAACACATAATATAAATAAAAAGATGACAAATTTCAATATTGAATTTCAATCTATACAAATAAAATAATTAAGTATATGTTTCTAATGTCATATTAACAGCTTTTAACTAAATGCATATAAAAGTATACACGGCACTGAGTTCAAAAACATTTTTTTTTTTATTTTTTCTCGGTCTGTCTGTTGGTTTCGACTAATTTCTGAGTTAGACCCATTTAAACGTGACTTTCACTCAGAAATAGCTAATGTCATAATCAGTAACTTAGGCTACTTTTAATTAAAAAAATTTATTTATACACAAAAAAGAGAGTAAAGCTAAAACAATATTAAAACCAATGAAATAGTTAACAATATACAATTCAAGGAGGGAAACATTGTATAAATATAATTTTTCCTTAAATTAACGTGAGTAAAACCGCGGGACACAGCTAGTTAGCAAGCTAGCTAATAAAATTTGAATATTAAAAATCAAAAAAGACATCAGAAGACCTATAATTTCATAAAATTTGAATCACAGGCGCGCCATAGATACAAAATTATCGTTTAGGTATTCCTATTGTATTGCCATAAATTTTAATTATTTAATAAAAAAAAACATACTTTTTTTTTGTTTCCTCCTATATATTTTTACCTTTATTATTTATTCGCGTATCTACTATAATAAAATGTATTCTCAAAAATCAAAGTTGTTACTTATGTATATAGTATGTATATAAACGATTCAAAAGATACGACTATAACTTGATAAAAATCGGACAGGCGAACGCACTAACAGACGACTAAAGTTTAATAATAAGTTGGTCGTGTTGGCGATCTTTAGGCATTGAACCGAAAATTTTATTAATTACTCCACTTTCCAAAAATCTAGAAGTTTTTACAGACGTTATTAATTATTACTTGTGTAGTCACTGCCTGAATCTATTTACTATATTTCTCGAATGTTCGTAGATTTTATAGCAATTTATGTCCAATCAAGCAATTGATAAAAAGATACACCTTTCTTTCAGACAAAAAAATAACAAAAGATTTCATATATAAACTATGAAATATCTATTTTAAGTAATGCTTAAATTTTACATAAAAATACAGTATCTTAAAGCTATAAGTACGCAACTCAATTTGTATTCTAAATTCTCCGGTCTTAGCCTGAATAATTATTTCCTTACGCTAAAACATTTACGAAGATTTATACCAGTTTGTTACCACCGATTGTTGTTATCGGGATTAAGTTTACCGTAATAAATTATTGTTATTCTTAGAGCAAACATATAAATTTAAGGATCATTGGAATTATCTTGATCCTAAAATAGTCGCACAAAAATCGATCAACAGATTTCTTCGAAGATAAAAAGTTGAAATCCACTAAAACAAAAAAGCGTTTATTCAACTTAAAATTGTCCTATATTTAAACAATGAATTATTGGCGTATTTCCAATCTTTCATCTTAAAAAATCCGAAACGCGAGGATAGACCTAGTATGTGTCCTATAATTTATTTCACAGGCCGTACATCTTATAACTCCAGACATGACAAATGAGTAAGTTCGTAGTAGGGGTAGTTCTGCTTTATATATTAATTTATTCACTTTAATGTAGTACCCAATAAAGAACAAAGGTTATATACCTACATATATTTCAATTTACTTCGCATTACTGACAGCAAGTAAGATCAATTATTGTTTCAGAAATTACATAACCGATAATTAACTATCCCTTCTCAACTTCAAATCCTCCATTACTCACGCAGCCACAAGTTATAATGAAGGAATTATTTAAACGTCAAGAGTTTAGAGTCGCCGTTCTTATTCGAGTTGAAATAGTTTGTGGTCATGTATCTAACTTAACAAAATTGCTAGGATATACGCGTACCCTTCTTATAATATACATTAAGAACATAGTATATAAGGACATCAAGGCGGAAAGCTATAATTTTCTCTTACAACAGAATGCTTAGACAATATCCTGTTTTCTTACTCGACAAACAATATATCAATAAAAAATTACGCCCTATGGAGTTCTTCATTGGGTGCGTGTTTAGTATATCTTGAAATAAGGATTGAATAAGTTAAAAAAAAAGAAAAAACTAATTGACGACTATACCTTTTAAAGTCTCCTGACATCATTAAAAAGGTTAAATATATAATTCAAAAAAGAAACTGAAAAACAGTTTTTCTTGAAATATTTTCCCGTAAATACTTAAACGTATCGTTAATTATGAGTTGGTCACTCACTCTTGGACAATTTCTCATATTCCGTATTAATTCTAACCGATTACCTATACCGGTTTTATAAATACGAGAACAATCTTTAGAGATTAAACAAACGGACAAACGAACAGATACCTTTTTGCTACAGCGAAGGTCCAGTACATGAATTCACAACATTTTATACTAATACACAAAAAAATGAATCGTTTATTGCTAGCTAACGAAAAGGTAAAGAAATAAAAATGTAAGCAAAAACACATACAATATGATATTGCTACCTCTTGTTTACACAATTTATTATTTATAATAAAATATCAATCTCGTTTGCCTCATACAGCTACCAACTTCACGAATTGTTTGTAGATGAAATTACTGACGATGAAAAAATACTGTTATTGTGTTTAATTTTTCTTAATATTGTTACTTAAAATAATGTAACGTAATAGCTGGTTAATGTCTCACGGCTGGGCAAAAGCATCCTCTCCTATTGAAGAGAAGGTTTAGAGCTTAATCCACCACGCTCTTCCACTGCGAATTGGCAAGTTTTCTCACGATGTTTTCCTTCACTAACCAGCACGAGATGAACTCAAACACAAATACCCTTAAGAACTTAGCAGTACTAGCCGAGATTTGAATCTGTTGATCACCGATAGAGATCGACATGTTCTAATCATTAGTCAATTTGCTTTATACGGTAAGTTATTTAGAGTATAATACTTAGAGGTTTCTTTTTCTGTACAGTTTTTGCTTTGAAATAATTTAAAAGTAATTATATAAAATTAAAACATGCATTTAACGCGCAAGTTTTAAATTACATTTTGGATCAGTCAACAAAATATAAAATATCTAATAAAGTATCAAAAATCTTTAAAAAAACTAATTTAATACAAATAAACTAAAAAGCAAAAAATAAATATTTTCCACAACATTTTGAAGTCTGTGTCGAGTAAAACTTTTTACCTGTATTATTTTTATATTTACTAGCAAAATTTTCAAAATCGTGGCAGAGAAATCGGTAACTAGACTTTTAAAAAATACATTCAGCCGAACGTAGAAGTCGGTTAAAAAACAACTGAAATAAAAAATTAATTAAATTAATATTTTGGGGTAATTTTTTTCCAGATTCACTAATTTGATAGTTTCTTATTTATCAAGTATCTTTATCCCTCAGGCATTTTTTCAACATATGTTGTCCCAATTTAGTAATATTTATAAACCCTTGTTATATTCAGCCATAATAATATTATAAAAAGCTAAACACAATAAAGGTGCAATTTCATTGTTGCGTCTGATTTCATTCAGTTAATGTTTAAATAAAGTTTTAAATTGTTCCAAACGTCGGAAACGGAATATTCCGTGTTTCGCTGGCAATATTCTAAGTAAATTTTGCTATGGTATATCATATGATATCACGTTATATACCCGCAGTAAAATTTTTCATTTAGTATATTTTGATATTGAAAATTTGATCTTAACCCAATGAAGATTTGACCTGGCTCAAGCTTTCATCCAAACCAAAATTCTGCAAATACTTCTGAATTTGTCAAATGTCAACAATTATCATAACGCGGCCCTTTCATTACTTTTTTATCCTAGTTAGGACACTTTTTTTCAATCGTTGTTCTCCTTCCTTCTTAACCTACATAGCAACGACTTAGTAATTTTTTGGCATCGACTGTCAACTGTCAAATACGTTTGTTTCTGTTTTGAAAATAGAATTTAGGATAAAATAAAACAAAATGAGATTTAAATTTAAAATATGAATTTGATAAATTACTGCCGTACTGTAATTATTCTATATGACTATCCTAGTATATTTTTACCCTTTCCTCTAAATAGATTTTGTATAATATTATAACAAAATATTTAATTCATAATGAAACAACAGAACCAATATCCATATAAATATTCGCCTCTGCTCTTTGAAAATGGGTAAGTTTTGTTTGTTTTCTCATAATAACTTATTCTTAACTAAAATCTTTTTACTAAAATGAAATATGTGTGGAAATAAAACTCTTTCCGCTTTTAAAATGTTTAAATATGTTGACGTCAGATCGCGTTCCGTATAAATATTGTTATCTCAATATTTATTACAAAAGTATGATGTTTAATATAAAAAGGTTTTCGAAATAATTTAAAATTACCAGCTGAATGTAAATATTTGTCATATTGTAGCATATCAAAAGAATATAATATGTATAATATTCATCACCATTTATAAATAAAATCAATAAAACTAATTTCTTTAACGTTATATTGACAAACTAAAAACTGAAATATTCCTCAATCAAATCTGTGCCACAATGAGGAAAATCTTAATAAATTTTTGTTACATTTTTTTTAAGTATTATATATTAAGTATTTGCAACAATGGCTTGAATAGTTACTACTTTGCTCTCGTGACTTGTGATATGATGTTCATAGAAAATGTTTTGCAGATGCAGTTTACCATATGACCCATTTATCGAACCATCTGCCAAACACCTTGTATATATTCTATAGCTTTTATCGGTAATAACTTTGTGTTAGAGCTGAATTTTTCAAAATGAAACTAATAATCCCTGATATTAAAATTTTTGTTACAAACTTTTCAATAAATTTCTACAATGTAAGTCATTTGGATATCATTGGTCCCACAACAAAAATAGTATAAAATAAAAACATTTATAAGTATCTGTTTTAAAAATCATAGTTTTAGAGTTTATAACACCTTCTTGTGACAAAGGACTGTTATTATTAATGAAATATTCATACACATTTTTTTTTCTTGAAGGATCAATTTTTTTATACCCAATGAAAACCATGAAACAGGAATATAATATAAAGAAAAAAAACTTAAAGTTAATGTCATCTAATTAGGCTGAAATTGTAATATATTATAACTTAATTTCAAAATTTAAAAATTTAAAAAATCAATTGCAATTTAATTTGCATTTAAAATTATTTTAACACAACTCAGCTAAAGAGATAATTATGAAATTGTTTTCCTTGTTCATTTGTGTGATAAAAACACAAAAAGACATAAAGAATTATATTATCATATATGATAAATGGTCAAATATAGAAATATAATTGATAAATGGTCACAAGTTATGTATCACATCATATCTTTATATATAACAAGGTTGTATAAAACAAAGTCACTTCTTGCCGTTTGTACACTTAGATCTTTTAAAACTTCACATACATTTTAATGCAATTTTCATTAATATACAGAGTGATTCTAGAGGAAGTTTTATATGCGCAATATATACTTATAGTAAAGAAAAACCAAGAATTTTAAAGATTTTTTATGTAATAGTAAATAATATATAGTTGTTGATGATTGATAATGACAAAATTAAAACATGTTATTTTCTACATTTGCTTTAGACTATTAGCCATTCTCATTTATATGCGCAGGCATATTGGTGCATATCAAAATGAATTTTAGAATATTAAATATTATTTAAACATTGTGAGGAAACCTGTATGTATTGAGAGAGAAATACCGATATGTCTATATCTGCTAATCTGCAGTGCTGTAGTATAGTGAATTAAACAATATTTAATTTTGTTAATGGATAAAGAATTTTTGCCCAGGTGTGAGACATTTACTGTACTTTACCCAGCTACATTTGAAAGTGTTCTTCTTTAAAAAAAGCTTACATTTCATTTATATCTGATATTACTCAGTTATCAGAACTAGTTTATATAGACTAGAGTATACTAGAGACTAGATTAGACCTACCTATATAACACAGACTAGTTAATATACTGCTATGATTTTTGACCGACAACTAATACAAAGAGTAATATATTCATAGTAAAAATTATACATATCACAGGGAATTGAGTTTTCAATTATATTTTATAAATAAAAAAAAAAACAATAACAGTTCTATTTTAATAGTTCAAACTTATTTGCAAGTCCAAATCCTTAAATTAAACTCTGAAAAATTTTAAAAAATATTTTATCTGTAAGCTTTAAAGCTCTAGTATAATTAAGTTTAAATACATTTCATGCGTTTGTCGAGAGTTCAAAGTAATTAATTGACATAAATCAAAATTAAACAATTGCCAATGTTTGTCACCATTATCAGGGCGTGTGATGTTTTACCTAATTAAAAGTAAAGTTTCCGGTACTCACTTAATTAAAGACTTTAAAATCTTTTATTTATCCCTGATTGGCAGTCATTATTAAATGGTATTTATTCCTTTTTATCAATTACCGCTCATTTACCCAACCCAATAGCTCATTTACCCAACTGCCAAAAGTGTTTACATTGTATTAACACCCATTTTGTTCCATTTTAATTTTTTTTATTTCCAAAGGATTTGAACTAAATATAAAACAGTATACTCCAAGGCCGTATCTCTTTTAACATTAACATCTGACGTATTGCAAGTTTTTTCTATATGAATGACAAAAGATTTTCGACATCGAAGTATACAATTTTAATGCCACCAAAATAACTGCTTAAATGTGATAATATTTTACCTACAAATAAAAGGGATTAAAATTAGTAGATTTTGAAACTTGCTATTTGGAGGGTAGCGCCAAAAATCTGACTATTACGAATGTAAATGTTTGTGATATTGGATGATTGTTGTTGCTCTTTCCTCAAAAAAATCTAAACAGATTTTGACGAAACTCCACAAAAATATAGCCCATAGGCACATAATTATAACACATAGATTATTTTTACCAACATACCAAGCTGGTGACGCCGCGGGCGGAGGCTAGTAAAACAAAAGCGTCACCTAATAAATAAAAGTCCCGGCGCAATATCACTCTTGATAACATTGTCTATAACTTTGTCGTAAAGTAAAGGTCAGACAAGTTGAAATTAAGATCATTCTAATTTATTTTATAGCGATTTCACACTGTCCGATACGATATCGCAAAACAAATTGAATACTCCTAATACGCCTAAATTCAAATGCTTCTTAATAAGGCTACTTTCAAACACAACACATCTATTTATCTTTGACAATTTTAAAGAAAATTGTCTTCTGAAGAAAGATAAATAGCGTGGACGATTTGGTAAGATTTATCTCTGTGACATGTCCTTCGGACCGCGCCTGGGTGCAACTCTGCCAAAGCGTTAGGCAAAAATAAATAGCACAAGAACATTTTATGAATCGCGTTAAAGCCCGGCAATTCAAATATGAAAAATATATAGACCAAGTACTGTAAAATTCCCCTAATCTGTAAATCAGACATCGTATCGGAAGACGTGAAAACGCTGCTAATGTTAGAAAGCCGTAGTATGTCATTCTCGTATCAACAATGCTTTACCATATCTAGTGGGGGTAAATCGCATGAGTGGTGTTTCTAGTTAGTTGAGTGAGAGGCGCGGGCGTCGAATGGCTTGCCGGCCTCTGTATACTGGAGCCTTTTAACTTAATCAATGCAAAATCGACTCTGTTACTTGACGCGTAAAAGTGCAATTGTGTAAAATTCGATTTAGCGTTTACGAAATAGTGACCCCGTGCACAGTGTAACAATGAATGAAGACAATTCTGTTAGTGATGACTTAAAACGACAAGCTGCTATGTTTTATAATTCAACGGAAAGGTTCGTTTCACGTCGCTTAATATTATTAAACCAAACGGAAACAGGATTTGTATATCATTCAATATTCACAAAATTTTTCTGCTCTGTTTAACTTACGTAATGTAAGCTTAATGTTGAAATTATAGTATAATACTGGTTTCGCTTAAACGCGTTTTAAGCTTCATTAAGGATTTTAACAACCTTTCAAATTAATTCGAGTGAGACATTTATCTTGTATAGAAAGTTGTAAAGATTATTTTTTATTATACAAAAATACTAATTACTATAATATACTAATAAAAACACTTATTTACAAATTATAATTAAAATTAATAAAAAATTAAATTACTCCCAATTACTCGTTTATATGTCAATATTTCATAGAATTTTCGTAAATTCGACATTTTTTTTGTCTTTAAATAGAATGAAATAGCAATTGAGTGCACGTGCAATTGACATTTACAAATGTTAGAAACACACGTGAATTAAAGGCGGAATCAAATAACCGGTTCGTTGTTCTTCTAATTAATAATCGATCCAAAAATATATTTGTGCAAATATTTGCTTTAAGATCATAATCTTGCAGGATAATATTATTTGTTACCTAAAGTTGATATTAATCACGAAGTCGTGAGCCGCATACGAAAACATTTACAAGAATACGTGAGAAATAAAAAGTATATAATAAATACATGACACAAACATATTTATATAAAATTTGAATTATATTTACTTTATATAGAAGTAATTGTGGCGCACGTACATGTTTTAACTGATTCAAGAAAGGCTTACAAAAACAAGGAACTTGATACAAGGCCGACGTCTTTTCATTCCACTATACAATTTGAATATACCAATATTAACTGTTCTATTAAGTATATCTATCTACTTGATCATAATTAAATTTCTGTTATACATAAATACTTGTATTTTATAATTATTTACAAATTATTTTTTACCGAATTCCAAAAAAGGAGGTTACTTAATTTGACGGGGACTTGTTTTTGTATGTTCCCTGATTACTCAAAACCGGATTAACCGATCTGGTTAATTCTTTTTTTACCGGACAAAAAAAGGAGACGTTATAAGTTTGAGGTATGTTTTTCTGTGTCTGTCTGTGATATCGTATCTCTAACGAATAAAGCTATTATATTTATTGTACCGTGCCATATTTTTGACATTTCCAGCTCGTAACTACTTACGATGTGTCTGTTGCTAGGTTACAGAGTTCTCCATATCGCTCTCGATTCTTAAAGTTACAAATGTAATTCTCGCCTTACAATCTTTGCAAGGCGATCTGGAGCCGCTATGTTGTTAAACCTTAAAGTAAAATATTTTTTTATTTTATGTCTACAAAATCATGTACGTAATCTAAAATGTACCTACGCTAAAGGGTTAAGGGCTGAATATTAAAGTGAGGTTGTTTAATAGGTCTTCATCTTTTGTACCGTAAAACATAGACAAGTGATAAACATTTTTACTATTTGCTCTATCAATAGAAAAACATATAAGAGTTCAATTTAGTGCGATTTTAGTGCACTATAATATTACTACAAATAATACCAATTAGTCAAGCGTGAGTCAGTTATGGTACGAAACAATAGATACAATTACAAATCTCGCTGTATCGTTTCATTAGTTACGTTTTCTTAGATATTTTTTTAATAATACAATTGATACTAGCAAAACTTCCTCAGCTTCGGCTCTAATGAAATTCTTAAATAAAAACACAAAAAGCAATTTTATCTAATTAAATAATATTATTCCATAATGTGACAATTTTGAAACTATAATAGCACAATATACTCAGAAAGTTATTTCGATAAGAACCATACATACCTAACATGATGTAACTGTAATACAAAAAAACCGGTCCAAGTGCGAGTCGAACTCTTATACAAAGGGTTTCGTAACATCGTTTAAGACACTACTGTTTTACTTTTGTTAAATAAAAACAACAGAGGCACTATAGCGATACAAAACTTATAACGATAAAAAAATCAAAAAGTCAAAAAAGACAATCTGCAGTCCACAGTGCCGTATCAATGTCAGTTCCTACTAAAGCCTGTAAGAGAGAATCGTTACTAACAAACTTGAATCTTTATAGAACCTAAACGGAAATTCTAATTGATAAACAATATGAGGAACTTAAAAATGGTTTTAACACCTATTCAACCACACTCGATATTGTTCGTCGATTTTTATTTTTTATTTTTCACATAATGGTTTTCAATATCCGCTATAATATTTTGATTTTTCCAATATTTTATGCTTTCTGTGAAATTCGCGCTTTCGTGACGAATCAAACGATAGATCATTTATCAAAATCGGCGTGTTTGGTCTATAGTCTAGTGCCACAAAGGTACAAACCCACATAAATACATACGTACATACATACATACATAGGCTCATAAACACATTACCCTCCCTTTCAATTGGTAATTGGGGCCCGTTGATACTCTCGGGTGCGGAACTCTAATGATGATGAATATTTCAATATCAAACTGAATGCATATAATTAGCATTATGTTACGAAAGTCAAATATTTTGTCATACTATTTATCAGTTCTAGTTTTTTTTTTCAACAAAATTGTTAGAATTGATAACTGTTATTTCAATTGTGTGTCATAGTAATTCTATAAAATACTTACATAATACAACTATGTATATTTAATAGATTTTTTTTAATTTGAAACTACGTTGTAAAATTTAATTATTTATCAAACGCAATTAGATAAATTAGGGTATTCGCGACGTTTTTGGAATGTCCTTAAACTGACCTAAAAAGGGATTCAGATATACCTACTTCGAGAGAGATAAGAATGTAATTAAATAACAAATGAGAAACCATCGCAATGGTCGAGATTACATTTGTAAGTTTTATTCTCGTAATTGACATAAATATTAACGGAAAAACGTAATACAATTTTTTAAGCCCAATAACCATACGAAAGTTATTGCTGTCAAAAATAAAGGACACTGACTGCAAATTATTTATGGTGTAAAGCAATGATAAACAACTTATGTTAATCTAAATAAAAGTCAGAGGGTAAAACTTATCAGTGTAATTCTCGCCTTGTAATGATTTTAAAATATACATACAAGTTATAAAGAAATTTTTTACTTACAATTCTCCAGGGAATACTTACTTTCTGGAAGAAAGCGTTATGTGAGCTATATTAATGGAATTTATTTCAATCCATTCAGTTATCCACATGCGGATATACACAGACATAATTTAAAAACAATTTGTTTTGGCCTAGAAAATTCTCATTTTATATACACAATAGCCTCTCTCCGTAGTTTTACCCGCGAGACCAAAAATAGCCTGTGGTTGTTCTAGGATTTGAAGCGAACTTTACACATCCAAGGAACCACTTAGTCGCTAAATCATAAACTTTCGCATTTATATAATTAGATTATTGATACTTAGAACTGTACACTATTTGGATGCTGATAAGCAATAATGTGTTAACCCACAAAAAGTCGAATTCGGAGATATTGACGTATTCTGATAATGCGTCACGTATTGAACATTATTCAAAAACATTTCAAGTCATCTAAACTAAATAATTACAGAAGAAAGTTTCTTAATTTTATGTTTCAAATAGTGAAATATTTTCAATATTTTCCAATATATAATCTCATATATTTAAAAACTTATTATTACATAAAACCATTTATTATACCAATCTGATTTTAATTCATTATACATTTTATCAAAATAGAAACGAAAATAGAATATATATGTACATCTTTAAACAAACTTATTGAAAATATGTGTGACATCTTTAAACGTCATTTCCTCAAAATGAAGTCCGTGTGGCTTGTCATAGTATTGCTTATCAACGCCCATTTATTTTGTTTATGACCTGTTTATTACTTTATGACCAGAAAATCTAATTATAAACTTTTTTTTCGTAATGAAATGTAACTTCTATGTTCATTATAATAGGTACAACATACTTTGCAAAAAATAGTTTCTAATACAAAAGACGAAGTAAAAATAATTTATTCTATTATAGGTGTTACTATATTTCCGCTAATAATAATCAATTTTCCAACCACCCACGGAAGCCTCTATCGTTTTCTCGTCAATTATTGCGAACAATTACTTTTCCATCAGACCCCTAATGGCTTTATCAATACAAGGACGTCGCAGACGATTTTTTTTCCACTTGCTATTTATAAAATCTTTCTAATTTTCTAGCCCTTACAAAATAACTTTTAAATAAATCTACGTAAACGACGAATGTAACTTGAAATTAATAATATGTAGTTATGTACAAGAAAAGCTAAAACAATTGAATTGCTAAAAACAAAGCTTAAAGAATTAGAGAAACAAATAATTTCCCCAACTTTCTGAAATTTTCACGAAGTTTGTATTTTTAATGCAGCTACAACAGAAAACGTGTTGAATAAGATATACAATGTACAATTTATACAAGACTTTTAAAGGAAAAAGTAACTGAGTTCAGAAAATAATAAAAAACATAATTTAGTTTTTGAATCGATTTTGATGATTATTATAATTAAAAAAGCCGTTTTCGAGTAATCGGGTAACATGTTCAAAAGAGTCTCCGACTAATAGAAAACCTCCTTTTGTTTTGGAATTAGGTTAAACATAAAAACAAGGTGAGGCTTAGTAATAAAGTCTCGTTAAACATCTACATATATCATTTGATATTTTCTTCACTCATTTGATATCTACATATTTAACCAAGAATGAAAGATAAATTATTGAAAAAAAATTATCACTGCCATTGACGTAACAATTATGGTTATTGTCACCATAATAGAAACTCGAATAGAATGCGACCAGTTCTAACTTTCAAAGATTCATTGCATCAACGCATTGCTTGATGCTGAATGCCATTGCGTTTATGTAATTGTTCCTGAATGCTTGATTTTATTCAACCGACTTCATAAAAGGAGAAGGTTTTAATATATTTTTTTATATATTATAATAATGATCCTTTTATTATTATTTATTTTTAACAGGGCCGTAGAACTCCGTAATTTCTTAACTGAATTTGAAAAATCTTTTTTGTTCGAATACTTTTCGGTCTCATAGAATTTTTATCATAATATCTAATAATCATATGTGATCCAAGTAAACAAAATTGTGTTATTTGCCTTTTCGTAATTTCCTTTTTTCGAAAGTCTTGAGCTATTTTAAAAGTCTTAATTATTTAAAAAATGTATACAAATGAGCAGGCGGGTAATCTGATGTAGTGATCACTGTCACCCATAGACATTTGTAGCATCAGAGGAGTCACAAATGAGTTGCCAGCTCAAAACAGAATAACGAAAGTAGGTTTTAGCTTGCGGTACCCTCACTCAACGTAGGAAACAGATACACATACTTAATTTTCTGTAAGAGTAAAATAATTCTTAAGTCAAGCAAACCCCTTTGTACTCAGTGGGCTGTAGCCCTTGCTGTAGTAAAGCCCTATCTGTCTATTCCAGAATAAATTAATTTAATATATTAATGTATTAATTTAAGGTTAAAATGTAACTTGCATTTTTTTAACCTATCCAAAGATACATTATTATGCTTATAATTATGAAAATTATTACAAATAAATTAAAAACGACAGACACGTTGGCGCAGTGGTCACTGTAACTGACTCAAGCGCTAACGATCGCGGGTTCGATCCCCGCTCACGGCAAATGTCTGTATTGGCCATACGGATATTTGTCGTGGTCTGGGTGGTTTGTGTTAGTGATGTGTATGTTTCCGGAGCCCCGACACAAGGTCACGCGATCTTAATGGGGGTCGTTGAGTGTGATGCGTTTATAAAAAAAAAAAGAACTCAACCGAGTGGTTTGTTGATTTCTCGGTCCGAATTGCATCATATGAAAAAATGCTTGATCTACTTAAATATCTGTAATATATACTCGTATATTTCGTATTTTTTTATGCTAGGAAAATGACAATGGATCGTCAAAACCTACATTTTCATATACAAAAACAGCGCGAAGGACATTTCGGACACCGCTTGTTTAAAAATATTTGTGAAGCTAAACATTGCTATCTCAGTGTGTTGACAATGGCAGCCAGTTATACTAAACATATGTTTATATTATGATTAAACCTAAGCGAATTTTATGAGACAATTATACTCTCTCCTATATGTTTTTTTAACCGTCTGCGGGACGCTGATGAGGGTAATGTATTTATCAGTCTATGTATGTGGGTTTGTACTTTTGTGGCACTATTTAAACCAAACACATCGGCTGATTTTGATAATAGATACGTCGTTTGATTCGTAACTACGGCACGATTGTCATAGAAAATATAATAATTTTGAAAAATTAAAATGGCCGATTTTAGACGCCATAATGTGAAAAAATGATAATAAGAATAAACGGAAATCGACGAACTATGTTAAGTAGCCTATCTTTAAATAGTATTTAAAAATTATTTTTGAGTTTCATACATTATTATTCAATCAGAATTACCGTTTAGTACCTATAACAATTTATAGTTTTTTAGTAAAGATTCTCTATGGCCTAGTTACGCTTTTGATTTTACTATTTTTTATTATTTACTGGTGTATTAATGTAAATATCCAGATGTTTGTGAATACATATAAAATTACTGGTAACTGATTATATTTTATAAGTATATGTATGTTGCATATTTCCAACATTTACAAACTTGTCAATTGACTTGTCAGCCCAAAGATATTCTCGCCTGTCATACTCAGTCGCTAGCTTGCTATTCAACGTCGCCAAAGTGGTACGCATTCTGGATGCCAAAATCCATGAGCTTCTTAGCATATCTACAGTTATACAATAATAACTTACTTTGTAACATATAATTTGGCCGCTTGAAAAAATCAGTAATGCTTTTATATTAGGTATTGTATGCTGTCAATTCAAAATGCATTTAAAAATTGCGAAATTAACAGATAACATTCTATGATCTATGATAACAATAAAATTAATCCATTTCATTATTTATCACAATAGGTAAGGCACTTAGTTGAAACGACTTTGTTTTTTCTTTTTTAAATCATTTATTTTTATAAATTTTTAAATACTGTGCAAAATATAAAATTATTCGGACGTCCAAAAAAAAAGTGAATGTAAAATGATTTCCAAGATTTCTATACAACCATACTTATTATCATAAAAGGTTCCAAGGACAAGTTAATTTTTACTAATTGAAAAAAAAATGGACTGATTGCTTAGAAATGTCCATGTTGTTGACATTATTTTAGACCTAATTTATCTCGTACTGTAGATAAGTAACGTCTACTAGAGTTATAGCTGGATTAAACTGGATAAAAAGGGACTGGACCCATTTTGTGTGTCAATCGAGGATGAGAGAAAAATCTGCTATATAAGCAGAGTTTGAGTATTGATTTAGTATTTTGTATCTTTATTTTAAGGATTTGCTATATCTGAACGGTTTATTTTTTTATTGTATAAAAATACACTATTTTAAAACTAATTTTTTAGGGTTCCGTACCTTAAAAGGAAAAACGGAACCCTTATAGGATCACTTTGTTGTCCGTCTGTCTGTCTGTCTGTCTGTCTGTCGGGATGTCAACCCTTTTTTCTCAGAAATGCATGGACGTATCATGTTGAAATTAATATCATATACTCAAGTCTACGATGACACGCGGCCGTGAAAATATTAAAGTTCTAAGTCAACGCAATCAAAAGATAATGGAAAATATGTCGTATATTTTGACCATTTTAGCGTTTTCGCAAGGGAATCAAAACCTATAGGGTACTTCCCATTGACCTAGCACGATGAAATTTGGCAAGAAGTAAGATCTTATGGTACAAATAAAGGAAAAAATTTGAAAACTGTAAATTTTTGTATGTATGTTTGTCTGTGTGTAAGTTTGTCTTTCAACCTTTTTCTCAGAAACGCGTGAAGGTAACAAATTTTTATCAACGTCAAGTACTCAGAGTTATAATTTCTAAGAGCTGTGAAAAAATCAAACTTCTAAGTTAACACAATCAAAAGATACGGTCATTTATATCACATATTTTAAGTATGATAGCGTTTTTAACGTATTCCCAAGGGAATCAAAACCTATAGGGTACTTCCCATTGACCAAGCATTATGAAATTTGGCCAGGAGCAAGGTCCTTTAGTATACATAAAGGAAAAAATCCGAAAACTGTAAATTTCTGTTCGTGTGTCTGTCAGTCTGTACGTCTGTCTTTCAACCTTTTTCTCAGGAACGCGTAAATGTATCAAGTTGTAAATTGATCAAGCGGAAAATATATTATTCTTAGAATTAAAATTATATGTACTTGTAACAAATTAACATAAAAGTTGACCATGGTCAAAAAAACAATTTTACAAAAACTGAGAAGAAATTTATATCAATACGAAAACATTAAAAAGCAGCAAACCTTTATAAACAACGCAATGCAATCTATATATCGCAGCTAACAAAATGATAGCGCGATGTAGCGTACAGCTAATGCCATCTATTACAACATTATGACATTAACTGTGATATAATTCTGCTCGATTAATATATTTTTTTAATTTTAATTATTATTTAAACGCGCTAAAAATAATGAAATAAACTTTTCATTTAAAAGTTTTATCGTCGATTTATAACGTCATTACGTAATTAACATTCAATATTAGAGCTTCACGCGATTTGATTTAAGTACTCGTATTGACTTAGTACGAAAATTTTAAAATTAAATTCAAACAGATCGAGTTATTTAATTTACTTATTTATCTACACATATAAGTCTTCTGGTTATTAGTAATATAATTAGTTATTTATAAATAAACAATTAGTTTTGTTCGAATTAAGGACTAATTATTTTCGTCTTGGCAACACTAATATATATTTTGATTGATAATGTAAATCTAAATATTTTACGAACGTAGTGCAGGGGTAGTAGAGTGTAGTAGAATATAAATAAAAATAAAACGAGAATAAAATATAATATAATTATGTTGTTAATGTCAAAGTCAACAAGTTAGTTCATTGAAATTGTCAAGAGATGGCGCTGGGTGTATCCTGAATCGCGCTATAACTTTGCTTTTTTGAAAGTATAAGGTGTATTAGTACTTAAAATAAAATTTTGTGTTTCCATGGATTGCATCCATGATTGTGTTTTAAATGAAAGTGCTCCTAAGTAGTTTCAAAATAGTTTTTGGGACGTGATCCATATTTACATAATATTTGATTATATTTAAGCGATTTCTAAAAAAGGAGTGTTTTCAATTCGACCTTGTATTTAATTTTTTTTTTTTATGTTTGTTCGCCGATTACGCCGCCATTTGTGTACCGATTTTCAATTTTTTTTTTTGTTTCAAAAGGTATACTTTCAAGGTGGTCCCATTGTCTTCAGGTCAGGATCAGATGATGGGATCCTGGAGAAATTGAGGGAACTCCTCAAATATTATAGGCAAGCCTATAGCGATTTAGGTATTTTTGATAGTAACTTATGTTGGAACTGATGATGAAGACCACAAATGGCGTAGATGGGTTAGCCTTATATAGATTTCTATTAGTTTGTACGGAACCCTCGGTGCGCGAGTCCTACTCGCACTTGACCAGTTATTTTTATTATTTTTCATTTGGTTTTATAAATTTACTGACATGTTTTTTTAACAAAACGACATGACCATAACATTTATTAGAATTCTTAATAGATCGCGTATTATGAATAAAACAATTGTTCTGTTATATAATTAATAAAGTTATACCGGAATTAATTTAATTATAAAATTAACACCCAATGACGCATAAAAAATAAATTAAAATGACTTCCTTGTTTTTAATAGAAATGTTTAATATCAAATTTAAATAACAATATTCCATACTAGCTGCGCCATGCATTTTCACTCATGTTTATGGTTATAGCTTCGCTACTATGAGTCGTAGCATAATAATATATCACCATTAGTTCCGTTGTAACATTCCTCAATAAACAGGTTATCCAACGTAAAAAATATTTATTTTTTTTTTTATTTTTACGGTGGATATTTATATAAATCGAGGCGATGGACTATACTTAAGATCATATCCGTAAGTGTCGCCTATGCACTAAGAACAAGTTTTTATATCATATTTCCTTTTCTTAGAAACCCCGTGAAGTTTTGATAGCGAAGTCGTATTGTGGCATACCATTTACGCTCTTTGTGCAAAGAACGTACAAGTGTCCTCTCTTAACACAATGGATACAGTTTTTCAGTTTTTATTATGACGTTCCAGAAGGGAAATGGCCTTATTACTAAACTTTTATTATGAGAAAACGCTGTTGTATCTTCTATCTAAAAGATTTTTTTGTAAGCTGAGAAACGAGCAGGCAGGACCTTTACTGTTAAGTGATCATCGCCGACCATCGATATTTGCAACACTAGGGAGCCACAAATATGTTGCCAATTTGAAAAGGAATAAAGGTTGAAAGAGAATAGGAAGTGAGAAAAGAATTGGAGAGGAGGTAAGGCTCTCTTACCGTACGAAACGCAGCTATATCAAGCCATTTTCTGTGATAGTGATGTACTGCCCCGGTCGAGCCACCTTATAAGTATACGAGTTCTAGTCAGTCTACCTCAATGAAAAAAGTTTATACTTAAAGCCATTTTTGTAATACATAAGTTAAGAATAATTTAAATATGAAAACATTTTTTACATGGTTTGTCCCTGTGAAAATGAATATTATTTTTGCATGCATCGTAGCCCTTTATTGGCTTTTTATTACCTTTCTGATACTATATCATTGATTGATTTTATCTTTAGATAACATAATATGATCTAAAAGCTAACAAAAGTATTTTTATAAGTATTGGCAAAACAATTTTTTTTTAATTACGTTACTATCGAATTTATTTACAGTTAGGATTTTTTTAACTAATTCGAAAAAGGCGGAGGTTTTACGTTTGACGGTATTTAAATACACTGTATGTAAAAAATTTTTTCTTCGCGACTTAAAAATGTTGTAAAAAAAATATTATTTGTTTTTTAGTTTGTTTGTTTCGTTTTCGAAGTTGGTTTATTTTTTGTACGTTTTAATATTTACAATGATAATTACGCCAATCATCAATTTAGTATAAGAAAAATAATTTTAGTTTAAGCAGTTATCCTCCTAATTTTATATATCCTGCTGAATGCGAAGAATTTCAGTAATTTTATACCTGAACGTTATAATTTCGGAGACGTGGAAAACTATTCACATTTTCCCATTTAAGATAAAGATAAAATTACACATGCCTGTAGTTTGCAGAAAACTTTGCTATGATGGCATGCAAGGTTGCATATAAGCCACATGCCACGAATATCAGCGATGGAGAGAAGCAAAATGTGGCATGGCAAAAAATATGATAGTAACGAGCATGTTATTTACTGGTATGTCAATTACTTAGATGGCAGCTATTGACCAATTTTAATGGCATCTGAATTTCTAGTGGAAAGAAGCATAAATAATGTTTGCACTTGCTTTGATAACTCATAATTCTTTCTTTATTTATACCTATGTTGTTTAAATTTGTGGTGTGAATCCAAATAAAGGTTCTATATAGAGTTGTTGACTAGAAGAAATATTGTAGAAAAATATAATATAATATTAGTACGATTTGATTCTTTACGTTAGTAGGCTACAAGTACAAAGGAATTGCAGTAATAAAGTGTATTAAGCTAGTTACAAATTTGTTACCCGTTTCTATAAATTAGATCAAAATCAGTTCGCGGTGAAAATAAAATACCAGCTTTAAATTACAGAAATACTTCTGTAATTTAAAGTATAAATACGAATTTCAAAAAATTGCATGGAAAAGTATAAAACGCATTAGAGATGAACGAGAAAATCGTCGTTTTTATCGTTGCACCAATCAGTTAAATTGAAAGATTTCCGGCGGTTAAATACGTAATTGGGTCACAGGCTAATTAGGTCGGCTGACACCATCGACAGCGATCTTACGGTTGTCATCAGAATAATGACACCACCGGGAGTTAAGGTAAGGCCTTGGAACGAAACAAGATTGTATGATATTTTAGGTATCTCGACTCTTTTTAATGATCTTTATTTGATCATGAATTCACCGCTGTACTCGTGGTACAATGTCGTTTATGTCTGGATTATATTTTATAACAAGAAGTAGAAAAAATAAATAAAATCTGAATTCTTTTTAGTTTGTGAAAAATTATGCGCTATTGTTAATTTTTTATTTTGTGTAATGTTAACTAACGAAATATTGAGTCAATGGATACGATATTTCTGGTAACAATAAGATTAAATTTATGAATACAGGTAGCCTGTCTTTATTTTTGGGCATGGAAAATTGGAATATTTTTCGATTTGTACTAAAACATACTATACTTGAATTTCCTTGAGATACAAGGTTAATATACGAAACGTTTGTCGCTGCACAAATTAGGCAAAATGTTTACAACAAAGGTTACATTGAAAAAATCTAAACTGAAAAACTGAGGACTCTTTTTGAAAATGTTGGACGGATGAAGAAGTTAACCTCTAGCTAGATGAGCAACAGTCAGAGTCGAATAGTTGACTGTAAAAATCTGAAAAAAAAACAGTAGTACATATACTGCACTTATTTTCTTTAGGTACATTCATAATAGCTGTGTAATTTAATAAATTGCAAGTCAATCGACAATTTCAATCAGGAATTATTCAATTGTAATAGAAAAGTTTCTACAGAAATTACAAGAAATAGGCAGGGAGCGCGAGCCTCTTATGCGCTGTGTAAAAAATTAAATGTTAAAAATCGTGTTTTTTCCTTTCATGTGCACTGGTATTTAATTGGCACAATTATAAGCCATTAATCTGAACTGAAACTTGTCTTGATTCATGCTTAAATACCTACCCTTATTGATATGATACCTACCCTTATATATAGTATATATTAAAATGATCTAAATATAATTATATTCAATATTGATTGATAAATAGTACCTACAGTTACTGACATACATACTTTTGTCGTATTGCGTTTATTTTGTTTCATCGTTTCTACGAATCTCAATTTACCTACCTTTATTTTCAGTACATTTTTTTTTCAAATTCGAAATGACGATACGTTCAATGTCATAATCTTTCCGGCTAAAATGTCTTGATCTGTAATGAAAATAATGACTAATGAATACCATGATTGCAATCGTAGTTAATGACACAGGTAAAGGCAATATTGGTTCTATTTCCGCTCAACCCTCGCGTATCGATCGTAACTAGTGATATTTTTAATGGTATATTGACGCGTATTATTTGTCCTTAAACAAAAAACGTTCTTTAAAATCTTTGAATTTCTAGAGAGAATTGTAGAAAAATACATAGTTCGCAGTTATTATATCAACACTTCGTTGCAACAATGAATATGGTTAACGTAACGTGAGTATTCCTCGTTCGTATTGTCGCATACATTTGCTTCAATTAGCAATTTATGCTGTCAGATGTGACAAAGCAATTATTATTGTACTGGATGTTAGTATGTATAGGTGTATTTTTAATACCTGCTTAGAATTATTCAGTACTTGCAGATGTCATAATTTTAGTAATCAAAGTTAAGGCTAAAAAATTTTTTTTTCTATTTTAAAATAGATTTTTTTGTAATAAACATAACTTTAGTTTTTTAATATTATTAAAATATTGTCTAGTGTATGTATCTAAAACAGAAAATGTACACAATATTTTATTTATAGCGTTTTAAAATCGTACGTTCCGCTCGCTAATTACCTTGAATGCTAAAAAATTGTGCTATTTAATGTTATTTAGCACAATTTTTACGCTTCGTCGCCTGCTTTTTCGAGTGCTATAAAATTTTCTCCTTCGCGTATGGGTGATATTTTAGAATGTATCAGAACTTAGAAATATAATAGCACATTGTCATTATTTTGTTTCATCAAAATTCACTTCTCTTCACTTCTCTTAGTCGTAGCGTGATGTAAAATAGAATAAAAACCTTCATCAATAAAAAGGCTACCTCACAATATTTTTTCAAATTGGACCAGTTTCAGACATTATCTCCAGCATACAAACTTACAAACTTTACCCTTTAATAATATTAATATAGGTAGAATTTACATTTTTGTCGCGACGACGTTAAAAAGACGGAATTCTCACTTTTAATATTAACAATAAATGTCAAGTTTAAGTAAAGTGTCATAATTACTGTTAAAGAATCGTAAGTACCTATCTATTTTAACGACCCATTATAATTTCGAAATGTTCCCAAAGTGAAGGCGAATTTCACAATAGCAACTGCTATTTTGCTTGGCTCGTTAAACATTATTCAAAATGGCAGGAAACGTTTAAATGTAACGTTATTAAGCTTTAATCCAGTAATATATATTTTATATTAAATAGTATTTTTAACCCCCGACCGAAAAAATAATAGTTAGTTAGTTATAAGTTTTATGTGTGCATCTGTCTGTGGCATTTTAGCTTCTTACGGAATGGACCAATTTTGATGCGGTTTTTTTTATTTAAAAGCTGATGCAATTGGGAAGGATCTTAGATTTATGAAGTTCAGCTATTTCAAGGATTTGGGTTCTACTGGTTTAATATACTTGAAATTTACTATACTCTGAATTATATTTAAAAAAAAACATAGTTGCGGAACCTTGACCTGATGCTGCAGAATCAGCTGAATAAAACACTCCTCACAAACTCATAGTAGATGTGTTTGGGCTTCTTGAAATTGTCTCAACAATTGGATTATTAATTTTATGTTTTATATAAAAGCGTTGCAAGTTGTATAAGTTCGATTTTTCTTAATAATTGATCAACTATTTCCTAAATTGTTATCGGTGAGATTTATCATAATTGATTTCAGTAAATACCTCACTTATAATAAGGCAATCTGAATGTCTATACAATAGCTTACTTTTTATCGATCGAATTGAAACTTACCATACAGCGTTATCCTTATCATTGTACACACTGTACCAAATAAAGATAATTCACGGCTTTATACCTAAATCGTGAATTATCCCAGAGCTTTAACATTCTGCACAAAGAGTTTTTAAATTCAGGATTTTCATGAATCGAAAGCTTTTTACAAAAGTGTCGTCATAAATTTAATAGCCAAAGAGTGAATATTAACTAAGTGTCGAAAATTCGAGACAGTCACTCGAATCTCGGATGTAATTACGAGTATTTATCTATAAATTACTAGCGACCCGCTTGCCAAGACGGTAAAAAACATTGACCAATTTCTACCCTTATAGGATCACCCGTAAACTGACACCATAGTTAGGTGTTAGCCAAGCATATAAGAATAAAATTATCAGCACAGAAATTATGTATGGGTTATATCGCTGCCGATAATGGTAATATAACCATAGACGTTTCATTCAAAAATCTGATTAACCTCAGTGTATATGTATGTCGTTATTAAGTGTATTAATCGCCAACGATTTTCCCTCGTCCGTTTTCCAGTTTGGAACGTCGACGGACAGACAGAACAGACAAAGACACAAATAATTATTAAAACTAGTTCACAAATCGGAAAAAATGAAATAATCTGGACAATACTCAGTATAACAATTTCGAGTCGCAACGTTCCGGATACTCCGAATTTCAGATGAACGAGCCATCATAACCATTATATATAGCTAGAAACGTAATGGTGATCGACTAAAAATTACAATTAAACGAATATTTTCAAACCAGTTATAGGCGTTAGCTCGTAAATAATAATTATGTATGTAAATATAATTATCTTGATCGCTGTTTATATGACAACTTATAAAATTCTATAACACGTTTGAATTTGATAGCTTGTTTGAGATGGACTAAAGCTGTCTACCATATACGTGAGTCAATATTTTTCCGTGTATGATCATAACTTCTTATAAACAAACATTTCACCGAGTCTGTTTACTTTAAAACGGTATCAAATGTGATATTTATTTGCGCTGACTGTTTATTGACTTTGTAGTATTGTGCCTTATTTACCTACTTCAATGGTTCAAAACGGTATTTAAAATAGAAAACAAGATGCTTAAAATATTTTAAAACCCGGCTATAACAATGCAAACAAAACTAATCAATGTGGTTTAAATATATTATAATATAAAATTAAAAACATTTCAATAAGTCCCAACGCGATGCTGATTCATCATCATCATCAGACATCTCTTCAACAACTTACAACAAGTTATTGATGAACATCAGGTCAAGGTTACGCAACCATGTTTGTTTCATATCAAATCTCTTTCCTTGAAATATCCATTAAAAAAAAGCGAAAACCCCATCCAAAACTGATTAAAATAAACCGTCTTTGAAAACGAAACAAGTAAATTAAAAAGCGACAAATAAATATTATTTGCAACGTTTCTAAGTCCAAGTGAAACCTTTTACGTGTTTTTGAATATATAAATTTAAAACGCCAAAAAATATTATTATGTACAAGTTTATATAGATGATACTAATACTGGATTTTATACAGAATGTTTAATATATGTACATATTTGTAACTAACTATGCCACGTGGATGCTCTGCTCCCATTGGTCATAGCGTGATGTTATATAGCCTATAGCCTTCTTCGGTGTATGAACTATTAAACATAAAAAGAATATTTCACTTCGAACCAGTACTTCCTAACATTAGCACGTTCAAACAAACAAACAAACTCTTCAGCTTATTATTATTTAAATTTATTTATAAATATATGTACATCTGTATTAACAACAATTTTAAACTAGGTACTCAACCTATCGAGTTTTTTGCAGGTTCTTCTCGGCAGAATCTACATTCCGAACCGTAGTAGCTTTTTATTAACTTAAATATGTTTGTTTGTTTTGACGATTTAAAAGTTCTTTCAAAGACCTACTTGAATTTTTATTGGTTGTATCAGTCAGTTAAAAACCTACGTACTTTAAAAAACTACGTTACGTGTAATCTACGTTCCCAATCCAATTTTATTTACATCTTTTAACTTAATAGCCAATTAATTTCAACATTTATGAGAACCTTTCGCATGTATGCCACAAAGGATCCGCACTTAATTACGAGTTAAATAAGTGCGTGACATGTTTATTACAAGGCACCTCTTTAATAGTTCGAATCCCTCGTCTGCCAGAGACCTTTGTCGACTGTTAGGTCCTTATTTACATAATAGAGTGGTTGAACATTTGTCTATAAGCGTCTCTTATGTAAGGAATGGACATTTAATACATTATGACAGATTTTAACTAAGTCAATTTGGGTGCCGTATAATTCTCTTTGTTAAATACCGAACCAATTTTTTTTGCTTTTAGTACATAATGTAGAAAATGGTTGACTAAAGTTTCATTTGCTTTGAACTATTATTGGGCAATCAAAACTACTTAATTTTGAAGTTGATATTTTTATTCTTCTACTGAGCAATATTCTTGTGCACAATAGGTTCTTACATATGTATGACCAAAATTCTTTATTTTTTTCTAAATTGCGATTTACAAGCCAATCTTCCGCCGAACGCGAGATGAATGGTAAACACGAAGCAATCCGTGACCTTCGATTAAGATACACATATTTAATTCGTGATTGTATCTGATCGTATACATTTTATTATGTAAAAAAATACTAAGAACAATTAATATTTGAGGAATTCCCTCGATTTCTCCAGGACCCCATCATCACACCTGACCTGAAGACAATGGAACCACCTTGGAGTATACCCTTCCAAACAAAAAAAATTGAAAAACGGTCCACAAACGGTGGAGTAATCGGTGAACATCCATAAAAAAGTCCCCGACGAGTTGAGAACCTCCTTCTTTCTTGGAAGTCGGTTAAAAATTGTCCATAGTTTGACTACCTTTGTTTAAAAAGGAATCAAAAGAAATGCCACATACGATGACTTTACCGAAACATTTGAGACTATCAGCGTTGACTAAGCGGCTATTGAAATTCTGATATAACTAGATGAGACGTGGAAATTGTATGTTATAGTCAAAACTCTAAATCAGTCAACAGTACTTTTAACTGGCAAAATCAGTCAAAAATACTTTTGACTACAGGCATTGCATAAAAGTACTTTTAATATAAATTATGAATATAAAAGACAAAAGCCCGCAAATCGGTTAGGTTTGTGTTTTTATACTTATATAAATAACGAATACGATAAGCAAACACCTACAAATAAATTCAGATAGATTAATATTTTCGCAACAGTACTTTTGACTCTTATTTCAGTCAAAAGCAAAAGTTTGCTTCAGTAAAACCCAGTTTTGACAATGACGTGATGTGAGAGAATGAATGATACTTGTATATATTCTCAAATTAGTATTGACTTTAGTATCCTTATTTTATAGTATCTACGAAATTATATTATTTAAATTTATTTGCTTACTGTTATCATTAAAATTGATGTAACTACAGTAGCTACAACTGCAAATTATGTATCCTTACCATGTAATTATGTACCCTCATGTCACGAAGTAGGTAGGAAAGCCAATAGACTGAATAATTTGTTTTCCACTGCATTTATTTTAATAAAAATATATAAACTTATATATAGTTTTTTACAGTATGAAATATAGTCGAAAATATTTATTGTAAATTAAACTATTTACATCTCAATTACTAATAAAATATGTAATATATGTACACTTTATATAACGTGAACTCATTTTTTTTCGCCTTTTAATTGACTAAAAAAAGTACGTTCTGCCCGTATGTATGTGTTTTCGTTTGTTTGTTAAAATTTTCTAAAGAACTACTGATCTGATTTGAATGGGTTTTCGCTATTAAGGATATATATTAAGATTATAATATATTAAGGATTTTATAAAAATATTCGGAAATAAACAAATACACTCTTCGATAACTAACAGCAAATGGCCCGCGATTGGTGTGATCTGATTGAATTCGGATATATTTTCCTACAAAATAAAAAACAGATTTAGAACTGATATTTCGAGAAAAAAAAACCCTAGAATAGATCTCAACTGATATATCCAGAAAAAAACCCCTAGAATGCAATCTTTAAACTGTTTTGATAAAACTGCGTGTGTCTTGATATTTTTATTATATGTATGTCGCTACATAAAAGTTATGAGAGCGTAGCGTATAAAATAGCCATGAGAATAATTGTAATTAGACTTAACGCTTCAGGCAAGTAAATGTGTACTCTATTTCATACATGCAAGGGCTTATATTGATAGATTTTAATAATTGAGTTTCAAGTCCGTTAAACAAAATGGTCTCATTTTCTCCGCTTTTCTCGGTCAGCTTACACAGATACAATATTCGATTACAACGTGATTATAAATGCGAAGTAATAAATATATAAATCAATAGGCACAAATTGTAACTATTTTCCACAACGATGAATATATACCCAATTTTACTGATTTTAAGAGATTGTAAAACGATCCCTTTTTTAGAAAGATTAGGGTGGACCAAAAAAAATTAATAAAATATTTAAAAAAAAAACAAGCTTTTATATAAATGCGAAAGAAGGAAATAAATTTTCAAGTGAATCAAAGTTAAAATTTTGTTACATTACAATTTTATATGACTTAAAAGCTTCTTACGAGACTTTTCTGTTTGTTTTTTTTTGTGTCGAGTTATATTCTCGTGATTCTTTTAAAGCTCATGCTTAGCCAGCAGCGCAAGGTGCACTACCCAAACTATTCTAGACCTTGAAATAGTCTATCATAATAAAATTCGTTTACAAAAATTTGTACTTATGTTGCTGTCCGTTGAATTCTCGTCGGCAGCCTTCCCTGAATATAGAATCAGGTAATGCTAACCATATAAATTAAATGTCATCGGAAATCAACCAATATGTAAAGTTCATAGAATAAAGAAGTGGTTCAAATTTAGATTGCACAGACCCATACTAACAAAGTGTGTCAAATCAAAGCTTATTATATAAAAATAACTTGGTTTTATGACACTTTTCTTTTTTTTTATATTATATACTTATATCACTTTTCTTTTTTTTTTCTTATAATATGGCGTGCATCCGCGCTATTTATGCGCAAAATAGTCTGCCAATGTCACGTATATTGGAGCAAACTTTTTAAAGACGTGAAAATCCACCAACGTGAACGCCAACTATCTGACACTCAAAACGTTATTACGTCAAATATCGAACTGTAGTTTAATTACGTCATTCCAAATGTAATTTTATGTAGGCACTACATTCGAAACCTTCAATAATAAATTAGGCACGTAGTCAATTATCATACCGTCAGACAAATATTTGCTAGAATATCAAAAATGATTATTTTTATTTCGGCATAAGTTCATTATACTCGAGTTTTAATTTATTTTTAATATTATAGTATTAGAGTATTATATCATACTAATATCATAAAACTGAAGAGTATTTTTTTTAAATGAGCTAATCGCTAAATATAATATGACGCCGATTTTAAAGAAAAATTGAGTTTAACAGCCTGTTTAATGCAGAAGGCAAAATAAAGGTAAAAGAGCACAAACAAAAAGACCCATAGAGCCTCTGCAGCACTAACCATAAACCGGATAAACTGCAAGGGACAGATAGATTAAGTATATTTTTACATTAGCTCTTACTCGCGGCTTCGCTCGCGTTATTGGTGATTTTGCCGTGGCTAAACATCCCCGAGTATTTTTAAACGCAAGTACATAGATACTGTGTTAAGTATAAGCTATTTGAAATAAGATTTTCGGCTTCGTTTGCGTTAATATAGTATGTTTTGTTATACTGGTCGACTATCTAAAACTTTTTCTACCTGCCCGTCACGACACGCGCGCCGCCTACTGGAAATTAATTGTATTATGCCTTGCAAGTGTAAACAATAAATAAAGTTTTATCGTAATCGGTTAAACAGTGTGGCAGAGTATAAGATACAGAATAACAAACAAACATTAATTTTTATACATTACATATTATACACCACTCTCAATATTGACTTTGTTCGGAACCCCTATAAAAAGGGAACCCTGCTTCCTTAAAACCGCCTTATTTCGGATCCAATTCTAAATTATTTTTATGATATATTTATTACTAAATTTTAATATAGATATTTTGCGGATCTTGGTGTGATGTAACATTTTTATATAAAATAATTATATTAATTTTGTTTTTAACAATAACTAAATCTACGATAGAAAATAATCGATATTTTAATGATATTTGTTAATCTCCCTTAAAGGCTTTATAAAAAAACTAATGTAACAGATATCCGAAAAATATTATTATTTTTTTTATATTTTATACCAATTCAGTGCGAAAATATCGATAATAAAATCATCCATTTGATATTTTTTATTATTTTTATGGCGAAGTTATTTTTATAAAAAGAAATGAATGAATAGCCGAAATAGCCTATTTATTTGTCGCATCGATTTCAATCGATGATCACAGGTTCAAACCCAGGCTAGCACCAATGACTTTTCAAGTGCTAAATTTCTATTTAAATTCATCTCGTACTCGACGGTGAAGCCTTTGCCTAGCAGTGGATGTTACTTTTCTTTACTATTTCTAAATGATTTTTAAAAAATCCAAAAATTATATAAAACTTTTCTTCTAAAAACAGTTACAGATAAAACTTTGCCAAGAAGTATTGTCCTACAAGGACCTAAAAAGTTGAAAAAACAACAGTCTACGAGGAAAAAAAAAATTGAATTTAACAAGAGGCATCTCGGCTACTATAAATTACATTACTCCTAGGGGATAGCTGAAAACGTCAACGTACCTAAACGAAAAGTCCCCGTATACAATACACAGGAATAAGTTAATTTTAATGTGATTTCTTACAACGTAACTGGGTCACGTGACCTTTTTAACGGGTCAGAGAAAACCGTATAAGATACGGCGTACGCTTTTTGAATGAAAATTATTTTAACAGACTTCAAAAATCTACTGACTGTCTATCAAAATTTACTATACTTTTATGGTGCTTTAATAACATAGTTACGTAACCTTGATCTGACGCTCCAGCATCTTCTGAAATCAGCAGGATACACCATTCCTAATCAACTTATGTATGAGGATTTGTACTTTTGTGGCACTATTTAGACTAAACGCATGGACCGATTTTGATATGACACGTCGTTTGATTAGTCGCGAATGTCATATAAACATACATAAATACATGGAAAAAAGAAAATGGCCGATTTTGGACGCCATAATCTGATGAAAAAAAAATTAAAATCGACGGACTATGTCAAGTGGGGTATCTTTGAATAGATATTTAAAAATTATTTTCAGTTTTTTCATATCGTTTGTCAATCAGAATTATCGTTTAAGATCTATAATGATTTAAAGTTCGTTAGTAACGATTCTCACTACTAGGCTTTTAGACAGAACTGTCTTGTTAGGCATTTTTTGGGTTTTTGAGTTTTTTAGGGTTCCGTACCTTAAAAGGAAAAACGGAACCCTTATAGGATCACTTTGTTGTCCGTCTGTCTGTCTGTCTGTCTGTCTGTCTGTCTGTCTGTCTGTCTGTCTGTCTGTCTGTCTGTCTGTCTGTCTGTCTGTCTGTCTGTCTGTCTGTCTGTCTGTCTGTCTGTCTGTCTGTCTGTCTGTCTGTCTGTCTGTCTGTCTGTCTGTCTGTCTGTCTGTCTGTCTGTCTGTCTGTCTGTCTGTCTGTCTGTCTGTCTGTCGGGATGTCAACCCTTTTTTCTCAGAAATGCATAGACGTATCATGTTGAAATTAATATCATATACTCAAGTCTACGATGACATGCGGCCGTGAAAATATTAAAGTTCTAAGTCAACGCAATCAAAAGATAATGGAAAATATGTCGTATATTTTGACCATTTTAGCGTTTTCGCAAGGGAATCAAAACCTATAGGGTACTTCCCATTGACCTAGCACGATGAAATTTGGCAAGAAGTAAGATCTTATGGTACAAATAAAGGAAAAAATCTGAAAACTGTAAATTTTTGTATGTATCTTTGTCTGTTTGTAAGTTTGTCTTTCAACCTTTTTCTCAGAAACGCGTGAAGGTAACAAATTTTTATCAACGTCAAGTACTCAGAGTTGTAATTACTAAGAGCTGTGAAAAATTAAACTTCTAAGTTAACGCAATCAAAAGATACGGTCATTTATATCACATATTTTAAGTATGATAGCGTTTTTAACGTTTTCGCAAGGGAATCAAAACCTATAGGGTACTTCCCATTGACCAAGCATTATGAAATTTGGCCAGGAGCAAGGTCCTTTAGTATACATAAAGGAAAAAATCCGAAAACTGTAAATTTCTGTTCGTGTATCCGTCAGTCTGTACGTCTGTCTTTCAACCTTTTCCTCAGGATCGCGTAAATGTATCAAGCTGTAAATTGATCAAGCGGAAAATATATTAATCTTAGAATTAAAATTATATGTACTTGTAACAAATTAACATAGAAGTTGACCATGGTCAAAAAAACAATTTTACAAACACTGAGAAGAAATTTGTATCAATACGAAAACATTAAAAAGCAGCAAACCTTTATAAACAACGCAATTCAATCTATATATCGCAGCTAACAAAATGATAGCGCGATGCAGCGTACAGCTAATGCCATCTATTACAACATTATGACATTAACTGTGATATAATTCTGCTCGATTAATAAAATTTTTTATTTTAATTATTATTTAAACGCCCTAAAAATTATAAAATAAACTTTTCATTTAAAAGTTTTATCGTCGATTTATAACGTCATTACGTAATTAACATTCAATATAAGAGCTTCACGCGATTTGATTTAAGTACTCGTATTGACTTAGTACGAAAATTTTAAAATTAAATTCAAACAGATCGAGTTATTTAATTTACTTATTTATCTACACATATAAGTCTTCTGGTTATTAGTAATATAATTAGTTATTTATATAATTTTGTGTTTCCATGGATTGCATCCATGATCGTGTTCTAAATTAAAGTACTCCTAAGTAGTTTCAAAATAGTTTTTGGGACGTGATCCATATTTACATAATATTTGATTATATTTAAGCGACTTCTAAAAAGGAGTGTTTTCAATTCGACCTTGTATTTAATTTTTTTTTATGTTTGTTCGCCGATTACGCCGCCATTTGGGTACCGATTTTCAATTTTTTTTTTGTTTGAAAAGGTATACTTCCAAGGTGGTCCCATTGTCTTCAGGTCAGGATCAGATGATGGGATCCTGGAGAAATTGAGGGAACTCCTCAAATATTATAGGCAAGCGTATACCGATTTAGGTATTTTTGATAGTAACTTATGTTGGAACTGATGATGAAGACCACAAATGGCGTAGATAGGTTAGTCTTATATAGATTTCTATAAGTTTGTACGGAACCCTCGGTGCGCGAGTCCTACTCGCACTTGACCAGTTTTTAATAAATGAAACTTGTTTAAACGCCTAATATTATAAAAGCTGAACTGTGACGCTTGATAAGTTTATATATTATTTTATATAAATTTATTTGTACCTATTTAATAATTTATTTACTTACGTTTATTGTTTTATATAATAGGTTATATTGTACATTTTAACTTTTATACAACCGTAAACTAACTAGTTGTAACAGTATCTAAACTCAGTTACACTAAGTTTACGGGTACAGCTATGTACATAATATACCAATAATTTTAGTGCGTAGTTCGAATGTCTCTGCACATAAACGTTGTGGTTTTAAACCGAGATTAATATTAATCTAGTTTGTATAATATTGTCATTTTGATTATAAAAGTTAATAGTTTTTTTTTGCATTAATTTTGCGATAAGCATATTTGTAGTTCTTGTAGTATGCAAACTTAATGTTATACTTATTATGTTTTTCGAAAGAACATAATTTTGAAGTAAAAATCTGACTATTTCATTAGGTAAACAAGAACTAAGTAGTATGAGGGTTAATTTCTTTTTCAATAGAAATTGAAAAATCGGCTACATAGTACGACGATGAAAAATAATTTAAAAAATCTTTAATTTTTACATGAGCTACAAGAAAATGGTAATTAATACTAGATAATATCGCTTTATAACAAAAATTATTTTTTTTAATTGATAGCTTCAAAAGCAAAAAACCGTAATTACGTTTACTTGAAGGGCATACTGCTTATTCCGGTTATTTTAACACCAAAATATGTACTATAAAAAAAAACAAATCGAGAACCTCCTCTTTTTGAAGTCGGATAAAAAGTAATTTATAATAAGTAACGGTAGACAAAATCTAAATGTATTATAAAATTATGTGTTACAGAGAAAGAATCAATGAAAACAGAAATCAGAAGCCGTCATGGCGCTTTTGGGAGAAGCGGAGGCTGGTGGTTGCTCTATTGGCTTTCTTCGGGTTTTTCAACGTGTACGCCTTGCGAGTCAACCTATCCGTCGCGGTGGTGGCCATGACAGAGCCCATGGAGGTGGAGTTGGATAACGGAACCGTTGTTTATGTATGTGTAATAAAACTATACATTACTTATTCTTTTAGATTTATAATTGGATGCTGATAAGCAATAATGTGTCAACCCACAAAAAGTCAAATTTGGAGCTATTAATGTATTTTGATACTGCGTCACCTATTTAACATTATATAAAAAAATTCAAGTAATCTAAACTAAATAAGAATGAAAAAAAGTTTCTTAAATCAATGCTTCGAATTTCAGGTGCGTTCCATATTTTGCAATTTATAAAATAATTTCAAACATTTAAAAACTTATTACTAGATAACATATTAAATAAATCTATCTGCTTTTGATTAATTATACATTTTATCGAAATAGAAAAGAAATGATGAATATATACGTCTTCAAATCAATTTATTAAGAATCGGTTTGACATCTTAAGATGCCATTTTCTCAAAACGAAGTCCGTGTGGCTTAACACAGTATTGCTTATCAGCGTCCAATTACTACTACGCTACCAAATCAGCGAATAGTCTAAAATAAAGTATGAAATTTAAATAGTTCTTCAAAAAAATCGATATTTGAAAAAAATGCTTATAAAATGGAAATTTTAAATTTTCTATGAAAATTCACCACATAATCTAGTCTTAGTATCGATTGAGATATAAATTTAAACTATAGTGGTATGCCGTCAAAACTTTGATGTTAGTGCTTTTTTTTATATTTTTTTGGCACATTTTATTGTATAATAACAACTTAAAATTGAATTAAATTCCTGCAGTTTAATTTAATAAATATTATATGAAAAAAGTGTAACATTATAAGGAAAATTATTTCCAAAGAAAATTCTTCATGACGTCATAAAATTTTACGACTGAAGATTTGCGTGGTACAGTCGTAAATACATATTAAATATATAAAAATCACGCAGTTTCTTATCGCTGTTTGAAATTAAACCCTATACTAAAGTGCTAAGGATTAGACCACACTAAGACTTACTCTCATAACTAGGTCTAGTCTCCGTTTAAAAATGAATAGCTTTAAGTCGTAGGAATAAAGTTCAGAATCAAATGATAATGTATGATCGAATTTTATAAGTATTATAGGAGTCGTAATTCGTAAATTGATCCGCAATCTTACGCATGCCTTTAAGAGGGTTCGTATTATCAGTTCAGTGTGTTACTTATATAGCTTGCTATAAACGAAAATGTTTTTCTTTATTACAAACGATATAATAATGTCGCCCTTGAAGATTTCTTTTATCGTCTATTCAGATTGTAATCCGCAAGAAAAAAACATATTTTTGAGAAGCTCAGGTAAACCAATTAAGTATTGAAGAGTTGGGTGTATTCGAAATATTTAATTAAGTTTGTAGATAGATTGTACGTACATTTGAATAATCTCTAATTATTCTTTGTGAATGCAAAGTAATCATTATGGTTAATCTACACCAATATTATATAGAGGAAATATTTGTTTGTTTATTTCGAATAGGCTCCGAAACAACTAGACAATTTGAAAACTTTCTTTTTGCGTCGGTCAGCTCGTTTATTGAGGTAAGTTATATGATGTAGCATATAACTTCTTCTACTACATTACGTTAACGTCTCAAGAGCGAAGCAGTAACTATAAACGCGAGTGAAATCTCTAAGGTCAGCTAGTTAAAAGTAAACAAAAGGTTTTAAATTTTACTTTGTATTATTAAAAAAAACTAGTTTGATTGAAAATTGTTTACTAATCGATATAACAGTTTATACTTCGTTATCTGAAAACAATATTTTCATTCAAACTATTAATATTAAACGTTCCCGAAAAAGATGCGTGGTTTTAGTATACGCTGATTTTCATATAGGATGTTTTATGAATTTGTAATTGATAAGAAATTGTATTGACATAATTTTAAAAGAGTAACTATCGAGTTTTTTGTCGGTTCTTCTCAGTAGAATCTACATTCCGAACCGATGGTAGCTACCTTATTAATGTGATAATATTTTTCTTTGTGTATTGACGATTTAAAAGCACTAGTGAGAGCCTTCTTGAATAAAGTACATATATTTTTATTTTCATTTAATAAAATTGACAGGTACCAGAATTCGACTGGTCAACTCAAACGAAGGGGCTGGTGTTGAGTTCGTTCTTCTATGGTTACTTCTTCACGCAGCTGCCCGGCGGCTGGCTGGCTGCTAAAATAGGAGGTAACAGGTTTGTTTCTCTTCATAGAACACAACACATTATCTATGTAATTTATAGTAAAGTAAATAATCTTTATTGTTCTTCTTTATATTTTCCTTTATCGTAAAATCTTTGATATAGGAACTAGTTCTCATGAGTAAACATTAAGGAATAATAATGGACGGAACGTCGTTATTTTTCTATATCTATTCTTATATTATTATAAGGTTTGGAAGTTTTTATGTAAGGGAGGAAATACTGAGCCGAATTTTTTTTAGATAACCTGTTTAATGAGATAAGTAAAGGCCATAGACTATTTTACCACGCTACGACTTTTAGGAGCGAAGTGAGTGAATGCGTTAAACGTGAGTTGAACCGCGATTGGTCGCTTGACTTATAACTAGCGACTCGCCTTGCCTTCGCATGAGTACAATATAGTTTATAACGACATCACATTAGATATGCACGTATTATTCATAAAAACCTTTTTCTCGAATAACTTTGTGTTGATGAAAATCGCATTAAAATCCATTGCTTAGTTAAAAGATCTAAGCTTTCAGACGGCGGAACGTGACTCCGTTTTATACTTTGCAAAGATTATTCTTTAAGAGGAAAAATCAATGAATATTAACATATAGACTGTTCTGTTTCTCAACTCATTCTTAAAAATGTAATGTTGCACATAGAAACATGATATTTCTAATTTATTCACCATATAGGAGTAACAAGAACAAGCTATACCTGCTACTCGACTTTGTCGATTTAGTAATTCTTTCGGTGTTAGATGTATAAGATTTCATAACGGGATCCTAGAAAACGTTCAAAATGCTTTTATAGCAAAATTCTAAAAGATTGTAAAGAAACTTGTATGTGATAGAGGAGTTAGATGTCTAGTTAATCTTACTATAGGTATATTTATTAGTTTTCAAAGAGTGTTTTTGGTCCGTATATATTATTTCCCTTAACAGTACACCAAAATTAATCTATGATACACCATTTTGAAGATAATTTTTCGTTCTAATGTTAAAAATAAAAAAAAATTTTGAAAATTAAAGTTTTCATTAAAAAAAAATAGGAATATTATGTAAATTATTAAGATAATAAAAAGAAGAAAAATTAAAATTATGCAATTAGCTTATAAATAAATGACATGATCCCTGCAACTTCTTTTGCGTCAAAATGTTTATCATCTTGACGTTTTATATTCGAAACACAAATTAGCCTATGCCATCCTCCAATATCCATTCTCTTTCTATAATGCAATTCATCAAAACTAGTTTAGTGGTTAAGGCGTGAAAATGTAACAAACAAACAGACAGACAGTTTTCGACGCATTTATAATATTCGTATAGATATACAAAAGCTTATAATTAGCTTAGAAATATTATTTACATATATATTTAAATTTTTATTTGAAAAAGCAGATTTTAAGACTGGAAAATTATTGGTTTATTATTTCCAGTTAATCCACACGCGGTGAAATAATATTAAATTTTAAACATCAAATCGTAGATGGACATTTTTTACCCAATGTAACGCACCGTTTCGTTTTGACTACCTCCCTTGAAACGTTACTTTACACTTAAGTGACCATTTTTACCAAACAGTCGCAATAATGTTGAATAAAGCACCTAAAAGTCACTAAAGTTTTGTTATTGTTTTAATCCCATTCCTGTAACGCAATGAAACGTTTTACAAGACCCCTTTTCCTCCCATCCCCGAAATTACGTTACGTTATACAAGAACGCTCCCTTAGCATTTGGAACTTAGTTTTTTCTCCTTTTCCAGAATGTTCGCGATAGGAGTCGGCGCTACGTCGCTCTTGACGCTTTTCACTCCACCACTGGCGCACACCAGCACGGAGTTATTAATAGCAGTGAGAATCATGGAAGGATTGTTTGAGGTTCGTTTGCGACATCACTTTTAAGATTGCATAGGAATTGTTTCTTTATGCGCATAAATTATCTTATTCCAGTAAGTTCGATGTGCCTTGCCATCAGCTTAAGTTCAAAGTATAGTGACCATATTTTTTTTTTCGAAAATATCGATACGTATTTTTAAAAAATATAACGAGTTACCCCATTCGGCGTAATGTTTTTAGGTGTAACTGATTAAACAAACAAGCGTATTTTCGTTATTACTAAATTGATTTACAAAATTAATTCAATAAATTTGAGTGTTATTTATATATATAGAAAATAGCTGGCAAAAGATCAGGCAAGACATCTGATGTTAAATTATCAACGACCATAAATCCAACAAATGCTTGGATTTGCAGCAATAACCTGTAAATGTCTCACTGTTCTCAAAGCCTTCTCCCTTAATAAGGCTTAGAGCTTAATCCACCACACTGCTCAGCTGCAAGTTGGCGGATATACATGTGTCAGAGTTTCTCCCGACACATGCAGGTTTCCTCACGATGTTTTCCTTCACCGCCACAGAATTTTTTACCAAAATCGCATCCATAGTTTAGAATTTGCATGTCCTGAAAGCAAACTAAATGCCGTATTTAACTTTTCAAGTCGGTTTATGTCAAACAAATCTCATTCAGGGCGTAACATACCCATGTATCCACGCGGTGTGGTCTCGCTGGGCTCCGAGCGATGAACGCGCCCGGCTCGCCACCTTCGCCTTCAGCGGCAGCTACGTCGGCACCGTCGTGGCTATGCCTATCAGTTCCCTCTTAGCTCATTACACGGGCTGGCCGGGTATATTCTATGTTTTCGGTAAGTAAATTCTGTAAACCCTTAACCCAAAAAGTGGGGTTTTATCTAATACCTTTAAATGAGCAATTCTTGTATTTATATGTACAGGATGTCAACTGCGCATGTGTTGGACATTTTACAAGCGTTACCAGAATCGATATTTAAAAGTAAAAAAACTTAATTATTTTTTTATTGCTTCTCACAAATTATGCCTATAGTATACGAGACTAAAAGTTTCGACGTTACAATAAAAAAAATTAATAATAAAAGAAGTTGTATTAAGATTTTTTTACTTTTAAATATCGTTTCTGTTAACGCTGGTAAAACATCCAACACATGCCTAGTTGACACTTTGTATAATCTGAATCTGAAAATTTGTTTGCAGGGGTTACAGGGCCGATAAACTAATCGAGATAGGTTTCATTTTAAAATAGAGGATAAATTAAATATAACTTTTAAAAAGATTTTCCAAAAAAAATGTTGATTAAAGCACTTTTTTGTTTGGAAGCTGATATAATCGAGACGGTTCGTGACTATAATTTATGAGGATATTATGTTTTAACGTTTGAAGGTTACTGCTCTTTTCTAGTTCTTGAAATGATTTGAGCTACTAGTCTAATCGACTCGAAACTTACTATATTGTATATGATATTAAAATAATATAGTTGAATAACCTTGACCTGATGCTGCAGCATCCTTTGCAATCAACAGGATACACAACCTTTCACGAACTTACAGCATCGTCGCGTCGTAAAAATTTATGACGTGCATCATAAAAAACCAAGACTTTTTTTTTAATTTCAAACAAAAAAATTAGGACGCTGAATTTGGCACACAAACCACAAAAATAATTTTTGGTATCATGTTAGGGGTCGTTAAAATAGTCTTAATGATTATTATGCAGACTTTTTTTATTTAAAGTTTTGTTTGAATCAACAATACTTATAACAAGATAGTTTAAATGACAAAGTTATATATTTGCTATAAAATCACTATAAATGTTGTCATTTGATTACGTATGTAGGTATACGTCTCTTACTAACATGTTATAATCATCGCATTAGCATAGAATTATCTATCCTATTTACAGGCAGGATGTGTAGTGATTATAGTTCTTTTAATAGACCATGTGATCATACACATATTACATATTTGTTTTGTTTTTAATTTAAAATTCGCTGCAAAAAATTACAAAATAACATCAAGCTTAAAAAATATTTCAATAATTACTATTTTCATGGCAAGAATTACATTTGTAAATTTTACGCTTGTAATTGAAACGAAATCTGTAACCTGGTAACAGTTACCTAGGTTACATTACGAAAGGTAACAAGGTATTATAATGACAGTAAATTCGTTCAGATGTAAAGCAATGACAAAAAACTTATGTAAACCCTTATAAATGTCTAAGAGTGAAACTAAGAGTAACTTTTGCGTGTCACATATCTGAGATCAATGCCACAAATAAATTTATATTCAGCTAGCTCGTCTACTTTTAATTATATTTTATCATTCTATATGTTAAAATTAAAATATTACAGGAATAGTTGGCTTGGTGTGGACGACAGTATGGTGGTTAGTCGTCAAAGAATCACCCGAAAAGGATCCTCATATAACTGCCGCTGAACTCAAATATATACAGGTAACTTAGTGCGAGAATTACATTTGTAACTTTTACACACGTAATTGACATAGAACGACTCTCTAGCCTCGTAACGATTACCTAGATAAACTAAAGAAGGCTATGTCCAAAATAATAAGAGAATGTGATAGTAAATTCTTTTAGGAGTCAAGCAATGACTAGCTTAAAAAATAACTGCAAAGCTAAAATGAATATTTTCTACAAAATTTTGAATTCAAAAAGAAAAAAAATATACATACAGCCGAACATAATTTTTTAAATGTTTTAAAATATAACTGTGGTAATACCAGATTCTTATTTAGTAGGAGTGTGAATAACACTTTTATTAAATCTAGTATTGATATACGATTCGAATAGTGATATTCGATTGCGTTGCGTTTGGGTAACTACTCATCTAATGATCCGAACATATAAAAATCTATTGTCGTGCGTTGTTCTTGCGAAATTTAAAAATAATTTGATTTCAAAAGTAAAATAATTAAATTACTTCAATGACATACTTCTTTCATTTATTTTCATTTCAAAACCAAAGTAATGAGTCGACTTTGATATAAATTCTTTGGGGCCATTCTGGAAGTGTACCCTTTCAAACAAAATAAGAATTATGCAAATCAGTCGAGTTGTTTCAAGTATCGGTGAAACTCCCCGACGAATTCAGAACCTCCTTCTTCATTGGAAGTCGCTTATAAAGATTTGATGATGATTTAGATGAAAAAAAAAGCAGTTCAGCTAAATAAAACGAAATTGGTAATGTTTGGTGGTACGAAGTCATCTAGTTTTACTTTACTAATTTCCAGGAGTCTCGTGGTGCATTGGCCGTGGAAGGTACCCAGATTCGACACCCGTGGAAGGCAATGTTAACTTCAGGCCCGGTGTGGGCGATAGTGATGGCGCATTTCAGCGAAAACTGGGGCTTCTACACGCTACTTACATTCCTGCCTACGTTTATGCAAGGTATATCCCAAAAAAATAATTATGATTCATTTAATTAATTTATGTAAAATGAATTTGATATTCATGCTATATGTAGTGCTGTTTTGTTTTTCAACTAGCTTCAAAAAGAAAGAGTTTCTAAATTCATAGTGTGTGTTTTTTTTTTAATGTTTGGTATCTCAGAACTCTGTGATTAGCTGGCCGATTTAGAAGATTCTTTCTTTATTTAAAAAAAGAAAAAGATACTTTCATATAGAGTTATAGTCAAAATCGTTTTAGTAGTTTGATGTTGAAATCAAAATAATTTGAATAACGAAACGAACTAAATTACGTATTTTAACGTCAGTTTTTTTTCTCTTTTGTTGTTTTTTTTTATGAAAATATCCGAGTCAACTGACGTTAAGCAATCACTGCTGCCCATAGACATTTGCAAGTTCGAACACACAAATGCATTTCAATATATAATATTTCATTGCTCGATCCAATAAAGTCTAATATTAATTTATATTCCCAGATGTATTCAAGTTCCAAACATCCCAAACGGGGTGGTTATCAGCGGTTCCGTACTTGGCGATGGCCATTGTCCTGCAAGTGGCCGGTCACATGGCGGACTGGATGCTGAAAATGGAGATGTTATCTCGAACTAATATTAGGAAGCTATTTAATTGTGGCGCTTTCCTCTCTCAGGTAAGATTATTAGAACAATAATGAACTTAAAAAATCTTTCGTAACAATCAATCTCGTTAAATAAAAAGAAGTAACAACTAAGTAAAGTAACAGCCTGTAAATGTCCCACGGCTGGGCAATGACCTCCCCCCCTATTAAGGAGAAGGTTTAGAGCTTAATCCACCACGATGCTTCACTGCGGGTTCGCGGATATTGTGTGTCAGAATTTCTCACGATACATGCAGGTTTCCTTACGATGTTTTACTTCACCGCCGAGCATGAGATGAATTTAAGCACTTGAAAACACGGTGCCAACCGGGGTTTGAACCCGCGATCATCAGTTGGAATCAACGTGTTCGAACCACTAGGCCATTTCGATAACAACTAATTATATTATATAACTATAGATATATTATAAGATCATGGATTTTGGCACCTAGTTTGCAGGCAACTTTGGACGACGTTGCCTAGCGATCAGCTAACAACTAAGTATACAATTGACGAGCTTTGTCAACGTTGGAAATGTGTACAAATTTTTAACATCAAACAGTATGAACGTAGCATATTTATAGTTAGTAATAAAGAGGTTTGACCGCTTTAATCTGAAGATCTACAAGGCGAAAAGGGATTAAACGAAAGATGTTGACGATCAGCACTTGACGGCAAAGCATTTCAATTTTTACCCTACTACCGCAAAGCCAATGCTGAGTTTTGACAGTTCAGTATTTATGTTCATTTTTTCCATAACTCGTAAACTACTTATCAGAACTGGACAAATGAGGTGTCGTTAAAAGCATCTTGATCGTCAGCGGGTTATAGCTCATGTCACGTGTCACTAAATCTAATGAGGACATTAGATTTAGTGACACGTGACATGAGCATAAATTACTCTCTTAAAAATTTATATATATACACCCTATAATTTTATGCTTGGTATCATTGAAAATGGCGTTACGTAAATATATAAATTGTTTGTAACTTTGACTGTATTCATTCGAAAATTGTGATATTTCTATTTTTAATCAGTGTCGATTTTTGACATCGCTGAATGTTAGTTTCTTACTTTTTCTTGTTTATTTTCAGACGGTGTTCATGGTAGCCGCTGCGTATGCGCCATCGGTAGCGGGTTGCGTCATATGTCTTACAATTGCTGTCGGACTTGGAGGGTTTGCTTGGTCCGGCTTCAGGTTAATATCGTTCATATCTCTATTATTAACCCTAAAAATAATGGCTATTTTTACAAGTAAAAAAAAGTAAAGTAACAGCCTGTAAATATCCCACGGCTGGGCAAAGGCCTCCTCTCCTATTAAGGAGAAGGTTAACTTAATCCGCCACGCTGCTGCACTCCGAAATACATGTGTCAGGATTTCTCCCGTCACAAATAGGTCTCCTCACGATATTCTCCTTCACCGCCGAGCTCGAGATGAATTTAAACACAAATTTAGCACTTGAATTTAGCACTTACACTTAATAATTAACACTTAGAAATTTAAATAAACTGACTTTAAAAGCAAAATACGCATTTTCGCTTTGTTGGATGACGTACTAATTCAAATTATTTTTATTTAAAAATCAAACTACTGAACCGAATTTTAATAAAAATTCTACGAGACCAACCTGGAAGCAAAAAAAGAATTTTTAAAATCGTAACAAACATTTTAAACAAAAATATACCTACGAATTGAGAACCTTCGCATTTTTTGAAGTCGGTTAAATACCAATAAGTAATAAGATTTTATGAATTTCAGTGTCAATCACTTGGACATCGCTCCCCCGCATGCTAGTGTGCTGATGGGACTTTCGAATACTGTCGCTACTTTGCCTGGCATAATAAGTCCCCCTTTAGCTGGCTCGATAGTTACTGATAGGGTAAGTTTTAATTTATATCGTTTTATGTATGGCGAGAATTACATTTGTAAGTTTTACCCTCGTAATTGTAAATATAAAACAACTCTGTAATCTGGCAACGGTAACCTTTCAAAAGGTGTCATTGTCAAAAATCAAACAATTATGTAAATCTTTATGAAAGTCTGCGAGCCCACAACTAGAACTTAAATTTAGGCGATAATGGCACTTTAAAATTTTTGCTTACAAACTTACGTAAGATCAACTTAAGTTTACTCTTATACTTAACAATCTTATGGTATAAAAAAAATCTAACAAAATCATATAAGGATAAAAATAAAAATTGAATATGAAGTGAAGTATAACCATAAACAAAGGCCAAGTTATATATACTATACTTATGTATTATAAATGTATAAGATTATTGTTATTTTATAAAATGTTAATTTGTAATTAAAAATCTTTCAGACGGCCGAACAATGGCGGATAGTATTCTTCATATCCAGCGCCATCTATCTGCTAGGTGCGATAATATACGGGGTGTTCTGTTCCGCTGAGAAACAGCCATGGGTTGTAGAAGTCGACAGCGATGCAAGTTTCGACACAGATGGCGCCTCCGTCACGACAACGAGAGGTTACGATAACAAAGCCATGGACAGAAGTTCAGAAATGTAGAAATCGTTATAATAAATGACTAATGTAATGAAAACTCAATCAGCGTAGATTTGTGTACTTTAAAAGTTTTGATGGTGTATTTATTTCATGTTTATTTGCTGTACAATCCATATTTGAACAAAATATTGAAAATTACAAATGCATGTATTATTAGAAAAAAAATATGTTAAGGATTTGTGCGAATGCTGTATGAATTTACAGGCGCAAGTATACGTTATTGAGCAAACTTTTACCCTAAAAGATTATTAAGATCTAGTGAGAACTAACATTTAGAAATGATATTTACAAATTGCATAGATGCGATTATGTAATTAGATGGCACCACAGTCGCTTAAAACCGAAATGATGCGTCATATCAAGAACCCAGTTTTGCCACAATGATGTTATATAACTATAATATAATATAATTAGTTCATGGATTTTGGCACTTAGAATGTCAACCACTTCTTCACTTTTCACCAAAAAGTCAATTGACGAGCTTGTCAAAGTTGGAAATCTTGTAGATTTTTACCATCAAATAGTATGAACGCAACATGTCTATAGGTATAAAACATCAGGCAGGCAAACATTGATGGCAGCACTAGGTCGTGTTACTAATGTAACTGAAGTGTAGGTATGACTGACGAATTTAATTTTTAACTAGCTGTCCCTTGCGATTTCACTTGCGTTTTTGGTTACTGCTTGACGTAATATAGCCTATAACCTTCATCAATACATAAACTATCTAACACAAAAATAATTTATCAATTCGAACCAGTAGTTTCTCAAATTAGCGCGTTCAAACAAAAAAACGAACTCAGCTTCAGCTTTATTATATTAGAATAGTTATGATTTTCAAAATAAAAATTCATTAAAAAAAATCCCAATAGTACATGAAAGACAGATATCTAGATAGATAAAGATTATATTATTTTATATAGCGACAAAATTGAAAATTTTAAGCTTATCTATGAATTATTACAAGGAATTATATAAAGTATTAGTTTTGAAATTGACAGATCTTATTATTAAATGTGTTTTGTTTATTTGAAAGACAAATGAAAGAATACTATATATAATATGGTTTATTTATAACGTTTTAGAAACATTTATTATTTTATAAGCATATAGTAAAATTAAAATATTTTTAATCTGTGATTTTAATTGATTTTTCCGTCCTTTATTATGTTTTACTATATTTTTATATTAAGTAAAAAAACACTGGCACAATATAAGTAAATATAAAATATATTTTAACTCTTATTTCTAATTAAATATCTCAATAAAGTAACGACCGATTGCGAAACTTTAGGTAAAATGATATTTAACCGACCCTTTTGGGTCAATAGGAATAATAACAAAACATCGCTATATTATTGCACAAGTATTGATTTTGCCGGAATTGAATTAAAAACGATATGCAAAAAGACATTTTCTGACAACGGATGGGAAGCCGATGACAAATTTTAATGGTATTTGTATTTCAGACATTATGATGTTTTTAAAATTAGAACAATTAATAAAAGACGAAATGCACTAAACTCAGCAAAACGTTGTTCCTTGTATATGTTAACGCTTATGTACTTAGTGAATGTAAATGTGCTGTAATGTGTAAATTGTAGCAACTGTGATTATTAAATAAATATATTTGAACTCACCTTTATTGCTTTATTACATAAGATAATAACACTTAAAATAATGAATTGATCTTACGAGGTCTAATCTGTTTTGTTACTCAAAATTTTATCTAACTATGACCCAAGTACTCGTAAAAATGGGTCCTAAATAATGGACCATTATTTAAACGATTTCTAATAGCCTAAGCTTATATTTTTGTGTTACAATGTCAACCACTTTTACAATGTCATTAAGACAAATTTTGAATAATATTTGACTTAATATTTCACTAATTTACATCGCGTAACGGATCACTAAATTTAATATTATATATAGATCGCTTAAAGTAGCTGCCTGCGTTTCGCACGGTGATAGGGAACCGGAACGCTAATCCCTGACTCATTCTTTCCCTTACTTTCCCTTATTCCTTTTTAAGCAGGCAACATACTTGTGGCTCCTCTGGTGCTTCGAATGCCCGTCTGCGAATCTACGTCGAGCCTGCTCGTTTGCCAGCTTTTTTATATTAAAAATATATAAATATAACAAATGATACCTTTAATAGATGGTAAAAATCAAGTTTATTGCTTTTCTTAGAATACATAAAAAATAACAGGATGAAAATTTTAAATGAAACTTAATAAAAAAAAATGTGCAACAGCGCCATCTCTGTTCTTAATTTCGAATTTTTATTGGAACCTTGTCATAACAATTAAACATATTTAGTACTCGTATCAAATATATTAGTATTTATTTAAATTTAAAATATAATTTAACGGTATTATAATACAATAGATAAATAAATGAGAAAGATAAATGGATAAGAATACCTCGACCTATTTTAGCCCGGCTATGAACGCAATGTAAAAAAATAAATATCTTATAAGTTTGAATTAAAAACAGTGCTCAGTTTTGAGTAATTTATAATTATGTCTAATTAAATTCGGTGTATTATTTTAAAGTAGAGTTTAAATAGTAACAACATTAATTGTAAAACAAATTGATATTTGTTTTTGTTAAAATTGATTTTGACTAATCTCTAGAAATCAAACTTGTATTCAAGTGTCCTTCTAATTTATGTCTTTAATTAAAAGAATACAATAAATTGCTTTGGTCAATCGTGAAAAAAGATAAAACTCAAAAATATAAGTAGATATATCTTTAAATCGTACTTGTTTTATTTAAAATACTCTTGTAATGTTTTAAAGCTGTGACGTCATAACCGCCGGTACATTTGTCGGCAAGTATAAAGAGGTAGGACACTTTGATTCGCCGCTCTAGTTCTGTTATTTTGATTTCAGTGAACGCTTGTTTTGTTAGTTGTGATTGAGTTGGTTTTAATTAAATCATGGCAGAACAAAGTAATCAAATGACGTATAAATTGTTGGAGCTGATGCAGAAGACGGGATACCCCATTGTTCAACAAAATGGTCAAAGAAAATTCGGACCACCGCCAGATTGGATTGGCCCGCCACCACCAAAAGGATGCGAGGTATTCATTGGCAAGTTACCCCGAGAAATATTCGAAGATGAGCTCGTGCCACTTTTTTCCAGAGTTGGTAAAGTGTACGAAATGCGTCTAATGATGGACTTTTCGGGGTCAAATCGTGGGTATGCCTTCGTGACTTACGCTTCACGCGCTGACGCTGCTACTGCAGTGAGGCAGCTTAATGGTTACGAGATCAGACCACGAAGACAAATTGGTGTCGTGAAATCTGTGGACAATTGCCGTCTTTTCGTTGGCAACATACCGAAGACTAAGACTAAAGAAGAGGTGATGGAAGAACTTTCGAAACGAGTCACTGGAATCGTAGATGTGATCTTGTATAAAAATTGTTTTGACCGCAAACTCAACAGAGGGTTTGCATTTGTGGAGTTTACGTCTCATCGAGCAGCAGCGATGGCGCGGCGAGCTTTGGTACCAGGCTGCGTTAAGCTGTGGGACCAAGAAGTAATGGTTGATTGGGCAGAACCAGAACCTGACATTGACGATGACCAAATGAAAAAGGTAATTTTTTATTCATTAATAGCTTGCGACCTATTGCGACATTCTATTTATTTTGATCTCTAAAGTTTATTTATATAATGCAGCATGCGAATAAACAATTGTCGTAATCGTAATATGATACGTAAACATTAAATTCGTGGGCATGTCATGAATTCTGTCTAGATCGATGTGTAAGGATACTTTCTCTGTATTACAGGTGAAAGTGCTTTATGTACGTAATTTTGAAATTCGGACTACACCAGATGCAATTCAAAAAGTATTTGAAAATGCTATAAATAACAAAGTTGAACGTGTTAAAAAAATCTATGACTATGCTTTTATACATTTTTATGAAAGAGAACATGCTGAGCTTGCTATGGCTAAGTTACAAAATGCTGACATTGACGGTAGCAACATAGAAATACGCTGGGCTAAACCTGTTGACCGTGATCTATATAGAATACAAAAATTGAACAGAGGCAATGCGAAGTTTAATAACAGTTTGGACTTGACTCAAACACTATTACTTTATAAACAGCATCTCGAGAAGAAAGAATATGCAAACAGCCCTAAAGATGAAGGCATTGGATCTGCGTGTGCTGGAGAAAGTCCGTGCTACTCCCCATCTGACCTAAAACCACCTGCTTGTTCTTATACTGTGCCACAAGTTAATTACACATTGGCTCCAGCTAAACTTGAATCTATGTGTAAAAGGTATATTTTATTAATTTTTTGTAAATTGATTTTTTAATTGCTTTTAAGGTATATTCTTTTAGAGTATTATTTTTAAATAATTTCAATAAATATTTTATGTAAAAAAATTGATGTTTGTTTTTGTTAAAACTAATTTTTGATGTAATATATTCTTTTGTTCTAGATATATGTGGCCCCAACCAACATACCAATACCTTAAATATGAAGACCCAACTGGAGCAGAATTGTGGGTGTGCAGTGTAGAGCTGCCACAAGTTGGACTTCCCTTGCTCACTGTACCTCGTCGGATTGGACCTCTTTCTACCAGAGCATGCTTTTCAGACCAGCAAGCTCATGTTGAAGCAGCTGAAATTGCTCTTCATACACTTAAGGTATAAGATCTCTGTTCATGTTTTCAAACTGATTGTGACTAAATCTAAACCAAGTGGTCTAGTGGATAAATTATTAATAGTAACATCTTGGCAAACATTACTGAGTTGTTCTTTGTTTAAATTATGAGACTGTTTAATTAATATACCAACCAATAGTATAGCAATTGACATTTAACATATTATAATAATGGTTTGTATATTTTCACATCTTACTACTACTAACTACTACTAAGTCTTACTTTGAAGAATTTTGGTGTAGAAATAAGATTTCTTTCTATGTAGAAACCAGTTTTTCTGCAACTTTGTCTTACTAATATGTGTTACAGATGCTGAGAGTCGACCTCATTCAACAATCAACACCTGCCCCTCCAGTTTACTCTACCATGCCGCCCATGCAAGGCTGTGTGAGACTGCCTTATGATTATCCACAAATATTTCCTCAAACACAGCCTGTTATACCATTACCAGCAGTGTGGCGTACAGTTTAAATATATTATTTATTTTTCTTGTTAAACTTGTATGAAAAATCTATTTATTTGTTGAACCAAAAAATATAGATTTTTATTGATATTTAACTATCTAGATTTAGTTTCAAAACAATATTTCTGATATTTTGCTTAATAGTAAAATCTGTTCTTTATTTGTTGAACCAAAAGAGAATATATTTTTAATTAATTCTAAGAGACTTGGGCTTGCAAAGATAACATTTTGAAACAATATTGTTATTGTGATGATGTTTTCGTTAAAGCCATCTTTTTTTTTTATGTGTATAATGCTTTTCTATAACTTTTTTATTTTCTCTTCTGCTGACTGATGTGTAAATTTAAGCTTTGTTCTTTGTTGTTAATGACCAAAATACTTTGACTATGTAGAGCATCAATCATATTTTAGTTTGTACTCTATGGAAATAATTTTTCAAAGGGAATTGTATTTTTTTTTTATTCTTTCTTTAAGATGTGATTATTTACTTTTTCAAACATTTAGCGGTATATTTTACAAAGTAATGTAAACCCGCGTTATCAGTGCTTCCTTGTGCTTATATTCTAATATATTCAGAGAGAATGTGCTGTACATTAGTTTCAATATAGTTGGACAAAAAATAAACAACTTTATTCTATTTTTATTTTTTATTAAACCTATATTTCGATCTTAAGTCTTACATGTAGTTAATATTTACAGTGATAATTTTTTTTCTTATGTTATTTACAGACGCAAATTATCTTTTAAAATTTGAATGTTATTTGAATTTAGTAAATTAATCAATTAAAATCTGGAGAATTTGCTAATTCTGGACACATATGCATAGGCAAACATGGTTTGCCTGATTGCTTTCGTAAATAGCCTGATTTACAAACACACCCAGGTACACAAGGTGGATTACTGTCACATTTGAACCTAGCTACAAGTGACATACAAGTATCTGGTGGACAGGATCTTTTACACTCTTGAAACTCTTCATTTTCTCCGCAAAAGGGACCTTCGAATTGAAAATATAAAAATTCTTAATTGAAATACAATTTACTTTTGAGGACCTTTGTTGAAAATCGAACTATATACATTTCATGCTTAGACTTATTAAGCGCGCCTTACACGACATTTCCTCTCTGCAAAGCTTATAATCAAATGATCTAACGCGTGTATGAAAACTACTTAGAAATCGAGTTTCGACAATAATAAAATAGTTTTCATTGTGTACGGAGCTCCAGAAAAAATGGCAATTTATGCACTTAGCCATTGTAAGAAAAAAAAAATATGTCTAATCTTCAAAAAGAGGTTCATGTTACAAAAATTCCTCTTTTGACTTAGTGTTCGAGGTTTTAGTTTTTGATTTACCACAATTTATGACAGTATTGGGAACTTACTGTTCACAACTTAGAACTGTTTTGCTATTTTGGTAATTTACATTTAATTTTAAGCATTTGTTTGCTAGTTAAACCTTATTCTTTAGTGTACGCAAGATAAAAATAAAGATCGCCATCAATAAAATATAAGTATATATATATGACAAGTCTATAAATGCTTACGCACGCCGAAGGATGTTATTCCTTTTCAAACGCCGGATGTATACAAAGCTTCAACCGCTTGGAACCCGGTGATATATAAATTTAACAAAAGTGAAATACCTCGAACAATGTTCGCCCGAACCGATTGTGTTAGTGTAGTGTGCTCCCAGCATTATAATAACGGTAAAGACAATGTTAATATTGTGAGGGTAGGCGAAAAAAACTCGCGCACTCGCTGCCGGAGGGCGCGCGGTACACCAGTCAGCTTGTGACCACGACGCATGCAACTTCGTCGAAACGTCGGACAATAAAAAGGTATTTCTACCATTAACTATCGCAATAAGACCCGTATATTAAATATGAACCATGTAAAATAATTTTAAGTCTGTGTGCATTAATATAAATGTACTGACTACCTCGCCTCCCGTCAAATTGACTGAAAATTTTGTTCGTAGAATTTAGTGCGTTACGCGGCCAAATGCTTAATGGTCTAAGATTTCATGTAATTTGACCGAATAGTAGATAGAACATTCAAAGTTTCTGTTATCCTTTAAATATTCCATGCAATTCTAATTTTACTTACGGCATTCACTGAAAGGTACGCAAACATTATTATCATTTCTCGCATATCCTTCTCTACAATAGCACATTTCATTACATTTTATATTTACAATAGGACAGTTTGTTTGATTTTGTTTATGTAAAGTTGCACAAACATTATCGCAGGCACCACCACAAGCATAATACTCGTTGTCACCAGGGCATGTATCTAAAAGTAATTAAGTCTTAGTAAATCGAGTGTCCGACATAACGTATACACGAATATAGATATGTTATTAAATGACGCTGCTTAACAACCGGCTAGCGACAGCATGCCAGGGAAAATTAATTCAATTCTTAGGTATTACTATTATTCTAATAATGGCTTTTTGTTGTGCAGAGAAAAATATATTAAATTTTGAATTAATTAGCGGAACTTAAGAAATCTTAATACTGAATTTATATATTAAGTGTATACTTAATTAATTTTGAATAATATTTTATGGTAATATTATTATCATGTTTGTACTACGTAGAAATTATTTCAAATAAGTCCGAATAATTTTTGACAAACAAGAAAAAGTAAAGTATCAAAACTGTTTAATTTGCAGTATTTATGTAACAACTGACCGCGAGAACCGTCATAAGTACCTATATGTGAAGAATGATTTTTAATAATTGAAAAAATTAATACTAGTAGGAGTAATAGTATTAAAATTATTTTTGCAGTATTACTTTTTAAATTTGATATAACAATAAACTTACCACACAATTGGCGTGATATGCATTCCCCGTTCAAATTTCGGAAAAAGCCTTTTTTACAAACACATTTTAAATGACACCTTTTATTATTTTGTAAACAGTTAAATTGTATGTCCTTCGTTCTGCATGTTTTCTCTGGAGGACAATCTCTGACGCACTCTAAACCTTCATTTCTACCGGAACATTGTAAATCTAAAACATCAAAATTTATGTAAAGCAACATTTTTTTTATATGTTGATAAGCATAAGTTTTATATTTTCAAGTAATTATATCAACGGAGTGTTTAAGTTTTAAATAATTTTAAACTTAGCCGACATTTTAATTTCATAGAAAAGAGAAATGGTATCACTCCATTTTTTCCATTTGTTTTTTGTCATACATAGGAAATTAATTAAAAATAGTAAAATCACATTGTATCTTTAGGATCTTCGTGAATTGGTTTTCTGAATATCCTAAAAATAATAAAAAGGATTTTTAAAATAAATATCCATTTCAGCAGACATAAATACTGTCCGTAATATGAACCAACTAACTTATGGATTGAATTACTTTTTCGATAATCATAGATCTCCAATTTTAATTACTTTTTATCTCTTATTGTAAATCAATTAAATGATAAACACTTTTGTGTGATTTCGAAGTTTTTTCTATTTGTGACCTAACTTCTACTTTTCTAAGGAATGGCTAATAAAAAAGTAGTAAGCATTATTTTTAGTACGCTAGCCATTTTAGCGCTTCCAATCTGTTACGTTTTTTTTGTTGCAACTTCACATCCGCTAGGGTACACTTTAACTCGAGGCTCGATGAATTGTCATTGTTTCAACGAATGAGCGAGAAAAATAAATTCTCCATTCCATGTGATATTGGCGAAATAACACGTGTCTTGGAATTGGTACAACTAAAAGCCATTAACCAAAGAATTAAATTGAAATATAATATTGTCAATAATTTGTCAATCTTAATATGGAGAATATGGCCATATGTCGTACAATTAAATTGAATATGAATAGAAAATACAAAAGATCTGGCTGTACGGTGAAATATCTTTGCCTTTTACATCTAAGAAAAGAAAAAAGCGAAAAAAAATTGTCAATCGCAAACTTTGGGGATTGATTTTTAATTGCATTTATAACTTGAAGGAATGCAATATGGTTTTTTAACAAAAAGCCATAACGGTTTGAAGTATTTTTTATCGTGCTATATACGAAAGAAAATTATGTATTAAATGGACATAACCTAAACCAGTGCCGCTAAGAATTAATAATTAAATTTATTATTCTGTATCAAAGTTGTGTAAACTTTAGAAATTGTACATTTAATGAGTACTTAAAAGTCGTATGAAGTTTTTTTTACATATAACTTATATAGGTTTAATGTTATTCATATGAATAGGATTTTATTTATTTTATAATATACTTCAAAATGTTGAGAAGAAATTTTAGGCATATACTCTATTTACTAGAACCAAAAAAATATGGACAACTGTGTTATATAAACTCAAAACCAAACTTGTGTTTATTAAATAATAAACCAAAATTCATTCAACATGTGTTTAGTGCAAGAAAATATGAAACAAAAAGTAAGATAGTTGAAAACATTCATGTGTCTGATCAAAACACATTTACTTATAGATCCCATACTTGTGGCGAATTACGAACAAATCATGTTGGACAGAAGGTAACACTGTGTGGGTGGGTGCAGTTTGTACGTTTATCCAAATTTTTGCTCATCAGAGATTCATACGGAGTCACACAATGTTTAATAAACAATTCTGATATTAATATTAGTGATATACCATTAGAAACAATAGTTATGGTGAACGGTACAGTAGCCTCAAGACCTAAAAGTATGCATAATCCTGAAATGGTCACCGGTGAAATTGAAGTTATTATTGACAAAATAGATATTTTAAATAACGTTGATAAGTTGCCTTTTAATTTAAGAAACTACCAAAAACCAAAGGAGCAATTGCGACTTCAGTATCGTTATATAGATTTAAGATTTCCTGAAATGCAAAAAAACTTGAGGCAAAGATCATTATTTGTGCATAATATAAGAAAATTCCTTGTTGAAAAATGTAACTTTGTGGAGGTGGAAACCCCAACTTTGTTTTGTCGAACACCTGGAGGTGCTAGAGAATTTATTGTACCCACTCATTATCCTGGCTTGTTTTATTCTTTGGTGCAAAGTCCCCAACAATTCAAACAAATGCTGATGGCTGGTGGTATAGATAGGTATTTCCAAATCGCCAGATGTTATAGAGATGAAACTACTAGACCAGATAGACAACCAGAATTCACACAACTCGATATAGAAGTATCATTCACTAATTTAAATTGTATCTTGGACTTAACTGAACAAGTACTTAAAGAAGTTTTTCTGGAAGATCTACCAATGTCAACATTTAAAAGGATGACATATAAAGAAGCTTTAGAAAACTATGGATCAGATAAACCAAATTTGACATATGAAATGAAGTTAAAAAATATTAGTTATTTATTTGAACAACATGTAACATTATCAAATTTTGGTGCATTTTCTTTACCATATCCCAGTAAATTAGGAAAGCTGACTGCTAAGTATAAGGATACAATAAATAATTTAAGAAAAAAATATGGTGTAAAAGTAATACTTAATGAAAATATATCAAAAGATATTGGCAAAGATGTAGATAGTCAAATAAAATCTATTAATGGTGAAGAAAATGATAATATTGTGGCTATGGGTGACAAAGAGAATGTTTGTCTATGCTTAGGTGATATTCGTGAATTACTAGCTCCTTTATTGAAAGCCAAAAATATGTTAATATGGAGAGATACTCTGGAACCATTGTGGGTGGTAGATTTTCCTTTATTTCTAAAAGGAGAAAATGGTTTAGAGACATGTCATCATCCATTTACAGCCCCACATCCTGAAGATTTGCATTTATTGGACAGTGATCCACTGAATGTGAGATCACTTGCCTATGACATAGTTCTTAATGGTAATGAAGTAGGTGGAGGGTCTATTAGAATTCATAATAGTGAATTACAAGAGAGAGTACTTAGGATGCTAAATATAGATCCAAACAGATTATCGCATTTTATAAATGCCCTAAAATGTGGTTGTCCTCCGCATGGCGGGATAGCTTTAGGGATAGATAGATTGATGGCTATCGCCTGTAAGGCAGAGTCTATTCGAGATGTTATAGCATTCCCTAAAAGTCATGAAGGTAAAGATCCTTTATCAGGGGCCCCAAATGAAGTGATTGATGAAGACAAGAAGTATTATCACATAAAAACTATTGAATCAAAATAGTCATATTTATTCAGCTTAAAAGCTTTTATAAATTTTTTTAGAAAAATAAATTTTTTCTTAAATATAAAGTGCTAATTATTAAAAATCGTTTTTTCTTTTATAATATGTATCTATTCATCTGGTTTATAATTTATCTTACACGTCCACTTAATTACAGATGAAAGTTATATAAATAGATATATTGTTTGGGCATATTTTGAATATGAATGCAATATTTATTTATATAAGTTATTTTTATTTATTTATATATGTTTATTATAAATTTATCAGGTAGGATTTTAGTTTTATTATATATTGTATACGTGATGATGGTTTTTTTTTCACACAACCTGTTTTGTTGCTTTTTCTTGGCAAGAAACTGGTAACAAAAATGTAGACAAATGCAGATAATATATATTTAGCGAAAATTAAAAAGTCTCATAAGATTGAAATTGAATTGAAAGTACCATTTCATAGGTGACACTTTTATTTATATAGTAATATAATTATAATTGTCTAAAGACAATATTTTACATGTAAAAAATTCTTACCAGAATGACAAACAGACACGAAAATAAAAAACGAAAACAACAATATAAAGGCCTTCATGTTTAAAAACAACTCGCGAGAGTTTGCAATATTATTTATACATACGATATTTCGAATGACGAGTCAGTCAGAGAGGGGATTTTAATACTTCTAAATGTTCTGTCCTAAAACGTATATATTTCCTAAAAGAAAAGGTAAAGTCCTTTTTATCTGATGTAATATTAAATTAAATATTTAGTTAAGTTACTATAGTGACACAGTCGGTTCTAGCCAACGAATATAAAGCTATGCCTATAAAAAAATAGGTTAGTTCACATGCAATAATATAATTCACTTTACGTCACGGTATTCCCGCGTCCCCTACTTTATCTATGAGGAAAACAGCTTTAAATTGTTGACGTGCTTTGTTTACATATTCCGTGATCCGAGATACTAGATAGATAAGTATATCTATAATATTTTTTTGTCTATGTCGTCGAAGGTAATCAAAATTAACTTTATATACAATTATACAACCAATTTCGTTATTTTTAATTCATTTAGAAAAATAGATAAATTAAATCAGTTCAAAAATGCAAAAAATCTTTCAGCTAAAGTAAGCATCTTTATTAAAGCCGGTTAAAATATCATTTAAGTATAATGTATGTTTGTTATACTTATTCAATTTAATGTTATATTTAAGATTTAAGTTTTCTAATAACGCCTGTCAATTTTATATTAACCGATTACGGTACATTGCTCTGTATAATTAAAAGGCTTAAGACGTGTCTATTTAAACGTTAGAAATCTTGTTCCGGTATGCATTTTATTTTCACCTTTCTATATTTTAAACATTCACAATTTATTATATTTACTATTATTATTAGCACGCTACTCCAGTCAGTTCTTGACCACGACAAATGAAAATAAAAAGTACCTACACCAAAAATAAAATTAAAAGTATTTGTCTTATTGAAATAAAACTATTTTAAACGGATTTAAATCGCGTATATTAATTATTTTTATCATCCCGACGTTTCGAGCACTTTACAGCGTTCGTGGTCACGGGTAGATAAAGATGACATTTGTCTATTTGAAGTTTAAGAAAAATATTATTTACAACTACCGCCAACGTTTTCTTAGTTGGTATCTCGAATAACGTTTGCACGCAGAAGGCACTAACTGTATCTTTGGGTCTTGCAGTCTGTTGGACTTGGGATTTTAAATTTTTAATAAGTGGATCCCAGGTATTTGAAAGTCTCCAACCATCTTCTCTATTGAAGTTTGGATGTTTTTGAATTTCAATAGCCCCGCGTATCATTCTAGGAATGAATCTGTGTTCTCTAGCGAGGATCTGTGGTTTATCAAATCGAATAAAATGGTTAGGTTTATCCGTTTATTCCGTTGATTATTTTTTTCGTTAATAATAATAAAGCATATATTGCTTAATAAGTTTTCATAAAACAATGAGATTCTGAAAACTGGCAAGCATAATGCCATTGGAACATTTTAAATCTCAGACCAAAAAAGGTATAAGTTTCACGTGTGCATCTGTGTGTTTGTCTATGGCTCCCTAACGAGTATACCAATTTTGATGTAATCGAGGTGGTTTTTAGCTATAATTTATCAAGCTCTTTTTAGACCTTTAAAGGTTATCAGCTCTTTTCTAGTCGTCGAAAAGCCCTGAGCCCTGTAGTCTGATCTACTCTTAATATAGTGAACCGTGAATAATATCAAAATAACGTATAATATTAAATCATGTAACCTTGACCGGATGCATATATGCCACTCCTCACAAACCTAAGCAGAAGTATTGTTTTGATGCTCCTTTAAATAGATTCAAAGAAATTGTAATTTTCTTTTTTATTTTCAATTATATAATAAAGAGTATAGATAATGTGAACTTTTAATTAGTTTAACAAAGCTGTATGAGAATACCGAAAGCCTAAATCTTCCCCTCCTCTTCAATTATTAATTAAATAAAATTTCTTATTGTATTATTATCAATAACGTTTCTTTTATCTTTATGGTGATAAAACAAATAAGTAAAATTTTTGATATGATTTTTCTCAAAACTTTGATTATATTATTATTGTATTAGTGGGACGATAGTTCCAGTTATGTGGTATTTAATGGGTCAATGATAGCAGGTGCGAATCCCAAACGGGGCCAGTCATTTTTACCGCAGAATTCTTTAAAAATCTTTTATTTAAAAAAATATACTTTCTGATCGATCCTATAAAATTTTTATTAAAATTGGTTCAGTAGTTAAATACAATTTTGGGTTCTGAAGTTCAGAATAGTCAGAAAAATATAATATAAATGAAATTTCTATAGTAAAATATTTATCTTGATCTAGGAAGTGTAAAAAGGTAAGTAATTATAAACCAAAAAATAAGTAATCAATTGTTACCACTTGTAAAAATACTGGTTACACTTATGTAATATGTTTACCAAATTATTACATATCCGTATTGCATACGTTAGCAAAATTGGTATATATAAGAAGTTGGTTGAATTCAACTTTCATGTTTTATTTACATACACACAAATTTAGTTACTTACAGATAAGCCTATTTACAAGCGTGTTAAATATGTAACGTTTTCCTTATAAAACACTTACGTAATATTATCTTGTTATGATTTATTAAATTTATGTTATTTTATTGATATTATGCCTATCCTAAGAAGTATTACATAAATGTAAGTAGTGATCATAATAACATCCTAATTTCGATGTAGATAATAATGTTATATACCTAATTATAGATAGGTATATTATAATTTCATGGATTTTGGCACCCAGAATATGGACCTATGTGGATGACGTTGCCTAGCAACCAGCTAGCGACTGAGTATGACAGGCGAGAGTATCTTTGGGCCAATAAGTCAGTGGAGGAGCAGGAGGTTCACGTCAAATAGTATATAGAACGTAGCAAACGTATTTACATCTTGTAAATGTTATTGGGTATAGTTCTAATTTTTGGCAGTGTAGCAAAACAACAGTGACAAAATATCCTTCTATAAAAACTCCTTTTTTAAATATTCTTTTTTGTAGTTGTGGTTTTAAAAAGAATATTTAAAAAATTATACCTATTTCAACTCAAAATGGAAATTCTTTCCAATATTATGCTATATAAGGGTAATAAATAAACACACTGCGATATTATAGATTCTGCTTTAATTTAACATAATATACAAACACTTTTATTTAGTAACATTTTTATTTATCATCAATACTAATTATTCATATTATGAAGGTATGACGAATACAATTAAAACATTTTATAGTTTTTCGCTCAAATTATTGTACCTTAATAATACTTGCATACAAATAATAGTTATATACAAATAAATTTGTATGATTATTTGAATTATTATTGATTTTTAAAAGCTACTACATTATACATTCAGTAAGATTAACATAAACATTTATATATACATATTTTAAGTTATTTTCGATACTCGAAATTTATTTTAAAACGAATAAAGAATATATTAATTATTTTTTAAATATAATTCAATATCACAAGTATTGCAAATAGTTTTATTTTTTTTTAATGATAAAAAGTATATGTAGGTATGTATATTTTAGAAAACAAACGTGTAACCTTATTGAAAATATATAATTAAAGCGTGTAACGTATTAAATTTGAATAATCCTCTTCGTGAACACGATCATATCGTAAAAATATTTTAAAACTGCGTTAGTGCTGGGATTGAATTTGAGCTGAAAATACCGTAAAGTTAAATTAACATAGTTTTACAGGCAAATATTTATTATGGACCTCTCTAAGGCAAAAATTACACTTACGTAAATTTCACTTCAATTCAATTCTTAAATTTAATAGCTTTTAGTTGTGCCATATGAGCACGGAAATGTCTACTTACGGCATTCGTAGTATGTAACACACTCGTTATCGTCATTTCGCCAATAGAAGTCTATACAACGACATGCTGGTTTGCAAATTACTGTGGTTCCTATTCTACCAATGAATCTACATCTTTTTCCATCAGGCGTCGCGTTGCTACACTTCTCTGAACATACGGGACAGGGGTCGTAGACTTGATTCTCACCGCACGGAATGGGAGCTGTCAAAATATATACCAGAAAGCCCTATATAATATTTTAATTTCTATATTTTTAATAGTCTTCTCGTGTAAAATAGTTTCATTGATCAAATAAATTTTTGGGTTGAAAATATCAAAATACATGAAGTTAAATGCACGAAGATACAAAAAGAAAATAATTTTGTGTTTAAAATTATATCATGTTCGGTGATGAAGAAAACTATTGGGAGAAAATCTACAGAAGATATTATCCTTAATAGAAAGCTTAAGTAGGTAACTGTACCGAAATAATGTTTGACGATTAAAAGCTATTCAAAATCATTTGTATAAATCAAACGGATTCAACATGGTAATAAAACTATGAATTATCTTTAAAAATTAGTATAAGAAAAACACAAAAGTACCAACTCGTATTTTTAAATCGGTTTTTCTTGTGACAAGACTTACTTAAATGTTATAAAAAATTAAAAAACCGACTGCTTTAAAAAGTTTTCAAATATTGTGGACCTATGATAATAATTTTTATTGGTGAAAGAATTATTCAAATCGGCAATAAGTAATATTGGATATTGGTTTTCTCACGCAATTCTGTTTCCTTAGCAATTCCCGAAACTAAACATTAAATGATATTTTATATGTTAAAAACAATCAAACTGTTTAGGCTGTTGGGCCAAGGAATAAGACATACGAGTACATATAGGTATATACGCTCGAAAAACGTAACACTCCGTCGGCAGTCGGTTAAAACGAAGTATACTCACGACATTCTCTAGTAGGTATACAAGTATCATTTGCAGCTCTTCGGTACATTAGACCGCATTTGCAAGCGGACGTACACGGGTCAGGATTGCATTGGTCTTCTGCCGCCAAACAATAGTCGGATTCACAATCCGAACTTTCCCTCTTAACTTCATTAGGACCGCATAAGTCATCAGCTGTTAATAATTTTATTGTTTTTAATATTACAATTTTCTTGATATATGTGTTTATTTACGTATTAATTAATATATTTAATATAAATTTTTTAATACGTGAAGCGAAAATTTTGTAATCCTTTTTACGAAAATTGTAGAGACGAGAGAGTATGAATGTGGAGAATGCTAATATTTTTTTTCATTATCAATAAAAATACACTAAATCAATAGAAAAATGAATAAGACATGTGTTTGTTACACAGGCGTATAATCTTTTGTTTATTGTTAAAGTCTGTGGTCAATCTTGAAATCCGTTAAAAATTTTAATGAATAACGGTTGAATTCATCTTGGATCTAGACATCTAGTTTATATATTTATAAAAAAAAAGTTTTTATTAAACTTAAATAAGTTAAATAATAATATTAAACTTTTTAAAATAAACATATAAAAATGCAGATATGATTATAAAACAAGTGTTCAGTAAGCACTAAAACATTAATTTAATAAAAATATTAATAATTTGTTAATTAATATATTATATTTAATATAATAAATTAAAAGATGTGTCATCGCGTATTAAAATAAAATAATTATGTTAATTAAAAATAATTATAAAAATACCTGCTCCAAAACTTATGAAGAAAATAGATAACACAGTGTAAATTAAACACGACATCTCTCGCCTGCACGCCGGCTCTACTACTATGAATAATCCGTCTTATTTCAATATATAGGTATACAATATACTAACATAAAAATCTATCTACATATACTGATATAGCAATGACAGAACAATTGTTTATGTGCGAAGTAAATTATGGAACTGCTGAAGTATTTTAAAGTTTATTTTAGATAGCCACAGGCTATATTTTACGTTTAACATTTTAAAATAAAATCTACATGGCTTCGCCTGCGTTACTGCAGATTTCGCTATGCCGTCTAAATTTTATTTTTCTGTCTGGCCGGCAATACGCGCACCATCTATTGGATGTTAATCGTATTATGCTTATAACTGTTGTGTGTAAACAATAATAGGTTTACAAAATTTTATTAAAAATGAACGTTATAGCAGTGCCTAAAATACGATCAAACAAACATTACTTTTTATGTAGTAATTATTTAATTTAAGTTAAGCTGTATTTACTTTTTCACGTTGCAGCTAAGTATACAAAACTTCCATATCATAAATTTTTAATATAACATAATTGCGATTTTCTTACCGTCTGTATAACAATAGTGTGTACAAATGAATTTTAAAATACATAATAGGCGATATCTTACATATTTATATATTAATATAAAATACAGGTACAGTTAATTTCTGAAACTATTTGAATGTATCCCAGTTTATTATTAGACATGTAGGCGAAGTAAGCATACCATAGAAAAAAAAGTTTGTAGCCGAAAAATAATAGTTTAGCAGATAAAAAGGGCGTCGTCTCTATTCATTTCTTACACACCTATGCTACCTATATTCATACTAGTGATGTGCCGGATCGATCAATATGTCTATCCGCGGATACGGATCGGAATACGTTTAGTGATCCGGAAATTTGGTGTCGAGATCCGCGGATACGGATACGGATCTTAACTTTCTTAAAAACTTACTAGGTTTTGATGATAATTTAGTATGACACTGGTCAACATTGGTGAAGATGTCATCTATTTATTGAAAATTGATCAAATCCGCCAAAAAGTAACGGATCTTTCTTCTCCTTCAAATTTATTTCAAAAAGAGAATAAATAGATGAGGATGTTTTTACACAAATAATAAAAAAAACACAATAACATAAAAGAATTTAATATTGTTAAAAAATTAAATTTATTAATAAATAAATCGTTGTTTAAAATTTTAGTATATTAATTTTAACTGGAAAACTGTTTTATTAATAAATTACATTTTTTTTATAATCTTCGTCCGTTGTTGTTTCATCCATTACCAACCAACCGGCAAAAGAGGCTGCGAAAGAAAAATTATGGCGGGAAAAGTTACATAAAATTAAAAGGGTTAAGTGCGAGTCCAATCCGCACATTTTCGTACAACCGCATGAGCTTTTACCTCAAGTAGAACTTAGTTGTCTACCACTGACTACAACAACTCGTAATCTTTCATCCCTAATTAAGCTGGCAACGCATTAGGTCCAAGACCTAGGTAGAGCACTAATTATAATTGTTAAACATGATGATGATTAACATGATTTTTATATATTTTTTGTCACAATATTGATTTTATGTAAATACCTTTGATATTTTCATTAATTTAATATAATTTGTACGATTGAAGAACGTTTAACCGGACTGGTACTTCTCCACGTCCATAAGAACGTACCCATCGAAGAAGAAGTGATAACTTTTTACCTGTATTGATTATTATCAAACTTAAATTACTAATTTTTTTGTGACTTGACCAAAACTACGTGACCCCTCCTGGCGGCGAAGCTGGATCCACCCTAGTGTCCATGGCCAGGGGTGATCACTTAGCATCAGGTATCCCACGTGTAATATTAATAATTATTACGTACACATATAACTAATACATTTTTTAATCATACATATGATAGGACAAATTACTTTATATGGATTCTATTCGTTCAATAAAAATTGTGGCTCCAGCGTAAAAATTCTCTGAATATTATGTAAATTTTTTAAATCATTATAACTTGCGCCGTTCATAACTTGCGTGTTGGTTTCATCCATAAATCACTCACCAAGTAAGAAAGTGTCTGGGAACAAAGAAAAGACAATTACAAATCATGTATAGTAGAACAGTACAGTTTACACACTCCACGTATGTTAGGCACGTATAAGTGTTCTCGCAGGTATAATAAATATTAATTTAATACGTTATAGCTATTGTTTCTTGTTTTTTTTTTAATTGGTATACTATCATATGGCTAAGTCACGTCACTATAAAGCGAGAATTACACTTATAAGTTTTGCTCGCAGAATTTCATAAAGATCTACATAAGGTGTTTGTCATTGCTTTACATTTGATATAATAAACTGTTAGAGCTTTTTTCTTTTTGACAGCCATAGTTAACCTTTGTTTTATATCAATTACGAGAGTAAGGCTTACAAATGTAATTTTATGCTTAAATTAGACAGAAAAAATTAAAATTACGACAAAATCAAATATTTCTTCATTTTTCGTATTTTAACCTTACTGACTACAACTAGTATACGGATAGACACGACAGGAGTGGTATAACACTCTCACAGAAAATGGATGTAGATTATTATAGTTTCGAGTTATATTATATATACGTTGCGTTTCGTATGGTGAGCAAGAGAGCTGGATACTTACACATCCTCTATCACCCATGATGCTCTTTTTATTTCTTATTTCCGTTTAATCGATAATATATTTTGTGCTTCAAATTTTTAATTACAGGCGGCAATGATTATTTATCATCTGGTGATCCGCCTGCTCGTTAAGATTGTCAGGTTTTATCATAAAAAAAATTGTTAATGTCTCATTAATACTTGCCTAGTGTGTAAACTTAGATACTTAATTATATATATACATTTTCTTAAACTCACATACTATCGAATTTATAAAAATAATTTGATAAACACTTACAGATTCATGGCACTTTTCGTAAGGGACACAAACTCCGTCCTTTCTCCAGTAGTTTTTAATGCATCGGCACGAGGGACTGCATTCGATGACAATTAGCATTGGGTAAGGGCATTCGCCAGTAGGAGATGCGTCCCGGCAATCGTCAGAAGGGCATAAAGATGGGCATGGTTTGTATTCCTCATTGACCCGGGAACATTCAAAAGGAGCTGAAAAAAATGTTATTATAGCCACTTGAAATATAAATTGGAAAATGGGTTCTATGATCACAGTTTAAATCATAATCAGAGATATAGATCATATAGTGACTGGCTCGATCAAATTCTTGCGCAGAATGGACATAATAATTATGTTATGTATGACATGGCCGCGTTTTGTACTGTGGATAACGGAGCCACAAATATCTTTCCCCCACTTTATTATCCTTGATTCCATTTTCAATGACTTCTTAATAATGTTTAAGAAACGCCTTTACGGCGCAACGGCTGTGATCACTTTAATATTATCTGTCAGATTGCTGTTTTTTTTCGTTTTGCTAATCTCGATAAAACATTCAAACGAAATTCTCTAGACTGACTAACCTAACCTGATAATGGTCGTTATTCTTGCAAAGAGATTATTTCAGTCTAAATGGTTACTGGCTTGCCCCTTTGGTTGCAGTAATCAGATGGCAATCGCTCTGTGTAAAAATTTGTAACTTGTCTATATCTTGACTAGAATAATAAGCAGTAAAGTTGTATTTTCGATTCTATCGATTAATCTCCATCGTATTTCCTTCATCCCACATAACATTGACGAAATAACATGTATTTACTGGCACAACGAAAAGCCATTAACAAAAGAACTGGTAATAGGCAGACCCTGGTATAACCGGGAAGAATGTTGGGTAAATAATGATGATACTCACGGCATTTTCTAGTAGGGATACACGTGCCGTTATCAGCCCTGCGATAGTCGAAACGACACTTGCAAGCAGGTGGTGGACATACTTTTGGTTTAGAACACGGTGTTCTATCATGGAGCTCATTTTTGGGACAGTGCTGATGGGCGCAGTTTGAAGGACAATTATCAATGACCTCTGGGAAAACGCATGATAAGTTCGCTGGAAAGAATATCATCAATTTAATAGAAATTGTTTGGTTTACATATTCCATTAACAATGAACAAAAATCACAATTAAACGTATATATGATATTAAAAGTAAAATAAAATATTAAAACACAGTGAGATTGAGACGAGGTTTTTTGTTTAATATTCAGTAATTTACTTGATAAAACAATTAGAAAGGTAAAAAAATATTTATATAGCGTGTAAAGTTGTTAGACATCATACATATTGAAAAAAGTACTAACTCAACTACTGTGGTATCATCGCTGATACGGGATACACCATAAAGGTTAAATATTACATCAAGAAGCTCAATCACAATCAGTGATTTTTTGGTTGAATTTGAATGAAAATTTAAATAATCGATCAATAATCATTGAATTTGAATGAAAAATTAAATGGTGCAACGCATTGTGATGTTTACAATGCACTTTGTAAATTTTTACGACGCGACGACTGGCTTTCTAATGTTGAGCGACATCGTGCACGTTACGACGTCGCATCGTGGCTATGCTTTCATTCAGTGTCGAGACACAATTTAAAATTGCGATTTAACGAAATTTTGCTAGCTCTTACCTCATTTCACAGTCTTTTTTTTTGTATTTACAAAGGTCAGGTCATATAAAATTTGTATATTTAGTACCTTAAGTGAGCTATTATGTCCTTATGTATGTCGTTATTGGTTTCGTAAATGTTTATTTTTTATATTTCTCTAGAAATTTTATAATTAAAAAAACAACCTCCATGATGCGCATTTTCCATACAAAAAAAAAGGAAGATGCCGAGAAGTTATTGATCGTCTATATATTACCAAAACAAATGAGTTATAATATAATTTACTCTTTACCGGTTGATCAAAAATCTGTTTTGTAAAAACCCATCGTCCAAGTCGCAAACGGCATTAGAATAAAAACATGACCGAAGGTAATCGAGAGTCGAAATGATATATAATAATTACTTAACAAAAACGCGACTTAGACTCGCAGACCGAGGGTCGAACAACGCGAGAATTATAAGTTTTGCTCGCAGACTTTTTTAAAAATTTACATAATTTGTTTGCCATTGCTTTTACACCTGAAAGAACTTACTGTCAGTGATTTATTTATTGTATTATACATTATTTTTATATTAAATAATATTAAAATTAAGTTTAATAATTTTATTTGTATTTATTTTGATATTTTTCAGTACATATTTAGTTAACTCTATTGCGTACTTTGTTTTCGTCCCTACGACAACTTTTTGCGTAATATTTTTAAACGAATCGTTCAGATTGTTTTAACTTCAAATTATTATTTTTGAAATTTCTTATTGGCAACCCTTAGGTATAGGCATAGCTAATTAACGTTAATTTTCCTTTCGTACGCTCTTTAATTACTTGATGTAACGTCATACTTTAATTACTTTAAAATAAAAATATTTTTAGCTTAAATTATTAACGATCCAGAGACAAGCGGGACGGTATGCCGTTTTGACATCAAAATCTTTGATTGAAAATGTTAAGGTATGAGTTTTTGTACGTCTATGAAATATTATATTACAAAATTGTGCCTGCAATTTAATTAATTTATAGTTAAGACAAATAAGTATGTATAAGGAAATACAGTACCTACTTCATTGTTTAATCGATAATAATATGTACGTACATACGTATCTATATTTAGCGTAATTCAAAGTGCGTAATTACTTTTTAAAATTCTTATTTTTTAAAAATTTTTGAATTTGAAGTTTTAATGAATGTTATTAATTTTCAATAAAAATGTCACGCCTCAACAATTCAACCGATCATAATGAAATTTTGCATACATGTTGTCAAGCTTATATCCAGAATAAGGTACTATTTTCGATTGTAAATGGTATGTCGTAATAGTATTGTATTTTGTTTATGAAATTAAAAAAAAAAATGACAATCTACTCATTGAGGCCATTCAATGAGCCCCAACGATACTTTGTAAATTGGTGAGGAGTACATCGTGCTGATTTCAAATGCTGCAGTATCTGGTTAAGGTTATGCAACAATGTTACGTCCTTTGATATCATTCACAGTTTAGTAAATTTCGAATCGACGAGACCAGTAGAAGTTAGACCAGCAGAAACGTCTGAACAGATCTTCATAAATTATAACTAAGAACCATCTCGATTACATCAGGTTAACAAACCGCAACAAAGTTGTTTCATTCGTTAGGGAGCTACGATGCCACAAACAGAATAACATAAACACAGATATACACGTAAAATTTTTGACACTCCTTTTTGATCGGGGGTTACAATTAAATTTTAGTGTTCATATTTAATATAACGGGTCTTATCGCGATAACTAATAGTAGTAATACCTTTTTATTGCCCGACGTTTCGACGAAGTTACATTCGCCGTGGTCACGAGCTGACTGGTGTACCGCGCGCCCTCCGGCGACGAGTGCGCGAGTTTTCTTCGCCTACCCTCACAATATTAATATTGTCTTTACCGTTATTATAATGCTGGGAGCACACCACACTAACACAATCGGTTCGCGCGAACATTGTTCGAGGTACTTCACTTTTGTTAAATTTATTTATCACCGGGTTCCAAGCGGTCGACAATTTAAATCCGTCATCGCGATTGAAGGTTTTATGTTTTTTAATTTCAATTGCTTCCCGTACTAAGCGGCAATAATAATTTTTGTCCGTCGAGAGAACCTTTGGGTCATGAAGCTCAATCCAATGGTTTGTTCCCGAGTTTAACAGATGGTCAGCCACTGCGGATTTTTCTGTCTGTCTGTTTTTCACCGCCGCTATGTGTTCTTTGACCCTATCCGCTATGGTACGTTTAGTTACCACGGCGAATGTAACTTCGTCGAAACGTCGGGCAATAAAAAGTTATTACTACTATTAGTTATCGCGATAAGACCCGTTATATTAAATATGAATAGTATAAATCGCGAAAGTTTAAAATATATAAATTTTAGTGATTGGAACACTTGGCAAACCAGCAGTAGCAAAATATTCGAGTTTTTAGTCAACAAAAGTAAAAGAACCTAATTCTGTCCAATTAGGTTACGTATGATAAAATTAATGAGCGCGGTATGCTCGCGAAACCTATTGCTCTATTGCCGTGATGGAAATTTTATCGCGAATCTTTATAACTCAACGTGCGAACACCAAGGGGTTTTCGAACAACATTTGAGAACCTCTATTCTTAACTCATCGGTTTTGGGTGTGTGTTATCTGTAAGTCAGTCGTAATGAATTTATTAACCAAATGGAAACATGAGACGGATGATTAAAAACAACTACACGTACCTATATATTAAAAGTTAAAGTAAAACTGATAAATTCCTATGGCATTTGTATTTTATACTATAATAAATATGTATTTATTCACAATAATATTTAATAACTTACCTGAGGACAAACTAACTAAAACTGATAAGAACACGCTAATAGTCTTCACACACGTCATCTTGGAATCGCTAACTATTCTATATTATTGATGGATGCTGGGTAAATAAAATTATGTTGTTTCAGAGCGAGTTAGTGCTTTTATAATAAACATATACAAAATAATATATTTAGAAGGCGACATCTATGTTTACACTAAGAAAATAAGTATTTTGAAATTACTATTGAAACTTCCTTGTCTCCAGCAAAAAATTTATTTCGTAGTTATGCAGATTAACGATAGATGTCACCACTAGTAACAAATTGTCTTAAAAAAACAACAAAAATGTAAGTAATTTACTAACTTTAGTATTTATATTATTTCTTATTTTTTATTACTTTCGAGTTATTTTAATTTTGTATTATTATATTTCATTTTATAAAAAAATATAAATTAATAACTTTAAAGAATTTTATATATCGGAAATTCTGAATAAGTAGTAAAGTATAAATAAAGAATAAAAAATCATACAAATCAGATAAAATTTCACTTAGAACTTAAATTAAGACTGAAAGTCATAGATGTTTTGTAATCTTTTTAAAGTGTTTACTTACTAAGTGTTTACTTTAAGCAAAGATGCGATGATAAAAATATGCCTATACAGTTTTCCAAACCTCATTTCCTACTTCATTTTTGATCCAGTGACGAAAATGAGATATAAAGCTTAATCAGTTTTGCCTATAAATTGCTTCGTAACCTATCGTTCAGAAAATATCTTTAAGGTTTTTCGTTGACTAAATGAATATTTAAGTCTTCCTTATACCTAACTCGAAAATGTATTTTAAAATATTTGCAGTAACGGAAATTTTTACAAACGTATTATATTTTTTTTATGGACGACCGCTCTGGTGTAGTGGTGCTGAATGTATCTCTGACGCCGACGGTTGCGGGTTCGATCCTCGCTCGGGGCAGATATCTATATTTGTACAAATATTTGGTTTAATCTGGGTGTTTGTTCTTGTGGGTCTCCCCACCGTGCCTCGGAGAGCACGTAAAGCTGTCGGTCCCGATCGTTATCATAATCACCTGATAATGATCGTCACTATTAGTAGGGAAATTATTCTAGTCTAAATGGTTACTGGCTTGCCCTCAGGGGTTGCGGAGGTCAGATGTCAGTCGCTCTGTGTAAAAATCAGTAACTCGTCAATATCTGGACTAGAATAGTTAGCAGACCCTGGTATATCCGGGAAAATGCTACGTAGATAATGATGATTATAAATTTTTTATGCAACAGAAAATAAATAACGGCATTGCGAAAAATATTTACGTATTGATTTAAATATGAAAAGTGTACTCCAAACGTTCTATTTAAAAAAAAATTAGGATTTTGGGTAATTTAGTAGTAAGTTTAATACTTTTTTTTGTAAATAACATTATATTTTGAAATAAAATTAACAAATAACAACTTATAATTAAAATCATCCCTTCATTTTTATTTGTGCAATGTCGACATAAATTAAACGGATAAACGACTTACTAATAATTGACTTAATTATATTTTATAACTTAATTTTTCTAAATCAGCAAAACCGAGATAAATAAAAAAGGTTGATTTAGTTATTGCTTCGTTGATTTTATTTACATTAACATTTCATTTAGACCTTTTTCACATGTGGCATCGATAAGAATTATCCTCGAAACTAAAGTGGATCAAGGCATCGTTTGTAGACGTTTAGTCACAATTTCATTGTACATAAATGTTTTTGTTATTCGCTCAATTCGTTGATACTAAAACGGACGTTGTAGTATTTGTAATTTGCAGAGAATTTATTTAATTTTGACGTAAAAATTACGTAATTTTCAAGATCTCGAAAATTATTTATTTAATTATTTTTTATGTATACAGCGGGTAATCTAGCAGGCGACAGTATCTTATGCTAAGTAATCACCGCCGCCTTTGTACATTTACAGCATCAGAGGAGTCATAAACACGTTGCCAGCTTACTCCAACTCAAGCTCAAAATATACTTTTAAAATGGGATTTTAAAGCACTTTCGAATATTTCGTCAAGTTATATGCCTTTTTTTTAGATTTTTATGAAGCTTTCACAAGTTTGGAATGTAGTATCTACGGAGAAGAACCGGCAAGAAACTCGATAGTAACTCTTTTAAAATCATTTATACATAATGTATTTTTATTACATTTTAATGTTTTTTAGTCTAATAGAAAATCTAAGCCTATCCAATTCACTCCTCGTCAAAATATTCTTGTATAGTATTATATGCTTTATCTATTAAAGATTTTTTAATATATTAAAAAGGGAATAATGGTTGAAGGAAAATTGGAAGTACAGGAAATGAGATCCCACAATTCATTTGCTAATTTTTTACAAATACTTTGGTGTAGAATATTCATAGTTGATGTACATTATTATAATATTATTGTAATATGTTTATAAATCGAAAGTAGAAATTCGAAAGATATTGGATATGTGTGAACGTATCAAATGTTGAAACGAAAACAATTGATTATATTAAAACTAGGTTTGTATCTCAAACTGGCATACAAAGTCAACGGACTGTTATTACGGAAATGAAAGAGTTGTGAGGGATTAGTAAAAAAAGTATTTCCTATAACATGCGACATAACGGCAAACACGGAAAATATTACTATATAAATTAATTTTCGCATGAATTATAGGAAATTTTCTAGTTTAAGTTCTTTCATAATTAGTTTTATCGGAAAATAATAAAAACATAAGATATTGTCCAAAAACTGATGGCGGTGCGTCCGAAAAAGATACTAGGTGGCAAATAGAAATTAGAAGATAGAACATCAAAATATTAACTCATATACCCACTATAGCTCCCGAAAAACTTTCCAGGTATAAATTGAGTTTTATCTATCTATTTATGAGCACCTGCTTAGTTGTACTATTGCTATCACACAGTTTCACACGCGTTCGTGATTACTGCTCCGCTCTCGTAAACCTACTTCGTAAAGAAGTAGTTATCAATCGTAGTGTATGTTATTTTTTTATTAATAGTACTTCATAAATTCGTCATATATGAATCGATTTTGGCAATATTTTTTTATTTGAAAAAAAATATCGTTTCGATTGGTCCATAGATTTTTTTGTAAAAATTGGTGCAGCAATTTGGTTTTTAAATTAAAATAACTGATGTAGACATGTCATCCAATTAAACGAATTTGTGTATATTGTTCCTTTTTTAAAGCCTTAGTTGTTGGTCGTAACGTTATATATTATAAATAAAAAAAATCAGACTGTTAGATTTTTTTATGATAAATGAGCTAGGGAATCACCTGAATCATGCAAATAAGTGATCACCGCCGTCCATGAACATTTGCAGCACCAGAGCCGCTCCAGAGCCGGTTACAGAATGAAAAGGAAGACGAATCCTGATCCTGAGAAAAGCGCATTCAACTAAAAAAACTCTTCCCTTTTTTATATATCAATAGGTATATACATATAATAAAGACTTAAAGCAGGTAATAAAAGACAAATAACGGAGGCAGCAAAGGTACACATTTGGGACATTACTTTCAATGGAAAGGTTTCGCTCTGTTATTTTTGTATCTAACACCATTCATAGTATTTGACGCAATGTTGATTTCATTTTACGTTTGTACAAACATTGAAAATTCAGGTAATGAAATGCTTCGATAAACAAAAGAGGTGTATGAACAGCTTTTTCGGTTTTATTTGTTTTACTCGAATTTATAATAAAAGGCACCTCTTTGTAGCCTTCAGAACTGTTTGAATTTTCAGATGAAAATGAAGTTTTTATATGTGTTTTGTGTTGTGCTGTATTTTCAGTCTGGAGGTTTGTAACGGAAAAACATTTGTTTAATCTATTGGCCAAATAAAAATAGTTCTAGATTGTTCATTAGTTCATTCAATACATTTAAAATAAAGCCTTTCATTTCTTAATACATTATTATAATTACATATATATAATACTGGCTGCCCCTCGCTGTTTTACTCGTGTTTATGATTAATGCTTCGCTCCTATCAGCTTTAGCGTGATGAAATATAGCTATAACCGTTCTCAATAAATAACTCGATATAGTAGTTTCGGAGCCTATTCAATGCAATAAAACAAACAATGGCATCTTTCCTTTTAAAAACAATGGTGTAGATAATATAATATAGAAACACTCATCATCATCTTAATGCATTAAAACAAACAAATGTAGTAACGTAAAATGTGTATAATTTAGAGAATATATTTAGTTACCTACCTAAAACTAATTATTTTAAAGTTATTATGTATACGAGACTAATTATGAGTTCTTTCAGCTTGTTTGTACCCTGTTAATAGTGGTACAAGAACATTATATCAAGATCGGAAGAGTAATACGTTAAATAATCAAAGGAGTGTGGATATACCCCCAGATCTATCATACAGTTTACATAACAATCCACCCAGAATAAACAACCAAGAACAAAATCCAATAGAACAACCTGTACCCGTAACAACTATCAGGGAACCATATTTAAGACAACGAGAAGGTTTCAGAGAGCAACAAGTTTCTCGACCATTTATTAACATTATATCAGAAAAAAGCAATGAACCACCACCACAGGAAAATATTATATCAGCAAATCAAGGTTTTCCTGAATACTCGTCTAACCAACCAATTAGAAAACTAAACGAACAACCGCTCCAATTTGAAGTTTTAGATGAACCCTTAAAATCTGCATCATATGAGACGGACAAAATTCCTTCAGTTAGAAAAAATAATCTACAAGTCAAGCCAGGTGAAGATCTACGATTGGAGCTACAAGGTATTTCTCCGGAATTCACAAAATATTTAATGAATGAACCTTTAACGCAACAGCGTCAAGATCAATCTAGGTTAACGCATGCATATCCAAATGCTGAATCTGATGATTTAAAACATTTGCCTTCTAAAACTGATAAATCGTATCCAACAGCAACTTTTCAAAATCCGACAGCAGAACTTGTATACAATTTGAATCAAGCCTTGCCTTACAGAGTAAAAATCCAACAACCTTTGAATAAACCTCAAGGTAATATAATAATATTTAGGCTTATTTAGGAAATAATCTTATCTGATTATTTCTTATTTCAGGAGATTTTTTTAATATTCGTTTGTATTTTAATCCGCCTGTGCAACGCAAATGAGGGTAATATGTTTATCAGTCTATGTATGTATATATCTATGTATGTGGGTTTGTGCGTTTGTGCCATTATTTAGACCAAACGTGTAGGCCGATTTTGATAAATGACACATTGTTTAGATTTTTTAATTTGTTCTAAATTATATAGTCCAAATAAAAAATATAGGTTAAGTATAAGACTAAAAATTTTCTAGCATTGCCATTTATTAATTCAATTAAAATGCTTTTAACCCATTGAACTATCCCGATTATTAAAGCAAATTATATTAATTCATTTTTTTTACCATTTTTCTTAATGCATGCAATACTTTTTCTAGGAAAAACATATCCTAACAATATTATATTTAATACAAGACGTTTACAAGACATTTATAAGTCTGAGCCGCCGAAAAAACGTTATATGATTATACATCCAAATGGAAGAATAGAACACATTGATCAACTTGAAAGTGTTATTGCAAGACATCCCAACTATATACTGGTCAAATCTGACGATATAATTAAAAATGTTCAAGATCCAAAAGCATTTCAACAAGTACAAGCTCCTCCTGCTCAGCAAAATTCTATAGTCGAACCAACAATAAGAAATAATGAACAGCCGAATATAGTTAAACCAGCAAATGACGTAAAAAGTTTATCTCTATCTGACACTAAAAACAGCGCAGAGGTTGTTGATAGCGTTAATAATGTACCAATTTTAAGACATAATGTAGTATCAATACCAATTGAAACTAATTTTGAAAAAGATAGTGTCAATAAAACTAACGATCCAGAAATAACTGATGAGCAAACAATAAAATTAAATGAAATAAGTCCTACGATTGATAATCCCACAGCTGTAGAAGAAGATGAAATAAATCAATTAAAAAATAGTACTGAATTAAATACATCAAGAGTAGAATATCAAAACGTAACTGTCTCTAATGTTTTATTAAACAGTTCGTCTGCAACCGTTGAACCTATTATCAGCGCTACCAATTTCACAGAAATTTCAATAAACACTCCGCCAACGTCGTTTTCAAATGAATCTATTACTTTAAGCGATGTGCAAAGTATAAATGTTAACGATACACACAATTTACAAATACAACAGGGAACTAACGATCTTGTAACTTGTGAGTTAAATTTTATTAAAACTTAAATTTAAACAACTTCATGGTATTTTATATAATTTCATAAATTAACTTTTAGCTGTGTCCAGTACTCCGTTACCAAATACTGAAAATACAACAGAAAAATCTGCGTTTTTGGTCCCAGCAGATGAACAATTTTGGGATAAACTTATTAATGCAAATAATTCCCAAAATATAATATACTTTTTATTTCTACCTCCAAAACCAGACACAGAGAAAGAGACAAAAACTACAATATACCCTAATGGAACTACTGTTGAAGAAGTTATAGAAACAATAAAGGGAGAGGGTAAGTTTTCTATTATACACAATATATAAAGAAGAGTTTGTTTAAACGTGCTCATCTCAAAAAATACGGATCGGATTTGAAAAAAAATCATATAATAAATCTTTTATTGAGAAAGTTTATAGATTTTTATTAAAATATTAAAACATTATGACTTATATCATGTACATAATTTTAAAACTCAACCAATCAGCCATGAACATATTGTAATTTCATGCGGGTGGAGCCACGAACCGAAACTACCTCAGCCACGTCGTTTTACTCGTGTGATATAATTTTTCGGTGACAGTATACACGGGACAATTTCGTTTTATATACCTTTAATAAGCATTCGGAAAAACAAAAAAAAATGGCTAACTTATAAAGTAACTATTAATTATTTATTACAGATGGAGAGCCTAAAATAATAAAATCAATAACAGTCACACATAAAAATGATAATATTGCTTATTCAGATAAATAAAATAATAATCTTCAAGATTTATGACAAAATGTCAACTTAATTAGAAATTGGTCTTGTTCGTTAACGAACAATAATATCAAAAGGCAAAATACTTATAGTACAATTGTTAAACAAAGAAATGTTACATACAATCTTTAGACCATTAAATTGATGGCGTAAGACACGATCGCGTACAAGTTCATGAAAAAGGTGACTTTCGTCCGAGAGAAGTACGAAGAAATGGAAGCCTGAAATGAATGCTCTGAGTTACATTTTTTGAATGACTAAAACTTAACAAAATCAGATTTGAAAAATAAAACTATAAGTAAATTAAAAATCTCAAAAGTTACAAGGAATCGTTGTCTTAGATTTTCGCGATTATTACTCATTGAAATAAAACTATTTTAAACGGGTAGTCTGCCCGTGACCACGAACGCTGAAAGGGCTCGAAACGTCGGGATGATAAAATAGTTAATATACGCGATTTAAATCCGTTTAAAATAGTTTTATTTCAATGAGTTACAAGGAAGTAAATACATAATTTTATTTACTTGGATTTCATACTTATTTTAATTATTTTGATTAAAAATGGGACCAATCTTAAAGTGTATCCTTTCAAATAAATAATTAATGACGGAGGTCAGAAGTAACAAATTAAAAATTAATACACTTCGAATTAAGATCTCCCCCGTATTTGAGGTTGTTTGGTAATACACCAGTGAGTATTATAGTCTCAAAATATCCGTCTAAAAATATTCTTTTTGGAAAAAATGGTATTCTGTTGTTCCATGATTTTATTAAATCCTTTTTTTATATAAATTCTGTAGAATGTTTAAGTTGACGAATTAGTTTAGTTAATACACAAGACATGTTTTGTCATCATCGTTTTCAAAGCCAAAACTTCAATTGTTACAAACGTAGATTTGTTGTTTCCTTGTAAGTTACATTTTAATTGGACGCTGTTAAGCAATACGATGTCAAGCCACACTGACTTCACTTTCAGAAAATGGCGTCAACATGTCAAACCTATTATTAATAAATCTGTTCGAAGAAATATCCATCGTTTCTTTTCTATTTTAATAAAAAGTATAATGAAAATCAGGTTGGGGTACTAAAAAGTTTTACCTAATAATAAGTTTTACAAATATATTATGTTATTGCATATTACAAAATGTGGAATTCAATATAATAAACTTTAGATTAATAATTTTTTTTTCCCGTACCTATTTAGATCAAATTACTTAAAAATTATTTGAATAATGTTAAATACGAAATGCGTTATTAGAATACATCAAAATCTCTAAATTTAATTTTTTTGTTGGTTGACACATTATTGCTTATCAGCATCCAATCATAATGTCCTCCTTACTAAGTTTTGTCTACTACATTTAAAAGTGTTGCTTTATTTTAAGGGAATAAAATTATTTTCATAAATTATATGTCTTTAATCTCACATATCATTTATCTTTGTTGATGCTTTTGTATTATTTGTATTAACACCTGTTAAAATAGTACCACATTTCCGACGTCACACGGCTTTATGAGTCTTTTAAACTAGTTTTACCTGGTGATTCTTTTACGTAAATTATATGATTTAATTTTTTTAAAGAACAAGATAAAATATCAGATATTTTATTATAATTGGTTCAAAATAGTGCATAAGAAAATAATTAATTTAATTGATTAGAAATATATATTGAACCTTTTATTCAATCTGTGGTTTATTTTTAATGAAAAATGGGAATAATAGAATAATGCCGATCACGAAAAGGTTCGTAGAAAATAGTCCAAAATATTATTATCCCTACCCAACATCAATGTCAAATAAGGTGAAGGCACACTGATGTAGATATAACTGGATAACAGCATAGAGGCGGGTCACACAAACTGCATTGTCATCGGAAAACCATAGTAGAGTGCTTCCCTTTTTCTACCATTTAGGCTGATTTCATAATGATTATTATAACGTCTTGTGAAAATATTATTTTTTTATCGTAAATATACTTCAAAAATCTTACAACAAAATTATACTACAATCATTTATCGTTCATGTTAATTTATACTTTAAAGTGTGGCCGAAGTAAACCCAGTAGGAGGAGTTGGCAAATGCTACGGGGCGTCGAGGGGCTCCGTCCAGGTACTTAAAATATCAACTTCTCTAACTAACTATCAATTCACACATAATTCTGAAGCTCTACGAGTTTAGTTGTATATGACATGATATATGGTAGCAATTTTTGGGACTCCATTTTCTTCTCAAAAGAATTCATTTAAGCTACGGGCCCTACTTAACTCGGCACTGCTGTAAACATAGTTCTACGCTTAATATCTCCAGCTTATGTTTTTGCAGTATCAATACATATTTTAAATTCAGTTTCATTTTGTTCCTAGTTGTTCTTTGTGCTGTTTATTAATAATATGTTTAAATAGACTATGTAAATGAAGCATAAGCTGTATTTTTATATTTTTTTAATCTATGTCATAGGGGTTTAATTTATCGATACATTTGTTTATCGTATAGTAATTACCCATATAACAATTATTATTTTCGTGTAGTCAAGTTTTTATATACATAAAGTCAGACAAAGAGTTATCGATACAGTGACAAAAAACACTAATTACGAAAATGCATTATCTACTCCCATAAAAAAAATGAGAATATAATAAAGTTTAGCATAAAAAAGGTTGGATATTTTTTTAAAAATTTAGTCAGTTAGTATAAGTTTTAAATATTAGAATATTATTTATTCATAAACGTTTACGAACATTTTTTTTTCATGTTTTAAAAGTAGGCCGAGGAAATGTATTTTATATTTAATGCTTTGATTTATCGAAGTGTCACGCGGTCGTATTGTTTTGTTTAACTATCGCTTTCTGCTGATCCTGTTTCCGACAGGCCTCGGGATTTTTTTTTTGTTTTGTATTCTACTATATTTTTTGCAGATGGGATAAGAGAAAATTAGGTAAATGTTTTTTTTTTACAGAGATATATATGAAATGGTTGTTATTATTTAATTTTCACTCCCGTTTATGGTTACTGCTCCTATGATTCGTAGCGTGATGTATTATAGCTTATATCCTTCCTTAATAAGCGGCCTATATATACAAACAAATATATATTTTTTAATCTAATTAAAAATAAATAAACGAAGACGATGGCGGGGAATATGTACATATTTTTAATAAAGTGTAGCCTAATATATAGATATAATAATGTGAAACAGTGAATATGTACCAAGATAGTTATTTTTATGAGTTTAAGTATGGTAGAGCGGTATCTCATTGACACAGTTCATACATGGGCTGGCTCGGCAAGGACAGAACTACACTCGTACAGAAAATTGGCGTAATGTAAGATAATACAGTGTTTCATGCAATAAGTGAAAGAGCCCGAAGTTTAATCTTCTCTTTTATTCTAATCTCGACTTCCTATTCCTTTATCTATCATTACTTTTTAAACGGACAACAGATTTGATGTTTGTTTAATGCTGCAAATATCCATAGATGTCAGTTATCACTTAATTTATTAAATCTTTATTTAAAAAAATTCTTTATATATTAACGAAAAATATAAATGTCATATAATTATTTATTTACAAAATTAATTAAATATTAATTTTATATTTTAAACTTTCGCGATTTATACTTTTCATATTTAAAATAACGGGTCTTATCGCGATAACTAATAGTAGTAATACCTTTTTATTGCCCGATGTTTCCACGAAGTTGCATCCGTCGTGGTCACGAGTCTGCTCGCTCAGAGCTGAGTCAGGCAGTAAAAAGGTAGTTATACCTATAATATATATACTGCCATTAGTTATTGCGATAAAACCCGTTATATAAAATATGAAAAATATTAATTTGTTTTAAATTATTCAATTTTTATTTTTTAATCCATTCTCCTACAGTTATTTTCACTATAATTTATGCACGAGTTTAATAAGTTCTCGTTGCTGCCATCACAGCGTCATTATACTCTTAATACGGGCCTTCATTAACTCCCTTTGTTTTCAATTCACCCGCAAATAGACCATCTCGCTAAAATATAATGAAATTCGAGTACATTCTGGCGATAAAAGACGTGACGGTTTCAACAATACACAAAGCAAGTAAGCTCATTTAAGTGCTTCTATTGTTCATAACATAATATTTGGAGATAAAAAAGTTTTATTTTACTTACAAAAGTAAACTACTTTAATTGATAGTTCCTACTGCTAAAGTACTATCTACAACTGCATTGATAATTGATAAACAATGCTGCGACAAGCCACACGGACTTCATTTTTAGAAAATGGCGTTCTAATATGTCAAAACTATTCTTACCGAATTAATTACAAGTTATATCCATCTTCTTTTTTCTATTTTTATAAAAGGTATAATGAATTTAAAGCAGACTATTATATTTAAAGAGAGGAGGGAGGTACTGTGCTACGGTTCACTTCGACTGCGCGTTTATTTCGATTTTAAAAATATAATAAGTGTTTTTCCAATCCATATAAGCGTTTAATTGAAGTAATAAACAATCGATCTTTAACATATAATGTGGACACAGTGAATTATTGAGTGGACAAAACATAAAGTGGTGATGAACATTTGAATGCAAAAGACAGTCTTATTGTGTTATTTACCGAATATTTCTACAGTGAAAACACCAAATTATACAGATTGTATTAAGAGGTTTAATTGAGGACTAAAAAACGTGAAACAAACGGACATTCTATAAAATAAAAAATAATAAAAAAATAACCTAAAAGTTTTGCAAAATGAATAAGCAAAAAATATATATGTGAACCTAAAACAACGCCATCTGTGAAAATTTAGGAGAACTAATACAACTAAATCGAAATTTACGTCGTCGTTGACTGACTATCGTAATCAAGTAGTTTGGAGGCAAACTACTAGAGGGCGTTGTTCAATCAATTAATAGTTCGATGAAAACTCACTAGAGGACATTACTAGTACCAAAACAAAAGATTAATTCTGTTCAAACAAAAATTAAAGTATGGAAGAAGTTATGAAAGAACTCCGAAAAATTCAAAACGAGATCGCAGAACAAAAAACTACGATCATGCAAAACGGAGAAAAGGTGACAGAACAAGTAACGCAAAATTTTAACGACATTTTAGAAGAAAAGTTTAAAGCTTTAGAAGAAAAATATGAAAACCTCAAAGAGAAAGTGGAAAACCAAGAGAAAAGACTCTACTACCTAGAGAAACATGCAAGGCAGAGAAATGTTGTCTTCTTCGGAATAGAAGAAACGGAAATATCATATTCAAATCTGGAAAGTAACTTGATTGAGTTCATAAGAAAATACTTTTCTTTACAACTTGAAGGAAGAGACATACAGGAAATTAAGAGAATAGGTAGGAAAGGGGAAAGACCCCGACCAACAATCGTAACTTTTTCCACACTAGGCACAAAAATAGATATTTTCAAACAAAAAAAGGCTCTTATCGACACCACATACTATATGAAAGAGGATTATCCACATTATGTACTAGAGAAGAGGAAAGAATTACATGCACAAGTAAAGACAGAGAGAGAGAAAGGAAATTTGGCGATAATAAAGTACGACAAAATTGTAATATTAGGCAAAAATACAAACACAACAAACAAAAATAAGAGAACGCTCTCAATATCACCAGAAAATAACCGTCTCACAAAAAATGGCAAAGAAAACCAAGCCAACAAAAAGAATAAAAACGCAGAACCGCACAAAAATAGTTCCAGTTTGTCAGAAGGAGTTTTAAAACCAGGCATGCTTAATTTCATAACTACTAAGTACCCAAGTAGTGTATATAAGCAGCAGGACAAGAAAAATGCAAACTTATAGCAACAATCGCCCCCCTCTCACATGGATAACATACAAAAACCACTAACAAGAAACGCAACCCATCTTCCAAGCCGGTTGGTCACCGAGGAAGAATATGACCATAACCCTCCAAAGGCAACTTTAAACGATCATGAAGAACTGATAAAAAGAAGAAACAGTCAACTCTACATATTAACCTACAATGTTAGAACTTTGCTTTCATACGAGCGAATAATAGAACTGGAAAAAGCTTTAGAACATATTAAATATGATATAATAGGTATATCAGAAGTTCGGCGCCTCGGAAATAACATAGAAGAATACAAGGAATTTATTCTTTGTAGTACAGGACAATCGCAGGGCAAATATGGAGTTGGTTTTGTAATACAAAAGTATCTGAAACAATACGTGGAAAGTTATTTGGGTATATCTGAACGTGTCGCTCTGCTAAATTTGAAATTACCAGGAAAAAATATCACCATCATACAAGTATATGCCCCTACAGAGGCAGCAGACGAAGAAGAAGTAAACATTTTCTATGATACTGTCTATGTGGCAATTGAAAAAGCATACGAAGATTTTATTTTAATGGGTGATTTCAATGCCAAAATTGGTATGCCTCAAAAAGAAGATTACTTAATAATGAAACAGTATGGGTATGGAACAAGGAATGCTCGAGGTCAAAGACTTATTGACTTTGCCATAGAAAACAAGCTAGCTATCATCAACACCTTTTACAAGAAAAAAGAGAAAAGAAGATGGACGTGGCAGTCTCCGAACAGTCAATATAAAAATGAAATAGATTTCATACTATCTAACCGTCCTTATCTATTTCAAGACATCGAGACACTAAGTATAAACTTTACATCAGACCATAGACCGCTCAGAGCCAAAATATTGCTTACTAAACCAGTAAAATCACGAACAAGATTTGCGAATAAGCAAAACAGTACACTTAAAAACGAAGAAGAAATACAAATATATAAAGAAAACCTAGAAACTCTAATGTCTCAACTCAACACGGGGTCTAACAAGACAGTACAAGAGTACCACGATAAAATCATACATAGCATTACAGACAGTTTACAAATCGCAAGAAATATAAATACTATAAAAGACCGCAGAATACTTTCGGAAAATACATTAAGACTGCTAAAACGAAGGCAAGAGCTACAAAAAACCAAAAACAAAACGCGAATAATGAAAAATGAACTCAAAGCTCTATACAAACTATTAAGCAAATATATGAAAAAAGATTATAAGAGTCATAGAATCAATACCATTCAAAAGTATTTAGAACAAAAGGGAAGTCTAAAAAAGGGATACAAAGAACTACGGACAAATAAAACGTGGATTGACGGTTTAAAAAAGTTAGGAAAAACTGCTTATAGCCGCTCAGATATAATAAACATCGCAACGAATTTCTACAAAAATCTATATAGTACGGAAAACCCTGCCAGAGACACTAACCATAGTGAATATGTACACATCGAATTAGAAATACCGCAATCCCGCATAGAACCAATAACTTGCACAGAAATTATTGAATCGATAACAATGCTGAAGCCAGAAAAATGCCCAGGATCTGATAACATCACTAATGATGCCTTAAAAACCGCATGCTTCATACTAGCTGCTCCATTGGCAGAGTTATTTAATATGATATTCGAAACGGGGGTCACACCATCTCAGTGGTCTGAATCAAATATTATTTTGCTTTACAAGAAGGGGGACCCAGAAGACATCGGCAACTACCGGCCAATTAGCCTTCTGCCAAGTATATATAAACTTTTCTCTACAATTATAAATCAAAGAATAAGTACAACAATAGAAAAACATCAACCTATCGAACAAGCGGGATTTAGAAAGAATTTTTCTACCGTAGATCACATCCATACATTAGAGTTGGTAATTGAAAAATATCAAGAACAACAGAGGCCACTCTACATAATATTCATTGATTATCAAAAAGCTTTCGACACGATTTCACACGAAAGTATATGGAACACTCTAAAAGCCCAAAATGTAGAGCAAATATACATAACAATACTTAAACATCTATACGGAAACAGCTCAAGTAGAGTCAAGCTAGAAACTATAGGCCCAAGCTTTCCAATCAAGAGAGGAGTCCGACAAGGAGACCCCGTATCCCCAAAAATTTTCATTGCGATACTAGAATCCATTATAAACAAATTAGACTGGAAAAACCGAGGCTTGTATATCCAAGGTAAATATCTAAACCACTTAAGGTTTGCTGACGACTTGGTTCTTTTATCGGAATCGTGTGTAGAGCTACAATACTTTATAGACACTCTACACAAAGCAAGCAGACAAGTGGGTTTAGAAATGAACACCACAAAGACCAAAGTCATGACCAACTTCGCAAAATCAAAAATAACAATAGGTAACGACCAATTAGAATATGTAGATCAATATATATATTTAGGAAAACAAATAGGATTCAACAGAGATAGCAATGAAATAGAAGTGGAGAGAAGAGTCAAACGTACTTGGAATAAATATTGGAGCTACAAAGAGATATTTAAAAGCGACATACCTATGAAGCTTAAGAAAAGAGTCATGGACTCTTGCCTCATTCCCTGTCTCACGTACGCATGTCAAACATGGAAATTCACAAATAAAATAAAAAATAAAATAAATACATGTCAACGTGCAATGGAACGCAGTATGACAAACGTTAAGAAATTACAGAAGATAAAACACATTAAAATAAGATCTAAAACACAAGTAATAGATGCTCTCAGCTATAGTCAAAAATTGAAGTGGAAATGGGCCGGTCATATAGCGCGTCTTGAAGATCGTAGATGGACAAAAACAGTTACATTATGGAAAGGCCCAGTGGGCAAGCGCCATAGGGGAAGACCATATACTAGGTGGGAAGACGACATTAAAAAGATTGCGGGTCCACAATGGCATACAATAGCTCAAGACCGAGAGAAATGGAAAGCGATGGAGGAGGCCTTTACCTGAGAGGGGTTCCAGTGAAAAAAAAAAAAAAAAAAAAAAAAAAAAAAAAAAAAAAAAAAAAAAAAAAAAAAAAAAAAAAAAAAAAAAAAAAAAAAAAAAAAAAAAACCCTAATTATTTTATTTCTTAAGTAGTTACATTATTTTTCTTTTCTTTGTTTGTTTGTTTTTTTATTACACTGGAAATAAAAGGCTTTTTTATTTTTTTATTTTTATTTTTATTTTATTTATTTATTATATTTAAAAGTTTTGTCTTGTAATTTGTTTTTTTTTTAATATATTAAATTATTGCATATTGCAAAATGTAGAACACACTTCAATATTCGAAACATTAAATTAAGAAACTTTTTTCCGTACTTATTTATACATGGACGCATAATAAGAATAAATCACAATTTCTGAATTCCACTTTTTGTGAGTTGACACATTATTGCTTACGAACATCCAACTATAATTTACGCGATGACCAAGAAACTGCGTATGATGACGGTATAAAATTAACAATAAACTTGACGATTATTTTACACGCAAACTAAGTAAAATTTTCAAAAGACATTCGTTTGTAATGACTTATTTATTATTAAAACAGAAACTTTTTATCACCGGTAGAAGAACTCCATTCCAAGGCTCTCAGCTCAAATCGGATCTTAATCAAATTGATATGGAACCAGGCTTGAGGTTATAACTTAGACAATAATGTCAAAACTGGTTGAATGGGTATGCAATTACCGCACATAAAGGGATCTGTAATATCGTACAAGATTTACCGTTAGATAAATATTTTTAAACACTCTTAGTAAAGAATCAAGAACTGCGCTACAATATACCTAACACTAATAAAATTAGTGAAATTTGTTTCAGAGCCACGAATGCTTGATTATATCGGGAAAAATATTAATTCAATTTTTTTTTATTTGTTATATATACAATCTCTGAAAATTTCTTCTCTATTCTATTACGGTTTGAGAGATACAGCTAAAAGAGTTACGGACAGACAGACAGATCCCACCCTTCGGGTAGGGAAACCTACAATAATTAAATCAGTTCCCAAACCTGACCACAGGTGTCGGTGTCGTGTGTGTCGTATACACAGAAACATAAATTGAAATAGGATATGTATGTTGTAAAAAATATAACAGATAATTAAAACAAAAAGTCTACTGGCACGTGAAAATACTATTTCTGGCGATAGCATTTTAGATTTATGGCGTTTATACATTTAACACCCTCAGATGCCAATGTAATACACACGTATCCGTAGTACAATTTTTAGTAATTGTTAAAGTTATAAAATATATATAGTTTCCAGAGCTAGTAAAATATTTAAAATAACACAAATCCCTTATTCGCTAGCATTTCTGTTACTGAATACTTTCTTCTTGATAAAGCGTATAAGCCTTCCTCTCTACATTAAAATCTCTTGCGTAGTTTAAAAGATCCAAGCGTAAGATGGCTGGAAACATTTGTTTTTTACTATATAAAGAAGCCTGTAATAGCGCTATATATAACGATTCGTATACTCTCCCGGGTGTCCTTTTTACCTTTGTGAAAAAATGTTTCTAAGTATAAGCTAAGCCAAAAAAAATCATGAAGTGGTTTTTGATGTGATGCGCGTATAAAGTTAAAAAAAAAACTTGCCTCTTAATCATTCAAACATCGTCACACATGACGTCACAAGATACTTTGACAAAAAGTGACATTTTAGTAAAAATAGAAACCACAATTTGCATTAGTAAAATATTCCATGAATGTATTGGTTTTGCATCTCGATGAAAACTTCTTACCGACTATCTGTGAACTTATAATTTGTAAGAATATCTTATTTAGGCTAACTACATACATAAGATTAGAATGGCTGGACCGATTTTTACGATTTTTATTTGTTTTTTAGACCCGAATAGCAGAATAACTATTAAGACGTACAAATTCAAGTTATGACAAAAATTCAATTTGGCATACTCTTTTGTATGGAACCGCTAAAATAAATTAACGCAAAATTTACGCATTCAGCTTGTAAATATATGAAAAAAAATATATTTAGACTAATGTCTCCAAAATTTTAAAAAATAACTTGAACTCGAACAACTCGTGAACTGGTATATTCATATATTAATCATAACAAATTCACTTCTGTAAGCCTAAAGAGTACTTTCCGTTGATCATCATAAAAAAGGATCTAGCAGTAAAACAAAAATTTTCTGTGTTAAAATAAAATGGTGTTATTTGAATAATTTACATTTTCGCCATCTTCCTCGTTTTATAAATTCTTATATTGTGAATGTAATCATTAAATTATTCTTAAGCTTTCCGCGTCAGTGATCAGACGGTAGGCAAGTGATTGTGTAAAATGATCGACTTAAATCGTGTTTATATTTCATTTGGCGGAAACTTGGAACGTTTCAAAGCTACATTTTTATTTATTTAAAAAGGAGACCGTAATAAAGCCTTTGGTTATAGTACCCATGGGTTTTTTAACGATCGTTTACATGTATAATGTAGAACAGGGTCGCCACAAAAGATCAGAAATGGTCGAAGTGGCAAGTGCACTTAAGTACAAAGTTCCTTACATAATAACAATACTAATTGTACGTATAATTTTTTTGATTGTACCATTTTATTCCCTTTTTTGTACAATAAAAAAAATTACAGTGGTATTCGACGCCACAGCAACAGCGACATTTGAAAAATTTCTCCTTATCAACACATTCAGTGAAATTCTACATTCTGTATCTGCAACAGTATACCGGAATTAAGCAATAGGATGAATTCCTCTTGTTTGGCGACGGATTACTTGGTAACGAGGTGGTGGTACTCATTGCACTTTAAAACTATCTTTATTAATATTGTATAAAGAATAAATAATTTGATAGAATGAGAGCATAATTTTTTAAAGATTATTTTGTATTAAATAATCAATTTATTTAGATAATAGGTTATAATATAGCAAGCTTCGACTGATAGAAGCGGAACGGTAAACCATAAACGTCGACCAATTTAGAAATCTGAGAAGAACCGCGGATGAAATTACGAGGAACATCTACTCTGAATATATACAGAATTCTCTTTTGCTTTAGGGTAGAGAGGGGATAATAGATCCAATTCAGTAATATAGTCCCGTAACCATTTAAATACAAGTATTATCGAAAAGATCAATACATCAATGAGTAGCGTACCTTCCATTAGAAATAATTACCGAAGAATATATATCCACCAGATATCAAATACTTAGAAAATATTTTAGTAGTTATTTAACTAGCTTCCTAAGGGAAAAGGATCAACAATAGTGACGTACGCAATGTATCTACATGGTTGGAGTTTAAAAGAATATTCTAACTATATTTTTTACCATCCCCAGTATTCAGGGCGTGCATGCTAGCTCATGCCAAAACCGTCTGCACTTGCATTTTAAAAAGGTTTTTCTTTATTTTGTACAGTGTACTGGAAACAAATAAAAAGAATGAAGCCACACTACCAGGTAGATTCAAACTTTGATACGCAGCAGTTTTGACTTGATAAATAAAATTTTACGTTACTTTACACCTATATCGCTGCTTTTCAAGAATATCGATGCAACTAAAAATGATGAATTTTAGGGAATGAGGTTTTTAAATTTCTTTATTAATGTGTTGGTGCATAGCTGCGAAATTTAAACGATCCCTTGATGTTATAACTTCATTGATTTAAAGAAAATTCATCATCGCAACTCTTTTCATGATAAAACATCAAAGATTTATGGTATTTTGACATGCTTAGTTCTATTTGTTAGAATTTTGAGTTACTACGATATTCTTGCAAACAAGCGATATGTACAATTTATGTACATACAAACAGTGGCGTGCACAGAGTTTTTAGACAGGGCAGGCAGAATATTTTGAAAGCATACTTACCTAATAAAATATTCACTGCATTTTGTTTAGGTAATTGCAAAATTAATAATATTTACAGTAAAAATGGTCGTTAGTTGTGCGTGTATGGAACTTTACAGAATTTTTTAGACTTTTTAATTATTTGTAAATTACACGCCTATATTTCAGTAAGAATAATATGAATCATAATGTTTTTATTGAATTTACGATTGACTTAACCTTTAGTTCATATTAATTGCAAATCAATCACTTGGCCTCGATCAATTTCATTGAAAAATAGTTTTAAGAAATCAACACTTTTTATTTTCTGTACACACACACCTGAATAACTTTCACAGACCACATATTCTATTTTTCACACTATTTACAAAGTTAAAATGTTACATGCTTTAGACCGCAAAATGAATACAAACAATAATAATGGCGACTTTTAAGAACTCGCGTCCAAAGGAAAAAAATATGCGACCAAAATTAATAGTCCTTTATTTACGTAGTAATCAAATGAAATATAAAACTTTTCATAATAGTCGCATTACCTTCCTCAGCATTTTTCCTAATTCATCGTCTAACGTGAAAAAGACAGTGCCTTTTTCTCTTTGTGTGCGTAATATTATTGTTGTGTGTCAAATATTTATAAGAACGCAGACATAAATATATTCGCATAACTACGAGTCCGTAATGCTGCAAATATTCACGCAATAAGACATCACTAATTTGTGCCTATACCGCTAGTAGCGCGAGTGTGCAGCGCAAGAAATACGAACACGGGAGTTATCGATGATACATCATGCTACCACCGTAATTTGATAGATGGCGTTAGTGGTATAATATTCGACATCAATATAAAATATTAAAATAAAATTCTGATTTACTTGTGTATGATTTAAAAAAATAAATAAGATAATGCAATATACATTTATCTGAGTCACTTAGGGTAGGCAGTGTCTTTTTGTCTTTATGAACTGCACGCCACTGCATACAAGAATACATATATATTGTGTTTTATGGTATATATTTTAGATATTGTCTATTGTTTTTTACTTCACCTATTTAGCAATAATAAATTGAAAGAAAATCACGATTTTAAAATTATTTTTCTATATAAAAATGATTCAGTTCAATCATTCGCTCGATAATTTCTTATCTCTATCTCGTATGTGTGGTTAGAAATACGCCATATATCTCTGCTAAATGAAACAATTAAAGACTATATATATTTACGATACGTACTTATATATTACAGTCACAACAGTATACCCCGTTATATTCGGATGTCAATATATAGAAAAAAATTTAACCGACAACATCGGCTTCTGTTTGTAATAAAAAAAAAAGAAATACTACGTAATACGAAAAAAATAAAGAAATACTTTAAAACATCATTAGTGATCCATTTTTAAGATTGTTTTTACATTGAGGTTCAAGCCATTTTCTTACAATTCATATATTTTATTACAAAGCCAAAAAGTTGATAAAAAAAAACCGAAAAGATTGCTTTAGTAACAATGTAATACGTAGATAGATTATTTATTTAGTTTTATCATAAAGACAGAAGAAAATATATTATTGTTATTAACATAATATTATACTTATTACTAAATTAACATTAACAAAAAACAAATAATTCTATTAAAAATAAAAAAAAAGAGAAATTAAAAAAAATGTATTAAACCTAAGTAACTATCGATTTCAGCATTACCTCTTTGTATGGCCAGTAAATAATTACGTTTATTATGATATTGTCTGATGAATCATCTAAAAATTACTATCACAATAATAAAACGAAAATTGTCAATATACTTCTAATAAAATATCAGAGTTAATATTTGTTACTTACCAAAACCGTTGTATGAGAATGTTCCACATCATTACTACTTTCAACCAAAGTTTCTTTTTCCAAGAAGTTGTAAACATTTTCTTTGAGGTCGTAATTTAAACATTACGTGACCCATTTAGCTCAGCGCATGTTTCCTCAGCGGGTGACGGGGTCGGCACCGCCGGCTATGGACGTGTACTCTAATCTCGTTCAATGGAAAACTATCGTAGTCACTTTGAAAAATGTTGCGTAAAAGAGACAACGTTATTACGTTTTATGTTGCGTGGGAAATTTTTATTACAGTTCGAAAAAGATTTAAAATTTTCTGGATCTTGCGGCTGATTGTCTCTCTAAGATTGACAATGTGTAATGTTATGTAAAGTGTCCTTGGGTGTAAGGCGAGAATTATATTTATAGTGACTTTCATAAAGATTTACATAAGTTGTTTGTAATTGTTTCACACCTGAAAGAATTTACTGTCAGTGCCGTATTTTGCCAGACTCACAGGTTTCGTAAGATCACCTAGATAACTAGATGTTAGTAGGTTACTGAGTTATTTTATTTCACTTATGAGAGCAAAACTTACAAATGTTATTCTCACCTAAGAGTTTTTGGTAATATTACGTAATTCAAGAAATATAAGTGGTTCTGTTGTTTGCAGGCATTTGTGATATTTTTATTTTATTTTGTCATGTATGTAAAAATAATTGCTATCTGTTATTTTGTTATGTTTTCACGCATAAAGCCAATAACCGATGTTTTCGTATTGATATAAATTGGACCTTGGATTTGTCGAGGACTGGACGTTTGTCGAATGAATGGGGGATGGAAGTTTGTACAGAGAACACATCATTTCATGGATAAACCTCATCAATCTGAATAAAATAGGTTACTCAAAAGAATTATTTTGCGCAGACTAAGTTGCGGGAACCGAATAGTGTTTTATAAATGACTGGAACTTTTTCTCGAGGGAAGAGAAACGCCACACGGCGTCTTATACGAGAGATTGAAAAGGGTTGTAAAGATTTATATTCATCTTATCTGTTCCCTTAGAACAGAGAATGTACAAATAGTAGCTTGGAAAAGATTTTATCTGTATAGGGTAGAAGAGGATAGATTATACCATTTTCATATAAAGTTTAAACTATGTACAATAAAAAAAAATGTTTTGGGAGGACTATGTATAACTATTTTCTTAAAAATACCGTCAACTAAGCGATTAATAATAATTTATAACTAATTCATACGATTTGAGTAAAAAATGTATACTTTTCTAACATTGATGAGCTCGTCAATTAACTTATTAGCCCAAAAAAACTCTCTCTGTTATGCATATCTCTGACGTCCAAAGGTTTCAACATTCTGGGTGCAAAAATCCATAAGCTTATATTATTAGTTATATAATATCAGTGTATTTAATTTTGAAGCGTAAAAGTCTGCTTTACCTATACATGCATTACAAAATAATTATTTAATTTTTAGAGCAAGACCAATATATAAAAGTAAGTAAACTAACAGCCTGTAAACATCCCACTCCTGGACAAAGGCCTCCTTTCTCATTAAGGTTTAGAGTTTAATCCACCACGCTTCTCAACTGCGGGTATACATGTGCCAGAATTTCTCCCGGCACATGCAGATTTCTTCACGATGCTTTCTATCACCGCAGAGCACTAATCTAGCACTTAAAAACTCAGCGGTGCTAGCCGGAGTTTGAACCATCACCTAAGGTCGAGATCGATCTATACTTCACCACGGCATTATGTTTTTGTCCTTATAAAGAGAACAAGCTGTGCCCCGCGGTGTCAACCGCATTAAATTGAGAAAAACTTATATGTATATAATATTAACCTATTCTACTTGAATCGGATATTGTTCAATATTTTATTGGTTTCAATTTTGTTTTTGAAAATTTTATTAAATTTATTTATAAATTAAAATATAACAAATAAACATTTTCAAATAAGAGTAGCCTAAGTTACTTCTTATAATATTAGATATGAGAGTGAATGTACCGTCAAAATCGGTCCAGCTGTTTCATAAATTAACTGGAACAAACAGACAGACAGACAAAGAGACAGACAGATAGGCAGACAAAAATTTTAAAATTTGTGTTTTTGATGTAAGTACCGTGTATTTTCATTTAGTTAAAACTGTTATCATGATATTACAAACAGTCACTGCAATTTTATTTTTTATATAGATGAAACAAAAGAATTACATTTACAGGCTGTAACAATGTTGATCTCACGGTAGACGACGCACTCAAAGACGGGATATTTGCATTGCTAATGTTACAAAATGAAATGACCGCTTTGCACTAGGCCGGTAAACTGAATTGTCTCCAACTGTAAATAATGAATGCAAGTTGTAGTTATGTCGTTCACTATAAATTGATCTGTTTATCTCACTTTAGATAAATGTACCTAGTTGATAAACGATAACTAAAACTTAAAATAGGAATTGATTACAAAAAAAGGTTAACTATATTTAAATAAATATGTTTCGTTAAAAATTTAATTTCAAATCGATAAATAGCGGAGGTCGGAGCAAGCAAACATTAAAGAAAATACCAAGAATGGAAAAAGAGAAAGAAGGTCCTTTTGGTGTCGGTTGATAAGATAAACAACGCTTTGACGCTTATATTGTTTTAATTCGAAACATTTTTTTCATTAATATGTAAGTAAGATAGCATATCATTTATCAGAGAAATTCCATTGTACTAAAACGAAACAAATCAACAATCAAATAACTAATATTAATGTCAAGTGTAATAACCCTCAAGGTTACAGAACTATTCAAAAACGTTACCCTTCAGCAGAGCAATTAGGTAAAAATAGAGATGATATACTCTACTGACATTCTAACACAGATATAGGATTTAGCTATATATAGATTATGGAGTATTTAAATACTAAAAGGGCGTTATGTTAGCTCTACCCTCTTATAGCTCTATCTATGTATAAAATAGCTAATGGTCATTTACTCATTGACTTAACACAAAATCTTTAAAACAACTTAATATCTGTGTTTGAAATTTAGGTAGATAGTTTATAAGTAGAAGATGTCAGCTAAGAGCGGATCTGTGAAAACGAGGCACTGACAGTTCTTTCAGGTGTAAAACAATGAGAAATAACTTATGTAAATCTTAATGACAGTCTGAAAGTAATACTTATGAGCGTATTCTATACGCCGCTTTTAAATATGAAAGCACAATCCCAATTTACGAAGGATAAATTAAACGTGACATAAAGAAGTGCAAATTCAAATGCAAAATCAATTCAATTAGTTATATTACCAATTAACGTCAGAAACGATATTTTTGTGATTTCAACCGTTGTCTATGTTTATTAGCTTGAGAGTTCGAAACATCCTGCGAACAACTATGTACACAATATAATGCAGATACGTCTTAAATTAATAGTGTGTGCTATTATCATATTGCGTTTACCCGTGACTTTACATGTGTTACAAGCTATGTAATGCTGAACGATAGTCTAAAAGTTATTTTCTGCCTTTTTGGAAACTGTAACTTTTTGTGGATAAAAATAAGTTATTATTAGACAGAGAAGTTGGCACAGTGATCACTGCAACTGACTGAAGCGCTAACGGTCGCGGATTCGATCCCCACACAGCGCAAACGTCTCTATGTTTGTTGTGATCTGGGTATTTGTGTTTATGTTGTGTGTATTTCCGTACCCCTGACACAAAATCTTGCGATCATATTGGAGACCACCGAGTGTGATGCGTTTATTCAGTATTTTCTGTATAACAACGTGCATTGAAAATTTCATGATAATCGGTATAGTAGCTGAGGCGTACGTGTAGCAAACAAACTAACAATCGTATTTATGATATTAGTTAGGATTGTGGGGATAAGTTATATCAGTAGCTCAGGACGTTAGTTCCGAAGTTTCGAACTCACCCATTCAGACCGTGGCTGGAGCTTAACATAAAGTTTTGTATCAGTATCGGCAGTTCATTCGGATAAACCAACATTCTCTTGGGTTTTAGAGAGTTATAATCACTTTAGTGACCTCAGCTTGATCAATGGATAATCTATGTACATAATTTAAATGTTAATAAGCAGTGTTTATAAAGCGCTGTAATATCACGCGGTGCGCTTTTGTTTCAGTACTTGTACAGTACTTGTGCTTCTAGTTGAAAATATAGAAATTACAATACTAAATATATTAGATATTCTACAATTCTAATTGGTGCAAACTTACATTAAAGTAATAAAAAGTAAAGTAACAGCCTGTAAATATCCTACTGCTGGGCAAAAGCTTCATCTCCTACTAAGGAGAAGGTTTTGAGCTTAATCCACCATGCTGTACACCATGATATACATATGTCAAAATTTCTCCCGGCACATGCTGGTTTCCTCACGATGTTTTCCTTCACCGCCGAGTTCTAGATGAATTTAAACATTAATTTAGCACTTGAAAAATCAGCGGTGCTAGCTGGGGTTTGAACTCACGATCATCGGTTGAGATCGACGTGTTCTAACCACTAAGCCATCTCGGATCTCATAAAATATTATAAAGGCGACGACTCGTAACAATGTAACGTAACACATGACTGTTTCGATACACATTGTAACGGGTTATGTTACGTTGAAATGATTTGGTCAGTCGTCGTCGGCTAAATAGTCAAAAAATCAGCAGGTTAATTGGACGCTGATAAGCTATACTATGTCAAGCCACACGGACTTCGTTTTGAGAAAATGGCGTCTAAAGATGTCAAACCTATTCTTAATAAATTTGATTGTAGACGTATATACTCATCTTTTCTTTACTATTTTGATAAAATGTACAATGAATCAAAAGCAGATAGATTTATTTAATATCATATCTAATAAGAAGGTTTTTAAATATTTAGGATTATTTTATAAATTAGAAAATATGGAACGCACCTGAAATTATGAGCATTGAGTTAAGAAACGTTTTTGTTATCCTTATTTAGTTTAGATGACTTGAATTTTTCTGAATAATGTTATATAGGTGACGTAGTATCAAAATACATCAATATCTCCAAATTTGACTTTTTGTGGGTTGACACATTATTGCTTATCAGCATCCAATTACGGTGTGCTATATTTCTGTCTTGGTACTAAAACGAAACAAATCAATAGTATAGTAGTTTATAATAGTAGTGCTCCTCTATGAGATATCATAATACCTTTTGTATTATCTTAAATAATTTAACGACTTATTTTTATTAAAAGAATAATAAAAAGAAACGAAGTAGCTTTATTTGTAGCAAGAGTGCTATAAATATTAAGTAGCACATTAAAGAACGTGACGGTAACAGGTTGTTCTTTATAGTGTCGGGATAAATTACAACCTTAAGGTTAATTGTTAATTAATTTTGTATAAACACAGTATATACACGAATTCGAGTCAGTCAAAAGATAAAATAAAAATACAAATTTTATTAAAATGCAATTATGTAATTTTGTAAATAAAATCAAAAATAGTTTCAATTTACATTAATTCGGTTTAACAATTTTGTGTTAAATCTGAAGACGATCTTAACTAATCTTTATTTTATAACAAATTTTATAATATATGCGAAATGAACAGTTTATAAGTATTATTTTGTAGATTTTTATATAGTAAGCCTATTTATAGTAAAACTACTGCATCACCCATGTAACTTCCATACTCTCTCTCTTTATAGCCCTCTAGAGTTGTCTGGAAGAAATGGTTAATTAGCCATAAGACCACCTATTGTACCACACAATTAGTTATTAGATGGAAATATTTTTCTTTATTTTATTTGCTGTACTATAATATTATTTATTCTTGGTAATATTGAATGGATTTTAATGAAAGTCTCATCATGTAGTACTCTTTATATCGGGGTATGAAAGGATTAAGGGTAAGGATAAAGTGTTTAATTGTCTCCCGTAGGAGACAATTAAAAACTTTATCCGTACGTACTTCGTCCGTGCGACCAACATTTAACTGGTGCGATAAAATCTCAAACTAAAACAGTTTGGATCTGTTTATACTTTTTGACTAGAACAAATTTTGTGTTTATTAAAATTTTTAGCTATTCCAGTGGAATGGTGTATCAATTAAAAGTATAGACACAATATTAATTAGCAGGCTAATTATCAAAGATAATACAATCATAAAACGTCCCAGATTTCTTTTAGTTTACCCGGCGTCCTGCGCAAGCGACGTAAAGCGACGAGGTGCGTGAACAACAAACAGTTGATACCTATAAAATGGTCTATGTGACTTAAAAACGTGGGGAGCACTGCAACGCGGTACGAAATGCAACGACAATGACAGACAGTGACAAAGCTGGATGATTCAAGTGCATCTAGGGCAAGTTCCCGCGCCGTGTCGGTTCGCTACGCAATCGCGTTCGCTTTAAAAGTCCAACGTAAGACGATAAAGGTGGCGTTTTAATAAAAAAAATAAAAATTAACTGTCAGAATGCATATTTTATGATTGTGGGTAAAATTTTAACATAATAGTTTCATTTATTAATAAATTGTTTTGGTAATCGCGACGGTTTCAAATATCTTAATCAATTTCGAAAGCAGATTATTCATGCTTAAGCTTTCGGTTTTGATGTCAATTTAATGGATTTATCGAATTGATGCTTAATTAATATCGTAGTTATGAAGCAATAACTTGGAGATGTCTGAATATCGAGTGATTGAACACATTAACGAAGTATTTCATGAAGCTGAGCGTTGGTGTTTATATAAAGTTGAAGGTCGAACAATTTGTTTGAGGCGAAAATTTCAGTAATCATCTGTCTTGAGTGACCCGTGGTGCCTTGTCTGTTGACGAGAGTGAAAAGAGGCATATCTAAGACGACGTCTTACGTAGGCGGTTCTAAGTACGCGATTGCGTAATGATTGATAGGCGAATTGAAAGCGATGCGGCGTCTAGTCTTATTTGCGCGTGAATTGTTCCGCATTATCAAAGTCATGTCAAAATAAAACAACAACACTGCAACTTGTGCACGAGAAAATGTTCTCTGATCGCGTTCGCTATATTTTGCACTGCGTAGGCCTCCTCAAAAGGTATCATCTCGTTGTTACTTTCGCACCGCGTCGCATCGCATCCCGTTCGCTTACGTACAATTCCGAGTAAACCTTAAATTGTTACTGAAAACTATGTTATTCAGAAATTTATACATATCATATCTTTTGGTGAAAACATAGCGATTACTGTGAATTTCATTTATTTGTCTTAGTTAAACTATTATTTCTGCTATTTAGTAAAGATATGATTGTTTTCAACACAGGTTAAAAAACTTATCTTTATAGCCTTTTTTTTTTCAAGAATAGAATAATAACGTCAGTAAAAGGGTAGGTCCCTTGTTACGACGAGATGATCCGGAATAATTTCGAAAGCACACACACCAATGAATGTCTATATACATAATATGTAGTTTCACATTTCATCACGCAAAGATTGATCCCGGGATCGTTAACGCAAAAACCACGTACGCCGATCGGTCGCCTAATATTCCAACGCATAATTCTTAACGTCATGGTTTTTGCGGAAAATATAATAAAGCAAAGAAATATTTTAGGCCTAGGATTAAATTATTAACTAGTCATGAAACGCTGGTATAATAAGTAGATTTTTTTCAAATTTTTGGTATACTTTTCGAAATCAATATCCTTGAAAAAATTATTTGTAATTACTTTTTTTTATTATAATTTAAATTTAATTTAGACACGAATACATAGTAATTAGGGGTGAATGATTGAGGTAATACAATGTTAAATTAGAAAGAATAACCGACAATCTGTTCATTGTACCTATTTCAACGAGCTTCAAAAAGATACTTTTGCTTTAAGTTGTTGAGAAGTTATCCTGTTAATTCTAGACGATGCTGCAGAATTAGCTCAAGGATATGCAATTATCTAATTTTCATACAATTGAAAGTATAGTTTATTTAAAGTCGATTAGGCCATTAGAAATTGCTTAATTATTTTTAACAACTAGAAAAGAACTGATAACCTTCAGACATCTGAACAGATCTTCGTAAATTATAGCTTATAATAATTTATAGTATCAGCCTTCGAACCACAAATCACATCAAAAAAGGGCCATTATGGAGTTACGATACCACATACAAACACACAGGTATATAGAAACAGATACGAGTTAATTTCAAGCAATTACCAATTGACATATTGCGAATACATTTCCAGGTATTACAATAAAAAAAAAAAATTAAATCTTACAGGGATTGCTTCGCCTATTATTCATAAAATAGTACGTTGGTTATCTCAATATTGCTATAGAAATGTCGCCTGAATTTCACGTCAATAGACGCCATTTTAGCTTGCACATTGAAAATATTACGTAAACGGTTTAGCAGAAGAATCCACGTATATATCAAATAAATTTTACGAGTCGGCTAAAGCGTTATATTACGACTGTAACAGTAAAATTCAAGATAACAAGTTTGTCAAAGAAATATACAACGTAATAAATAGCGTCTGTCTGCTATTTTGCCTGTTAGAGATTTGGTTTGTCACTGAAATATTTAGACGAATTGTTTTTGAGAGATACATCCACTAAACTTAGGTTAAGTAAATTATGGTATTAATTGCCTTCATTTGCACGATTATGTTATTAATTAGTCAGTCAGTCAGTATTATTGGAACTGCTTATATAATAAGTAGAAAACATGTGTTTAATTGGCACAACTAAAAGCAATAAACCAATGAATTGAATAGTAAATTTATCCGAAATTTTCTGTCGTTTGTTATCAATAGATATAATCTTTAAAAATTAATTTAACATTTATTTTTTTTTATTTTAAAAGTTACAATTTAAGTTTAGTTTAGACATTAATAGTTACCGCTTGGTTTTTTAAAGAAAGTAAATAACAATTAGGATAAGGATAGGAGTAAATAATTTAAATAAAAAATAATATCAAAATTAGAAAATTAAAAGAAAAAAACCTCCAAAATCTATTCATTGAGACTATTTCGACAAGCTTCAATACGATACTTCTTCTGTTAGTTGGCGAGGAATTGTGATTCCAGATGAAATTGCAGCATCAGGTCAAGATTACGTAACTATGTTATATTAGTTTTCTCGAATGCGTCGGAATTGAGGACGAAAGATATCAAAGGTTTAGAACCTCCAATATTTACCTAGGTGATTTTAGTGAGTACAATCGAAAACAATAATTTCCTATAGATCAGGCATCATATATTATGAATATATTTCCTCTGTACAAAGAAACGTTTAATTATAAAAGACCACCAGAAATACAATTTTCAGATTACTCGACGTTATTGGAGCATTTAATATTTTTTATACCATTGTAAAACTCTTCAGTAAATATACATTATGTAGTAAAGTAAAGTAAGCTACCTGTAAAGGTCCCACAGCAAGGCTTCATCTCTTATTAAGGAGAAGGTTTAAGGCTTAATCCATCACGCAGGTTCATTCCACTGCGGGTTAGCGAATATACGTGTGTCAGAATGTTTTCCAGTACATGTAGGTTTTGCCACAATGTTTTCCTACACCGTCGAGCACGAGATAAATTTAAGTACAAATTTAGCATTTGAAAACTCATCTGTGCTTGCCGGGGTTTAAACCCGCGATTATCGGTTGAGATCTACGTTTTCTAACCACTCACGCCATTTTGCCTCTATTTATGTAATGCTTATTCCCGGCTGGATATTAAGATTGTAGTGTCGACTATGCGTTAAACTTGGATATATTCGGACATAAGTGACGGACGTGACTTAATAATCTGCAAACCATGTCGGGCAGTGAAGCCGGGTTTGTTGCCCTCGGAGAAGACAAATTCCCTGCGGACGTCCGCACGGTCAAGTTTAACCGCACTTTGAAGCTGACACTTTGTACAATGTATATGACCATCAATTGTTATTAATCTGGGAGCTAATTATGTTAAATTATCGCTATCAAAACATGTATAATAGTCAAAGGAGATGTTTAATACAAAATCAGAAATCAACAGACAAAATGAAGCATTTTTTGATAGCGATAGTTTAACGTAATTACCACGTAGATGTTAATTTTGTACCAGCATAAAATGTGGCATGTTTTGATAACGATAGGTCTAAATAATTATCTTACACATATTTGAAATTTGTTGCATCCGTCAGTTACAATTGGACTTGATCGATTACAGGAATAAATGAAATAAAAAAAATACGTCTCGTAAAATCTTAGAACTTCAACATTTTTTTTTATATACTACATACATATACCTGACCGAAAATCTGTTCTTTCTGTCAATTTCTATTAGGTATTTCTATATACGTTTATAATATTAATACGAATAAGAAAACATAACGAAGTTTGTTTTCTTTATACAAAATTGCGTACAAGAAGTAGTTATTCCAGTTATTTTTTTTGCTAAAGTTCGTAGACACATTAATCGGTTTTGCGGTTTTACGTGCCAAAGGAAGTGAGGCAAATATATTTTGTCTGCGTTATAAGAGTGAGCTATGATATAGCCAAGAACATCTTCTACATCTTTACTAATATTATAATGTGTATATAGGGGGTATCTCTGACTCTACCATCATCATCTACCTAGCATTTTTCCCGGTTATACCAGGGTCTGCGTTCTATTCTTTATCAGGTGATTGTGATAACAACCGGGACCGACAGCTTTACGTGCTCTCCGAGGCACGGTGGGGAGATCCACAAGGACAAACGCCCAGACCTAGGAACAAATATTTATACAACTATAAATATCTGCCTCGAGCGGGGATCGAACCCGCAACCGTCGGCGTTAGAGGTACATTCAACACCACTACACCAGAGCGGTCGTGCTCTACCTTTACCAATCCGATTAAAAAAATCCTCTTGAGGAAAGATATAGGCAATAGCGCTACGACTCATTGGAGGGAAGCTGTAAACTTAAACGCGAGTGAAACCGCGAGGGTCAGCTAGTTATATATAAACCTTCCGTCGGACTGATGTAGAACTGAAAAAAAACAGTTGTATTTATGGATCATTAAATATACAAAGGACGTTTGCGCAAAATAATAAAAAGAAACGAGTTTCAATTTTAGAATCCTTTGTACTTATATAAAACATCGAGCGAAGTGAAATGTTCTCTTTCATTAAATAAATATTTTTCCAGGATAATTCTAGATCTTCACGGAACCCTCGCAAGTGTTTTTCATACAAATAACAGATTTGGAATGATAAAATAAAAGTCTGTATTTATTACAGGTATGGTGTATACTGGTATCAATATCAACATAGAGATATTTAATTCAAAATATAATTTATTAAAATATGCTTACTAAGTACTTTCGTTTACATAATACACTACACAATTAACAATTATTTTTTAACAAAAAGTACCGGTAGCGTCTCATACGCTATGAAAAAGAACGAGGAAGAAAATCAATCATAATCTAATGGTAATATAATATAATTATTTGGAAAATGATAAAAATGCAAGTGATACCATAATATACCATTTGCCTAATCCCATTCCCATATTATTTACTCCTTTATTTACTTCCTTTTTCCTTATCATCCTTTATTCTTCTACTCCTACTCTTCTGGTGCTCTACAAGTGTCCGTGGGCGACGGTGATCACAAAATATCGGTTGCCCCGTCTGCTCATTTGCTGTATATTTAAAGATAACTAAATAAATGTTCAAAGGTTTGACTTACAAACGAAAAGAAATCACAATTCTCGAAACAGTTTGTATATCAAAATTACAAAAAATAAACATATTAGAAAATAAAATCAGCCAAGTGCGTGTCGCACGCACAATGTAGGGTTCCGTAGTTGTCAGAATTGTCAAGATCGGTCAAGCAATCTTCGAGTACCTATTTTCGTAAAAAAGTTTACGACGAACTGGGAATTTCCTTTTTTAAGTCAGTTTATACAATATACGTACTTACAATTTTAAACCTTTTATTATTATAAAATTATTTTTAATTTCTCTTTAAGAAGAGAATAAGAATTTTGAACTTTATATGTTCGTCGATTATTTATTATTCTAACACTTGTAAAATATACTTAGCGCCGATAATTTTCCTTCCTGATTAGCGCCTATGAAATCTGTGGAGATTTGGTTGAAAACTTCATAAGCTCGATTCAGAATCACTCGCGACATGTTTTATTGAGACATTGTTTTATACCTTATTTTATATTTTATTTTAATTTAAACTTATTAAATATTTATTTATTTATTCATTTAAATTCATATATTAATTTAAAATTATTAATATTTACATAATGTGATGCTTTAAAAAGTGAAATATTTATTTTTACTTAGATCATCTATAACTCGATAACCATAAGAACCCACATAGCCGTGATAATTTTCCTTTTAAATTCATTACACTATCGTGAATTTTTTCATATTTTTAGACGCAGCAGTTTAGTGGGTAGAGGGGGGGGGGGACACTTGACTCTAAGAAAAATTGACACTTCAAAGCTTAATATTTCGGAAACAGTTCGTCGTTCGGAAAAATGATTTTCCCACACCTATAACATTTTTAAAAGACCTATCTAACAATACCCCACAACATGGGATAAATGAGAAAAAAATTTTTTGGTCTCTCTTAACACATAGGGAAGACACCCTGAAAAAAAATATTTTTAAGATTTTATTGTACGACTTTCTCGGCGTAATTCATATGTATACTCATACCGAATTACAGCTTTCTGGTATTAAGGGTCTCGGAGCAAAGCCGCGGACAGACAGACAGACAGACAGACGGACATGGCGAAACTATAAGGGTTCCGTTTTTTACGACGGAACCCTAAAAAAACGCTATAAGAAAACAATCTCATACTAGATATAATTAAATTGAATGATTCTTTTAGTAATATTAAACCTAAAGAACGTAATTCAGTACTAAATATTGAATAAAAAGCATTTTTTCATTCATCTCTCTTATCTATTGCTGTCCCGAATTATCCCTCGAGCGTCCCTTTGTAAATAATAGTGATCATTTGTATTGCAGCTCGTTTCTCGTTACGACTACGCCGTAGCTTTGCTACAATATATATAAAAAGATATTTTGTAGCTGATCAAACGAAATTATACATAAAAAAGTAATATTTAAAAAAATATATAAAATCTTGTACTGAATAAAGCATGTTTCGTGTTTAAAACTTTGCCTTTTGAAATAGAATGACTATTATATAGATATATAATAGTCATTCTATTTCAGATTTTCAATTTAGCTGACTAATATTCCAGAATAGATCCTTCTGTAATAACTTTTATTAAATCGGGAACATAAAGTCCTTTGGAGAAGATTTGACATCGAGCCTGCCTGTGTGACGCTGCGTAATTAATTAGGGTCCCGCAAAAGGTGTCGAGGTCCAGTAGCTGTGACGCAGGCTCCTGCGGCAAAGGCAGTATCCGCCCAACAGCCGACGCGACTACCCGCCCTGTTCCGTCGCGTTTCTGTCGCAAACGGCGAGCCGCGTTCGAAATTTGAATCATCAGTATTTTTTTTTTAATTTTTTGTGACTTAAAAAATACATATAAACTCTTTTTTCGTGCGAATATTATTCGTGATATTTATATTTTTTGATTTATTGAACAAGATAATTGGTATGCGACTGTCATATTACGATTAATTAAAAAAGTTGAAACAGCGTGAAATATCCGATAAGGGTTGAAAGATTTTGCGCTGCCAGTCGGGATATAATTAATTATTGTATAATCGTGCATTAAACTATTAAATTGTTTTAATTAATTAAAGCAAGCTTTCGGTATATAAAGAAAAAATGAAAGAATGTTACAAACGAATGAATAAAATGAAACATCCTTATGAAGAAAATGAATTAGTAATTTTTTTTAAACATTAGAATTGTCATAAAATATATTTGTGCTGAAGGTGTGACTTTACCGTGTCTAAATCCGGATTCAGTACGTAATTATGCAAATAATGCTATGCCTGAAAATAGACGCATTGTTAAAACGAAAACCTTGTCCGTTTTAGCCAATATTTTATTTGAATCCTTATTTTTTTCCTATTTTTAACAAGCATATTCTTGGTTTATCTAATTTAAGGTAATTTTATAATATTATAGTGATATTGAACATTTTTTTAAATAAAACTTACTTAAAAGCAAACAACGAACCAAAGAAATAAACATATATTTATTATTACAAATTTATTGACTAAAATGATATTTAATTTCCACATCACATCAAAAGATTAAAATAAATATTGTTTGTAAGATTCCATTGCAGTAAGTAATTAAAATGAGATATTGCCAAAGTGAATGTATTTGTTTTAGATTACAGTAATTTTAATAATATCTTCAATATTTTAAACACCACGAAATAATATTATAATTTTATTCGAATAATTGACACAAATAAGATATGAAAATCGACAACGATATAATTAATACCATTTTTTTGTACAGAAACATTACAATAATTATGAACACTATTTTATTTAAAAATATATGAATTAAATAAAAATAAATTGTATTTATAACAATGAATTAAATCAAGTGTAGTATACGATCATTTTTAATATTTTGTTTCATACAGCGTAACGAGAAAATGTTATTTCTAACATGTCATGTATTATTAAAATTGAAAAAATATGTAACAATATTATCCCTAGGCACGTACCATGCATTCGTCTATGGCTAAGTGTTACAGAATAAATAAAACCGATTCGTTTTTATTCCTGGCGCAAAACTAAAAAGTAGGCCTCTAAAAGCTCTAAAAGTAAACTTTCCTATAAACTCATATCTTATTCACAAAAACAGTTGGATAAATGTTTTGTACTTATTGTGTTTCTTTTATACTAAGTGGAAATATTTTTGGAAGCTTTTAAGGTCTTTTAGGGTATTCATTCAAATTAAAGAGCTAAAGAATTTATTATTTCAATGCGTTATTCTTTGAAATTACTATTACAAATTTATTTTTGTGTTAGCAAATAGACTGTTTATTGAGAAATATGACAGGCTATATAATTATGTTTAAGAAATTACAACTTATAGGAGTAAAGCTGTAACCAAAAAGCGGGATGAGTACCAACAGCTAATGCTAATAGGAATATTATTGTCATAAATGCAATCAACTATTTACTGTGGAGCTGTGGCTGTACCTAGCTAGGCCTTGCCTACTCTAGCCAGCAGCTAGCAAAGGCTAGACCTTTGCTAGCTTCTGGCTAGAGTAGGCACCCACTGATGATAGCTCGTATATGGCCTCACTCAATTGAGGTACCACACTGTCACAGAAAATCGGCGTACAGTAGAGTACTCGAAACCTTAGTGAGGAAACCTTAAAATAAAACGAATGGAAGACAGTGCTCCCATTCTTCATTCCTTCTGTTACTAATTTCGTTTACTTGGATGACGTACTTATTCCAATTTAATACCAAAATACTAATCCAATTTTGATAACAGCTATTCTATGCAATCTAACTAATATCATCTAACTAAAAAAAAAATTTTTAAAATTCGATTAAGAAATGACGGACTTATTTACACACATAGAAAAACGTACACAAACACACAAACAAATTAAGAACCTCTTTTTCGAAGTCGGTTGAAAATAAAAGCCACAAGTCCTTTCAAAAAATTGAACATTTGACTTGAATTAAACGCCCCCCCCAATCGTATTATGAACCTAATGACTCTATTTATATGGATTCTTTTCTAATGATTCGCATATTTCCGCAATAACAGTACAAATTCAAGTCATTAATAACCTACTTTCCAACAAAGCTGCCTCGATTGGTTGAAGCTTAATCCGTAACCGGTGAACGTAAGCGAGCACATGTGTATGTGTAGATTAGCCTATTAAGATTTAATGACGTTAGATTTGTATTTTCATGATAAATTAATGAATTATTATGTTGCGTTTTTTCTTGTTATAGTTGGGCGAGAACTATTTAGTTTGATTATGATACTTTTCTTAAAAATTTATATAAGTTGTTTATTATTCCTTTATTCCTGAAATAATTTATTTTTAATTTATTGTAAGTGCCTTATTTTTAAAACTCACGACTCACATATAGTAATTGTTACTAGGTTACAGACTCGTTTCATATTAATTGAGAGAGTATAAGTGAAATTCTCGCTTAAAAGCGAGTATTTGATTACCAATTTGTTTTAGTTAAGATACTAATACTTTAATCCACTTTCTAAAAAAAATGAGAAAAACGTCGAAAGAAAGAGAAAGCAATTTCGTTTACTTAGATGACATAATTATTTTAGTTACATCGATTTTAAAATGTCTAAACCAATTTTGAGTACAATTATGACTAATCTAACCTAATAATATAGAATATTCGAATTAAAATACATATATTACATAGTATTAAATGAAGTCACTTTCTGCTGTCTGTACGCGTAGATCTTTTAAACTATGCAACGATTTTAATGCGGTTTTCATCAATAAACAGCGATTCATGAAGGATATTTATGCACATATTATAGTAGTGAATAACGGAGAATTATAAATTACATCCGAGCGAAGTCGGGGCAATTAAGAAGTTCCTCTTCTGAAGTCGGTTCAACGAGTAATTTGAAAAGTAGTATAAAATTTATACTAAGATCCATCTAAAAATTGTTGCAATATACGCATTAAGTAAAAAGTGCATTTTAATAATATCACTGTATTCCCTTGCAATTTAAATGAAACGAACATGAGCTATGAATATAGAAAATATTTTTTTCTTCGAAATCATTATATATTCTAGGAAACTCGTGATTTATGTCGGCTTCAAATGTCCTGGTATCACTATTAATATTATAAATTGTATTTAATTGCATTGGATCTCTGGAGATGGATGTAGGCAATTATGTTGTGAAAATAAAACTTAAAAGGTGTGCAATAGGGGAGGAAAGTCTTTGTGGAGTACCCATCACTGCTCAGTGAAATAGTTTGATTAAAATAATTATTTTACGCAGACGAAGTCGCTGGGCTATTATTAATGTAAAAGTTCTTTACAAATATTAATTAATCTTTCATAAAAAAGTACTGACAAAATTTTATCATCAGAATAATACACAGACTGTCATTTATAAATATACATATGCAGGTGGCTCCTATTAAATTAATACCGTGATTAATCTTGTTAAAATATTACACGTAAATATATACATTATAGTATATGTGTTTTTGACTTCTATTTCTTTCTATCGATAATAATAACTTTTAGACCTTCCTAAACTTACATATATTCAACTTTAAAAAGCTGTCATCCTTAACACCTGTAGAACTGACAGAAAATTTCTACAAACTAACATGACATTGACATCATTACCAGAACCGATTTTAAGCGCTATTAACAATCACTTGGCTTAGGCCCGTATTTTTTTTTAATTTAACCGGTCAACAACCGAGAAGCAAAAAGCTAAACATGAAAATAATAATCATACACCAATAAACAAAATAACTTAAAAATAATTTCGGACATGAAATGGGGCAATTAATTTAACAAATACATTTTTTTTTATTATCGTACATTACATATAAGAACTAGAAATATCGAAAGCGTAACATCGATTTATATTTGGACAACACATTTGTATCACTATCGAAATGTTTAAAATAGCCTCGTTCGATCAAGCAAAGTCTGGTTCTTGAGAGAAAATCTCGATATATCACCCTCCGAGGGGCAGATAACGTCGTAGATACCGAGTTGGATGTCTTCTGCCTGCGATAAATCTTAATGATATATTGCTACTAAGTTTATTAACTAAGGAGATGAGAAGGACATAGTGTAAATTAATTTGTTACTCCGCATTTTCTAAGTAAAATCATCTAAATATTTTTTTTTATGTTACAGCGGTTGCAATTATTTTTATGATAGGCTATTTCGGGTCACTACAAAAAGGCCGCCTAAAATTGCGTCTTTTATAATATTTAAAAGTTTTGCTTTTATAATATTTTCATAATTTTAATTGCTTCAAGAATGATCTATTATAGTATGAAACTGAAATAAACGTCGAATGTTATAGTAAAAAATATCCTCGGTTAGATAACTTTTATAAATCTCAATGTTATTCAAAAAGAATTAATATATATCTACTATGTATTTATTATATAAATATAAGTACAATTATATTTAAAAAAAAACAATCGAATATAATGACCAAAGCATTACTAGTATGATTACCACAGACATAGTACAAAGTCCTAAATATAAAAAAAATCATATTCTACGGTTTACTTATTTTAAAGTTACCCAAGATTTAGGGCGAATGAAAACAGACATTACGCCGAAAATAGTAAAAATAGGTTTAGGGCTGCACACATTACATACACTTGTATAGTTCTGTTATCTAAAAACTTTAACTATTCGTTTTTACTCACTGAAAATATTTTTTTCTAATTCTTGTATCAAATACTTACTTTATATACTTATAAATAATATACAAAATATAAATGTTTTTGTTAAAATTAGAATAGTCGTTTTCTTGTAAATCCATAAAAAATTTAAAGAATTTTCACCCTGTGAATTTGAACTTCCAGTATTTATCCCGCGGCTTTGTTTGCTTGTAATATGCACTATATTCTCAGAAAGCCGAGACATACCTAAGACCTTTGATCTCCGAGGCCTTTTAATACTATGTTACATAATTATCACAACTTTATGCGCATACACATACAGAAATATAAAATTATATTCTTCGCGTCTGTATCAATAATAATACGCGCCACAATTATTTTTTCGTAAGCATTATAATACAGATACTCTTAGACCTTCATTATGTAAATAGATGAAAAAATAAAGGATAGCGAAAATAAAAAGAGAATCTTTGTTGTTCGAAAATAACGAGTGTTTTGATAAGATCGCGAGTATTTCGCCCGAGAGTATTTTTGCTGCAACGTTTCGCATCCGGCCGCTGGACTAAAAAGTTTCTTTTGCTATCGGTTAAAACTTCCAACAGGACAGTAACAATGGGAACTTTTATTTGGAAACAAAGCGTGGTTACGGTCTCGCAATGCGAGGTTCTTCTGTTCATAGTAATTCGTATGAGGGCACTCAACGCTGAAACGAGTCCCATACATGCTGTAATGGGCGATGTTTGAAACAAAAGAAATATAACGAATAATATGATGCTTTTAGAGGTTTATATTTAACCGTCCGGAGCTATTGTTCGTACGTGCTTTTCCAGGAGTATTATGAATCTAAGTGTCAAACGGCCATCGTTTTTATGTAAATCCTCTGTTCGGCACTTTTTATTTTTAACTCTGCAACTTATAAATATTCTTTAAAATGCAAAGTGTAGATTAAAAACTGCAGAGCAAAGAGTTTTGTGTTTTTATTAAAAAAAATATTGTATTTAGTATATAGAGATTGATGTAATTTTGTGACCCATTTTTACAATAAAGTTTGCAATTTTACAGAGACTAGAGAATCAGATAGTTTCATGAAATTAAAATGCAAAAATATAAATAGTTTTTACAACGGTCATAAAGTTTATAATTCAATATTGTTTCTTTTAAATAAATTATTAAGTATAAGTTTTACGAGTAGGTATAAAATCTGTACTAATACAATGGAGGGTAAATTTTTAAAGTGCGAAGTAAACTTAGAGAACACTGAAACTATTTTAAAAATTATGATACCGTTTGAAAGGTACATTATTCTAGTTTATAATGGATTATATTTTTTGTATATTTTGAAAACAAAATCTACATTAACGCGAGCAAAGCTGAGAGTCAAAGCCAGTATTATATTAAAGTAAATGTAAGTTTTCAATAAGTCTTATACTACAAAGCATATATTTATATGTATATAAATGTATATATTTTATTAAATGCAGCAACAGTATTTTTTATCTTACAAATATTAACGTTTATTTTTTTAGTAAATTGACGATTCGTACCAAAACAAAAATATTCCCAGGCTATATTTGTTCAAATTTATCAACCTCTAAAATTTTATTTTTCTGTCGTTTTTCCACTTTAGCCCGCATACAATTAGTCTTGCTCCACAAAAAAAAAAATTGAGATACTAAAAATATAACAAAGATCTATATCATACCACGCTTAAATAACTAAAACTTAGTATTATTTATTATTTAATGAACCGAAATGGCCTAGTGGTTAGAACTTTGTCAACCGATGATCCCGGCTAGCATCGCTGAGTTTTCCAGAACTAAGCTGTTTAAATTTATCTCGTGTTCTCGGTGAAGGAAAACATCGTGAGAAAACCTGCATGTGTCGAGAGAAATTCTGACACATGTACATCCGTCAACCCCGCATTATAGCAGTGTGGTGGATGAAGCTCTAAACCTCCTCCCTAATGGGAGAGGAGGCCTTTGCCCTGCAGTGGGATATTTATAGCCTGTTACTTTACTATTAACTGGTATTATTATATATCAATAGCACCGATATTATACTTGTATTATGGATGTGGTGCCAAAAATGTCGTCGATGTTGGCGGACGTCACTTCACAACCATCTAGTGAATTAATATGACTGACGAGAATATCTTTGGGTCAACAAGACTTGATGACATAGCATCAGGTGACCCGGCAGCTCGTTTGTCGTATATTATCATAAACAAGGCATAAATTGAAAAAAAAACTATGATCCAACTACGTAAAAAATCGTTATATACAATTTTAATAAGATGTACATATATAGCTTATGTCACCCGGGTCATTATTACGAATTAATAATAACTAATATTGAGACCTCATTAAAATCGGTTCAGTAGTTTAAGTTTTACGGTGGAACATACATACATAGATAGCCAAAATCAGTACCCTTCTTTTTAGCTTCCTCGTAGTCGGGTAAAAAATAGACTAATGCGTTTTGGCGTCTCGCCGACCCTTACGTTAAATGTATTTCGGAACAAACTTTGTGGTCTAACTTAGGGAAACTTTAGATTTCATCTATCCACCCCTGTGCATAACTTATTGCTCTAGTTCAATAAGCTCTAACTTATGAATAAAGTATACATTGTTATTTAACGACCTTATCAAAATAGCAGTCGTAATCGGTTTACGAAGTCACTCAGCTACGAATTTCAGTAATATAGTTAATAGCAGTAACAGTGTTTACGCTTCACACTTAACGGACCCCATTAATACCACACGATCTATTGTACACTCTTGTATTGGCACTTATATAGAATATTCATGTTTCTATTCTTATTTTACGTTGAGGTGCATTGTCTGTTAGTGAGTCATTACAATACCTCGCAGTTTCACCTGCGTTAGTTTGAGGAAAAATTATATTTATATATATATGTATATTTATTAATATAATATATAATTATTAAGTGTATGTTGCCATTGTAAGTATTGTAAGTTCTTTAATACACTTAATAATTGTTAAACGTATGCCACGTTTCGCTTGAAAATCACGCATTGCGAAATAAATCTTTGTTATCTAAGTCATTATTCATTGAATAGAGAGCATCGTAAATTTACATTGCTACTGACACTGGTAGTGACTTTCGAGTATTGTGTTTTAATACGGTATTAGGAGAGAATTGCATTTCTAAGTTTTACTCTCGAGAGCGATATTAAACAATGCTGTAACCTAGTACCCTATACCTACGTCGTAAGTAAGTACATACGAAAGTTAATGTCAAAAATATGGCACTGTCAGTAAATTCTCTAAGATAAGAGAAATAACTTATCTATCTTTATGAAAGTCTGAGAGCAAAACTTATAAGTGTAATCCTTGCTATAGAATATCTTTTAATCGTACACAAAAATAAATGGCTTATAAAGTAAGAATTTTTATTGCATAAGTACGTACGCTGTGTAAAAAGTCTTAACTTTATAACTAAAATTTTTAAATCTGCGATTAAGTATGTTTTATATTTATAATGTTATAGTTAATACAGCATACTAAGTTGTATATCTATTATTAATAAAGCCACAAGTATAATTGGTGGTTAGACGATTATTAGAGAATTAACTTGTTCTGAGAACGAGATGGCGTGTTAATGTATGTTTTATGATCAGTAGGCTAATTGTCGAAGAATCGTTGCAACAAATTTCCATGAATTTCTGTAATTTTATTCTTAGTCTTAGTTTTGTTTTAAAGTTGAAATAACTGGAAAATTCATGTCATCTATGTCATGGACGTATATAAGGGGGAGGGCTTACGGGGTTTGTACCCACCACTTAATATACGACTTACTTATACTTTGTACATAGAAACTAAATAAATGAGATTAGCATTTAAAATCATACCATCTTACTGCGTAATACCCGGATAAAAACTAGTTTATATTTGTACATTTTAAACTTACAACTTCCTCTCTGGATCCTTCCCTTGGGCGGACCACTTCCATATGAAAGCTATGTATATACCGTGATCTAAGTAAACGAAATTACGTATTTTGCTCTTGAAGTCGGAGTTCTTTTTTCAAAAAGTCTTGTATTTAGCCCAAAATTTCGCGCGATTCACCTCACAAAATGTCCAAATTTAAAATTCACACCTTGGTTTATATGAACAAAAAAGCGACTATGTGAAAATCTCCTCTTTGTTTTTTTTTTCCTAGATTGAACAGGACAAGGATTTTTTGAAAACTACAAGGAGTTCTGTTATAACTATTATAATGCTAATTTTTTAGCTGCTCGTGACCCATACTTTGGGAAATATTATATTATACTATTTTTATATTTATTACTTATTATAATTATGTTTCCCAATAAATCAAAGGATAAAAAAATGTCAAATTACATCATTTCCTAATTCTTCCAACGCGTAATTTTATATCAACAGATAAATGGATAATTCAAAATTTTCTACATAAAAAATACTTATATATACATATATATTCTCCTCCTTCCTCCTAATTACTGTTTATGGCTAAATAGTTGTCTTGAAAACGTGTTGACTTTTAAACGTGAAAAGTGATGTTTCGAAATTAGTATCACAGCTATGAATAAGTACAATGGTCTTCCAAACAGTCTGCATACATCCAGTTAGCACGTTCAGCCGAGGTCACTAGGCCATCGGATCGACGTCAACGAAATTTAAGTTTTAACCCATTTTAATTTCGCTCGAATTACTTAAGTAATAAAAAGAGGGTAACCCTCGTAGCGAGCTTACGATGCCATTTTTAACATTTACACATGCATTCATCTAAATATATATAACTCAAAGGTAACTGACTGACTAACATAGTGATCTAGCAACGCACAGCCCAAATCACTGGACGAATCGGGTTGAATTTTGGCATGCAGGTAGATATTATACGTAGAGACATAAAGCTACTATGACGTTGGCATCCCCTAAGAAAAAATTTTGATAAATTCCAGAATATCGTACGAATATGAAGATAAGTGTCAAATAAGTAGGAAAAAATCTGTCCTAGCGTGCGATATAAAAACCGATATCTTTAATATTCCTAAAAAAAAGCTATCTTCAAAAGTAATTCCTCGCAGACGAAGTCGCGAGCACCAGCCAGTATTTTATATAATGGGTCATATCGCGATAACAATAGTAGTGGACAATGGAAGTCGTGGTCACCACCTAGGATACAACATAGTCGAAACGTCGGGCTATAAAAAGGTCTTATCGCGTTACCTTTAATTAACGCGATAAGACCCGTTATATAAAATATGAATAGTATAAATCGCAAAAGTTTAAAATATACAATATACACATTAATTCTACTACTGTTATAAATGCGAAAGTTTGTAAAGTTTGAAGATAATGCAAAAGCTATAAAACAGATTTTGATGAAACTTTACAATAATATAGCTTATACATCAGAATAACACATAGGCTACTTTATTAACATACCGTATGTTAGTAACAAATATGAAAGTGTACGTCTCTTAATAAACTAGCTTTTCCCGGACCTTTCCTTTGTACCTAATACACCCAATTAATTTCATACTAAAATGTATGTAACCAAGTAGGTATATTTCATAAAATATACTAAATATAACTGTAGTGTGTAATTTGTTCAGGAAAATGTAGCATTTTTTTTTTAGAAAAAAATTGGTTCTTTAATTTCAGGTTTGTAGGGCACGAACAAACAAACAAACTTTAGCTTTCTATAGATATAAGCACAAATACATATAAGCAGCTGTGATCTCGTCGCTAGACGCGAAACCCGTGCCATTTATTTTTGCTTGCTTACGATTACGCCCGTTTACGATTTTTATTATAGTTTGTTTTGTTTTGTTTAATAAACGCTATTTTTGAGTAATACCTATAGATTATTCTTCCATATATTGCCAAATAAATAAATATTTTATTAGCAAAGGTTATCCATTGCCTTAATTTTTATGAACTTTCTATACTTCCGTACTTATCATTTCTTCCATATTTTCCTACATATTTCCACATTATGTACTTTAGAATTTATATAGATAATTGTATAAACATAAAACTTTTAATAATAACATAAAATCAGCTTTATTTCAGCAATTATAGAAATTAAAAAAAATAGATGAGAAAACAAGAACCACTTTCAATTCCGCTCTACAATCACCATTTCCTCTGAGTAGAGATTTTACTATGTTGTTTGCTTCATTCTTTTGTTATATAATATTTTTCGAAATGGAGTCTCAAAGCTTGTAAGAAGATATAATATTATACAGTCTTGAGACACGTCATCAAAGCTTGCTAGCTTTTCTTTTGACGAACGAAACAAGCCAGAGTACTATGAATTCTTGTAATAAAAATGAAAACCATTTTAATTATTATTGTACATAGAAATAAATAAACGCATCACACGGACGGCACTCATGATTTTGAGTCGAGGGTCCGAAAACACACACAACACATGCACAAACACCCAGGTCACGACAGACATTCTTATAGCCAATACAGACATTTGCCGTTAACGGGATCAAACCCATGAACGTTAGCGATTCAGTCAGTTGCAGTTACCACTGCAGCATCCTGTTGTCGAAAAAATTCGTCACGTATTACATTACCCAAAACACCGCAGCGATTTTGCTTCATGGCACCATAACAAGGACATAAATCACAAACAACGTTGTACGCAATTAAATCCAGCATTAATGAGATTCCCTTGGAACCAGCGCAAGTACACTTGCTTTATCCCTTGCTTTCACTTTGAGATTCGTCCTAATGTCTTTTTAAAATTTGACACTTACACCTGTCGACAAAGAAGATGGCACCCTTAGACTGTTTTAAGTATTGTTACAACATTATTTAATATTACTTCTGATACGCTAGAAAAGACATACTACCGCACAAAATAAGGTTAAATATTAAGATTTTATTATTGTATATGTACACTAAAGGTACTATACTAATATTTATTTTTCACTACCTAGTGTTTTAAATAATGCAATAAGAAGTAACAAAACAAGAAAACATGTAGAGTTTTTCTGCTAATCTTTGAATGCAATTACTCTTAACTTTAAAATCGGTCATATCATTTCTTTGAACAAATTTCTCTAGCTCTGATTGCTTGGGATTTTTCTCTTCTGACCCGTCCTTATGAACTACCCTGTATACATTAACGTAAGTGAAGCTACAAGCAAAACCTAGTAATAAATAGTGCATCTAAGAGTAGTAGAAGAGATCATTACCTGCTTTCTAATGAATTTGGTTAGAGGCATATTGGTTGATTGGTTTCGAAGCCATATATATAATAAACATAATATAATAGGTAGAAAGAATATTTGTATATATAATTTGATGTAGTTGATGTTCGTGGATATTTCTAAAATAACTAGTACAGTAATACTATAATATATTACACCTCAAAAGTGTTTTATAACAGTATCAAAATTAGTATCTGATACGCCATTTTAAAGATTATTTCTCCTTCTTTTATCTCAGAATTAATATTTTCATTATGAAATTAAAATTTAAAATTATTACGTTATGTTAAAGTGTTAAATGACAATATACTCTTGTAAAATAATTTTAACACATCCCTATCGGCATTCTCAGTAACATTTTATTAATGACATCAATTAGCGAACGTCAGTATTCAATGGAGAGTCGGTGTCATAACGATTGACATTGAATAGTTGAATACTATTTAATTAACCAAATAACCCTGTAATGGTTATTTTGAATTGCCATTTGTAATTCTAAAGATATTAAAGCTATATGTGATTGAGGTTACACATTACACTGGTCAGGCGAATAAAGCTCTTAACCTTCTCCTTAAGAGAAGGAGAAGGCGGAGGGCCTTTGCCCATCATTTAGTTTATATTTAATGACTTGTCTTATTTAGTGGACAAATATGCGTACTTCTTACTCCACACGAGAGTTAAATATGTGAAAATATTGATCGAATGACTGAAATGAATAATTTTTTATTACGAAAAATTATAATGAAAAGTTGAAAAAATTTCGTGATTTTCGTTCCGGGTATTGTTGCCAAATAAGTCAAGTAAAAAAAATAGGCTATACAGATTGTTGCTACTACACGAAGTTCTGTATTATGGTTTTGCCCGCATTTAATTTCGGTACATGTTAGATTCTTTGATGTCTATGGTTACATATAAGTTGTAACGTGATGTTTTATAGCCTATAACTACGTTATTAAACGGGCTGTATAACGAAAAACGATTGGTTGTTCTTTAGATTAACACGTTCACAGAATCAACCGCTTTCTATATTAGTATATATTTATAAATATTATCTCGATGTGTCATTTGAATATTAAAAATTATTAATTAACTGATTTCATATACTAATAATCTGAAAACAGCATATTTTATCACGATGGTAAAACTGCAAAGCAGCACTCCATTAGCGAGATAAAATAATATTATTGCGTAACGAGATGAAATTTTTTAATAACGTTTAAGTAAACCGTATACGAGCTGGTTTAAACGTACGACCGCATGAAATGTTCCGTAAAATATTTATATAGTTCAATGTACGCTATTTTAATTTAATTCGCTCGGTGAAAAGTCGATTTAAAAATATTTGCTTTGTTGGATTCCGAAAGCATGTCCGCAAACAGAACGTCTGTAATACCTCAACAAATATCAATCTATCGTGTAAACACTAGAACGACACTTTTGTTAAAAAAATATACGAATATAAAAAAACAGTTTATCGAACCATGTAAATGCCAAGGTTTGTGTAAATGTTTGCATCTATACACGCTATAATAAGGACTTCTCTAATCCATTGAGGATTTGGGTAGATTTGAAGGTCGAAATAGAGTTCATTTTCTGAATTAATACGTTAATTACTTATCCGCTAATATATTTTGTTACGCGGCTAAAACTGCAGGACTTATCATTACTCACTATGATACTTTGAATCGAAGTTTCGCATACATTAAGATCACGAGAAACTTCTTTTCTGGTTCACGTTAGGAGAATCTTCAAGAGATACCCTGGGGAGGGAGGAGACAGGTTGGGTTATGTACCTTACCAATTAAAAATGCCTGCGAATGACGTCATCACCTGAAAAATGAAAAGAAACGCTTGCGCATAGGCATCTGCTGTCCTTCCAATGCTATTTTTGTGGCTCGTACAAAAAACATGCATATGTCTAAATTCCCACTCATTATAACGGTGTAGCTAGACGCTACGACCACATTATAAAAAATCCATTATCAACTCTATACATAAAATACTTTTTCAAAGTGTAATCTCTATAAGGTCGAATTGTTTAACATTATTTCTATTTTTCTACACACACGTGACGTACGTACGTACCTACAAACGCACGTACACGTTTCACGACACTTTGATAGATAGATCATATCTTGTATTGTACATTTTTGTCTTATTTATTTTTTTAATATAGTAGACAAACAAGCAGGCTGGTCACGTGATACCGATTAAGTAATCATCGTCGCCATAATATTAACAGCATCACAAGAGCCTTAAATTAAAGGGAGGAAAAGGGATAGGAAGTAAGGAAAGGAATGGAGGAGTTAGGTTTTTGGTTTTTTTCACTCACCGTATTTAACGCTACTATACTAGCTTTTAGCTGCCCTTCGCGGTATCACAATAAAGTTAATCTTCATCATCTTCATTCATCTTCTTTGTTAATAATTTTCTCAATAAACAGGCTATCTAACGCAAAAAGATTTTCTTAAATCGAATCAGTAGTTTCAGAGATTACCCCCTACATACAACTTATAAACATATTTTACCTCTTTTTAATATTAGTGTACATTATTTAGGCCGATCTTCTGTGGGAGCAAGGGCGGATCCAACTTCGACGCCAAAGAGGGGGGGGGGGGGTCACCTAGTTGTGTTCAAGTCACAAGAAGTAATAATTTAAGTTTAATAATAATCGATACAAGTCAAAAGTTATCACTTCTTCTACTTCGATGGCTACGTTTTTATGGACGTGGAGAAGATCCAGTCCGGTTAAACGTTCTTCAATCATACAAATTATATTAAAAAAATCTAACTCAAAACAAAAAATATAAAAATCATGTTAATCATTGTCATGTTTAACAATTATAATTTGTGCTCTACCTAGGTCATGACCCTCCCCCCCACTGGATCTGCCCTTGCGTGTGTGGTGTGGTCGAGTCAGCCTGTATACGACCTGTAGTCAGTAGCACAGCAAGCTAAACCATATTATTATAGAAGCATAATTGGATTTCAGGTTACTTTTAAATAAAATTATCTCCATTAAAGTTACCGTTCTTTAAATAAACTATTAGGGACTATTGACGAGTCGGTTTATGTTGATGTAAGTTTTCATTTAGGTTAGTTTAATCAAATTGGGTCAAATTAGTTACAAATTTACAAAACAATATTACAACCATTTCAAATTCCTAATTGCGTATTCAGATGATTTATTACTGCATAACTAATTAAATTATTAACGGATGGTAATTAGGGAATAATTTGGGCTGTGTATTTAATAAATACGTATTTCAATATTTTATCAATTTAAGCTATGTAACCATGTAACCGGAGTGGGTAAATTGTAAAAATATATAAATTTGATATACGCTTAGCGACCACAATTAGTGGAAATAACATAATACATGGTGAGAAATGTTGTTCACGTTTTGCATGTGGCACGCACTGTCAGTTTCACGTCCATACGGAATTTGTTTACTCCAGTACCACCACTACGGACGCCTTCTTCTTCAATACCGTAAAGGCATTTAATATGGTCTGGCATAATTGCTTAGTAAATAAGCTATATAGTATAGGATTGATAGACGAACTCTTGCACATCATACTATCCGTCGAACCTCACTTTTCCATACCAAGTTGAGGTTACTCTACCTATCTGTTCGCCCCTTTCCAGCGAATCTCCCAGGCCTCAACTGTATACTCGTATACCCTTAGTATACTCATTGTTCACTAACGACTGACCGAAGCCGCGTGACGAAAATTAGTCCTCTTCGCAGACAACATCGCTCTCTTTTTTCCGTTCTCCCTACTAAATTCATAACAAGACGCCTCCAAACCGTGACCGCCATTGAAGACGTCTTGACGATTGGTTTAAGAAATAGAAGATAGCCCGATCAAGTCTGATAAATGTGGCGCAATGCACTTCAGAGAACCCTATAACTTTTATTTGCGACAAAGACGGTCACGTCCATCAGTCTTTACGATAAACTGATCCCTTGGCAGAACAAAGTAAGATATCTTGGTGTCGAACTCAACGATCGATTAACATTCAATTCTCACATTAAACGCGCCCACGGGCAGATTGACGGTCATGCTATGCGGGCAGAGTCCAACTCGCAATTGACCGATCTTTTGCTCTTTTTGGGAAATCTTCGAGAAGATACCCGATTCCTTATGGGGGTTATGTGGAGATTCATACCCACTAAAACACCTGCGTTGGCTGTACTCAGCAAGGAAATGGAGATGCCACGGGATGGCTTGCCCATCCGCATCTACCATACGTCGCACCACACGTGACTGGCAGAGTTCGTCTCAAGAGACCAAAATGTGGTCTTGCCTTTCCCGAACCCCTCACTGGTGCGTACGGCAGATTGAGGCCATCCCGACTACCATCCTTCTCGGGGTTTTTTCTTCTAATGACGAATAATAATTAAATATTTCATTTAAAGTTCATTGAAAGTACAGTTATAATTGTTAAGAGACTAATTACTAATAGTTGGAAGCATTTCCACGGGTCCTGAAAATATTTTAACCGACCCTGTAAAAGGGAAGGGGTCCCCAATTCGTCGGCTATTTTTATTCTTGTAAATAATCATACAAATTGTAATGCCTATTGTTGCTTACATCATAATTTTATATATGCTTATTTTTCTAAATGATATTGAAATTCTACCATATCGTGAGTGAATTAAAAATACAATTGAATGTTTGGTATTTTTGTTTATAATAACAATTTGTTTTATTTTGTTACATATTTTATAAAAATTAAGAAATATATTTTATGTACAAAATGTACGTTAAGGATTAGTTGTGCATGTCTGGTTTATACTAGAATTAAAAAATGTTGAAAAGTAACTTTTGTATTTATTACAAGTTTATAAGGATAAGAGTTTCTTAAAAGCTTTTAGACTCTAGAGAGTCTCCTCTTTGCTTCATTTGAATGAACAAAGTATAAAAAAGTCGCATTAAAATGATGCCACAAATATGCAGGACGAATTTTTAACTTGGCGTGATAGTCCAAATCCGAAACTATATTCGATTGCGAAAAATATTTTAATTAACTATTAAAAGTGATAAATCAAAAAAAACTCAATATTTTCCTCCAGATAAAATCATTTCATTGCATTTATTATTTAAGACATGGACAATGAAGATAATCTATAAATAAAATGAAGTACTTCGCCGAGGACTTTTCTGATTAGTGACTAAAATAATTAAAAACAAATAAGTGCAAACATAAAAAACAGTTCTCCTGTGATGTTGATAAAGAATAACGTAATATGTGTTAAGATGCAATGGGCTGGTGGAGGGAAGGACCCGCTGATGATTGACTGCTCCAACCAGGCGATGAAATCAGTTTCATGTCTTTAAAGGACGTACGAGGCACGAAGATGTCGGCAGGTATGTAAACATGCATAATATTTTCAAACCGACTTCGAAATAGGAGGTTATTACATAATTTGTACTGTATGTTTTTTTAAATGTTTGTGACCTCAAAATTCCGTTGTTTCTTAACGGATTTAAATTTTTTTTTATATGAATTTTGTCAAGATGGTCTAGTTTGGTTTAAAAATTGAAATAACTATTCTATGTAACGTAACAACGTATTTCGATTCTAAAGTCGGTTGCTTTTAATTTTTTTAAACATCAATTAAAAAATTGGGATACATCGGAGTTTGAACCTGCACCTTTCAATACCAGGTGGTTTTCACACCGACACCGACACCCTGCTAGTTTTTAACTAAATCAATTTAATATTATTTCCCACGTAAAAAGTAATAAATAACCTATTTAAAAAATCGCTAATGCTTTAATATGCGGATGGTAATACGATAATGTTATCAATGTGATAGACATAAAAAATTTATTTAGCTTTATGGTATCTGAAATCCCTTTCTAGAAAACTACACAATATTATTTCCTTAAACCACTTTACTATATCCTTGTTTCCTAGGAAATCCGAACTTAATCCCTATTTCTATTTCTATACTCTACCCACATCTCTGATGCAGGCTAAAATCTCATTTGTATGTAATTCAAGTTTTTCTGGCACAATGCAGTCTGCGTAGGTGCCACCTATTCACTAGTAATAGCTACTGTTATTTTTGTGTCGGCTTAATTTAATATAAAAACTGAAAGTATGATTTCAGGTATGAAAGTTATAATATGAAAAGATACTTTTGTTCAAACCAACTTCAATTAGCTATTCTTACATAGTTAAGTGTGGAAGTTATAAAACAATGGTTGCTTTGGAAATAAATATTTATATTCATACTAGTTGATCCCCTCGACTTCATCCCCTATGTCTTTTAAGTAACATATGTTCAATTTACATCGATACAAAAATTCTTTGAAATCGGTTAAGCAAATCAGCAATTTAAGGGTAAAGCAGTAACAAACATGCAAACAGACAGTTACTTTTGAATTAACGATATTAGCATGGATTATGTCATTGCGTTTTTTTTTTTAATATCCAATTTCATTTAAAATGTTTAAATGTTCTAATCGTAATTCTACCTCATTACGAGTATAAGTAATAGCAGCCGTCATTTTAAGAGCTTGTCTTAGTTATATAGTTTTAATGTTCATCTCGAAACATAATTTAAATTTCCTTCAAGACATAGGCAAGGCTCTTATTAAAGCTTTGATAACGCTGCGATTATATTGCCGCCTAATTACACGGAATCTTAAGTTCACTAATTGATTTAAGGGCTCGTTAAGGAATCTTTTCCATTAATTTGAATTACTTTTTGAATTTTAATTTCTAGTTTCGTATCTATAATTTTTACTCAATTTCCATATTTAAATTTACTTCTTAATTGGGTCGTCTGGAAGAAATGCCTAATTAGCCATCATACCACCACTTACTACACAAGTTGAAATAAACGTTAAGAATCTTTTAACCGATTTAAAAATGGAGGAAGTTCTATGTTCGGCTGTATATATTTTGCGTAGTATAAATAACAAAATTGCCGATATTGTTTAATGGATCACGGTTTTAAATATCGTTTAGGTTTGATGATAATCCTAGAAGATATTGGAAAGATGATATAATATGTATAAATTCATACCTTGCAAAATCTTTCTAGAAAGCGTCGCGAGGAAACTTGCACGTTTCGATAAAAATTCGGACTCATGTATATCCGCCAATCCGCATCGTGATTGATTGAACTTTATATTATTGTCTTTAATAGGATAACAGGATTTTATATAACAGTTGGACTTTTACATGATGTATTAATTTAGCTTTCAGATTCGCTCAGTGTACTATATTACATAATATCTTTTATGTAATGTCCGTAGGTAATAACGAGACCGTAGCGGCATAATTAGTATTCCGCAATGTGTGATATGCTACTGTTGTTTTAAATACACGCTTGTATTTCCAACGCATTACACACGCAAAGAATTCTATTGATAGTTCGATTATAAACTACAACGATCAATTTTAAATAAGATTTCATGCATACAGACTCTATTACTATACTGTTCCGTGTAACTTTACTTTGCTTAAAAACAAAATCAAGTTATCTAAAATTATTTACTTGTTACAATTTTAGATCAGTCTCTGAAATATTTAAACGTTTGAACTAAAAATTCTCTTACAGCGGGGTCAGCGGTGGCCATGATCGGCGCTAATCTGCGCTTCGGGTCAGCTGGCGCCACGAACTCTTCAATAGTCAATAACACCAGACATTGTCCGCCAGGCGGCGCTGCCAGTGCAGCTGCCCTGCTAGCTCTCTCCGGACTCGGCATTTCAGCGAATATAGCGCTCATGGCCGTCATACTCAGCAAGAAACAATTGCGAAGGTAAGGAACAAGTATTTCTGCTTTTATATAGCTATATTTTTATTAAGTATGTGTTATAAAGTTTAAGCAGTTTCAGTTTATGAACCAAGTTTATTTAGACTAAAACCATGAATACCTTACGACGTCGCAGGCACAATAGCGCCACAGAAAGGCATAAACAAGTTGACGAGCATAACAATATTAATTTTCTTTTTGCGTATTTGGATATTATGTTAATTTTAATACAATATGTACAAGGATAACTTTTTGATTAGTAATTTTTTTAACTTCTATTTATTGAACAAAAAAATGTAGTGCTTCTCGTATTCAAAACATCTTTAACTGTATCAGCGCAGGTGTTTTCTACATCTCAATGTTTTATAATAATTAAAGAAAAATCATGAAAAACTAAATAAATCAGCCAAGTGCGTGTCGGGTACGCACAATGTAGGGTTCCGTAGTTGTCAGAATTGTCAAGATCGGTCAAGCAATCTTCGAGTAGGTACCTATTTTCGTAAAAAAGTTTACGACGAACTGGGAATTTCCTTTTTTAAATCAGTTTATACAATATATGTACTTACAATTTTAAACCTTTTATTATTAAAAAAATATTTTTAATTTCTCTTTATATTTCGAGACTAAAATATTTTAAATCTAAAATGAATGTTTGAATGTGAATTATACTAACGATTTTGAACTTTATATGTTCGTCGATTATATATTATTCTAACACTTGTAAAATATACTTAGCGCCGATAATTTTCCTTCCTGATTAGCGCCTATGAAATCTATGGAGATTTGGTTGAAAACTTCATAAGCGCGATTCAGAATCACTCGCGACATGTTTTATATTTTATTTTATATTTTATATGACAGACAGACAGTCAGACGGACATGGCGAAACTATAAGGGTTCCGTTTTTTACTACGGAACCCTAATAAAAATGACAGCTATTAATCACTTTCGGTATTTTAAGTTGAAGAAGCAAAATGAAAAAAAAACTACACGTTACTATTTTAGACAGATCTTTCATAATACGACGTAAATATTTTTACATTTTTACAACTGCCAAACTGTCATTTACACAGGGCTAAATATGTTCGCGAATTTTTAGGGCAAACGATTCTCTAGTTTGGACATACTGATGTTATTTTTGGCAGTGACTATTTTCAACTCGGATATTCTTCAAAAGTTAAAAGCTGGCTGGAAATTTATGTGCAGTTTTATCACTTTACGGTTCAGTTTCTTCATTTCGCAGCGTTATGAGGTCTCGAGAATAGCGTAAGATATTTTGTGTGACTTACCATGAAGGCGATGTTATAACGTGATGATATTATTATATTGACATGAGGAGGCATGTTATTAATATTAAACTATGGTAGAGCCTAGCCATTGTAGGCTTGTAGTCCACTAGCTCGTCTACGGGCTGACTCGACCGGGGTAGTACTACACTCTCAGAAAATCGGCATGAAATAATAACTGCGCTTCGTACGGCCAGTGAGAGAGATAGAAACCTAACCACTGTCCTCATTCCTTTACTCCCTATTTTCCTTATTTAAAACATTAAAAATATATTGTTATTTAGAAAGCTTTCACGGTTGCTAGTTAAAAATATAAAAGAAAAATGTATCGTACATTCTAACAAACGTGAAAATGATTTGTACTATGGACGCTGCATCGGAGGGGATTATCTGATAATCCTATTAGAACGCAATCAGATCAAAGAATATCCCAAACTAACGCTATCGATACGAGCATTTTTGATCTCGTATCAGGATTATTTTATACTAGCTGCCTCACACGGTTTTACTCGAGTTTTTGGTTTTAGCTTTGGTTTTGTGAGCCGTAGCCTCATGTAATATAGCCTATATATACTTTATAGTAAACAGGCTATTTACCGCAAAAATAATTTCCAAAATTACATACATAAGTAGTTTCAGGGATTACTTCCTACATACAAATATATAAATAAAATTTACCTATTTTTAATATTTGTATCAACTGTGACTCTTTTCATATATTTGAGCACACTAGTAACGTAAAGTTTATGGCTGCCGCTGCCCTTCTATGGGTTCTAGCGTGATGCAATCAAGCTTACAATATTCCTCAATGTTTGATCAAAAGTAGTGTCCAACATGTTTATCAAACATAAAACAATGATTTTTCCCATCTTTTATTGGTATGGATAATAGTGTAACATAAGACTTACGTAATATAAAAAATTAAAAACTCGTCTACTTATTTAAAGCACATAAAATCCACTATTTCAATTTTATTTTAATTTTATGTATGCAGTGTCATTCGCAAAATAAAGGCGCTACGACGCATCATTATTAGAATCTATTACACCGTTAAGTAGTAACCCGCAGACATAGAAACAAACATTCATTACGTCAGTCCATTAACAATCATATACTCAGATCAAACTCATAACCCTGTTTTTTGACTTCACCATACTTACATAAACATAAGTTAAAATAGCTACATGTAAAAATATTTTACAACTTTGGGCGCGAGTTACTTGTAGTACAAGTTACAGCTTTACTCCTCACAAAACCTCACAAAATAAGGATATAGTATCAACGATATAAATGGGACACAGTCCTTTACAATCATGTCCCTTATAAGCTACCAGTAAAATACATAATTCGGGCTCTAATGTAGCTATTGAAGACACTTTTTTAGCGGATTTTAAAAAAGCAAACTACTCATATTAGTCAAAATGAAAATATGCTTTATTCGAGAAGGCTTTTACAAGCACTTTTGAATCGTCAATATAGACACAAAAACAACGAATTAATTAATTTACCACCGGTTCGGAATGTAGATTCTGCCGATAAGTAAAGTAAAGTAACAGCCTGTTAATATCCCACTGCTGGGCAAAGATCTCCTCTTCTATTAAGGAGAAGGTTTAGAGCTTAATCCACCACGCTGCTCTGCGGGTAGGCGGATATACATGTGTCAGAATTTCTCCTGGCACATGCAGGTTTCCTTACGAAGTTTTTCTTCACCGCCGAGCTTGAAATGAATTTTAAACACTTATTTAGCACTAGTAAAATCAGTGCTGCTAACCCGGGTTTGAACCCGCGATCATCGGTTGGAATCGACGTGTTCTAACCACTAGGCCATCTAGAACCGAGAAGTACCGGCAAGAAACTCGATAGTTATTCTTTTAAAAAGTTTTACAATGGGTACATACATTTATGAGTTACAAGTACACTACATGTGTATGTGTATACAATAGTAGTGTCTATTTAGAGTGCTAATGGCGATTTAAATAACGTTATTATCCGAAATAAACTGCCGTTATTAAAGAAGGTAGTTCCGGATAATAAAGGCTAGACCTAAAAGCGGATTGGTGTTCATCTTACATCTTGGTATTGTAATGAAAAACTATGTCAAGGCTTTTTGCTACTTTTTGTTAATGTGTGCTGGAAATACTAGAATATTGTAGGTACTACAACAGGTATATTGCTCTAAAACAAGTGCGACATAGAAGTCATTGTTACAAGTATGAGTTTAAATTATATTTTTATCTGAAATTTGTTTTTTTTTTTTTTTATATACAAAAAGCTAAAGACTTCTTTTGTCTAGCCTATATGTTATTGGCAATATAAGGCATGTTGATAATTTTAGAATGTTGATATTAAAACGGTCATAATTGTTGACTGTTCATATAAAAGCGTCGTGCTTATGAAGTCTTTATTTTTCTTAATACAAAACTTTTTGGTAAGTCTAAATTGTTTTTGATTAAAATATTTTTATTTATCATATCCATACAAGCGTTACATGGTATTTAATGGATTTTCATATAACTGAAAATGGTTATATTTACACATTTTCATATTATAAGTTATATTATGTATTTTATTTTTACGTTTTTTTTTTAAAAAAAGGAAGCCAACTTTAGAAGCAAAATAATTATAATCTACTAATTTCATCTACTTAAATAACATACTTATTCCAGTTATATTAATTTCAAAACCACACTACTAAACCGATTTTGATGAACATTCTATAGGACCAATAGGAGAGTACACCCTTTCAAACAAAAAAAAAAAAACAAGAATTACCAATTCCGTCAAGCCGCTTTCGAGTTGTCAGTGAACATATACAAACAAGTCCCCAGCGAATGAGAATTGTTTTGAAAATTCGACCCCATCGGTTAAAAATATAGCCTAATACCATATTAAAACATAATCGCGAGTCACTGTGAGTACCAGTAGCGGTTTAGATTAACGATTCTCTCTATTCAATGAATAATGCCTTAGATAACGAAGTCTTCAATTTATTGCACAATGCTTCACGGATTGTGAAATAATCGATTTTAAGGGAAATGTTACATACGTTTAACAATTTTTAAACCAAACTACTAAACTGAATTTGATAAAAACTCTATGAGGAAAATCGGTGACCCTTTCAAACAAAAAAATAGTTCACCAAATTGGTCGAGCCGTTTTCGAGTAATCAGGGAATGTAAAAAAAGTCTCCGAGAATTGAGAACATTCTTTTCTTTTGGAAGTGGGTTAAAAATATATTTTATATCAAACGCGATAACGATCACAATAAAGGTTTGTTTTAATAGACCCACCTTTCATATATTATCTCGGGTTTAATTTTATACATACATTTAGGGTCCTCAATATAATTTAATATTGCTACGTGAGCACTCAACTCAAACACCTGTCCTTGACCAAAGGGCGATACTGAGGCTGAGTTAGTAACTTTGAATGTTATGGTTTATATTGTCGAATACGAAACTAAAGTTTCTGGTGATTTTCTTTGTATTGCGTACACAATGCGAAAAATTATCGTTTTTTATTATCATTACATACCTATAGGTCATTTCAACAATAAATAATAACATGTTTATTGTTTAAGATATCTACAAAATAATTTAATTTAATCCTAAAGTTTTTTTTAAAGGAAATCATATACCTACCATGAAAACTTTATTAACATATTTTTCTTATAATTAATAAAAACTAATAAATACTAAAGTGAATTAATAATGATATTAAGTACTTAATAGACAAATTATGAAAAATATACACACAGATTTTTTATTTGAAATCGACTAATCTGAAACTATACCTACTCGTAGAAAAGAGCCACCTTTGACGAAAAATAAAATCACGACATTAAATCTTAAAAAAAATTAATTTCCCAGACATGATACTTATAAGATTTTTTTAAAACAAGAACCAACTTCAAAGCCAAAAGGAGCGTCACGTGCTATATTATAATACCATCCCATAATGTAACTTCTCGATAATAAAAATCAAATTCAATCCAATCTCTAAAATTAATAAAGGTAGAAAGAGTCTATCCAAAAAAATAAGTAAATTGATATATTTTATATCTTTATCGGTGAAATAGGGTGTAAATTTTTTTCAACCACAAGAGCGATGTTGTTGAAAAAGGTGAAATATAACCTAGTTTTCAATTTCCATAAACCGTATTTTAAAATAATATCGTACATTTTACAATATAAATAAATTGGTCAAGTCCGAGTTGGACTCGCGCATAATGGGTTTCGTAACATCGTACACTAGATGTATTCATTTTTAATACTTTTCTAAAAAAAAACAAAATGCGCTATAACAATATTTATCAAATAATCCTTCTTGGATTAATTATTTGTCGTTATAGCAGCAATAGAAATACATTTCGTGAAATTTTTACTCTCTACTTACTGGGCGAAAATTACACTTATATATTTTTCTCTCAGACTTTCATAAAAATTTACATAAATTGGTTGTCTGTCAGTTAAATTTACTGTCAGTAACTTATTCTAAGCACTCAGTTTTCAAAAGCTTACCTACGTAACTGTTACCAGGTTATAAAGTTGTTTTATATCACTAACGAGAGTAAAACTTACAAATGTAATTACATTTTAATTCTTCCATTGCGGTTTATGTAATACATTGTTGACAGATATGTACGTGCGTATAGAGGGACGAACATCGGAGGTTTAGTAAAAGGACCTCTGTGTACGGAATCCTGAAAACAGATATAAATAATAACGATTACAATTATTTTTTATTTTATATGAAATAACGTTTTTGGATATTATCCAATCGATTGCGGGAGTGCCAAAACAATGAAAACGTTAATTTGTTACAATTTTACCGCCGACCATCGGCTTTAACTGTCAGAATTAATTCATCGCGATTACAAAGCTATAGATAAGTATTCTGCGAAAGGATTACATTTATTCATTTTGTTTTAACTTTGCCACAATGAAATTGGCTTAATCTTATTGTCAAAAAGGGCAATCTAACAGTAATCGCTTTTAATTAAGTATAGGTCGCTAAAATATTATTAAAAATGGGTATATAAACTCGACTTATTTGTTAAATGTATTCAGTATTTTTAAATAGTTATGTATTTTCATTAAGAGTAATTTTGTATTTTCTAGTATGGGGTGAAATAGTCAAAGTGATGACTAAAGTCCTAGGATAAATAAAATAAAAAATCAGATGGCAATCGCTCTGTGTAAAAAAAACAGTAACTTGACAATATTTAGACGAGAATATTACGCAGACCGAGGTATAAACCGGGAAAATGCTAGGTAGACGATAATGATGATAAATGTTAAAAGATCAAGAAAAAATTTAATTCTAATAACTTAAAATAAAATGTAATCAAACTTTTATCGTTTTAATTGTGAAATATACGCGCTAAGCTTAGTTATTAGCAGCCAAAACATGTGTCAGATATAAAACCTGGATGTTAACGCGTAAAATTGTTGGTAAAACTAATGTCATGTAGTTACTGCTTGTGGTTGCATCTTTGTTTTAGATTATTGTTTCTATCGATCGTGAAGATATAAATATAACAATTTTGCTTAATAAAGAGGTTATCTAACGCAAAATATTTTTTTTAATAGGATCTGTATATCTCGAGATTTGCGAATTCAAACAAATTCTGCAAACAATCCCTTTAGCTTTATATATTTTTAGATATATGTAAATTAAAATACAAAAAAGAAAAACCTACATTCTATCTAATATGTATAAATATCCAGTGTCACGACATTTGTCGGTGATAATCTCTCTTTTTAACTCAACGTACCATAAAGAAATTTTTGCATTCTGTATGTGATTTGGTCCAGTTTAAAAGATAAGATAGTTTTTAATTCAATGTTTGTATTGCAAATTAAGTATTTTTATAAGTCAACGGCTTGTAATTATTTTTAAGTCCGATGTCATTTTACTAAAAGAGTACTTTAACACCTTTTGGTATATATGTAACTTGGGTAAGTCCTCAATACGTGGTGATGTGTATACCAGAGCCAAAGCAATGCATAGTCAATTCTCCTGTTTGTGTAATTAACAACACTCTGATGTAAAAGAAAAATTATACCAATTGAAAGTTATAATGGATATTCAATCCCTCTTCATATGATAAATTTAAAATGGCATAAATCTCGAGAAGACAAAACTCAAGAACGACGAGATAAGACGAAGATTATATGTGAACGACCTCGCGGAACCAGAAAGCGTGAATATTTTATATTTCCGCGTGGAGGGAGGAACGTGATCTACATTCATTCCTTTATTTTCAAAAGAAAAACGTCTTTTATACTAGCTGACCCGACAGATGTTGTTACGTGCAAAATTCAAATAGTTTTACCTATGGTTTCCAGTCCATATAAAATAAATTTCTACCTTTTCAGGAAAATTGCCATAAAATCTAATTCTAACTATTACATACAATTTAAAACCATATCTAGCCAAATCGGTCCTTTCTGACGCGATGCGATGTATCAATGAACAATGCTTTATCTTTTTAATAGAGACACTGATGTTTAAGGTATGTTTGGATTATTTAAAAAAAAAATAAAAACAATTGACTACTACAGTTCGTGTCAAAATACTACTGAGATGACGGAGATGGTTGACGGAAAGACAAAAGTTATAACTATTCTATTTTGGGGCGTTACTTTTAAGATAAAAACTGCCCTCACCTCACTTTAAGAGCTGAGTTAAATATTAACGCAGATTATAATACCTATGTCGCTTTCGTTGATCTCACGATTTTGATTGACGTTTACAATGTATTTTCATTTTTGCATTTTATCTGTTTCGAGGCTCGGTTTTATGTTTTGATTTTCCCAACCCTACGTCAAAGATACTTTAAGTCTTCGAAAATGATTGTTGTCTCAGATATCTGATTAATAGGAAAATATTCTAATTTATTACGCTACTCCCTTGTTTAAAGTTTAAAAGATTTAAGATACTAACTTCTCTGTACAAAATTACGTAAAGTAAGTATCTGATAATAAGTTCAGGCATATTACAAAGTACTTAAAGTTTGTATCAAGAGAAACCAAACTTCTCGCAAATGAAGCCACAAGCAAAAGCTAGTCTAAAGATATATAACTTAAAGGTGACTGACTGACATAGTGATCTATCAACGTACAACCCAAATCAATGGACGGATTGGCAATGAGATTTGGCATGCAGGTAGATTTTATGATATAGGCATCCGATAAGACAGGATTTTGATTAATTCTACCTCCAAGGGGATAAAGTAGGGGGGTGAAAGTTTGTTTGAAAATTTGTCAATTTTAAACCGATTGGGGCTGAGACTTACTATGCATAAAGATACTATGACGTAGGCATCCCCTAAGAAAGGATTTCGATACATTTCAGTGAATTGTACAAAATATAAAGGTAAGTGCCAAATAAGTAGGAAATCTTGGCGTGCGCTTTAAACACCGTTAGAGTTACACCTATGTAATATTTCATTAAATTTTACACAATGAAAATTTTTATCTTAAATATTCCTACAAAAAAGCCGTGACAGCGTACATCTATCTCTTATGTGTAAACCATTATAGTCACAACGAATCCTGCGCAGACGAAGTAGTGAGCGCCAGCTAGTCATTTATAAAACTTTTCCTTACATATAACTTGATTAAGTGACCACCGTATTTCTCTTTTATTAAAACATGTCTCAACCCAATAAATGCAAGGACGTGACGGTCCAATGCTGACACCCATAAAAGCCGACCCTTTTGGGACGCCGAGTGTCAGCACATTAGTCTCATCCAATATAGAAAACCATTCGTGTTACATATTATATAATTATACAGTGACGAGGGTTTAGGATGTATCTTTGTATCTGAGATTATCTTGTATGGACTGACCGCGATCAAACACCCTCAAAACTCAAGATTATAAAATTATTGCTATTAGGCGAGAATTACACTTGTAAATTTTAGTCTACTAATTGACGTAAAACAACTCTTGAACCTGGTAACAGTAACTTTAGTAACCTTACAAAAACTGTAAGTGTCTAAAATAAGGCACTACAGTACACTTTTTAATTTAATTAAATTCTTTGGTTCTTTCAGATAGATAGACAAAAACTTTATTGCACTCGATTATCTAGAATAATCGATCATATTTTGCAATTAATACAATAATCTCAAATACTTGAAAAACTTTTTGTTAGATAATATATTAAATAATATATCAATCTGCTTTTAATTCATTATACCTTTTATCAAAAAATAAAAGAAAAGGTAGATATACATATACTTCTTCGAACATATTTATTAAGAATAGGTTTGACATGTTTAGACGCAATTCTCTCAAAATGAAAGCCGTGTGGCTTGACACAGTATTGCTTATCAGCATCCAACTTATGTAGGCAATTCTTTATGAAAGTCCGAGAACACAACTTCGATTCAATTGAATTCTTTGGTTAATGGCCATTAGTTGTGCCAATTAGATTATTATTTCGTCAATATCACTTGGAATAGAGAAAATACGATGAAGATTGATTGCTGTGGTCGAGAATCCAACCTTTATTAAATATTGGAAACAACCTAAAACAGTATGAATTTCATTGTTAGTTCCTTACCTAAAATGACACAAAAATAATTATACACGATATACATAATAAAACAAAATTTTAATGTACAATCACATGTTTAATTAAAACTCAATTTTATTACATTGAATATATTTACATAAATAACAAACTTATAAGAGTAATTCTCGCTTTTCTTTTTTTTCACGTATAGAGGGGATATGTCGTTAAAATGAGATGGCACCGTTATAATGAGGGTAGATAAAATGATAAAAAATATGATTAAAAAATATATGCCTTCGCAATGTAATTATACATTTATTTAAATAAATTGCAAATGTTTGAATATTATGGTATTCTTTGTATAGTAGTGAAAAACTTTCAATATTCTAAATAATTAAATATTTAATTAGTAAGGCAGTTAACGCATAACTTTAGTTGATTTAACGATGTTGCTCGAAAAAGATTTTTCAAAAAAGTATTCACCGCACGAAGTACTCACTGAACTTAAAGTTGGCAGCGTAGCTAACCTTTAATTCAAAACTTTTATATCGAGTTTTAGTTTATCGTTCTTTATGAAATAGGCCTGTTTGCGTTAAGTCTTATAAAGTTATTTCTCTAAAACACTTAATTTTGTAAAAGTTAGTATAATATATAGCAAAATGCACACAGCTACACAAATAATTTACTTAATATATTATAATTATAATTTATTTTTATATTTGCTCCATTTGAAGTGAAAACACTCGGTCTGTGAGGTCCAGAAGCTTACTCACTTTTAAAAGACCTCTTAAAGAGATTCTGGGAATCAATTGGGGCTCAAGAGCTGGCAGCTACCGCGGTCAAAGAATCGGTTTAGCCCATCAACGGGGTAATGCTGCCAGTATTTTGGTACCTAGATGCAGTGGCTTAAATGAGGCCAAAAATTTTTTTGTAATAATTTATATGTATATCATTTTGTAATATTTTTATTGAAATAATTAATTTCTGGTCAAGAATTGAATTAAAGTAATTTAACGACCGAGAATAAAAAATCTATAAATATTTATCGGTAATTAATATTACAAGACTATGGCACAAGCTTGTCGGTTTTTAAAAAGATACCATGTTTATTAATTTGTTATTTATTTTTTGCTATACAGGTGGTCTCATGGTCTCCTGTTCCACCAAGCGATCGTGGACTGCGCACGCGCAGCGATACTACTACCCCTCGGCATCGCCGTGTTTCGCTGTCAGCCAGTCTACAAATGCTCGCTGGTGGAAACCGCATTCCTGTTACTTGTAAGATATATTTCATAAACTTTTCTCATTTTAAGATTATAAGACTTGATTGTAAAAATTGTTTAGCAGTGCTAAGCAATGATTTAAAAAAGAATCCTTCAAACTCAAAGCAGGAATATAAAAAAGAAATGTGCAATTTTGTTTACTTGTATAGCATAGTTATTATAGTTAGTTTGATTTTAAAGGTTAAAAAACTACTAAAGCGATTTTGATGAGAGTTTTATGTGATCAATCTAAAAATGTATGCTTTCAGCAAAAAAAAATTTCAAAAGACAAAATTATAAGATAACAGACATAAAAAACACACTCATTTTGTTCAGCCCATGATGATAACCTGAATTAAAGAACTTTGTTGCTTTTTATTTAGCCGAAGGTATAAGTTTCATTTTGATCTCAAGAATTTACTGTGGAGTTTGAATTGAATTGACATCCTCCATTAGTCAAGTCTGTTGAATATTTATTTCATTATCGTTTCAATTAAAAAATTGAAAAACTTAAGAATTGAAGCGAACTTATTTTTGTTTTTTTTTTTTTTTTTTTTTTAATAATTATTGTTTTGATACAAATGTTTTTTAATAAATATTTATATATCAATCAACATCCATTACAAACAGTATACAACACTACCTAAAAAGTACCAGCATCCATACATAAAAATCTATGTATGGCTAAGCTTCTTTACTAATAGTAAATGTTCACAGATTTTAGTGTAGCCACAAACATAAAAATATACACAAGCAGGTTAAAATTTAGTTATATTCGCGAAGTAATGACATACATACATTAGTACATAAAGGTGAATTTTAAATTCAATTACAATCTTTAATTTTTGCATGCTAATTAAAAAAAAATAGTCTCCATTAACCAGCAGCGCACTTGATTCAGCCTTAGCTATGGAAGCGACACCACCCTGTCTATTACCGTTATACTATATACCGTAAAAGACAATAATAAAAAATCAAATAATTTATATATATAAATAAGTATAAAGAACTAGAACGATATAAATTAAATAGTTCAGGCTTAAATTGTATTATACCGTGTCTGGAATATCTGAATGTCACATATTTAGTTTACATATGTATTGTATATATCATCTCGTCTTATACGGTTAAGGAAAACATCGTGAGGAAACGTGTTTATTTATCGTATAAATCAGAAGATTTTCTGTGACAGCTGCGGATTAGAATCTAAATCCTTACCCTTAACAGAAGACATATTTACAGTGTGACAGGATGTTTTAGTTAAATTTATTGTTGTATAAGATAATTTTTATTATAGGACGAGAGTTACACTTATAAGTTTTCCTCGCAGAATTTTATAAACATTTACATAAGTTGTTTCTCATTGTTTTACACCTGAGAGAAATTACCGTCAGTGCCATTATTTTTGTCAGCCAAAGTTACGTAGGTACCCATTACCAGGTTACACGCTTGTTTTATATCTATTATGAGAGTGAAACTTACGTATGTATTTCTTGCCTTTCATTCGTTTTAACCTCCCAATAAAGGAGGTTCTCAATTCGTCGGAACTATTTTAATGTCTGTTACCGATTACTCGAAAATGGCTTGGACCGATTTGGTTAATTCTTATTTGAAACGGTATCATTCTTTTGGTCCCAATTTTCATCAAAATCGATTCAGTGGATTGATTTTGAAATTACAATAACTAAAATAAGTATGTAATTACTGACAGTTTGGCGCAGTGGTCATTGCAACTGACTGAAGCGCTAACGGTCGCGGGTTCGATCCCCGCTCACGGTAAACGTCTGTATTGGTGATTGGTCGGATGTTTGCCGGGTCTGGGTGTTTGTGCTTGTATTGTGTGTGTTTTCGGATCATAAGACCTTAAAGGGGGTCCGTTGAGTATGATGCGTTTATTTATTTATTTATAATTCAAGTAAACAAAATTACGTATTGCGCATTTAATTTTGGTTTCTCTTTTTATTATAAAACATGCTTTACTTTTGTACGGTTTTTTTCCTCCTTACGTGTCCTGTATGAACTTGAAAAGAAACTTCGCGGTAAATGATGGCGCATAAAATTTTCCATATTCACGTTGGTATGTACTTTTATACAAATATCCAATTATTTTTCTGGATCCCAGCCAACTGTACCATGAGGCACATCTTATAACTAAAAATGCTTACCAGTCAGATGTATGGAACCTAAGTGATAGCGTTTGCCAAAATTCTGACTCAGATGTAGTTTTCTGTGTTATCGGTCAATGACCTTAACCATACCAACCATTTTCATTTAACGCTTGTTGCGTTATCTACATCAACGTATAAAGAAAAACAATATAAGCGTTTGTTTCTATATATTTTCAGTTACTAAATTGTGTGTTTGTTTAATACAAAAAAAAACAATATTTTTTTACTTGGTATAAGGAAATAAAAATAGATAATTGTAATAAAATCGGTTTTTCCGTTTTTGAAATTAGCGATAACACAAAAACAAACACAGCTTTACAAAAGTACCCATATTTTGTTACATCTTATTGAAACGTCATATTATATGGTTGATAGTTAATTAAGTAAATGAGTTATTTAATACAAACTTTATTAACTTCACCGAATCTGAAACTCGATCACTTTATGCGCAAACAATCCCGCTAATTAAAATGAATATTCACACATATGTACACACTCGGAGCATAGGAATTTACAAATATATCAAACATTGCAATCCGTATCAACACTGCAGAAGTCAACGAGATGTATGTGTATTGCCGCATTGCATCGATTGAGGTATAGCCTAGCTATAGCCTACTGATTAGAGCTCGTATACGGCCTGAGTCGACCGGGGCAGTACCTCACTCTCACAGAAGATCAGCGTGAAGTAGCTAATTTAGCTGCGTCTCTTACGGTGAGTGAGTGCCGAAAGCCTAACCTCCTCCCCCATATCTTTCCTTACTTTCTGTCTCATTCCTTATTCCTTTTGAAGCCGGTAACGCATTTGTAGCTCTTCTGTGCCTCAAATGTCTATGGGCACTTAATATCAAGTGTCCCGCGTGTTCGTTTGCCAGTTATTTTCTATAAATAAAATTAATTGCGAAACAGGCCTGTCGAAATTTATCATAACTTTATTTGTATAAAAAATAATCCATTAATATAGTAAAAGTTAATAAGAAATACGAGCACATAAACCATCCCACGTATCATGGTCCGAGAGTCTCGCGAAGGTATTTATTTTTGAAGTGAAAACTACTTTAGACGCGTTGAACGATGTAGGCGGGGGAAAATATTATGGATTCGCCTCACCGTCACGCTAATGTTAAAGGAGCTGCGAATATCGAATATTTTAATAAACAGATGCCCGAGCCGTGAGATTTTCTTCTTCAAAATGGGTGGCATGGTTTCTTTCAACTAATTTCTCTAACTCTCATAGTTTCAGATTTCTACCTAATGACCTATCCTGTACATATTATTTCACTGTTTTTTCATACTTTGTTTGTTTACTAATTTTCACTGATATCAACAGACTGCCTATTTATTAATATAATAAGTTCCCTAATGGTACCGAGAAGTTAAAGATTAAAGTAATGGATAAATTCAAAAAAAAATCCATAATATATAATTACATAATTATATAAATAATTACCCTATGGTAATAATTACAACAAGTGTTTCAAATTTCGCATTCTAAAACTCCTCTTTCCTATAAGGGACTTTACAATGATGTGCGCATTAGGAACCTTTCATTTATAACAGATTTAATTACTGTCTTTATTTTTTTATAATTTTACCTAGTCCACTAAGTGCTTCGATAATAGCGTACCTATACACAGAAATATTCGATAATGACGTATTCCGCTGATGTAAAAAACCAATTCCTAAAAGGAAATTGAAAATTCACGTAGCTTTGACGACGGTCAATTCGAAAACATGTACTCGCCCAGAATATATTAAACTTGAAAATCTTTTGACACGTTCAGAATATTTCTCATATTTTATACTTTTGCGCACTTCCTGTTTATTTACTAAAATTGAATTCGTATTTGCTTTTGTACGGTGAATTTCGTCTGATGATTTACAAATTATTTATTGATGAAGCCGTTAACTGACGTTTGTACGCTATATTTTATATAATTTTCATAGAATTATGTTTATTCATTTTCAAAGTTATGTCTAATTAAATATTTTTATCTTTTTTCGAGTTGAGTAGCTTTAAATATGAAAAGCCGAACTCGAAAAGTTTAACTAAATGAATAATAAAAATAAATTGCCAACTAGCGGGTAGTTTCGATTCGTACTTGACTTTACTGTATTTTAACTATTCTTTCAAGTTTTACAAGATACATTTAGAAAGATAATTACAAGGTTGGCTGCATAAAGTTTATACGAGAGTTGGCTTGCGGGAGGTCTTGTTAACCTCAGTCCCGAAGTTATATCAAAGAGAAACTCTGAGCTAAGGGATCGTGACCGCGGCAGTACATATTCAGAGACTGTTGATAACAAAATGTCACGAGTATTTGGGGTATATAGTTCAATATATATAAATGGTAATGCTCATTACTAGACAGAGTATTTTTACTACATACAAACAAAGCATTGTAGAATAAACTGTACTAACTTTTTGAATGATTTTGTACTTTTAATATACGTTCATTTTATTTGAGGCATATGTTAAAATATAAAAAAAGCAAAAATGTCTTGTAAAAACGTATTGCTCCTTAGTTTTTGGACGTAAATATTGTATAGAATACAATTCCGATATACAACATGAGTTAGAAAATCATAAACAAATCATTTTACGCCGGAGCTAAATGGACTATAAAAACTATAAATTAAGAAAGTCAAATGGGGAGAACATACATATGTATGATGTTCATTATGAATAGTAGTAGTTTGTTTTGTTGATGAAGTTGATGTAAAGGATTCTGTGAAATTTCGCTTTAGCTCCAAGTATGTCCTTTACAAACTTAGTTGTATAATCTATTACAGTTGTTCCGCTGCATGTTTGTGAAATAAGCGTGCGATTGTTAATAGAATTCGGACACCAAATGGTCTAACTCACATTAGTTTCGGTGACCTCTGATTTAGAACTTTAGAATAATTCAATTAATACCAAAAATTAAATAAACAAAGTCAAAACAGTTCAGTATCTTTTTATCCTCAGTTTGTCAATGGATTTTTTTGTTTTATTTCTTAGCTATTAACGAGCTTTTATTAATTTATTAATTTGGAAACAGTTCTTATTTATAAAGATAGGTGCACTATAAAGACGAACCATTGTATTTATATATTATTATTTTAAGTAAGTAAAACTATTGCCAAAAGATGTACGAAAGACTGGCTAATTAGCCAATGAGGATAGACACCCTAATAGATTTGAATTACCATCGTTGTAGAACCGTAATTACTTAGTGGCAAGTTGCCAATCGAATCTAAGAGAAACTGTGTTCGAAGTCACGGCCAACATGCCATCGGAAAGGGAGGCGCATGGCTGATAACAGCCATTGTTCGAAACTAGCACAAAAACCCTCTTGTCTTTCCACAACGTTGATATATCGACGTTTTAAGAGCAAATAAGATAAGACCATTCTAGCGATCTTCGTATTTTTACCAGAGGTATAATTTAGAAGGATCGTAGAGCTATTGTGACTGTGTGATTTTTCAATGCCAATCAAAGTGTAAAAGAAGAACGAACATTGGGTTTAGATCCTGAGGGAAATTATAGCTTATACTTAAAAGACAGCTGAAGTTTTCGGATTCTTCAAAAGTTGTGTAGTTTGGTCCGTCTGGTACTATAATATGAAATAAAAATTAATTTGGAAATTCATCATGAAATTTTTCGTAGCTTAAAAATTTACTGAAAAAAGTATATCATACTATGGTCTAAAGATTACATTAATGTTTTGTGTCCAGAAACATGAAATAATATTTTGTACGTTGGTTTTCACTTTAAGTTTACCTTTTTACGACTAGAGGTATGTTAATTGAAAAGATAAATTTAAAACGAATGTATAATAAAATTTGGAGCATGTTAGAAGATTAAGTATTTGCAAAGTAACTATTAAAAAAACATTGTCTCTCAGGTAACGGTATCCACAGTTAATATGTTGACGACGGTCCTCAACGACAGCCCCATTTTTCCTGAAAACGAGGAGGAACAAGCTGATTTATCGGCTCCCTTACTAATGGACAGCCCTCAGGTAACATTGTCTTTCTAAAACAATCCTTAAATTGGTTTCGACATTTCTGATCGATGTCTGAGAAAACCGTTTATTTCCACGTTGTCAAAAAAGACTCGTTTAAAAGAATTAGTCCTTAAAAATATTCTAAATTTATTAGATATTAATGTTGATTTAGTTTGTGTTACGGCTTAAATCAACAACTTTTTAAAAATAGATTAAGGTATTGGTTTTGTTTCAGTGCGTCCTCTTCGGCACATTTATGATATGGTTTGCGTCAATTACAATAAACCTTGGACCCACATTCTTATCTGGAGCATTGGCAGCGAGCGCCGGCTCTTACGGTTCTTACGGTCCATCGCCGTCCTGTCCCTTAGTTCGAGGACCTTTTAGACATTATGTTCTCAATGCCTTGTGGATTGGAGTTAATGCCGTCTGCGTTGGACTGACACTATTCCATTTACGGAAACTCCATCGGGATCTTACTAAGGTTCGTAATAATATATCTGTTTGGGTATGATGTCAAAGGCAACAGTTCGGAGAAGTTTAACTAACTTATCGAACGCTTCCACTAATTGCATACCACATTCATCGTATTAAGTGTTATTAGTTCGTTTCACTTCTCCATGATTAGATACGATATTGCATATCATTCATCGCTTATAGCCAATAAAACTAGCAAATGCGACGCCAAGGGTAGCGCACGGTGCTATGTTATAATTATGGCAGTTGTTTGTTTAAAGTTTCTCAAATGTCGTGCGCTACACGAGTCGTTTTTCCTCGCAAGGAAGGGGAAGAGAGCAATGTACAAAAAGTATATAAGTTGAGTTGGTGTATTGCCAATATTCATCTAACTTTATGTATAAGATTTAAATTTTCGCGCACGAAGTTATTTGGATTGGCGTCACGTGGCCACGACGTCGGCGTGCATTCCAAAATTGGTTTATCGACGTCTCAAGTTCCGTTGCAAAATTGGAACACGAGTGTCAAAATTTGGATAAAATTTAAATCTTATCGCATGCAGGCTAACGTAGAAGCCGTACGAGTAGCTGGTCTAGTAACCACGCTCGTCAGCATGGCTGGCGACAACAGACGCATGGATTCACTTCCGAACAGCGTTGGACCGAGGGTATGTATCATGCATGCATTGCATGCGTAGACACTTCTATCACCCAGGAATATAAAAGGTGTACAAATAGAGTTAATCACCAAAATCTTACTCTACCTAACCTTTATATGTTATATGAATACTTTCTAAAACGTTTACTTCCTCTTATTCAATATAACTAGACATTTTATAAACCCTCTATAATTGCCTTTTTGACTTATATTTTTAACAAAATATAGGAATTACCCTTAGATATCTAGATTCAATTTCCTTATAAAATTGTTTGGACTTTTTCTATTTTTTTCTTCTTTTTTTATTTAATAGAATCAAAGGTCATAAGAACGTAAAGTAAGATAAGTCTTTTTTCAGACTGTAGATGGGGCTCTCGCTGATGGTCAGTGCCGTCCCACTGGTAGTGCCAATTTACCTCTTGGAGGTGGTCGGAGGCTTAGAGGTTATCTCGCGAGAGTAGAACGCGAAGGGGTCCGACGGGTGCGAATGTTCCTAGTTATTACTGCAGCATACGTCCTATTTTGGGGACCACTTTTTATAATAACGTTACTGCACCACCCGGCATTGACATCGCATGTGGCATACGAAGTAAGTTTCCTAACCAACATTAAAATATTTATAAATATTTCAAGTTTATTATTACTCTGTTATCATTTAACAGATTTTATTTTCGTTGATATACTAATTTACACTTAAGACGTTCTTAAATTTAATAAAAACAGATAGATTACCTTTACCTTTAGAGGTATACCTTTTGATGTAACACTAAAAGACACACAAACTATCTACAAAAAAACACATTTTCAATACCTAATACGCTCTTGAAATTTCTTCTTCTTCTCTTATATCAGGCTATATATGGACGCTGATAAGCAATACTGTGTCAAGCCACACGGACTTATTTTTGAGAAAATGGCGTCTAAAGATGTCAATCCAGATGTCTATGTCAAACCTTTCCTGAATCAATTTGTTTGAAGACGTATACATCCATCTTTTCTTTTTTATTTTGAAAAAAGGTATAATGAATTAAAAGCAGATTGATATATTTAATGTGTTATGTAAAAAATTTTTTTTTCAAATATTTGACATTATTGTATAAATTGCAAAATATGGAACGGACTTGAAGTTCGAGACATTAAGTAAACAAACTTTTTCCCGTACTTATTTCGTTTAGATTACGTAAAATTATTTTTCATAGTGTTAAAAAGGTGATGCATTCTCAAAATACGTCAATATCTTCGAATTTGACTTTTTGTTGGTTGACACATTATTGCTTATCAGCATCCAATAGTATTTCTTATACAAATTCAGTGCAGTAAACTATTTCCAACAGCTGTATTTTCAAATAACACTGCACATATCGTACGTGCACGCTGCGGTCAATCCTCTGCTGTTCCTTGCGCTCCACCGCGCTCTGCGCCGCGCAGCCCTTCAGCTGTGCTGCGGATGTTGCGTGCACTGGAGCCAGTTCGTGCTGGCTCTCACAGCGGCTGGTAAGCTTTAGTGAAGTATGATAGTACATGATAAATTATTTTAATTTGAACTTAAATAATTGTATTTGCCAAAAAATATAACTTTTGTTACTAAAATAGCTATAACTCGAAAGATCTCTGTTAAGCTTACGTTTGATGATACTTTTTGGTTTGAGAATTTTCATGTATTTTAACAAAAACTGGCACTTTCGGAAAGTCCGGTTAAGACCGTTAGGTCAATGCTATGGTTGGTTATAGCCCAGTCTCCTCTCGCGCCGTCGTCCTTTTCCCCGGCGGCCGCGTCCCCGGAGCCGCCGCCTGCGCCTCCCCCGCCCATGGCTCCCCCTGCGCCCCCACCGCACCCTGTGCCAGCGCCACACACGATGATGGTAATTACCTCTTATATGTAAGTGTTGACACCGTAATACGTGGTTTATACTCGCACGACCCGCACGCACCCCTTAGTGACCCTAGCGAGTTTCTGTAATGCGCATTTGATATTTTATATTTATTAGCGAATAGATATATATGTGGGTATGTATGTTTGTTATTTCTCGCTGACACTATCAATTGTTTTTTACTTTCACTTCGATCTTCAAATTTTTGTTTCTTAATTTACTTTTTACTGTTTTGATTTTATGTATTATTGGTTCTTATTTCTACTTAATGGTTGTATTTCGGACAAAATTGCATGAGTCTGTATGTTTCCATGTGTATCAGTGGCGTGTGTAAAACGATTGGCTGTTGATCCAAGTGGTAGCGTCTAATAGCCGGCCTACTCCCGGTAAAATGATCTCAAAATCTCGATCTCAGAGTTGGGAGGTTGAGGAGTGTGATGCTGAGAGTATGTCGAGTGCGCGTGTGCAGGGAGACGAGGATATGATGGAGTCGTGGAGCGGCAGCGTGCGGCGGCCGCGCTCCCCGAGCCCGCTCCTGCCCGCGATCTGAAGCGCCCGCGCCGCGGCGTCCCGCGCCCCGCGCCAGCCGCCCCCCGTATCCGCCTGCCAGCTACCTTCCGTGCCGTGTTAATAGCTATTGGAGCCAACGTGTCGTAGACGTAGTACGGATACTCGTGTCCTCTTAAAGTCTCCGTTTAGTGCGTACGTGTAAATGTTTCTTATGAATGTTTGTATTTAACGATATCAAATTAAGTGTCTAATTTATAATCGAATTAAGATTCTAACAATTATGAGTCTAATTAAATTTATTAGATAAATGGATGTCCCTATTTATATTAGATAGGTTTATTTATGACTAGACATGGAAAGCTCAATTCTAAACAATTAATTCGTAGCAATAAACGACGCATTGACCACACAGATTCGACTCATAAATATAGAGTACCATAAAGATATTTTTGTGACGTTAATATAAATACTACCATAACACATAACACCAAGTAAAGGGTAAACGCATTTAGTTATGATAAGTAATTATAAGTCTTAGATTCCATAATATATTTTTAAAATATCAGCTTAAACTATAATACTTCTTAGATACAAAATATCGTTGTAATAGTCTTCTTTCTTTTGTAAATAAATACTTAAGAAAAATCATGTCTATTTTGTATAAAAATAGAAAATATCTTCTTGAAGATATCTTTGAAATTTCTAAAATTAATGGTTACAAAATGTATGTTTGTCTACGAATTACATTCGTAATTAGAATAATTAATACGTAAATTATATTCTGTCCTTCTGTAGTTCTTCTTAAAATTTAGTAGTTATATTTTCTAGCGATATGTGTAACTAAATTAAATCGAATAAAACTTATCTACATGTTAATTTTATTAAAACTAAATTAATATAATTTCTATATTAGCTATTTTATTTAAGATTAATAACTGGACTGGGGTGTATCCTAATTTGTATTTAAATAAATAATATATTAAACTTAATGACTCCAATGCTATAAAATGTCCCTTTTACGTATTTAACAATAAAAATAATATGTAGTAACAATTTAAGCAAGAATCACTCAAGACTGATTTATTTTTTATTTGATTTAGATTTTGCTTTTAATGCAATAAATATTAAAAAAAATAAAGGGTAAATAAACGTCCCAATTTTGATTAGCTTAAATTTAGAATATTATCTACGCATATTTTGTGATGAGACATGGTTGATAAATCATTGATATGAGTATCAACTTTCTTCCAAGTTGCGAGCAATAATTCTGCAAATTCTTACAAAATGTTTTGAGTCAACTTAAAACCCATTTATGTCTTATTTAACTTATTTATTTATCAGTGAATCCAAAACGTTTGTCATACTTTTTTTTTCTTTTGTTAAGACAGTTATATAATATAGCTACGTGCCAAGGAAACGACTCATTGAACTCCCGTGGCCAAATAACGTTTGTGTATTCCTCTACTTTCATTCTTTTTCAATATCAAAACTTGACATAATTATTCCTTGACTTTTAGAATTTTGTAATTCTGGATACTTAGATAATTGTACATCGACACACTAAAAGGGTTGTAAATAAATATATTTGTATAAATATTATCGAGAAACTAAAAATAAATATATAAAACGTACATATATGTGTTCTTATAATGACAAGAGATAAAATAAAAATGTTAAAATATACAAATAAAGAAAACGATACATAAATTTTGTTTCATTACTATTATTTTAATACCTATGAGTTTTACATAGATTACGATCACAGTACCTATATTTACTACTAAATATAATTCTTGTGATCTGCTAAGAATAATTATTTTGAGTAACCTATTTCTTCGAAAATTGGCTTTTTCCTTCTCCATATAAGCTGTCAAACCCTATTTCAAGTATTATATATATGTATAATTTTAGCCATAAACCACAAGATCTCATGGGTTCTCTTATCAATCGCATGGGTCCTGAGAGGCAGATAAATAACTTTCTTTAAAGATAGTAACTGATGCTGCAATTCTTCATAGACCGCTATAATCATTAATTGACCCTCTTGCTCGTTTGTTTAAAAAAATCAATATACGTAGGTCGTTCGACTTTTAATTAAACTACCTTAAATGGGGGTTTCTATAAGTCTATCTATAAGTTTGTCCATGAGTCTATAAGTCTTTCTATAATCACGTTAAAAATCGTTTTTTTTTTTTTTACTATTTTATAAAATCGTTGAAAATTGGAGCTGTTCTCGCAACTCCAACTATGCAGGCCGAGCGATGTACAAATTTAATTTACCCTCACTTAGTAATAAATTAGAAAAAAAAACAAACACTTTCTAGTGAACACACAAGCGACGAGTCCAACTGTATGCGAAAAATTTACGAAAAAAATATTTAAAAAAATAATAATTTCCTTGTGTGGATTATGATTTGTATACATATACTATATGTATACACATTATTATACACTTCTTACTTCTTAAAGAAACCCCTATTTAAAGGACCTTAATTAAAAGTTGAACGTATACCAAAATTAATTAAAATTGGTTCAGTAGTTATAACAAATTTAAGCACATTTATAATATTAGTATCGAAGCATGGATTATATTATTTATTGGAATATTCATCTATTATGAGCCGACATCGTGAAGGAGGTTTAACGAGACAATTTCAATTGCTTTGCTGATTTGCTGATTTATATCCGAGCTAAAGTCTCTAATGCTTAAATTTACCGCATAATAATTGTTGTTTAAATTTATTTTATGGTCGCCGGTAAACATAAAAAGATATCGTGCATATTTATTCTAATGATTTTGTGTTCAAGTAATAATTATCGCCTTTTAGTAATGCTAAGGAGACAATTACAAGTAAGTTTTACTTTTTTTATATCGTAAATGATATTAAACAACTCTGTAACCCGGTAATAGATATCTAGGTAACTAATATTTCATACGCTAAAACTGACAAGTTTCAATAAATCTGTCTCTGACAGTAAATTTTTCAAGTGTATAGGCAATTTATGTAAGGCGAGAATCACATTTGTAAGTTTTACACTTGAGAGCGATATAACACAACTTTGTAACTCAGTATCAGAAACGTAGTAGTTACGAAAGAGATGTTTATTAAAAATAAGGCACTGACAATAAATTCTTTCAGCTGAGATTGAGAAATAACTTATGAAAATCTTTATGAAAATCTTTGTGCATAGTCTATAAGTCTCGCCTTATACATTAACCAAAAGTAGATACATTTTTCGGCATCTACGAAAATCTTATAATAAAAATAACAGCGATAAAAAATATCAAAAAACGATTTACCTTGAACCGTATGGCACTATCTAAATCAAACGTGCAGTGAAGCAAAAACCATTTGTCTTTTTAATAAAAAGGTATTTTTACGTTTTCGGACAAAACACACATCGCTTCCAGGCATAAGGCAATTATTCTTATTTATAGAGAGAAAAGTTTTGATTGTTTGTTTTTTCCGGATTCACACAAAAACAACCTTTCTTATTTACCGTTTAGCCGTTAAATATACAAAACAATGTGTACATAATATGATTATGAGATAAAGCCAATTATAATTGTCAATCCACCACACCACCACATGAAATCAATCACAGGCGCAATGCATTCAAGACAGGTGATTTTAATTAGTTTTTGGCGTCTATTGATGTATATTAAAATACATTTCTAAAGGTTCAGATAACATTCTTCAGTTTATTTATTACTAATTAATAATTGTTTGTTGTCACATCTTCGTAATTATTTAAAAGATTTTAATATCATATCAATAATTTGGACACAGTTAATACCATATTCTCCGTCATTCTATGTGACGTGCTCTACAATTGGTAGAGCTATCGGTTTTAGTTTAAATATAATAAAATTTACTACCCTCGGAGTAGAAATGCAAAATATTTTTGAAATATATTGCTTCATGTCTTATTGCATCCACTGGTGACAGGAGAGTTGGCGTCAAGATAATCGGGATTACGTTTTCAAGGGAAAACGTGCTAGGATTCTTGCATCCACTCCGCGTGGACACGATTTGTACAATAATCAATAAATTGTACAGTAATTCAATGTTTTCTATTTTGTAAATATTTAATTGTAATTCAATTAACAATAAATGTTTTATTGTATAGAATATAATATGAAGAAGTGAATATCAACTGTGAACCAGCAATATGTCTTATCCTAAAATTTAAGCTTAAACATCTTTTAATGACATTTCATATTATTTTCCAACATTTACCATTTCAAAATCTAATATCTGTGCTGCTAAAATATTTATAATGATAAATGATAGAAAATAATGTGAAATGCCATTAGAAATGTTTAAAAATGTTATATCTTAAATTTTTAAATAAAACATATTGTCGGTTTACAATCTATATGTAATAAAAATTTTAAAATGTAGCATCAAAATGGCTATAAAATAATAAGTAATCCTTTGTTCTACATCTTGTATTAATAGGAGTTCGTGCGTTAAACTAAGCGTCTATGTTCCAAATTAATTACCTCTCAACCTTTCCCTCGCTTGTAATTAATCACTTTGATTATTTTACCTCAGCAGTAGAAATAGGGTCTGTATAACACGACTTTAAGCTGTCTTTATTAACATTTCGTTTAATATATAGATAAATTAAAATATAATTCGTGAATACATTTTTCGAACTTGTTAAATAAATATCTCATTAATTCTCAAAGGTTTTTAAATACTTGATATATCGGTAAACTCCTAAACAGATGAAATATAAATATATTAATATAATTACATAGAAGTTATACAATATAGAGTAAATCAGGCTAGTTGTGGAACATGCTTTCTAATAAAAATTGACACAAATCTTTATTATTTAAATATAAAAAACCGCCTAAAAGGTAGTAGTAATTAGTAATTTATGGTTCTTTTTTTTAAAATCTTAATTACTTCAGAACTCTATCATTTTGTAATCGACTTAAAATTTCATTATTTATTTAAAATTACTTTCAGATTAGTCCCAGAGATTTTTTTAACAGAAATTGATTCAATCCAAGTAAACGATATTGCGTATTATACTTTTGAAATTAGTTTTTTTTTTAACTTTTAGTTGGACACTGATAAGCAATACTGTGTCAAGCCACACGAACTTCATTTTGAGAAAATGGCGTCTAAAGATGTCAATCCGATTGTTAACAAACTTGTTTTTTGAATAAGTATTTGTCTATATTTTCTTTTCTTTTCGGATGAAAGATATCATGAATTAAAAGCAGGTTGATATATTTAATATACTATTTAGATAGTAAAAAGTTTTTCAATACGTAAGATTATTGTATAAATTACAAAATAAGGAACAACCTGGAAATTCGAAACAATTAATTAAGAAACTTTTTTCGTACTTATTAAGTTTATATGACTTTATTTTTTATGGAATAATGTTAAATAGCTGATGTACTATCAAAATACACCAATATCTCCGAATTTCACTTTTTGTGGGCTGACACATTATTACTTATCAGCATCCAGTTATTGTAGAGATCATTTCTTAACAATTACCTTGCTATATGACTACATAAAGTCAAATTAATATTTTCAACTACACATATTGTTCTTTTCTGTATGTCTATCACTTAATAGAAGTCGCTAGAAGCTTAGTGTTTACTGTATCCAGGAGCACGAGCAAACTAACATTGTTTGTATAGCTCGGACTCGTCGAGAACAGTTACATGATTGATAATTCGATTTGTTCTGTCGTACGTGCTTTCCTAATACACCTTCTCAATAAACTTCGTTAGTTTCAGCAAATTTAATATTGAAATGGTTGTATTATATCAAATTAGGTATCATCATAATACATTTTACTTGGTATAGGCAAAGTTTCATTAGATTGCCAACTTCGTTCTGCGGTTTCCATCGTGGGATAAAAATTATGTGATAATCTACAATATATATAAAAAAAAGTCGTCCTTATTCGTCATTTATAACACACACAAAGGGCCGAACCGATTTTTATGATCACGGATTTATTTACGTTCCGCATAGCAAAATTAACTAACATCGAAAATATTCACGAAAAAAAAATCAGAAAATGTATGACAAAGTTAATTTAAACTTTGTCATACATTTTCTGTGGAACTGCTAATAAGTTAAAACCAATTTTTATCAGGGTCGGTTAGTTCGGTTTACGAATTTCGTGAAAATTCATTGAGCCTGCGTTGTTAGTTATAACGTAAAGCGGTAAAACGTAACAAACTCATACACGCACAAAATTTCGCATTTATAATACTATTTTGATTCCTTTGTTTAAGGACAATATCTAAAGCTACAAATTTCAACAGATACGATATCTCAAAAAACAGTGTCTAAATACACAAAGCACTCGAGGCCGACTTAGTTTTAAAGTCAGTTCAGGAGGTAAAATATATAACATTTTTGATCATGTTGCTATTAATTAGGAGCTGAGATGGCCTAATGGTTAGAATACGTCGATCTTAACCGACCCGGGTTCAAACCCCGACCGGTACCGCTGAGTTTTTAAAACATGTGATTTTCGGTAAAACATTGTCAGATAACCTGCATGTGCTGGAAGAAATTCTAACACTGCCACCCCGCAGTGGAGAAGCGTGGTGGATTAAGCTGAAAACCTTCTCCTTAATGGGAGAGGAGGTCTTTGCTCAGTAGTGGGACATTTACAGACTTTTTACTTGTTTTGGCTTGTTACTTTACTACTTCTTTTGCTATTAAGTTTATTTTTTATATTTATGAAAATGGCGATGCTTCCGACATAAATTACTTTAACATAAAATGTCCCCGTGCGAATCGATTGTCATTTTGCTATAATGAACATGTTTTCTACGTCAAAATAACGCGAATTTTTCACTCACGTGGGAAAACAGTAGCCAACCATTAGCATACTGGGAAGGGTCATAAAAATCACTTATCTTTTGCCATTGTTTTCATACTTAAGTGAAAAATCATGTCATTTTAATGAAAATGATATTGGATCTACATCTTGCATCTTAGTACTATTTTAAATGTGAAAGTTTGTGAGGAGGAGTGGAAATTGGATGGATGATAGCCGTTTTTGTTATGTTACGTCAAAACTACTAAACAGGTTTTGATGAAACTTTACTGTAATATAGTTTTCACGACAGAATAATAGACATGCAACTTTTTTATAAGTATACTATACTGTGGAGGCTAATCTATATAGATATATATTTGATCCTTACAAGTAACACTGTCAGATGGTCCAAAAATATAGGTGTGTTTTTTTTCCAAATCAATCATTCAGGGCTCGATTCCTGGCTAGGAAAATTATTTTACAAAAAACTTATGATGCTGTTTACTTTTCATCAAAATCGCCCCCCAGGGTCCTTTAAGTATTTTTTTGCTATTCCTTATAGTTTCGGATTTCGCCCAGTTAAATAACTTATGTAGGTATATATAAAACAGTCGGATTCGTTACAATATTTATAACTCAACAAAGACTAGACAGATTTTGATAATCTTTGAATACATTTTCCCATATATTTAGTATTAAATGTTTAATAAGTTAATCATTTTAATTCTGAAACAGTAAAAAAAAGTAAAGCTTGCCGACACAGAGTAAATTTTAGATTATTCTTTATGAAAAAAAAAAATGTCACAAAAGGACGCATGCGAAGGTGTGATAAAGCGATAATGTCGTAAAAGACGCTGCTTAATCACATTAACAAGTGTGGGTCTTGGCAAAAAGCGGAATGCGAGTGGCGGTTGGCCTGGAATTCGGCATCGACTAATTGAATTTCCCTCCACTCCCGTTTTATTATCAGACCGGCTCAGTCGTTAACAGAATAACGTAACGGCTAAATGTGGAATGTTTTTGCACTTTTGTCTCAGTGCAAAAAGCGCTTGAAAACCAATTATGAAAGTTCCGATTTAGAATTGTTGGAATCTTTTATGCGATTCCCATTTTTCGATAGATGCGATGCTTAATTAGAATATAGTGAGGGATATATGGACCCGGATAAGCAATACTATGTCAAGCCGCACAGGAATAAAAATATTTATCTAGTCATTAGTTTTTCGGATAAATGTGTTATTGCATATTTCAAAATATTGAACACACTTCGAAAACGTTAAATTTAGAAACTTTTTCCTATACTTATTTAGTTTAGATGACTGGATTTTTTTAAATAATGTTAAATACGTGACGCGTTATCAGAATACATCCATATCTCAAAATTTAAGTTTTCGTGGGTTGATACATTATTACTTATCTGAATCTATATTTAAAAAATCCAAATTAATTTAGAACCTCCTTTTTTGGAACTAGGTTAAAAATAATTGCACACTCTAAAATAGTTATGTTATTAGTAAAAACCATATAATTTATTCTCTTTTGGTTGTTTTAATCAAAAATTCCAGACTCCATTATAATAATAAATAAATAAATAAACGCCCCATTATGATCGCGTGATCTTGTGTCGGGGGTCTGGAAACACTCACAACACTAACACAAACACCCAGACCACGGCAAACATCCGTACAAACATTTGCCGTAAGCGGGGATCGAACCCGCGACTGTTAGAGCTTCAGTCAGTTGTAGAGACCACTGCGCCAACGTGTCAGTCGATGACCTTCATGATTCATTATTTTGACTGTTTTGTATTCAATCTGTAGCATTATCCTACATTCATAGAATGATGTCATCAGAAATCTATTACGGTGAACTGCCGTCCCCATATTGAAATATACCGAACCGTCTTTAGATTTTTTAACATTTTTCTTTCATAAATGATATTCATACTTTGCGATAACAATATAATCTTATTATGTATAGAATTTAAAATATGAAAGATTCTATTTAAAAATTTTAATGCGTTAAATGCACTATTCATACCATTCGAAAAAATTATCTTTTCGTTAGAAAGCCTATTTATTGAGGAAAATAACTACTGAACATAATGATACAACTCATAGAAGCAGAAGCATAACTATAAATAATTAATTGGTGGCTAGAAATGTCAATTATACGTTTAAAAATTTTATATTACGGGTATATTTGCCTACCCTCAAAGAAAATCGTGACCACGATAGGCGTGCCCACAACCCTAATAGACTTATGACGTCACACACATGCCTTAAAAGATCTGAAGTCAGAAAAGATCTTCATGAATTAAGCTAAGAACCATTCCGATTAGTTTAGCTTTGAAAGAAAACAAAACTCATCAATACCGGTCCATTCTTTAAGGAAGCTACGATTCCACAGACAGACAGAAACTTATAACAACTCTCTGTATTAGTGGGCGGTAAAAATGTAGGTATACTAGTATTTAATTCATTTGCACATCCTTTGTAGTTGTAAAAAAATCATCAAAATCGATTAAATGTTAACAATTTTAATTCGCGTCTAGATGTGATTAGTCCAGACACATATTTACGTGTTGCGTGACTCATATGAGCGAGTACATACTCTGACTTACACTTGGCCGATTTTCAGGTGGATGTGCCCAGAACCTTTTAAGCCTGAATCAACCCTGCCCAATATCCATTATAATTACGTCTAATTAGACTAATCAAAATAAAATAAAGTCATCGTGAGGCACATATAGTATAATAATAACTCTATTAATGTTTTTATCATTATTTTTGTCCGTTCGTCCGTCTGTCAGTGCGTTGTGACTCATGAAACGTAATAGGGAAAGTTAAAGATTTCAGTGTGTATGTCTACTCCCTAACCGAACCAAAGTGACTTTAAAAATTTTCGCTTATTGTAAGAGCCTCTTTCTTGTTTCTTTTGCAAAAGTACCTAAACATAATCTGTCATACTACAAAAGACGCACTAAAACCATGTTGAACACCTGTCTAGCTAAACAGTGTTTAAAAATTAAACATTGCTTAAAATATTATCTAAATTGCTTAACAGCGAATAAACTCATAAAAAAGTTATTGATAAAAAGTTATACGTTACATTTGACAGTTAAAATAGGTTCTAAACATGTATTAAACTCACTTTAACGTATGTTAATCTATATCTAAAGCATGTTTAACTCAAAACTGTGCTTAGACGCGGATTTGTAGTACGGATTTTTTAAACACGCGTTGAACGTCTGTTTAAATCTTTTGTAGTAAGGCAGAATATGTTTTATATACATACAATCTTTCACCGTTCAAGCAATAAAATTATGGAATAGTTCACCTACAAGAATAAATGAATCCAAATCACTTTTAAACTTGAAAAACTGTGTTCAAAATATCTATCTAAAAGTTTTATTTTATTTTATTTTATTTATTAGAGATCATTTTATATAAAATATATTTAATAATACATTATACTTATTTTTAATGAAGTATTTACTTGTCTGTGGTTTAAATGCGTATCGTATATTATTTTATATATGTATATAGTGTAAGTATTAGTTTGTAATTATTTGTATGAAAGTCTATTTATAACTGTAGCACCACTACCCAATATCCATAAGAAAATGTCTCCTTCTCTGGGTTGTCTGGAAGGAATGGCTAATTAGCCACAAGACCGCCCGTTGTACTAAACAATTTGGAACAAATCTTTTTTTTTTTAATAATCGTATGTTCTATATTATGTGGTGTACAATAAAGTATACATATATAAATAAATAAAATTATTAAAAAATTTAACACGAAAATAGTCTTATGTAACCCTTCTAACTTGCACTACACCAGATTATTATCTGTATTCAAGTTATAAAATCTAATCTTATTTCATGTCCACAGTTATATTGTTCGTATTACTACTTACTTTAAAAGCAGTAATGGCGTAAGTTTCAGTTGCATTCGTGATGTAATCCGTCAGCGCTGTCTGTGGAGCCCCGAGGTAATTCACATCCACTGAAACACGAAGAATATCGCGTGCACTTGTGAAATTGCAAATTTATTTCTAATTTGTAATTTACAAGACACAATCACAATAAAACGTCTAAATATCAATTTACACGTAGATTCGGTTATTTTTATTTATTCGGTTATTTATATCAAAATTTTATACTTCAATCACTTGTACGTGTACGTGTACTAAAAATGTTTTTATTTATTTTCTCATCTACCTACCTTGTATACATGTTTAAAATATAAATATACATACATACATATATATATAAACCAAAAATTATAAGATTTTTTTTGTTTTGATTTAAATTTCATATATATTAATACTTAATGGTCTGAGACTGTCATTGTCATTTAATAAAATATGACTCAACTTTTTCTATATCAATCATAGCTATACTTTTGAAATTTCCACGCAGAATCGCTGTATTCAATATTATTCTATAGCCGGCTTACACCTACAACGTTTTTTGACGAAGCATTTCTCAGCATTTCAGTTTTATTGTAACCATATCAATAAATGAACGCTTAAATTTACAAGTATTTCAAAATGTTTAAACACAGTTTATTTAAATGAACATAACATCTTTAAAAATGTAAATATACATATCTATTATAATTATTAACGTCTACGAATTTTAAACCGCAGTTTTAATGATGATTTTTTTAAACATCTCGTAATCATCGTCATCAGTGTTTTAATCTTACATAATATTTAATATTGAACACCACACTTATAAATATAGCAGAGCACAGTTTGTAAATATAGGTCAATAAACCCTCATTAAACTTTACCTATAGTGTTTTCTTTGGGTGTTATTTGGTGTTACTAGATATCTCACTTACGTTATCGCAACGCGATACATTATGACAGTCAACTACCAAAAAAAAAAAACAACTACCAAAATGTATAGCGTTATGACAGCGATAGTTCCGCAGATATCACTCCTTTTCAAATGAAAAATGCCTGTTACGCATATGTATATATGTATATAATTACCTACAAAGTTATCAAAGGCCTTCATGAGCAATATAGTGTGACTACTTTACACCCTGTATACCTATATTTCCATATTACGAATATGGAGACCTCCTAATATAATATGTTAAGAAATTATTATGTACCTAAGCAAATGTATGAGTATTTAACCATAATTACAACTAATCAACTTCACGATATAAAAAATAATAATAGCAAAATTAATATTCAAAGCGTCCATAATTCATACATTCAGAGTCGTAAGGTAGCCTCAACAATGTCATTAATATGATAATATAATTATTATGTTTCAGAGGAATGCGGTCATTTGCATAGAAATTGTTGTGTTCCTATTTATTGAAAATATAGGTTATTAATTCAGCAGAAAGTTGGTTCCAGTTGATCAGCTAATTCTATTAATGACAGATGAATTTTAATACATTATAAGTTAATAGGGTAAAGCTTAATGAAAAAGCTGAAAACATTGTTTGGAAGCACTAATCTTAAAATCTACCAGTCCGGTTTGACAAATCTTTTCTGTAAATAGACAGTTTATCGAAAAAAGTTATAGGCTATAAAAAGGACTCGGCACCGCATCGTGGTACGATAATTTAAAAGCAAATAAAAAAGAATAATGCGACGTTTTATGCGATTTTCTACAAACGTCGTATATAGGTACATAGACCGTAGATTTTCACAATGCGATGTCGTAACGGACCATGACATCGTAAAGTGTCATTCAGCGATATCGCAACCTGTGTAATATATGTCTCGGCCGTAACTTATGAGACGGTATAATTATTATGAAAGCACATAATTTATTTGCACTTCTGTCTGCTGCTCTTTCTAGCCAAAATCTTACATCTATCTGAGCTATATGTGCATGACTCATAGATACGTGTTATAACCGTTTACTGAGGAAAGTTATAGGTCATAAAACACCACGCTTCGTCTCATAGGAGCGGAGAGAAACATCAATTAATCTGGCAAGTACCGAATTTAATGCGGGTAAAATTGCGAGGCAGTTTTGATACAAGATGTTTCATACTTAATATTGCAATCTTTTGAGCTTATATACTATGAACGTATTTAATTTTCAATGTTCCGAAAATGTTCGCAAGAGTGTTGTTATATTATATTTAAATAAAAAATATATTATCCCTACACGTGAAGCGTAAAAAAAGTTATTATACCTCGTGTCTCGGGTTTTTGTTTTCTACAAAACATAATAGAATATTTTGCTAATTAATAAGGATATAGAAAAATAACAAATAATTATAACCGCTCAAGCGTGAGTCGGTGTGAGTGATTTTGATATCTCGACACGCCTTCCGTAATTAGGCGGTATTATTTAAATTGAGATCATATGAAGTCAAAATTATTGCGACCCACAAACCTCTTGATAATATAATATGAGAATAAAATCAACTTTCTAATTTTACTTTAAAGTACACATTTATTTTTATTTTACATGTGTTAGATTTTCACACGTTCATTTTTGTTGCGAGGGACCGATATTACATGAAAGCCAATTAAATTTTATTTTCCTATCCTGTTGTAAATACACTGAGGTGTCGATTTTTATAGTCAGGGTTCAGAAAATAAAATAGCATTGGAAAAAAACATGTATTTTATATTTTAATCGTTAAGGCACAGGTATTTCCGAAAACGGTTTAATATTTTATGCATTTAAATATAAAGACTTTAGTTTTTCCAAGACCATCTACAAATAGTCCAACAATATTTATAAGATATAAATACCTGTATTAATTTCCAGTCGTAATTATGAATGAAATCAAATAATTCTCTAGAGAAAAATGAATTCATAACTTATTTACTAGTTTTTACTCGCGGATTTCCTCACGTTTATATAGATTTCACCGTCTGTCTAAATAACTGTTCGATCGTGAAAAATTTTACTATCTCTCAAGAACATTTTTTTTTTGATAAAGGATATCCCGCGTCTTATTTTGTTGGCATGACAAATGTAGGTTGCTATTCATAATCTCGTGATGATCGGTTGAGTAATAAAGGCGTCAAAATGATATAAACAAGTAAATTCACAATTTACATTCCAAAAATAATATTTCACTCGGATTAGAAAACAGTTTAATAAATCGATGTAAAAGCTGCAGAACTGCATCTAAAAACAAGTATTAAATCACGTAAAACTACTAGCTGTATTGCAATAAACCCGCCTTGAAATAGTGACACTTTTTAAGACGGGTTAACTCTCTTATTATTATTAATTAAATACAGCCCGATTATTAACAGACAGACGGACGGAAAGACAAACATTGACACCATTCGAATATTAAAAATCCTAATAACAGTAATAATTTTTCAATGACTAAGGAAATGAAAAATGAAATGTGACTGGGAAGCTTGTCGCCTTAAGCTAAATTCATATTACATTTTACAACTTCCAACTTCGGATCTATTGGAAGCAGAATATTTCGATTATTATTAGTTCATCGTCAATATGTTCAGTGCTGAGCAAGCAAAGTTCGATGGTTCGTATTTACATAGTCACAACTGCTAATATTGGGTTAAAATTTCAGACGAAGTATAATATTTCCGACGAACTTAGAATATTTTAACTCTTTACAACTTCCAACTTCGGATATATTGAAAGTAGAATATTTCGATTATTATTAGTTCATTGTCAATATGTTCAGTGCTGAGCAAGCAAAGTTCGTTGGTTCGTATTTACATAGTCACAACTAGCTTATATTGGGCTAACATTTCAGACGAAGTATAGTATTTCCGACGAACTTAGAACATTTTAACTGGTTTTGTTTATCTCAAGCAAAATTCTCGGAACGTATTTCTGATAATATCTTTCAGAGCGTTTTACATCGTAACTTAGAATTCATGTTTCAAATTTATAACTTTTAAAATTTTGTTACATAAGATAAATAAACGCATTAGACTCAACCTATTACACTCATAAGATAAATAATATGCTTAAGATGAAAATTTCGTTAAATATACTGTTAAAATATGTAAACATACTGTATACAATTTGCTGATTTAATATATAATTCGTTAACAACTTAAGACAGTTAATGACAGCTTTCTTCGGATGATTCCGTTTATCCGCCCCAAAGTATTCACCCTAAGGGGGTTTGGCCCGTTTGGCCACCCTTTCTTCTAAGCTACAGATATAAAAAAATAATTCAATAGTAGTATAAACGTAGAAATATGCCGACTAAAATAACCTAACAATTTAAAAGTTATAAATGAGAAATTGAATTTGCACTTTTATGATATCTTCTATACTCAATGTGTCGAATTTCTACGTTACCATAAGGTTTTGGATAAAGACGATCATTTTTCACTTATGATAATCGATAATAATAAAAGTATTATAATATGAAATTTCTAATTTACAAAAATTTAAATGATAACGTATGGATCAGCTATATGCACAGTAGCGTCGTTGTGGTATTGCGGGTATTAAGATATTTCTAACAGTTAAATATTAACTGCCTTACTACAAAGTTTAAGCATACGTTAAACCCGTGTCTATATAATATTATACTACAAATCCGCGTCTTAAGACAATTTTGTTTTTAACATATGCTTAAAACCTATTTTAGCCGTTAAATATAATGTGTGATATTTTATTTCTCTATGATTTTACAGACAGTGTAGCAATTTTGACAACATTTTAAACAATGTTTAATTTTTAAACACTATTTAACACGTCTTGAACATGATTTTATTTCTTTCTTATTTATTATTTTTTATCTTTTGTAGTAAAGCAGTAACTGTTTACGCAAGGAGACTTGTTTACATTACGAAATTAGTAATATATTTTTCTGTTTTAATACGTACTGAAATTGTTTTTTGTTAATTTTATGTACACTTGTTGTAGATTGTGCATGAAAATATCAGTATTTCCAATACTAATAATCACTGTAAGTCGTAAGTGTGTTTCAAATTAATATATAACAAAATCATTTCATGACATTCACTTCGTTATGTAAATTCGGCTTTAGCGTATGTCAAAGCAAATACTTACGTAGTTTGACACATAATTTATGTCACGCTGTGCATTGCGACTAGCATTAGCTTCCATCTAAATGCAATTAATTTCCCTGTCCCTGCGAACGTTGCACATAGTCAATACCTTACATGTACATATGGATGCTGATAAGCATGTTTCAACCCACAAAAAATAAAATTCGGAGATATTGATGTATTTTGATACTGCATCATCTATTTAACATTATTCCAAAAAAATTGAAGTCATATAAACTAAATGAGTACGGTAAAAATTTATACAATAATCTCAAATATTTGAAAAACTTTTTATTAGATAATATATTAAATATATCAACCTGCTTTTAATCCATTATACCTTTTATCAAAAAATAAAAGAAAATGTGGATATATAGTTTTTTCAAACATATTTATTAAGAAATTTTTTTGCAAAATCAACGTGTTCGTTTCTGGCTAGGAAAACTTATTTTTCAAAAAACTAATGATGCAGTTTTAGTTTTAATCAAAATCGGCTCTGTGACTTAAATTATTTTTCGCTTTTGCTTATAGTTTCGGTTTTGTTCTATCATATCCAGTAAAAAAATTACCCAGTATATATATTATTTTTTTAAATGATTATATTAATATAATATATATCTTCCCTATTTGAATCATATTATTCACTATTTTGTTCCTTATAAAATTGGCTTTCTGCTAGTGAAAGTTTCATCAAAATCGGTCCAGCTGTTTCAGATATTAGCCGAAACAAACCGAGTGACAGATAGACAGCCAAAAATTTTAAAATTGGTAATTTTGTTGTAAGTACCGTGTATACTTTCGTATGCATTAATTTTATTACAAACAGACACATCAATTTTATTTATTTGTATAGATGTATACCTCCCCTTCTTAAATCGGAAAATGTTCACTATTTTATTGGTTTCTCTAATATTTTGTTATCGCGTAATTCTCTTTTTTACTTATTGATTAAAATAAATATATTTTTTTTATTTAAGTAGCCTAATTTAATCCTTATAATATTAGCTATAGGGGCTGCTGTAATGTTTTTAAGAACTTTTTAGACTTTGTGATATTTTGTGATTGTTTTCTTCCATTCCCACTCCCTTCTCTGGGCCTCACGTGATTAATGGACATCCTCTAACTGCGAGTGAAAGTCCCATCAAATTTGATTCAGCTGTTTCAGAGATTAGTCGTAGGAAACAGAGTGACAGTACTTGATGTAAGTACTTTCATGCATTTAGTGAAAATCACAAAATAATGTTCGACGTGACCCCATAAGTTGACATATCTTTTAAGCGGGCACAAACGCACATATAAACAGACAAACAGACAAAAGTTCTAACAAATTTTGTTTTTCTATTGCGTAGGTAAAGCCTCCAATATTTTTTTTTCATAAATCTTACATGTACAGACAGCGACCCGTTAGAATTTTTTCATATATATAGATTTAAAAATATCTAAAATAGAAGTAACCCCAAGTCACTCCTTATAACATTTGCTAACTGCAAAAAGTACCATCAGAACCGGTTAAGTCGTTTCAGAGATTAGTCGGAACAAACAGATAGACAGACAGACTGACAGACAAAATTTTTAAAAATGTATTTTTTTATGTAAGTACTGTACATATATACTTTCACGTATTTAGTTATAAACACAAAAAAATGTTCAACGTGATTCCTTAAATTGGCATAACTTTTTATTTATGGACCGATTGACATGAAACAAACCCTAAATGTTAAGTGAAGCTTACTACAATATATTAGTGAAAACCGCATCTAAATCGGATAAGCCGTTTCTGAGATTAGCGTGCACAAACGCACAGATAAACAGACAAACAGACAAACAGACAAACAGACAAACAGACAAACAGATAAGAATTCTAAAAATCTTTGTTTTGGGTTCTATTGCGTTGGTAAAGGCCCCCTATAATATTTTTTTTCAAATATCTTCCATGTACAGACAGCGACCCGCTAGAATTTTATTATTAGTATAGATATAGATATAGATATAGATAGGTTTGACATCTTTAGACGCCATTTTTCTCAAAATGAAGTCCGTGTGGCTTGACACAGTATTGCTTATTAATTTTGGTACCACGTAATGTCAGTTCAAATTACCTATCGGTTTCAAACATGTCCGAGCTCTCGGGGGCAAAGTAAACGGATTGTTGCTTCGACCTTACTCTGCGCCTAGTCGGCAACTTTATTCCCCGCACACGATTCCCGTATTCGCCAGACAATTACGGTTTTCCACTCTAAATTGCCGCCTGCCTCCGTTTAACTCTTTAAATTGCAACGTTTGTTTTAAATGCAAATTAAATTTGTAATGGGGGCAATATAAATGTGTGCGCCATTCGCCTTAGCATAATCGCCTTGTGTGGAATCTCGTTCTCTTATTTTGTAATTACATGTGTTTCTGTTTATAATTAAGTGGTCTTGTATGTTCCATAAAGTAAGCATACAACTTAAATAATCATGATTATATTTATTGTAGGAGTCAAAAAATATACTAGGATATCATTTCATCCCGGTTGGAGAATCCTATAAAGTGAAATTAATATACATATATCATACATATTTTTGGTGTGAAAAGTAAAAAGTTTCGGACAAATGACTAGATAAACGTACATACATATAATTTTATATATTATGTATATAAAATTTTTGTTTACCATCAATGGTTTGGTGGTAACAATAATAATAGAAAAATAATAACCTTGCTCGGTCTGCGAACATTATACTTAAAGATTTATGGAGTACGATGTGCCCACTTTTCGGATAATGAAAAAACGTGCTTAAATTTATTACAAGATTAATGCGGTATGAAATTTTTAATAAAATGATATTGCCAACGATATTGTGTAAAAGCAATAATATTTGCGGAGAGTGCCTCATACAGAAAATTGTACGGTCACAGGGAGAATTGCAGGATTGGGTTGGGAATAGGGAGCCCCGGTCGATTGAAAGAAATACGAAGATGCCCTCGACTCTGGAAACTTGTTAGCGGCTAAATTGGCGAAATACACTTTATTGAGACCTAGCTTCTGCTGCCATCCCGTTCTTATGAAATACCTGCAGAACGTTACATATTACAGTATTTACATATACGATGCATTACAAATTGTACTGTTATATAATTATGTGTAATAAGTAGCATAGAGCTTAAAAGTCTTTACAAAGATTTGTTATACCTATAGACAATGATTATTACTTTTTGATAAATTGTAAAAACCTTGATTGAACCGACGTATTTTTGAGGAGAGCTCTTAAAATACATTAACATATTTTATATAAGACTCGAAATTAATATTCTTAATGTTTTGGTCCACCTAATACATGTATATGTAAAATATATAAAAACAACTTTACTGCACAATGCACATGTATCTATAGCACACGAGAAAAAGAGGATTTGTACCAAAATCCGCCTTTAGATGTAAAAATCGGACACGTTTTGATACTGATAATGTTACAAATTTAGGTCCTATCTACGACAATTCATCTCGTTCCTCGGCAAGACGTCTATAATACTTGTAGAAAAGATAAAGCTAGACGCTAAAAATAGTCTATTCAGTCTGTCGTCTCTTAAGTGTGAACACAAATTATTCTCGCTTGAACGAGTTCTTCCTTAATCTCGTTTCCTTTCTCAAAGTATATAAGAAGAACACACTGTCTATGCAAATGATGACATAGTTGTGTTAAAATATCATACGTTTATATCAAAATGATTTATTTTATAGGATTTACAAAATAGCTACACCTGTATGAAAAATACTAATATCTTTCACTTACATGATTTATAATTAAAATCTAAAGATGTCAAACCTATTCTTAATACATTTGTTTGAAGTATTTATCCATATTTTCTTTTTTTTTTTTTTTGATAAAAGGTATAATGAATTAAAGCAGGTTGATATATTTAATATATTATCTAATAAAAAGTGTTTTAAATATATGAGATTATTGTATAAATTATAAAATTTGGAACAACCTTGAAATTCGAAACAACTTTACTTTACTTTAACAGTATTGCTTATCAGCGTCCAAATATGTTTCACAAACAATTTACAGTCGAAAAGTTAGGTTTTGTGTGTCATGAAATTAATAGACGCATTGATGGTTTTCACGTAAATTTTATAAAAATTAGGCTTAAGAATCAATAATTTAATAATATTATATGCTCATAGGCAATTGGGTGTATAAAATTTGTAAAACTTAAGTGTGCTTAGCACCTTTTTGTAAAATCAATTACCCAATCTACAAATTATATGTATAAGCAAATAAAAATTGCATAACGACTAAAAATACACATAAATATTTACGTACATGAGAGCAGTCAATTACTTGTACAATAATTGTTATAAATACTCTAAACAACATAATTTTTTGTTACGTTACACCTCGCAATCTGTCTTACACAAAAGTAATATAACACGAAGATTAATAGATGATAATTAGACGAAATAAATTACTTGTTATTCAAGATAGCGTGTAACATGGAAACTGGTAGGCAGATACAATAACAATAATGGTGTGGTTATTATTACATAATTATATAAAAACTCTGAATGATATGACTAGACATCGGTGTCACTGTGGTGAGGCAGCAGACGAATATGGACATCATGGTTTATCATGCATAAAAAGCGTATGCCGCTTCTCCTGTCATGCTTCCTTGAACAGTGTCATTCATCAGTCTCTTGTCACCGCTAAAATTCCCACGGTACTAGAACCTAACGGACTAGTACGCAGTGATGGCAAGAGACCTGATGGAATGACACTTGTTCCGTGGAAGTTGGGGAGGTCGCTTGTATGGGATGCTACCTGTGTCGATACATTGGCTGCATCACATTTACGAGGGACTTCCATAACAGTGGGAGCAGCGGCATCCATTGCTGAAAATGTCAAGCGGCGCAAATACGAAAACATTGAAAGGAGTTTCGTATTTGTGCCGTTTGCCGTTGAAACCATGGGGTCCTGGGGCGAGGAAGCGAAAAAGTTTTTCAAAGAGCTGTCTTCTCGCCTCGTCTAAACTACAGGTGACCGAAGGGCTGGCGGCTGCCTTGGCCAGCATATCAGTCTGGCCATACAAAGAGGTAATGCTGCCAGTGTTTTGGGCGCCTTGCCTCACTGTGACATCAATAGTTACTTAGATTTAATATAGTTATTTTTAATTTCTCTTTTTTTATTTTTAATAGAATTATTTGTTTATGTAAGTAAATTGTAAAGTCTCTATTCATATCATTTAGAGTTTTTCATTAAATTATACAAAAAAGGTAATTAATTTTCTATGTATTATTTATAAAAATAATTTAAGTTAGGAATTGCATATATTTAGTGAAATTATTATTATTTTCGAGCAGTGTAATGGATTAAGCTCTTAACTTTTTACTTGATACGAGAAAAGGCCTTTGATAATAAGAGAAATACAAGCTGTTACAGTCTGACTTGTAGTGTTCGACTACAGTATTTCATTTCAAATAACATAAATATATTAACTCTCAAGTTAATCGTAATACGAGTACATTGGTAAATATCTGAAAAAGTACATGAGGAATTGAAGACATAAACTGAATATTAAGTTAAAATAAGAGGTTTCTCGAAAGGAAAGTTTTTGAGAATTTGGTCCTATTTCAAAGGATAGTGAAAACTTATTCGTTCATCCTTCGAGAGACGAACACAAAGGGATTTTTGGATAATAATCAACCATCTCTTACCTTATTTTCATATTCCTTTCAAACTACTACTAAGCACTTTTCTAGAATTATCTAAATTTATAATCCATGTACGGATGTAAACTTAACAAAGAAGTTTTTATATTTGATATGTTTTATATGATATTTTAGTAATGCTGTCAATTATAACATTAGAAGAAAAATGTAATTTTTATATAATTGTAATTAAAATGGAACGTCAGATATATTCACGCTATCAAACACATTACATGGCTTTTTTTTACTAAATAATTAAAAGTCCGTAATAATCCATATTAATATTATTTATTTAATACTAGCTGCCTATCGCGGTTTCACTCGCGTTTATGGTTACTGCTTCGCTCCTCTAAGTTGTTGCGTGTAATAAAGCCTATAACATCAAAAAACGAGTTATCCAAAACAAAAAAAAAATAATCGGTGATCCGACTACTGATGTCGTTTTAGAGATTATTCCCTACACATATAATCAGAAACAAATTTTAAGACTTTTTAATATAAAAATACATTATAAATGCGAAGCTTTGTCTGTCTATTTGTTACGAGTTTTTGGATTTTTATTAAACACGTTGTTGCTATTTTCTTAATATCGTGCTATATACATATAAAACCTACATTTATTTATGCAAAAGTAATAAATTTTCAATTTAGGCATTATTTGGAAAGATTAAGTCGTAACAAAGTTAATGACGTCGTATTTACTAAATTAAGATTTAACCCTAAATTTACGGTTTTAAAGCTATTTGGTCTTAGAGGCAGCTATAAAATCTGAAGGATTATGGTCTTTTTACGTAGTCTAAAGTTGCTCAGGATTAAATTATTTTAAAAGGAGAGCAACTCTTGTAAGGATTTTTTATAAAGGTATAAAGTATCGTGAGTACTTACTTTCTTTGAAAATTGTTACTTTATTATTTTTTACATAAAAAAAATAAAAACAAGACTTAATAAAAAGAAACTGACTTTAACTAGAAAACAGTAATTTCGTTTACTTGGATGACATACTTATACCAGTTATTTTGATTTTAAAACAAAACTACAGAATCGAAGAACCAAATCCGTCAATCTGCTATCGAGTAAACGGGAACATACGAGTACTGAAAATTAAAAAAATAAAAAACAAAAGTGCTCAAAGAATTGAGAACCTTCTTCTTTTTGGGAAGTCCAAAAATAAAACCACAACGACTACTTCGTTTTAAATGGTATTCATTATTTATTATTATCAACAAAGAAGTAATTATGTGTATTTTTCTTTGTTTACATCTCAACCATTATTTTATAAAAGTGCTTGTTAAGCAATTTAGTATTAGACAAGACCTTTGCATTCTATCTATACATTCTTTCTGTCAAATGTTCTTATTTATTGTATCTTTTATCTTGTGTGTCCATTAAAGAGCTTATCTATCTATAAATATTTTATGAATTGCTCAAAGGTAAATATATAAAAGAGGCTTTAAAACATTCATCAACATGAGCTTTATATAATCCCTTTGTTATGCAGGCTAGATTAATAACATATGAATCGTTTTATTGCGCAGAATACAAATATGCAGAAACGCAATTTTCATTCGTTTGCTCTTTTTTAATTATTATTCTATTATTAGTAAAGAAACTTTTGCTTTCAATTTTTTTTTAATTAAAAGATTTCATTTTTTTATTATAGAATATTAAACTAGAATTAAGTTTCAAAATTCATTCTTGAATATTTTGTGAAATATTAATAAATCATTTTATCAAGTTTTATATAAAATACATGTGATATTTTGTTATAAAAAACTTGAAAATTTTACTATAGATCCCAGAGAGTCAAATACATATGTATGCCTAGCGCATATAGCACGTACAAAACTGAAAAATGTAATGTTTCATTATAACTGAAGTAACATTTGATTGTCTGTTATTTTAACACAAATCCCGCCATTTAGTTTGGAAAACTCACGCCTTTTTCACATTCGTTACATATGTTAATTGAATTATAAAACATTTGATATTTTCGTGCAGAATTGCATCGCATGTTCGCTCACCGTTATATACCAGGACGTGATATGGTTATGATGAAAAGTCTAGGCTTTCAGCACTTACAGGGTTACCATTTTTTGTTCATTTAAATTATCTGACAATGGTAACGGCTTTAAGGCTAAATCATGATATGAATTTATTATTACGTAATTGTTTGCATTTTTTTCTTATTGTTTCTATGATTTTCAGAGGCTTTGTGTTTTGTATTATAAGTATATAAAATATATATTACTAATTTAATTTTTAAAACTTACAAAGTTGAATTAAAACTGCATGTTTGTATATTTATCATTTCAGAAGTTCAAATTGTAAAAAGTAAATGTTAAAGAAATATATATTGCTTTTTTCATGAATTTTTATTTTATAAATGAGTACTGTTGAATACTTATATTTGAACCACCAAAAAACGAATATTGTATTTTTATGTCAAGTGGGAAGTAGGTAACAATTTGTTACAGCTGAATTAACACAAGCCCAATATCCCGACACGATTTTTTATTAATTAAAAAAAAATAATATTCCATTCTTAACGAAAGGTATATAAAATAAAGTCAAAATCATTTCGAAATGTCTATTCTATTATATTTAATATGCATAAAAATATTAAAAAAAAAAACAAGATAATTAAAATAATAGATTCGAAATATATTAGCGTGTCGTAGTGTATGTATCGTAATGTACAGAAATATACCGATTCTACAACATTTAATATTTAGAATGGTAATATTCTACCACATCATCTCCACCTTAAGCTCTGTCCCACTTCATATATTTTCTTCTTTTTTCTTATTCTCCTTCATCTCTAATTCCTTTTTAAGCTAGTAACGCATTCTAGGTTCCTTTAGTACAGCAAATATTCATGAGCGCCGTGACCGCGTCAGGTGACCTGCTCGTTTAACCGTCACTTTAAAAAAAAACATTAGCGTGAAGCAGAATTTTGTTACGTGTTGTACTGTATTATGCTATAAATATATGAAAACAAACGCTAAGATATACCACGATGCTATTGTATTTCTATCCTAAGAAACTATACAAATGCGCCACACGTTCCATTTCGAGTGCTTAGTATATCCGATACTACATATGTGAATGACACGCTTAAACTCAGAAACAATATTGTGCACGTGTTGGCTTATGTTTATCCTTTCTATTGTGACGAATCTAATCTGAAAGCGAACCGCCATTGACATTTGGTAACCCTGAACGTTACGTGATCGCGTTCACTCGTCACCCGACACCCGCACGTAATATTAGTTGGGATAGATTTTATACGTGCTATGATAAATATCTTTAGGACAGAAATAGAATAATAAAGAGCGTAATAGTAATCACAAATACTCTCTGTAATAAATGGATCGAATGTCTAAAAATTATTAATTTAGAATTTATATTGAGTTAACCACTTAAACACAGAAAAGTATTATCAAAATCTGTCCGCCGAAGGAGTTTGCTACTATAGACACGTCAAGAAGAAATATATATGTACATAAATAATTAAAAATGAAGATTATATACTAATTTATTTATTTTATTTATCTTCTGACGGTTATTCTTAGTAAAGTTTTTTTTTTTAACATAAATTTAATTTTATTATATTATAAAAAAAAAAAAAAACATTTCTCACCGTAACTTGTCATTCATCTTGAGAGTGTAAAGAAAAAAAATATAATATGTTTTTTGATTTTTTATGAGAATAAATATTCAACGCCATCAATCTCAAAATATATACCAAGATATCTGAAATATTTATTATAAAAGCATTGCTGTTCGCTACTTAATTGGCTGTAAAATTGAGTTTTACGAGACGATGCATATTTAAGGAGAATATCTAAGAGAATTTCTCGTAATTTTTTGTTACCTCATAAAATGAATTGTTTAGCATTTTTTTTAATATTCTTATTTATTTCTTCATTCTTCAGTACTTTTAATTCAATACTTTAAATTAATGAATGACATTTGTTATAAAACGCCTTGAGCAATAAATAATAATAAATTTATTGACCTAAATACGCCTAGAATTGTTATTTGTCAAAAGAAATTATAAAAGTTTGATTTGTTCGAATTCTTTAATAATTAATAATTCTTACTTTGCAGTTTTAACTTTCACGACTTTTCCACAACTTTAAAAACACTATAAAAATTCACTGTTTCGCTTTACCCGATGGCCATTCGAATCATAAACTAAGGTTACTGTAGTTAACCAAAACCATTTTAATTTCCATGATTTCCGACTACCTGTTAGTCTGTCTGTCTGCCTGTAGCTTAGGTCGGAGACTATTAGCACTATAAAATGCGTTTTCGTCAATAAATGTATATATTATATTTTATACATATTAAAAAATGTACTTTATATACAATAGTAGAATTAATAAAAAAAAATTGTCTTAAGTACAGAGAAAGCTGTTAAAATATTTTCTGACGCTGTTATTTCACTACAAAACCGCAATCAATGGATACGATAAACCAAGTTATAAATTATCACTGTATAGTGGACCTTATTCTGTAGGTCTTAGAATCCATTCGTTTAATCGTGCCTTTCTTAGGTTTACATTCTATTATTCAAACTGATAGGGACAAAAGGATACGCAATGAAGCGGAAGGGATCTTTCATTTTTATTGTATCTCAGAAAATAAACAAGAAAGTATAGCCATCATTAAAATCTCGTTATTCCTAGGACACAAATTGTTTTTAACAAAATTTCGTTAAAATCTCACAATTTTTTATTTAATATTAGTATAATTAATATTTTTTCCTTTTTTTCATTTTCTATAACAAAATAAAGCGTCAAAGGCGTCTAATAAAGGTATCTACTGATCGGTCTATGTGACCATTTGTCAGTCCGTGATTTACATAAATTTTAACACATCGACAAAATCTTGGATATTATATATGTATATACTTATTTGTATAATAAATAAAAATGGGACATTTATATTTAGTAAGTATAGACTATAACTAAGATTACGTATTTTTCTCATTAAAAAAAAACACACACACACACACACACACATATACCATTCTTCGATCCAAATGTAAACGTTTAAGACAAAGTACGAGTATATTTCTTCCCTGTTCGCGTCCAAAGTTGGATGGAGCCCCGTCCATCTTTACCTTAAGATTATTATTTTCCGAAGAATTCAAACTTGAAGCCTTTTCGTAATACACCTAATAATCTGCTAATTTTGTTTCGAGTGAGCTTGTCAATCTCGAGTTATTTTCATTTCAAGTTTCAACAACATAATTATAAGACTATCATAACGTTTTTCGTTAATATAAAACGATATTGATTAAATATATAAAATATTTTAAATATATCTTTAAATATTTTCAATTAAATGTGTAAAAGTCACCGATGAATTGAGAACTTCCTTTTATGGAAGTTGGTTAAAAAGGAGATCCCTTGAAACAATTTCATCAGTTATTTATCTGTTGTAATTTAGTTTTATTTATGCTTATAACTTAACTTGTAATTACTAAGACCTTTGTCACTAACTTTATCAAAGATTAGAAAGCTATATCCATTAGTAATTCTACCTTAATCACTTAAACAAGAGATTATCACTTTTCGAGTACATCTATAAACGCTAATACTTATTTTATTCGCAGTACTTTGCGACATTTCTTTTTCTAACTTTTACTTAAGCTCTTATTTACGCCATAATGTCCTCAGTGCGGTCTTAAACGACCTTTAATTGAGGTTTAGGTAGGCTCTTCTGAAAATTTTGGTACGTTTAACAAATCACGTCATCGTGCAAATAAATTTAGTCGACAGTCTTGTGATTTTTTTCAAACTCTTAGAGATTGAGCTTAAGGAAATAAAACATTTTATTATTTTGTGCTATTTGTATTATATATTATAATCTATTTTCCTTTAATTGTCTTATTTAGCAAACATATATGGCGTATTTCTAGCCATACATAAAAGTTATATAAGAAATTATCGATTGAATTATTGAATTGAATATTTTTTTATAATGCAAAATTATAATGAAAAAAAAATGTTCGAAAATTCGTGATTTTCGTTCGGGGTGATGTGACTAAATAAAGACATTTGATATATGAATAAAGATATGTACCTAACTATGATACTACCGCTTTATATTATATATAAAGTTTAAATACAATATGGTAGATGATAAAATAATTATAGTTTAAGATAATTATTATCATACATCAATATTTGAGTTAAAAAAAAAATTAAAATTAAAAAAAAACATTAAATGAAGTCGGATAACAATACCTACGTTAGGCGAGAATTACACTTGTACGTCTTACTTTCATAAATAATAAAAACCAGTTCTGTAAGCTGGTAACACTTACCTAGGTAACCTTACGAAAACTGTGATTGAAAAATAAGGCACTACAAGTAAATTCAGGCTTAAAGCAATGACAAACCACTTCTGTAAATCTTTATAAAAGTTTAAGAGCTAAACTTATAAGTGTAATTCTTGCCTATTAACCTTCGTATAAAGTAAATGTCACCTCTGTCTTTCTATTCAGAGGGCGTTTGATAGGCTTTAATAAAGTTTACGTCATCGATATCCAATGACAACGAATTATGTAAATCGGGTTTTGTGGATGGCAAATAAAAATGTTTTGAACCTAAAGAGAGTGTGTTACCGTGGAAGGATAAAACTCGTTCATTTTATATAGAAAGGGATTATACAATACTAGCAGATCTCCGCATTTCGTATTTTTATATACATATAAGAATTTTTAACATTTTTAATCTGTGAATTGTTTTCATTTTATTCGTTTTGATTAAATTAGCGACTTTGTGTATTTTTAACTTGTTTTCATTTTGCGCATTTTTTATTAAAGTAAACAGTACCTGTAAATAAAAGTATTTCATATCATTCCTCAGTAAGAGATATATAATTTAAATTATTACTACACATTTTATTAATATACCTAATATGGTAAAATTTAGGACAATACGAGAACCGACTCTTTAAGTACCGAGGGCCAAGGGCTATTGTTTTAGCTCTCAGAAATTCCAGCTTTAATTTAATGAAATTCTATTTGGCAATGAAATTGATATAATTAAAATACCTATAAATAAAAATAAGTTTTTACTCTCTGAATTGGATTGTTTATGACATGGAATATAATTTCTCTTTCTTTTTATTTTAAATACAATTATTTGTTTATGTTAGAATATATTGTATTTAAGTAGGAAAGGTTATTATTGTAGTTCCATTCATATAATTTTCTCTGAAGATAAGAGTTAAAAATATGTAGTGCTGCCAATATAATTGCATTAATTTTTCGCGATTAGCTCTGCGCGTTTTCAAAATGAAGCGATTATTGCTTGTATTAACGTTTATACGTAATAATGTATCTTTTATTATCTTTTATTATAATACATAAATATTGTAACGTTATTATGTGATGTGATATAATTATTTTTTTTTGTTTTTCTATTGTTTGTTTTTCTATATACATATATATTTTAATTATTTCTCTATCTACCTGCTTTCGAGTTAATTTTGTGTTGTAGAACTATTTATAAATATAATTAGTTAAAAGTTAAAGTCATTCTGACGTTTGTCAATCAGGCGCCACAATTTTCTTGCTTTGGATGGGTAGTTTTTGAGTTCTATACTAGACATTTATAAAGATCGTCTTTATATAGATATCTATTATATAGATAATACAATAATGTTCCTTTTTAATAGTAATAATTGTTGTTATGGCTGCCTGATAAATATATAAAATATATATATTTTGTTAATGTTAGTTTTTTAATGTTATTGTTGTTACTATTTTGTTTTGTTTGTGTTTAAGTGATTATTCCTAGGCAACTGGCGGGTGAGTGTTCATATGAAATTAATTAACACATAAATATTTATTTACCTATTTTTATATTGTAATTATAAAATTAATATATTATTATTATTATTTTACATATACATTTGATATATTTATCTTTATATTTTTACTTATTTTATTTGCTGAATATTTATTTTAAAAATGTCTAGAAACAATGACGATTTGGACGAAACTTTTCTTTCTTTTTCTTCTGATGGATTGAGCAGTAATGACAGCTTTCATAGTATCCCTTCGCTCAGTGAAACTATAAATTCTTTATTCTCAGACTGCCTGAAATATTTTAATGTTATCCATATTAATGCTCAGAGTATTCCTGCACATTATCCTGATATGTTATCATCATTTGATTGCAATAATATACATGCTATCCTTGTATCTGAGTCCTGGCTTAAACCCTGCTTACCTTCTACTTCCTACTCTCTTCCTGGATTTCATTTGATTCGTAACGACCGTGTAGGTCGGGCAGGTGGTGGAGTGGCGATATATCTCCGCTCTTACATTTGTAAGCAAATCGACACCTCTGTCCGTTGAAGGGGCTGAACACCTTTTCATTGAGGTTATCTTTGGTCATATTAAGATGCTATTAGGTGTTTACTATAGTCCTAACCTCACGGTCGATTACTTTTCATCATTTGAAATCCTTCTAGAGCGATTTAAATCATTATACGCCCATACCATTCTTATGGGAGACTTTAATACTTGTCTTTTAAAAAATGACCACCGCTCTAGTCTGTTGAAATCTGTACTAAATAGTGCAGATTTACAAATCCTACCTCTATCTGCTACTCATTCCTTCCCTAACTCTATTCCTTCTCTTCTCGACTTAATTTTGGTTTCTCCTGTTGATCATGTTGAAAAGCATGGACAGTGCTCTGCCCTTGCTTTTTCATATCATGATCTTCTTTATCTCTCCTATAAAATCAAACCACCCAAAGCAAAATCGAGAATTCTTCTGCAGCGTAATTTTGGTGGAATGGATTTGAATAGTCTGCGGGAGGATGCTGCCAACATTGACTGGAGTGTTATTTTGAATGTTAATACAGTTAATGAGCAAGTTACAGTTTTTAATTCTCTACTAACTCAACTGTATGATTTACATGCACCAATTCGTCCTGTCCGGCTAAAGCACCTTCCTGCACCTTGGCTCACCCCAGAAATAAAGAAGCTTCAAGAAAGAAAGATTGCTGCCAAGGCTAAGTATAGGTGTAATCCGACTGACACAAATCGCGACAAGTATCTGAAGGTTCGCAATCGCTGCAACAGACTATGTAGAGATAATCAACGACGCCATATCCATAAATCTATAGCTGAGGAAGACGAATCAGCTAGAGTCTGGAAATTTCTCAAGTCCTTAGGAGTTGGAAAATCATCTAGAAACATAAATAGTAATAATATTAATTTGAATGAATTAAATAATCACTTTTCCTCCTCTCAAACTTTCGAAACTGCTGTGAAGTCTAATACTTTAAAAGAAATTTCTGCTAAATCAACTCCTGAAAATCCGCCTTTTTCCTTTAGTCAATTTACTGATAGTGATGTTAAGAAGAACATTTTAGCTATAAATTCTGATGCCATTGGTTCGGATTGCATTAGTCGTAAGATGATCCTCCCAATCCTAGATATCATAATTCCTGTAGTCACACATATTTTAAACCAATCCATTATCCTTTGTGAATTCCCTGAGTCCTGGAAAGACGCACAAGTCATCCCCCTCCCGAAAAAAACAAATCCTTCATCTTACACTGATTATCGTCCTATATCCATTCTTCCTTTCCTGTCTAAAGTACTTGAGCGTCTTATTCACAATCAATTAAACCAATACCTTTCAAAAAATGTCCTATTGAATCCTTTACAATCTGGTTTTCGTCCGGGTCATAGTACGACTACGGCTCTGATCAAAATAACTGATGACATTAGATTAGGAATGGATAATCAACAGGTTACTGTGTTGACATTACTAGATTTTAGTAATGCTTTCAACACGGTAGACTTTGATATTCTTCTTGCTATATTGTGTTCTCTTAACATATCTCCTAAAGTAATTGACTGGTTTCATTCTTACTTGTATGGACGCCGGCAACGGATAAGAGTTCAAGATTCTTTCTCAGAATGGGCTCCTATAACTGCGGGCGTTCCACAAGGTGGCGTGTTGTCTCCCCTCTTGTTTTCGGTCTTTATAAGTACCGTCACTTCTCATATATCTTCTCTCTATCACCTGTATGCAGATGATCTTCAGATCTATTCACAAAGTAAAATTGCGAACCTTCCAGAAACTATACATCTAGTTAATAATGATTTATTAAATATTTCTAATTGGTCTACTTCATTTGGATTACAAGTAAACCCAAATAAAACACAGGTGCTGATTATTGGTAGTTCAAAGTTAATTTCACGCATATCTTTTTCGGATCTCCCGGCTGTACACTTCAACGGTGTTAACATACCGTTCAGTGTTACAGCTAGGAATTTGGGAATTACCTTTGACCAACACCTATCTTGGGAACCACAGATAAGTGACGTTAGTAAAAAAATTTTTGCAGCCGTTGGCTCCCTTCGAAGATTACGCAACTTTCTACCCATTCCTACCAAAATTATGTTAGCACAGTCACTCCTACTACCAATTCTCGATTATGCTGACGCATGTTATCTTGATCTAAAAGAGGAGCAACTTAATAAACTTGAGCGTCTCCAAAATCTTTGCATCCGATTCATATTTGGTCTTCGCAAATATGATCACGTTTCTGAATTTCGTAAAAAGCTCAAGTGGCTCCCAATCCGGCTTCGCAGGAATACTCACATCCTTCAACTTCTCTACTGTATTCTGTTCAATCCGTCTTCCCCTTCATATCTAAAAGAACGTTTTCAATTTCTTAGTTCTTCACATAGCCACAATCTTCGTTCTGAAGAGAATTTGGTGCTAAAAATACCTCCCCATACAACATCTTTTTATAGTGACTCATTTACAGTCCATTCAATTCGTCTGTGGAACTCTCTTCCACTAGAAGCAAGGCGTGCACCAACTATTACAACTTTTAAAAAAATTATAAAAGAGCACTATCTTGCTTTATAATAAATACAAAAATTACTGCAATTAAATATTATATTTATTATGTAAGTATTTATAGTATGTAAATGTATATATTTATAATGTGTATGTATATTATTATATAATTATGTATTTATATTTATGGAATATTTATTTATGTATCGTATATATACAAATATATATTGTATTTAATTTTTAAGTATTACATAATTTGTACACCCCTACCATCCTATCTCTCTCCTCTACCAAAGGTTGCCTGGAAGAGATCGCTGTTTTAGCGATAAGGCCGCCTATTGTACATTTTTCTTTTCTTTGTTTTTGTTTTACTCCTATTATTTTGTCTATATTGGTGTACAATAAAGAGTATATAAATAATATTATTAAAAATCTGTGTATATAAGTACATACCACATATAATTAAACTACTAACATTTTAATTTTATTCCTAAATATAAAATATAAACATAAAATAAATTTCTAAGTAGATTTTGAGCAATGTACAGAATAAGAGTTTATCTATACTAATATTATAAAGGGGTAAAATTTGTTTGTATGTTTGTAAGAGCGCCTGTTTGTGGAGAAAGGTTATAGGCTACATTACATCACGCTACGACTCACAGGAGCGAACTAGTAACCATAAGCGCGAGAAAAGCCGCGAAGGGAACTAGTACAGAATATTGGGAAATTTACATAGATAAGATAAACCAAGTCCGAATTTTCGAAGTATTACGTCAAAGTCCTTAGCAATAAAAGGAAAACTATCGTAGTCCGCAACCCCGACCTCGGGTTTCATCAATATTTATCGAGTCAGAAAATATAAACTTTACAAACACGAGCGACTCTAGAAGCCAAAAAATAAACTGCTTTTATTATTTTATGAAATAAGAAAATTATAGTGTATATTTTTTTATTTAATGTTAACATAAAAAGTATCTGAATTTTCATTTTCATTCACATTTAAATGCTGTTGCTATACTGTACTGGGGACTTACTATACTGTTATGCAACAACCTGCAAATGTCCCCCAGCTGGGCAAACCCCTCTTCTTATATTAAGAAGAATGATATTAATTAATTGTTAATTCATCGCTCAAAGCAACGGAAATATTAATGAAAAAAAAATGTAAAGTAAATTTATTTTCTTATGTATTTTATATATAATCTAAAGGTACTAAATTATAGTAAAAACGTAAAAAATTATTTTAGTTTGTAGGGGGTAATTCTTTGTGCGCTAAATGGGCTATTTATTTTGTTATAAAAGGTTGTAGGCTATATTACATCACGCTACAGCCCACAGGAGTGAAGTAGTAACCATAAATGCGAGTAAAACCGTGAGAGACAGGTATTATTTCGTAATATTTATTTAACTACGTGACACTTGCAACTACGCGACGTATGTAGTCTTAACTCAATTCCTAATAGGATTATTGTAGTTCCATTCGTATAATTTTCTCTGAAGATAAGAGTTAAAAATATGTAGTACTGCCAATATAATTGGATTAATTTTTCGCGATTAGCTCTGCGCGTTTTCAAAATGAAGCGATTATTGCTTTTATTAACGTTTAAACGTAATAATGTATCTTTTTATTATCTTTTATTATAATACATAAATATTGTAACGTTATTATGTGATGTGATATAATCAATATTATTAAAAATCTGTGTATATAAGTACATACCACATAAAATTAAACTACTAACATTTTAATTTTATTCCTAAATACTTTAAAGTAAGTAACAGACAAAATAAACTGTAGCTATTTCAACAAACTATTCAATTTAAACTTTTACGTTTATAAACAATGTGTCGTGTTCACGAATTCATTAAAAAGTTCTTTGATGGTGAAAGTATAGATTATTTTACGATAAAATATATTATTACTATAATATTATAAGGACTGATGTACCCGTGATATGGAGAGTTGCCTGCAACGGGTGTAGAGAGAAAGACAACATGGCGATATATTGTTACAAGATCTTCTGTAATCTTTAAAAATTAGATGTTAAGAAATCAAAGGGAGGAAATGTCAATTAAGCCTGACAGTTCAAACATAAAAATTAATTTAAATTATAAACTTTAACAAAGGCACCCTGACTTCATTTTTGTAAGAGGCATTGTGCAAATTTAATTCGACACTGCATATAAATATATATTATATATTATATTTATATGCAGTGTGCTGTATAGAATGATTTTTTAAACCAGAATATAATTATGGATGTATGAATTTTATATCATTTCTTCTTCTTCCTTATATGTGACACTATTAGGTACAATAATACATCATGTTTTTTTTTTAAACTAATGTTGTAGTTTTAATTTTTATGAAAATCAGCCCTGAGACTCCTTTGATTATTTTTCGCTATTCCTTATAGTTTCGGATTTGGTCTACCACGCGAGGTAAAAAAATTCAATATGATTAGATACGCGAATCCGAGAAATAATAAACAAGACATACGAACAATAATATTATTTGTGTTTTCGTTATGTTTATGATGCGGTTCTTACGTTGTATCCAGATTATCCAACTTGATATAAATTTAATTATATATATAACACACTTTGTTTAACATTGTAACATACATATAACAAAAATATATGTATTTTAATAACACTTATCATCCACAATAATAAAATAAAGAACATAATAAACAACTTTGTTTAAAAATAGGTTTAATAACATTGTCTGTGCGTCACCAATACAAGAGGATTATAACGGCGAGTTCTCGCTATCCACAACGCAATTCATTTCGACAGCTGTTTTAATTTTTCAGTTCAAAAATCAGAAATCAATTGTCAAAATGTATCTCGTTACGATATCAATAGCGCACGCCTAATTGACCTGCTGATTTATTATACATGTCGTGGAACAACAATAATTTTTATTAGAAGTCGCTGAACTGATTTAATAGTATCGGGTAAACGCGGTGACATTGTTGTGAGTCAGGTGGTACGTCCACCTCTACGTCTTGTTGGATAGTAGTGTACTGTGTCATGCACACTTACGTTTGAGAAATCGAACAGTCTACACCTCCAAGTCGAAAATATCGGTTTACCTACCTAGTATTTTTTTTAAATACCGACATCCAGTTTAGTTTTGATACAAAATCGTGATGGACCACGTACCACCGAACGTATACGATGACGCTTCTATCGCTTAGCCATCGTTGTCGCCGACATACATATGTACTAGCTTTGCCTGCGGCTTCACCCGCGGATTTATTTTCGCGTAAGTATCGTTTTTATTTATAAATAAAATAAATATAATTTTTCAAATAAAAGTAGCCTAAGTTACTCCTTATAACATTAGCTAACTGTGACTGAAAGTCCCAGCAAAATCGGTCCAGCTGCTTTAGAGATTTACCGAAACAAACAGACAGATAGAGAACAATTTTTAAAAATTGCGTTTTTGTACCATATACATACTTTCATATGCATTAACAGCTGTTAATTTGAAATGATTATTACAAATGTTAATTAAGATATTTTTTTATAGTATTGATACGAATTTATCCGACACGCTTGGCTTAACGTCAAGACAATATTTTCTTCTATCCGCCATCTTAGGTCCGGCCTGTTTTATGTTTTGGCCACTTAAACGAGAAATATCGTACTTTCAACTTCATACACATTCAACAATGGGTTCAAAACCTTTTATAATACACATGATTTAAGAATACCTAAACAAAAATGGAAATATATATACCTGTATACTTTTTAAATGCTTTTGTAAAAAACTGGTCAAGTGCGAGTAGGACTCGCGCACCGAGGGTTCCGTACAAACTTATAGAAATCTATATAAGACTAACCCATCTACGCCATTTGTGGTCTTCATCATCAGTTCCAACATAAGTTACTATCAAAAATACCTAAATCGGTATACGCTTGCCTATAATATTTGAGGAGTTCCCTCAATTTCTCCAGGATCCTATCATCTGATCCTGACCTGAAGACAATGGGACCACCTTGGAAGTATACCTTTTCAAACAAAAAAAAAAAATTTGAAAATCGGTACTCAAATGGCGGCGTAATCGGCGAACAAACATAAAAAAAAATTAAATACAAGGTAGAACTGAAAACACTCCTTTTTAGAAGTCTCTTAAATATAATCAAATATTATGTAAATATGGATCACGTCGCAAAAACTATTTTGAAACTACTTAGGAGCACTTTAATTTAAAACACGATCATGGATGCAATCCATGGAAACACAAAATTTTATTTTAAGTACTAATACACCTTATACTTTCAAAAAAAAAAAGTTATAGCGCGATTCAGGATACACCTAGCGCCATCTCTTGACAATTTCAATGAACTAACTTGTTGACTTTGACATTAACAACATAATTATATTATATTTTATTCTCGTTTTATTTTTATTTATATTCTACTACACTCCACTACCCCTGCACTACGTTCGTAAAATATTTAGATTTACATTATCAATCAAAATATCGAAATATATATTAGTGTTGCCAAGACGAAAATAATTAGTCCTTAATTCGAACAAAACTAATTGTTTATTTATAAATAACTAATTACATTACTAATAAACAGAAGACTTATATGTGTAGATAAATAAGTAAATTAAATAACTCGATCTGTTTGAATTTAATTTTAAAATTTTCGTACTAATTCAATACGAGTACTTAAATCAAATCGCGTGAAGCTCTTATATTGAATGTTAATTACGTAATGACGTTATAAATCGACGATAAAACTTTTAAATGAAAAGTTTATTTTATCATTTTTAACGCGTTTAAATAATAATTAAAATATTTTTTTTTATTAATCGAGCAGAATTATATCACAGTTAATGTCATAATGTTGTAATAGATGGCATTAGCTGTACGCTGCATCGCGCTATCATTTTGTTAGCTGCGATATATAGATTGCATTGCGTTGTTTATAAAGGTTTGCTGCTTTTTAATGTTTTCGTATTGATACAAATTTCTTCTCAGTGTTTGTAAAATTGTTTTTTTGACCATGGTCAAGTTCTATGTTAATTTGTTACAAGTACATATAATTTTAATTCTAAGATTAATATATTTTCCGCTTGATCAATTTACAACTTGATACATTTACGCGTTCCTGAGAAAAAGGTTGAAAGACAGACGTACAGACTGACAGACACACGAACAGAAATTTACAGTTTTCGGATTTTTTCCTTTATGTATACTAAAGGACCTTGCTCCTGGCCAAATTTCATAATGCTAGGTCAATGGGAAGTACCCTATAGGTTTTGATTCCCTTGCGAAAACGTTAAAAACGCTATCATACTTAAAATATGTGATATAAATGACCGTATCTTTTGATTGCATTAACTTAGAAGTTTGATTTTTTCACAGCTCTTAGTAATTACAACTCTGAGTACTTGACGTTGATAAAAATTTGTTACCTTCACGCGTTTCTGAGAAAAAGGTTGAAAGACAAACTTACAAACAGACAAACATACATACAAAAATTTACAGTTTTCAGATTTTTTCCTTTATTTGTACCATAAGATCTTACTTCTTGCCAAATTTCATCGTGCTAGGTCAATGGGAAGTACCCTATAGGTTTTGATTCCCTTGCGAAAACGCTAAAATGGTCAAAATATACGACATATTTTCCATTATCTTTTGATTGCGTTGACTTAGAACTTTAATATTTTCACGGCCGCATGTCATCGTAGACTTGAGTATATGATATTAATTTCAACATGATACGTCTATGCATTTCTGAGAAAAACGGGTTGACATCCCGACAGACAGACAGACAGACAGACAGACAGACAGACAGACAGACAGACAGACAGACAGACAGACGGACAACAAAGTGATCCTATAAGGGTTCCGTTTTTCCTTTTAAGGTACGGAACCCTAAAAAAGAACTGATAGGCAGAAAGACATGCGTAAGGACAAGCAACGGAGATTAAGTAATAGTTAACACCATTTGGGATCTCTAAAAACAGAAAAATCTAGTAAATACTCTAAATAGTAAATTAACAATGTCTATTATCAGATAGTTCACAGTTTTGAGACTATGTACGAACGTTTGAGTTTTCTCGGTCTTAGCGATGAAGGAAAATATCATAAGGAAACCTGCATCAGTCGTAAAAAATTCTGAGATATGGATATCCAATCCACAACGAACTAGCGTAAGGAAATAATCTCCATATACTTATCATTTCCATACCCAATATAAAATGACTTCGTAATGTAACTTCGGATTTAAGAAAATTATATTCAAATGAAACAATTTACCAGAAAACGTTCCCGAAAATTAATGACTGCAATAGAAATACCGCGAAGTTTTCCTCCCAAATTTCAATAATAGATCGATTTATAAGCACCGAATTATGAAAATTTGCACTTGTAATTCTCGCCACGGAAAATTTAAATAATTTCCTAATATTTTGAAACTCTGTCAAGGACTTTTTGTTTTTGTAGATCCGGATTTCAAATGAGGATTTTATTGAAAAATGGACCCGATGAAAAACAGCAAGAACGGTCGTTAACCGATTTTAGCAGCTAAATGGATGATAATACTCTCACAACATTTAAAATGATTTGTATTATTATAAATATTTAGTTTATATATTGACACATTTGTTTTTAAACTTATAATCGAAAAAGAAACATTATTTAAAAAGAAACAGTACCTATCCTGTACCTGTCAGTCATAGTTACTGTAATCTGTATTTTAAAACTCAGTAAATTATTTGAAACGCGACAATCGTGTTGTTTGTCATTTTATTTCACCTACTTAAATATTCCCTGTGTTAAAAGTTGCAAATGAATCACAAATCGAATTAAACTTGATTGAAAGGCTCGCACACCACAACTATATAAATAGCACAAAATATATAAAATAATCACAAATTTTTACTTAGCTACTATTTCGTATTGTCGGTTAGTTAACATAGCTCAAACGAAAAAAATGTAGAAATACGCTCACAATAAAAAATAGATGTGTCTATAATAACTCATTATTTTTATACATTTTGCAATTTGTGATAGTCTGTTGGCTAGTCCAGTACTTTTGAAACTTGTTCATAATGGAATGATCTAGACAGTGTTTATTTTGTTAAGACGATAATAAAACCGTAAGATACTCGTAATTTATTATTATTTAAATTATTTTGATTTTTACTACCGCAATCATAATTCATTAATCAATCAATCATTCCATAGGCAACAAAATTTTGGTAGACCCTAGCTGCAGCTCGACAGGAGCAGTACCACATTATCACAGAAAATCAGCGTGAAATAACTGATGTAGCTACTACTATGTACAAAAATGGTTTAAGTAGATACATTTCAATTGAGGCTGAGCGTAGCTGTAGCCTACTGACTATAGCAATTGGCTGGTTCGACCGGATCAGTACCTCTCTCTCACAGATGATCGGCTTGAAGTAGCTAATACGTTTCGTACGGTGAGTGAGAGAACTGGAAGCCCAGCCTTCTCCCCATCCCGTCATTTGCATCGTATGCTTCACTTTCCTTCATACCTATATAAGCTGGCAACGTTTTTGTTGCGCCTCTGGTGCTGCAAATGTCCATGGGCGACGGTGATCACTTAACTGCAAAATAAAACAAAATATCCTACATTCAAGTAAGCTCTCACAAACGATTTTGAATCGTCAAATCAGAAACAAAAAAATATTTAAATCAATGAAGCTACCACCTGTTCGGAATGTACATTTTTCTGAGAAAAACCTTAAAGAAACTCGATAGTTACTCTTTTAAAATTTTGTGATCACGTGTGATATAAAATAAACGTATATGATGTGTGCAACTCAATATTTATTTATATATGGTAGCACCTACATACATATGTTCGACACTAAGCTTGGTGATTTCGCAACGCGACATGCGGCACCTGCCAGACCGTCCTATTTTTTATAGGTTATATATAATGAAGGATACGTTTAAAAGGGACCGTGCTGAAATAACATGTTTTTCTACGTCAATTGCTTTTAGTCCCTTATGTTTCTACAAACTACATCGTCATAGGTAAACTAACTAAGCAAAGTATAGTTTTATATGATGTAACTAGTTAAAGCTATTTTTTACATAGTATTATTGTATATACTATATTTGTATTTGAATAAAAAAATTTAGATATCATTAAAAACAATCAACAGGCATAAAGTTATAATATTTAATATAACGGATCTTACCGCGATAACTAATGATGGTAGTAATACCTTTTTATTGCCGGACGATTCGATGAAGTTACATTCGTCGTGGTCACGAGCTGACTGGTGTACCGTGCGCCCTCTGGCTGCGAGTGCGCGAGTTTTCTTCGCCTACCCTCATAATATTAATATTGTCTTTACCGCTATTATACTACCACCCTTAGTTATCACGATAAGACCCGTTATATTAAATACTAGCTGTGCCCGCGACTTCGTTCGCGTGGACTACAGAATGCTTGGCATGTCTCCTGCAAAGCAAGGTTATAATAGTCTGCAGTGCTGCTCAAGAAAGGAGCTTTTTACTTTGAATCTGGGAACTTTCTGGTTGTATTTATAAGCAGACACTAACTCAGATATGGTATTCCTCCACGGTTTTCACTATAAATGTTGAAGAAAAGTTGTTTTGTGGTAGTCTTTAAAATATCGACTGCAAAACATTAAGTTCGCACCTATGTAAGTTCTCCTTGTATTATATATCGGGTGACTTTTTCTACTGGGCTTAATAGACCAAATCCGGAACTATAAGGAATCGCGAAAGATACTTAATGAAGTCTCGTGTCCGATTTTGAAAAATCTAAAACTGCATCATATTTTTTTTATTTCATGATTTTCCTGGCCAGAAATAGAACCCACTAATTAAAAAAAATACATTCTGTATTATTGCACCACCTAATTAGTGTCACTTGTAAAGATCAACTTTTGGAAAGTAATAGTAAGCGGCAAATTAAAGGAAAAGGTTTTTTTTTTTTACAAAATAACATTAAATCTATACATTAATTAAGTTAAGTATTCGATTCTACATAGACATAATCAAATATGTGGGTTAAATCATGGGTTTTTATTTATTTATTTATTGAGGATTAACAAACAGTATCACAATATGTCTTAGTACAAAGTTTAGGTCTATTAAATACATAATTGTGAGACCAACACCGTTAACCACATATTAATTATTATAACAAAGTTGTTGAGAGATGTGACGGTACAATTGTTATATATTAAATTTCTTAACTTATATATTTATTTACTTATAAATTTATAAAACAATTACAATAATTTAAATTTTTGTTAAACAAAGTGTGGGGCTTCAAGTAAAGAAAATAAAGAAACATTTTTATTTGTACTTAATTTAAAAATTTAAATCGCAAAATACAATAATGGGCAAAAGAAAAGTTGGTACTAACTACATAAGACCAGTTTTTGAAAATATGTTAACAATTTTTATTTATTATGTTTATATAGCAATGTATTAATATTTTGCAAGTTATCCAAAACAGATTTTTTATATTTACTAATAGGGGTTGTGAAGATATCTATATCATTAAAATACTTATTATAAGTATCGATCAGACGACACATAGGCGAGCGTCTACCAGCGTTAGTTCGTGTTTTAGGTAAGGTAAAAAGTGATGCAGTACGACACGCTCTTATGTGAGGCCTGATCGGTACCTAGTAACAAATTTTATTTATAATATCTATATAATCGAATTTGTTATGGCAAAAGTCATACTGTAATTTCGCTTGTAATTGTAGTCTCCTTGATTTTAATAGCGATAACTTATATTTTTCTAATAATCTAGAATATGGTATATTCTATGGGTTCCGGTAAGTTTAGAAAAAAATGTGAGTTACTTCGAACGATTTCTTTATAAATTGCATCGAAATGCTAGTCACCTACTAAAGAGAGGAAGAGTGTGAACATTTTGATAGAATGTCACGTTTGTTTTGGTCCCCGTCATCTACTCAGTTACCTAGGTAGATTTAAATAATTCTTAAAAAGATGAATCAATTTGTTGAAAATCTACATTTCACTGGACTCGGCTATTGCACTCACCCGCTATTAGCGTTACAACATCCCGTTTTTAATTTAAGTAGCCTAATTTAATCCTTATAATATTAGCTATAGGGGCTGCTGTAATGTTTTTAAGAACTTTTTAGACTTTGTGATATTTTGTGATTGTTTTCCTCCATTCCCACTCCCTTCTCTGGGCCTCACGTGATTAATGGACATCCTCTAACTGCGAGTGAAAGTCCCATCAAATTTGATTCAGCTGTTTCAGAGATTAGTCGTAAGAAACAGAGTGACAGTACTTGATGTAAGTACTTTCATGCATTTAGTGAAAATCACAAAATAATGTTCGACGTGACCCCATAACTTGACATATCTTTTTAAGCGAGCACAAACGCACAGATAAACAGACAAACAGACAAAAATTCTAACAAATTTTTGTTTTGGGTTCTATTGCGTAGGTAAAGCCTCCAATATTTTTTTTTCATATATCTTACATGTACAGACAGCGACCCGTTAGAATTTTTTTCATATATATAGATTTAAAAATATCTAAAATAGAAGTCACTCCTTATAACATTTGCTAACTGCAAAAAGTACCATCAGAACCGGTTAAGTCGTTTCAGAGATTAGTCGGAACAAACAGATAGACAGACTGACTGACAGACAAAATTTTTAAAAATGTATTTTTTTATGTAAGTACTGTATATACTTTCATGTATTTAGTTATAAACACAAAAAAAATGTTCAACGTGATTCCTTAAATTGACATAACTTTTTTATTTATGGACCGATTGACATGAAACAAACCCTAAATGTTAAGTGAAGCTTACTACAATATATTAGTGAAAACCGCATCTAAATCGGATAAGCCGTTTCTGAGATTAGCGTGCACAAACGCACAGATAAACAGGCAAACAGATAAGAATTCTAAAAATCATTGTTTTGGGTTCTATTGCGTTGGTAAAGGCCCCCTATAATATTTTTTTTCAAATATCTTCCATGTACAGACAGCGACCCGCTAGAATTTTATTATTAGTATAGATGAATAGTATAAGTTGCGAAAGTTTAAAATATATAATAAAGTTCTAAATTTTTACTTTAGTTTAAATATTGTAATGCATAACAATTTCAATTACTTTTAGAATAAACCATAAAATAAACATTTAATTTGTGTTTGCATTGTCTACGGATCACGATTCAATTAATTATGTAATAATATTTTCATACATTTTTGCTCGCCTAAAAACAAATTCGTCATCTAACTAATTATGTAAAAGCGTCGGTATCAGATCATGCTATTTTCCGACATCTGACTTATGTATGAAAATGCCTGTAACTATAAAAAACAGTAATTAATAGGACGCTGATCAGCAATTCTATGTCAAGCCACACGGAATTCATTTTGAGAAATTGGCGTCTAAAGATATTAAACTTATTTAAAAAAAAATTGTTTGAAGTTTTATCATCTTTTCATTAATATCTATATTGATAAAAGGTAGAGTGAATGAAAAATAGATATAAAAAAAACTTTATCTAATAATAAGTTTTTCAAATATAAAAGATTATTGTATATACTGCAAAATCTGGAACTTACTTCAAATTCCAAAATTTTTTTTTCTTTATTATTATTAAACTTTTTCTTTACTTATTTTGTTTAGATGACTTGATATTTTTTTAATAACGTTAAATAAGTATCGCATTATCAGAATACATCACGATCTCCACATTTGACTTTTTGTAGGTTGACACATTATTGATTATCAGCATCCAATTGACAATTTATACAATTACCACCTGTTCTAGATTATCTGCCAACGTTCCTTTTGCTAGATACGTCCAACGTACATGTTAGGGTGAACGTAATAGACACAGCAAGTTCTTGGAAAATGCTTAGTGAGATGCGGTATGCCTTTTACTCATAATCCAGATCTACAAGAAAACGTAACGATTTCTCAATGTAAAAAAAATGTTTATTTCATTGAAATAATTTATTGTAGTCTTTACTTTAAAATTGTTTCTCCCTGATAAATTCGTCTTCGGCATCGACGTTTTCTTCGCCTTGTTTGTATTCTGCTCACAGAAGTCGAACGTGTGTAGGCGTGTTAAACTTTGAACTCGTTCTGTTATCGTAGGCGAGAAATAACATACCTCAAAACGAAAACAAACGTTACCGCGTGAGGAACTTGAAACTGATGAATAACGAGGAAAAATATAACGAAAATGTAAATAACAGTAAAATATGTATGTGTTTCGTATAAAGTAATAAGCAATAAGTATTTTTTAAGTAGTTGATATGAGTAACAGGCAAGAACAAAAATCAAGAATGAGGTGTCAGAATGTAGCATTTTGTGATAGCGATAGCTTACCGTAATTATTATGCAGTAATTAGCATGCAGTTGTCTAACAGTTTAAGACACTTCTTTTAAAATATAAATCATACTCTTTCGAATAGAACATTTTCTATAAATTTCAAAATCGGTTAAGAAATAACGGATTTCTGAGGTAACAAATAATATAAAAAAACATACTGAGAACCTCATCCTTTTTTAAAATCAGTAAAAAAATAATTAGATCCAGTAATTAACGATCACTCACTTTTGTACTGAACTTACAAGTATATCGCCCACTTGAGAGAGTGAACTATACTTTTAAAAATGTTTACGTTGTAAAATTTCGCTCATTGAAGTTCCAAGGGTTTCCAAGCAAGTAAAAGCTATTTAAAGTTTTGAAAGAGTTTTTATCTTGCGCAAATATCTCCGAACACGCCTTAGGTGACGCGAGCACCTGTACTTTACACCCGATTTTAAACTGGGCCACGCTTTTACGTCCGTGTTTACGTTACATCTTCATACGATACGTTCATAATATATACTCTAATTTTGGTCGTGGAAGTACGCTTATACCGTTTTAAGATAAATAAAACTTAAATAGTCGTAATAGTTTTGACCCCAAAGAAGTTAGAGGACGTTTTGCAACCATATATACAATGCATATTTATAATTTAATGTATGAACGAGCACGAGTACGACTTAAAGGCATATGCTGTAGCTTTAACGGCTTGATGGATTTTAAAATTTTATAAGGCTTCGCCAGATTGATCATAATTACTTTATAAACCTTTTTTCTTCCTGTTACTTAAATTGTATATGGATGCTGATAAGCAATAATGTGTCAACCCACAAAATATGAAATTCGGAGATATTGATGTATTCTGATAATGCGTCATATGCGTTTTTCATTAATTATACCTATTACCAAAATAGAAAAGAAAAGATGTATATACTTTTCCAAATAAATTATTTAAAAATGGGTTTGACACCTTTAGACACTGTTTTCAAAATGAAGTCCGTGTGGCTTGACATAGTATTGCTTATCAGCGTCCATATTATTACTCACCTCCGCGTGTATTTATTTACTTACTTAACTGCTCCTAAACAGCTGAATTGTGTTTTTATGATTTTTTTTATTACTATTGGATTTTTGATTAATGTTTGTTGCCTCGTAACTTCGTCATTTCTTAAACAAATTATAAATGATTTTTTTTTTTTTGTGTATAAGAATGTTCATGCCATTAACCAAAGAATTGAATTGAAATTGAAGAATATTCATTTAGATTGGTTTAATAAAAATCTATATATAGTAAGCCGGTTTTAAATCGAAATAACTACTAAATCTTTGTTAACTAAGTACAGAAAATTGCGTACTTTATTTAGAAACCGGTTCTTTCTTTAAGCGCTAATTTATTATAAATGTAAAATAATTTCGATACCTCCCACGTAAGTTGTTGTAACCCCAAAATTACAATTTTACAGCAGAGCACTTTTAATCCGTTTTAGTTTGAAAGTTACAACAAAATATGCCTAATAATATAGTATTTTGTTGTAACTTTCCTTGAAAAAAAAAAGATTTTTGGTGTTTTTTCACTTTGAATGCATTAAGCAATGCAAATTCGTGTAGTATTCAGTAAAAACGCTAACGGCAATTTTGTGGCTTACAATAACTTACGTGGGAGGTATCGATTTATTTAATAAACGTCATTTTCGTAAATACATTAAAGACTTTCAGTGAAACCTTGACGCGTCTTTTTCAGTATTAATCACACCTTATTGAAGTATAAGATTGATGGTGTTGGGTCAATGTCGTTGTTGATGCGTCATCCATCACAACCTATCCAGTAACCCTCAAAGTGTGAACGATGTATATAATAAAAAAATATTACATTACGATTTACAAAAATATTTACGAATATTATAAATTATAAAGGGGATCGATGTAGGATGGTTACTCCGTCACACAAAAACTACAAAACGGATTTATATTAAATTTTACAGTATCATAACTTATATCAAAATCAAACTGGAAAAAATTATAAATACTTACACTGCAGACGCAGTCTAAGTCACGTGTTTGTGCTAGTATTAAGTAACTTTAGCATTTCGCAAAAAAAAATTGAAAACAATATTATGTGATAGTAACAGTTTTATAATATGCATATAAAATTAGCGCCTGTATTTATATTTAATTCATATATTATCAGTAATAATTGCTTACGAATTTCACATAATGAACAGCTTTAGATATGTAATATAATTTAACATCAACCACAATAGATTTAATGGACGAAATCTAATTTACCTACTAAATGTAGGCATATGTTACCGAGATTAACGCCATCATAATACCATAATAACGTTAGAATAGTATTTAATATTACATGTATAATACATGAATATAAAATATATATAAATTTTAAGCTGTACTAAAAAAAACTCATTAATAATTTTCATCGCGACCAATGTCGCGTCGTGGTACGTTACAATGACCTAAAACGTTAAAGTTATTCTTTAGTGCGAGTAAAATAATGAAAAACTTATTAAGAAAATGGCACGCGTTACTTTTGACAGCTAAAATAGCTGTAAGATATCTGTTAAGCTCACTTTATGTACATACATATATAATTAAAATATTCCTAAAGCATGTTTAACTCAAAACTGACTTAAGACGAAGATTTGTAGTACGAAATTTTATGCACGCATCTAACAAATGTCTTAATTGTTATTTTTTGTAATAAGGCTATTGAGATTTAATTTAAAATCAAACAAAAAGTCAAAAATAACTTTGTAATACACATCTGTTTGTCGTCACAAATAAAATAATTCACACTTAATTCTTTTTAAAGTTACGGTATAAGAATGTTAAAGTTTCTTTATCTGAAATTTTAATAAATTTACTAAATTCTATATCAAATAAATGTCTTTTGAATCGAAAGCTTCAACCAAAAATATCTCGCTATTGAAGCTTAATGTAATAATTAATTCGAATACAAAAGCTTAAAGGAATTTACACCGCAATAAATAATGTTTAAGCGACAAAAGATTCCTATTTTCGGGGAAAATCACGATGAAGAGAGCATTTGAAATAGACAAAGAGACCCTTATAAAAAGCTAATGATACTATTATTTATTCACAGTCCTCGGATGAAGACGGACATCAGAGGTTAATCCGTTCTGTCTATCTGAACAATATTGAACCAAAAGAACAGTAAATAAGACATTTTTAAAAGTATTTACTGTTGAGTAATTTTACTCGTACACTGTGAATACGGCATTAAATGTAATATAAAATTAAATTATATTTAATTCAAATAAATTGTACTTTTCGTGATTAAATTATTTAAATTTCTTATAATATATCATATTGCTACACGATCCACATATATTTTCGTCTTTTATTTAACCATTTATTATTCAAAAATATATTAACTCTGAATGATGTATTGCGCCAATGTTTTATAAATTATAATACACTTTTTTGTATATTAATCAACAAGCAACGTGTTTTCAGAATTATAATATTGTTTTTTATATTATTAAAATAAAAAAAAATATTATGACGTTCTGTATATTTTTTACACTTCGCAAATTTTATATTAAGCCTTTTACAGGATTCATAATTTATTTTCAACATTTATAGCTGCGGCGGACTCACAAAATCGAAATACATCATAATTAAATAATTGGTAATTGGATTAATTTGCGGGGAATGTGTCAACATGGTGATTATTTATGCTTCCGAGCAAGATTTCTACGTGCATGCGGAGAATTTTAAATTGTACCACCGATTTTTTTCAAATTTTTTCGTTACTAATATTATATTACTTTAAGCTAAATAACGAGAGAAATATAAAAACTACCTTAAATCCTCAAAATATAATGCTTATAATATAATTTCTTAAAATAGGTATTACATAATTAATCAAAAAAGACCATATGATTCCAAAACTAATCTCGCGAGATATTACACGAGATACATTTTTAATGAAATATTTGAAAAACTCTACGTTATCAAGCACTATGTTAAAAATTTATCTCGTGAGAAAACCCACATGGGAATGAATAGTCGAAAGAAATTGTGAATCATGTATTAAAGGGTAAACCACATGGTAGCAACGTTACAATTTAAGCTCCGTATCCATCTCCTTAATTAGAAAAGAGTCATTGTCCAATTTTAAGAAGTTTAGAGGTTAATTACTTTAACGTTTGGTGTATCATACGTCCACTAATATAGTGCCACAAGTCAAAAAACAAAGGTTTTAGGTTAATATGTAAATCAAAACTTTGATTATACCATTACTAATACTAGTTAGGTTAGTTAAGATACATAACATGAAACTACTTTTACAATTTTTTTTGAGTTGTGACATTATTTTAGCGAAAGTGCGATATATTATATTTTAATAAAATGCAAGATAAACGTTAATAAAAACGTGTACTATATGAAGAAACACGAATTTTCGTTTCGTTTGATGCTTTGTAGGCATTTTGTAGGCCAACCTGTTTCACGACATGTAAAATGAAGATTAAAATTCGTGCCCTAAAAAGCCTTTGCCCGTTGAATATGTTGAAAAGATTCCACGGTTTTTAATTAAGTACACGAAATAAAGCAATTTTATTCCCATTTACACATGTAAGTGAATAAACTAAAAACTTGTAAATTATTTTTATTACTTTTCAAGCGATTATAACAAAACTCAAAAAATAAAATTACCCATAAAACAATACTAAAGAGTAGTTTTAAAATATAGGCTTAGGAGAATTATGAGTAGCACAGAAGACATATTAAACTATGAATATTTCTGTTCGTTAATAAGTACTTGGTTTTACAGACAAGATTCTACGAAATTAGTGACACGATTGATTCATCGATTTAGGCATTAGACTTAGGCAACATACTCTACTAAAGTTTGATTGTAAAAAAACAAATTTTAAAAACATTGCGAATTTTGAAACTTACTTCGCATACTCTTGCTCATAACTAAATTTTGATTAAATACAAATATAAATTTTATAAGTACTATGATTTTCAAACTAAATCCAAATACGCTCGCTCAAAAAGTAAATCTTACAGCTAAGTAAATGGCTTAGGTAACATCTTGACTCGAGGTTGAAAATACTTTGGTGTTAGGAAACAGTGTAGAATGAGCCGTTCTCATCCCTAGTAATCCGAAGTGCCTATTTTCTTCAAGGTGTGCATGTAATTTATAAAAACTTAAAAGACATCGAAAAAGAAAATGTATTTTACATCGTTATAAAAAATTCGATCCGCAATAATAATAATTGCTGGGTATAAAATGCCGTGTTTCCATTTGACTTCCTAAAAAAAATTAAAATAAATTATTTAAAAAAGAAAAACTATTTTAAACTGAAACTAATTTCACTAAATGCAGTGTTAAGAAAATAACAAAGAAGTACATATACTTATATATAACAAAAAAATTGCCCAAATTTAAGTTTAAGAATTAAATCCATGGGAAAGTAAACTTCGACAAGATTTTATCAATTGGATTTGAATGTATGTATAGTCAATACCTACATAATTTATTAGATGCTAAAAGTGATAGCAATACGACGAAATTGCTTAATTAACGTAATTGCCTTTAGTATTATATATACATCTATACTAATAATAAAATTCTAGCGGGTCGCTGTCTGTACATGGAAGATATATGAAAAAAAATATTATAGGGGGCCTTTATTAACGCAGTAGAATCCAAAACAATGATTTTTAGAATTCTTATCTGTTTGTCTGTTTGTCTGATTGTCTGTTTGTCTGTTTGTCTGTTTATCTGTGCGTTTGTGCACGCTAATCTCAGAAACGGCTCATCCGATTTAGATGCGGTTTTCACTAATATATTGTAATAAGCTTCACTTAACATTTAGGCTTTGTTTCATGTCAATCGGTCCATAAATAAAAAAGTTACGTCAATTTAAGGAGTCACGTGGAACATTTTTTTGTGCTTATCACTAAATGCATGAAAGTATATACAGTACTTACATCAAAAAATACATTTTTTAATTTTTTGTCTGTCAGTCAGTCTATCTATCTGTTTGTTCCGACTAATCTCTGAAATGGCTGAACCGATTTTGATGGTACCTTTACTTGCACTTAGCAAATGTTATAAGGAGTGACTTAGGCTTACTTTTATTTAAGATATTTTTTAATCTATACATATAAAAAAAATTCTAACGGGTCGCTGTCTGTACATAGAAGATATATGAAAAAAAAATATTGGGCGCCTTTTACCTACGCAAGAGAACCCAAAACAATGATTGTTAGAATTTTTGTCAGTTTGTTTATCTGTGCGTTATCTCAAAAATGGCTTATCCGATTTAGATGTATGGTCATTAATATAATGCAGTAAGCTTCATTTAACATTTAGTGTTTGTTTGATTTCAATCGGTTCATAAATAAAAAGTTGTCAATTTAAGGGTTCACCTCGAACATTATTTTGGACTTTTCACGAAATGCATGAAAGTATATACAGTTCTTACATAAAAAAAAACCATTTTTAAAATTTTTGTCTGTTTCTTACGACTAATCTCTGAAACAGCTGAATCAAATTTGATGGGACTTTCACTCGCAGTTAGGGGATGTCCATTAATCCCATATTTTAAGCCCATATTAATTAGGCCCAAAGGAGGAAGAGGAGATGGAAAACAGAGAATTACGCGATAACAAAATATTGTAGAAACCAATAAAATATCGAACAATTTCCGATTTAAGAAGGGGAGCTATACATCTATACAAATAAATAAAATTGATATGTCTGTTTGAAATTTTAAATTAATGCATGTGAAAGTATATTATACTGAAAGTATACTAACAACAAAATTACCAATTTTAAAATTAATGTCTGTCTATTTGTCACTCAGTTTGTTTCGGCTAATATTTGAAACAGCTGGACCGATTTTGACGAAACTTTCACTAGCAGAAAGCCAATGTAATAAGGAACAAAATTGAAACCAATGAGGTAGTGAACATCATCTGATTCAAATAGGGAACATACATATATATTATATATAAATATAATAATTTTAAAATATAATATATTTACTGGGTAATTTTTTTACTGGATATGATAGACCAAATCCGAAACTATAAGCAATAGCAAAAAATAATAATTAAAGGAGTCAAAGAGCCGATTTAGATAAAAACTAAAATAATATCATTAGTTTTTTGAAAAATAAGTTTTCCTAGCCAGAAACGAACACGATGATTTTGCAAAAATTAACATTCTGTATTATTGCATCATCTGATACTGTGGCATATAATAAGGATCAACTTTAGTCAGGTAATAGTATACAGTTAAATGCAATAAAAAGGAAAGACTATTTTTTTACAAAATTCTTTCAAATTCATACATTAATTAAATCTTTAGTAATTCTTCAAAAAAAAAAAAACGATCATATCCAAAAGTTAAATTTTAAAATTAATAACGGGAAGTTGTTAAGCTAATAGTGGGTGAGTACAATAGCCGAGTGAAGTGACATGTAGATTTTTAATAAATTGATTAACCTTTTTAAGATTTATCTAAACCTACCTAAGTGACGGGGACCAAAACAAACGTCACATTCTATCAACTTTGTATAGCTCACATAGAATAAATAGACAACACAAAAGAAGTTACTGTGAGTTATTCATTTTATATATTTTCGATTGTCACACTCTCCTTTCTTACTTTAGTAGGTGACTAGCATTTTGATGCAACCTATAAACAAATCGTTTGTAATGCTTACTTTTTTTCTAAACTTACCGGGACCCATGACTTAACCCACATATTTGATTATGTATGTGTAGAATCGATTACTTAACTTCTAATTCATGTATAGATTTAATGTTATTTTATTTTTTGCTTACTATTGCTTTCCTAAAGTAATTCTTACAGGTGACACTATTAGGTGGTGCAATAATGTTTTTTTTTTTCAAAATTAGTGGGTTCTATTCCTGACCAAGAAAATCATGAAATCAAAAAAACTTATGATGCAGTTTTAAATTTCTCAAAAAACGAGACTCCTTTAAGTATTTTTCGCGACTCCTTATAGTTCCGGATTTGGCCTATCAAGCTCAGTTAAAAAATTCACCCGATATATAATGTAAAGAGAATCTCGGCGGGAACATACTGTTTTACAATCGAAATTTTAAAAAGACTAGCACAAAACACTTTTCTTCAACATTTATTGTGAACACCGTGGAGGAATACCGTATCTGAGTTAGTGTCTGCTTATAAATAGAACCAGAAAGTTTCCAAATCCAAAGTAAAAGGCTCTTTTCTTGACCGCAGGCTATTATAACTTTGCTTTGCAGGAGACATGCCAAGCATTCTGTTATCCACGCGAACGAAGTCGCGGGCACAGCTAGTACATATAATATAACCTATTTAGTTAAATAATTTAATTATGAAAGCAAACTAAATTAAAAATATCCATAGGAACGGGATTATGAAGGCAATACTCATCTTCAACAACTAATCCGATTTCAAAACTTTTTTCATCAAAAATGGAAACTTGTTAAATAAATGTATAATATTTGTAACACTTTTTTTGGACAGTGAGTTTTTGATTTTTTCGATTCACAAGTTACACAAGTACAGCTAGTCCTTAGCCTAACACAATCTGATATAATCGTGAAAACAATCATCGAAACTGACGCCAATATAGCGAGCTCATTGTCCGTCAAATAATTAGCCTACAAATAGTGATTAGGCCGAATGCCGAATACTGAATACCAAATTCACAAACAAACAGTAAATGCATTACCCTGATGGCAAAATGTTGTCTCACAGTTGTTTCACACTCGACTAGAAATACAACGAATATTCGTTGTCTATAAATATTCCTGCTCGATCGATAGAGTCTGTTTTCTTTACATATTGTAAGATGTGGCCGGGAACTCGATTCGCTTGAAATATTTTGACCCCTATTCCCATTGTAGTAAGGAACGCTATTTACACGAGATTAGGTGTAGCTTCGTAAATTGTGGTCTGCCCTCGGCACGTAAACTTTAATATTAAATAAATATGAGATGATACGCTGAAATATTTGGAATACTAAAGTATATGGTTTAATTTATTTTAATAAATACTTAATATCGGCACAGAATTACAAATGTAAACTGAAATAAGAAAAAATATACATGACTTTTATGTTTTTTTTAACTTTTCCACAAAAACAAATTGTCGATCGTTACATATTAATAATAATTGTCCGCACCATAGGAAACCTTTGAACAGCCCTTATATAATATACAATATAATCTATATTTTCACGCAAGATAATTTTGCTTATATTGTTCTTAAGATTTAAATTATAATAAGGTATTAACATTTAACATGTTAGATTTTTTCCCCAAACTTACCGCTTTCGAAATTTTAAAGATAATGTAAACTAAACACGAAGCGTATGGTATGATTAATTCATGAAAACGATGAATCAATGATGAAGGTACAATATAAAAAGAGACGAAAATCAGGATAACAGTCTGCTTCAAATTCCATAAAAAATTATTTTGCGATCATCTACTTTTTACTGTAAAATATTCTCGTGCTATAAAAATGTGTATTTTATTTTTTTATACAAGGTGGTGCAAAAGTAATGTCATAGTTTGAATTGGCTGCTATTTTGTTATATATGTAAAAAAGAGCTCTGTTTTCATCAAATATTTTATTTCAAAGTACATTATTGGTTACATTAGTTAGAAGAAATTATACTGCTTAAATGGCCGCCGCCAATAATTGCGCTCGTTTTACGGCATTTTGAGTTGTTGCTCGTAAAACATCTGGCTCCAAATTGACGATTTCTTTTTCAATGTTTGCTTTCAAGTCTTGCAAGGACTATAAATAATTTATTTAGTATATATCTGCATCATGAATGTCAAAGCACACTGACATTGGGCACCATCTCCCAAAATTACTTCCATTTCATACAATTGCAATATTTTTGCGCCATCCTGTACATATATACTCGTACACCTTTAATTAATATAAATATATATATTTTTATACGTACACAGTTAAATTTATTGAAAAACGTGCTAACTTTTTTTGTAAAAAACATGTATTCATAATTATTCAGTTCCTATGTGAATAAATATTTTTTTAATAAAAATAGCTGGTAAACTAAGGACCCCTGATATTAAGCGATCACCAGAGGCACAAATGTTGCCAGCTTAAAAGGAATAAACGATGAAAGAGAATAGAACACAAGGAAAAGAATGGAGAAGGTTAAGGGTTTCGTTTCTCTAACTCACTGTACGAAACGCAGTTAACCCATTAAGCGCCGTCGTACTCGTTTGAGTACAGTTTGTTTTTGTAACTTAGCTTTTACATAAGGAAGATTCAGTAAGTCTGTGACCGCTGTACTCGTTCGAGTACACCCTTCTAAAACTATCCATAATAGTAAAACATTTTTTCCTTTTGTATTTAAATATGTCACTAATAATTAAAAAAATAAAAGATTTGGGTTTAAGAAGGGTGTACTCGTTCGAGTACACCCTTCTAAAACTATCCATAATAGTAAAACATTTTTTCCTTTTGTATTTAAATATGTCACTAATAATTAAAAAAATAAAAGATTTGGGTTTAAAATGCTGCTAGAATCATATTGGCGCTTAATGGGTTAAGTTATAGTCTATTCTTTACTTGTCTTATTTGGTAACAATACTCGGAACTTAAATTATTATTAATTTTAAAACATTAATTTTCATTATCATTTTTATTACAAAAAATAATTCAGCTCAGAGCTCTCTGTAGCTAGATTCACGATCTATTTGTTTGTTAAATAGGACAAGTAAAGCGAAATAAACTATAGGTACTTCACGCTGATCCACTGTAAGAGTATGGTACTGCCACGCTCAAGTCAACCCGTATACGAGCCGTAGTCGTTTACATCTAGGTTCTCAATCAATATTTATTCAATCATATGTTCATATAGAACAAGAAAGGTCTATTTTTTTGTCTACTCTTTATTTTGATTTGAACCTTATTATTTTCAAGAAAACTCTCCTATTCATTGTAATCGTTACAATATTATTTTCAATATAGAGTTTCGTTAACGTTATATCTGTTTCTTATCACAATATGCTTAGGTATTAATTCTCTCTTTCATTGCAATACCAAAGCCCTTATCTCGTAATATAATATTTAAACAGTTCGGATGGTGCTTAGTGAGTGGTAGATGAATGAAGAGACAGCGGAAATATGAATTCTCCAATAAATTGTGCTAATTTTGAAACCATATTCGAGTATTTTATGTGCTATGTGAAATTAAAAAATAACTATTTATTTCATAAAATTAGTAAAGCATTTGCATAAACGTTTCCTCATAATTATAAGTACACATGTGGTCATATACGAAGATTTTACCTAGATGCAAATCTGATGGAAACATAAAATGTTCTACAACATTATATATTATAACCCCCAAAAAGGAGGAAAATGCACTTAAATCGTTTTGACCAAAATGGCAGTTAGATCGCTATGAACTCAGATAACCAACACCATCAGATAGTATAATAATATTAAAAGAATAGTTTTTTAAATGATTATTTTTAAATATTTACTACTTTTCTTTTTTAAAATAATTATTTTTTGATAAACTAATGATATATTTTTAATTTTTAGATATACCGAGACTCTTAAACTTAATTTTTAATAATTTTCGCCATTTATTATGCCTTCAAATTTGCCCATCCACGCGAACTTTGAAAATCAAAACCCTTTATGTTTATTGAAAATTTTCAGAATTTTATATACTTGTATGAATACAAGACCGCCAATTGTACTCAAGGCGGGCCCTAGGTATCTTAGAGGCTTGGGCAAGTGATTGCCTTCGGCGCCCTGTGTAAGTGATTCCATTGGTACCTTTAACAAAGGATAATTCTATAATTTGTTGGGTACTTTCTTATGTATGTTCACTGATTACTCGAAAACAAACTAATTATTTATTGTTATATTTATTTGTTTTTTAAGTTGTAATATTATTGTTTATGAATATATGATTTTTATTTATTACATTGAAATAGTTATTATTTTTTTTTTAGTTTTTAGTATTGTTATTAATTAAGATTTTTTTTAAATATAAATATATTTAAGTACGATCAACACTGTGAAAAGAAAAAAAATCAATAAAAATATTAAAAGAAGAATTAAACAAAGAAAAATTAAACTATATAAAACCTTAGTTATTAAAATTAAATAAAGTTGTGAGGTTAAGTCCACCCGTCCGGCGAACCGTAACCCCGGCGCCCTGGGCCGCCGCCCTAGTTGGCCCACTCTTGAGCCGGCTGTGATTGTACTCATACCTGTTATTGTTATATTATAGTATGTTTGTGTCCTTGGTATAAAATAACAAAATAAAAAAATACTATATATTTCTTTATCTCTTTCTTTACGAAGAAAATTAAAGAATTGCAAATCTATGTATTTAAATACAGGATAACGATAAAAAATGTACAATAAACTTGTAACTTGGACTAACAAGTTCCGAAATAGTTAGATAGAATATTTATGGGCAGAGAAAGTTTCATGGCAAATGGCCATGTCTGATCGAACGATATTACATTTTTTGGGATGGAGTATATTGGACATTAACGTTAATATATTTTCCGACAACTGTCAAAGAAGTAGCTTTTTTTTCTTATAGGAAGTATTTGTTAAAAAAATAGCCATTAACTAGAAATTCTAAAATATAAAAGACTTGTATTAGCGCAGTTAAAATATAAAAATAAAATCTCCAAGCAAATATTTTCAGTAATGTTAAACAATTAAAACAAAAGCACGTTCGAAAAAACGCATTTACATACTCGCGTTTAGAATTGCAGAATATAAAAGTGTGCCAACATTTTTAGAGGTAGCTCTTACAACGTTTCGTGTGCCGTTATATTTTCATACAGAATTTGATTAATACAATAAAGTGCTCGAGTAAGTGACGTTTATGTAATCCGCCCCAAACCCAGGCAAGTCTCTAAGGAGTCTAACGACACTTACTCTCAAAATTGCTTTAAGTATTTAAGCATCCGTCGCTGTAATATAATTATAAAATACGAATATAAGAAAACCGGTCAAGCGCGAATCGAAATCGCACGAGGAGGATTCTGCACCATAGAGTACTTTTTAAAATACTTTTTTTACAAAAGTATTATTATTAAGATACAGACAGTAAATTAGTTTGTCAGTATTTGTTGTTGTGCTATAACATAGCGGTTATATAAGTATAATTTTATGGATATTTTAACAGTCTTCCTATTACGGATGGACAGACCGACGAACGGATAGCGAAGGCTATTTACAGGGTCCCACTAACAGCTTCAGGTAAAAAATTAAAACTTGTAATTTTGTCAAATTCATAAAATTATTCATTGCACATCCCGTGGTAGTTTCATACGTAAAGGATTTACTTGTAAATTGACATTAAAAATGCTTTAAATGCCTAGTTGAATAAAGCATGTTATGAATTTAAAAATTTCTTTTTAAGGTACATTTGTAAAAAGTCCTTTTTATTGCGAACAAAGGTCTTCACACATCTGAGCGCTTTAATAAATACTATTGAAAATTCTGTAATATCCTGGACTTATTCAGTATTATTTGAAAGTGAAATAATCCTATAGATGAGTAGGCACTCGAGACGCTAAGCGAAGTGGAGAGAACCTGAGGAATATTAGGCTCGCTTTTCATACAATGAATGCCTCGTAGCGCAATACATATTTCGACTCGTCTACTATACCAAGTTTTCCCTTTTGAGTATTGATCATTTCCTTGAAGAATTAACTACTTAAGTTTTAATTAATTAGATTAATAGCACTTCGTAAAACATTAGTCTTTTCCTTTAATTTTCCAATACGTAATCATTATATACTATCATATGGTACAATAATAAATACAATAATTTTTTTTAATTAGCGCGCTCGATTCTTTGGTAGGAATAGGAAAAAAAAAGAAAACTAATGATGCAGTTTTGGTTTTCATCAAAATCGGCCCCCGAGGTCCTTTAAGTTATTCCTTATACTTTCAGATTGGCGTACGCCTAGTTAAAAAACTCATAAATTCGTACATACCTTCGTCATATATAGACGGATTTGAAAAAATCTTTATTTGTTTGCAACGCTACCTACTCTTCAAAGTTTTTACCTAAAATCCTGTCCTGTATTTACATGTTAGGAAAGCTACATATTATATAAGTAAAATAATTCTGTAAATGAAGCCACAAAGCCAATACTTTTTATCCGTTACCAAGAATATGACCCGCTTAAAGTTGCCTGTGAGTAAGAAGCCTTATAAGGTTAAGGAGGAGTAGGGAGATGATAAAAACCGCCTGAATTCAACAGAACCTTATAAAAACGATTTCATTCCGAGGGATTAAGATTCCGTAAGTAAAAATTGAACTACGTTACAATTCATATAAAGTTTATTTTTCTTTACTTCTGTTTTCAAAGTTTTAGACTTCAATGTTTATTAGAAAATTAAAAGAAAACTTTTATTGCCGTTATTATAAATTTTATAATACCATTGAAATGACTGTCAGATAATATAAATTGTGGCTTCTTGAAAAATTGCGTATGAATAAGTAAGATTTAAGTAATTTCCTGTAAGGCTAGTGATAGTGAGGCTTTCATGATAGTTTAGCAAAATAAATTTAAAATTTTAACGTTACACTAAGTTATTAAATAATTACTATTCTTTACATTAAGTGAATATCCTATTATGTTTTACCTTTGCAAATTTTAGGTCAAAGAATCTGCTTTTCGTAGTTTTATCACGTTAAACGATATTCGCCTTGTTGACTTCACACATCTGAGCGCTCGGTCCGGTCCAATCATCGCGTGATTGTTTATAGCCAATAACCTCGCTCAATTAACGGGTAATTCATAATAAAGTTTTTTAATTATTTTCGAATTAAAATAAACCACAAACAGTTCAATTTATAAGGATATATAATATACATTTTATACATATAATAATAACAAAATTAAAATAAAAAAAAAACTCCCGACAAACTTTTTAAGAATCCCAATGAGCCCAACACGATACTTCTGCTGTAAATTGATAAGTAATCGTGTATTCTAGTGATTCCAGATGATGCTGCACCATTGGCTCGAGGTTACGCAAGTGGGCTATTTTGATATAATTCACAGTATAGTAATTTAAAATCGATTAGACCAGTAAAAGTTGGTCCAACACTTTCAACTAGAAAAGAATTCATGATTTTTAAACGTCCCAACAGATCTTTATAATATTAATATTGAGCTCATACTTAAGGACCATAAGCATCTCAACAAAAATTTCAAATATGGTTTCGATTTTTTTTCTTTGTATCACCCTTGTATGTCTGTAAATTTGTTCCTTATGAACTCCAAAACAACTAGAGCGATTTTGGTAAAATTTTAAGGCAACGTTCAAATGAACCTAAAGAAATCTTGCAATTTGGTAGCGCTCTGTTCAACTGTTATTTCTGTTTGGCTTTTGGCAAGTTGTTCGCTAGTTATAAAAAACATCCCGTCCCGTAGGCGATACATAAAACTTTTTTTTTCGCTGTGGAATGCGTTTATGCATCCCGCTCGATAATTCAGGCGGGTATGTGGCAAAGGCGAGTGCCCCAGACTAACCACTAAAACCCAGCGGTGCCCTCATCGTCTCAGTGGAGCGCCACGGAATCTCTTATGCTACCGTGACGCCCCGGCGGTTTGCCTGCCTACGTGGCCTTCTTCTAGAGAGTGCTCACTGGTACACCTAACACAATATTATTTATCCGTTATTTTTTGTATGCCAACATATCTTTTAAGTTAGAAAACTATTTTACAATAAATTACGCAAACATTATTTCAATAAGTTAAATTATATGTATCGAAAAACTGCTTCGAATATAATTTTAATTAAAGGCATTACAAGTCGACGTGGAAAGCAATTTAGTTGCGAGAGTATTTTATAACTTATATTATAAATTAAACCTTACATCCCTCGAGGTATTAAACTTAAAGTGATCTGCTAATAGAGTTGTCCAATTCCCTACTATGAATGTAGATTGTAGATGCTATTAACGAAATAATTTAACTTCCACTTTGCTGAAACTATATTTAGTTTATACATAAATGAATATAGAATAATATTTATTTTTATATATTATCTTTATACAAAATCTTTAAAAAAAAATTAAATTTTCATCTTTGGAAATGAAAATCAATTGCCGAATGTATGCAAACGCATCACTACAGCAGCGTCTATTTCAAATTCTAATCTTGTTGTAATTTATGTTTATAATTGCTAGGACAAGATAAAAAAAATTAAAGCTGTACGGGAATTTAAAAATTTCCGGTAAACCTCATATAAAAAAGTAAATAAGTCTCAATTAGTATTCGAAGCCATTCGAAGTTGGGACGGTCAGCTAGTATTAACGATAGTTAATTATTCACTATTTATTTCAATAATTGTTTTATTTCTAAAGCTTTCTCTCGAAATGTAAATAATACTATTATAGGACTTACTCCAAACCAAACACATAAGGGCCCTTAAGTATAATATAGTTTGGGAACTCTAAAACTAACTACGAACTATTTGCGTCAAATGCTCAAACTAAACTGACGACATTTTCGTCCCGTTTAATGTAATTTACAAACATTGTTTACATTTCTTAATAATTTATTATCATTAACTGTTAGTACATGCTTTGTGGAAGTTTATATACCGTTTCGAAACGATAATTAAAATCTGTATTTACTTTTTTCCTATGTATAATTCACGTAATAAAGAATAAATATTTACCTCATTGAACCTAAGCATTACAAGCTCGTAAGTCACACAATAAAAAAATTTCAGGAATCTATAAAAACTGTTTCATGCACAAACAAACGTGTTTTACGGGACTTTTTATAATGTAAAAGAAAACAAAGTCCCTTAAAAAACGGGGATTTTTAATTTAGTATTTGAGTTGTAAAAAAAAATCGAATAACCTTCACAGTTTATTAATAATAATAATAAAGTCTGTTCTTAATTATTAACTGTTTTTCAAAATTTTAAAAAAAGAATAAGACGTATTTTTGAAATGACCAATTCAATTTAAATCACAAATAAACATCCTATTTAATGTATAGAAAAATAATATGGATCGTGTAAGTTAGCAATGTCACGTAAAATGTTATCTACATCAATCTCATACGCCTTGTAAGTCTTTAACTTCTTATTAAACGGATTTTCTAGTTATTCGGCATATTATTTTTTTAGTGCGTGCAGCTTGGACCCTCGTGCTGGATCACAATCAAAAAACCTTTACGAGGAGCCCCACGCACACTAATATACATAAATATAAAGCAAAAAACAACCAAAATAAATACATAAAGTCACTGAATAAATAAACTTATTATTAAAAATTATAGATGACAAAACAAAATATTTAAAAAAAAAGGCTCCACCATCTAGAATAAACAGAATGTATTATACAAAGGTCTTAATGGAAATTATTTTATTGTGCGAGATAATCACTGGGAAGAGCAAACGATGTTCCCCACAAAAATGCGCCCCAGGTGGTGACTCGAATGGATTTGGCAAAACGCTGCGTCCATTTACGGCGGAACGTTTTATTATAATTCTTCTCTAGAACATTTATCGTTCCATTAAAATGCTGCCAAAAAAGTTTCAAGGATTTTGTGGTTATTTTTAGTCCAGGATTTATTTTGTTGTTCCAGTTTACTGGTAACCCATGGTAAGTGGAAACTTATTGTTTGGAACGCTTTGGTGCATGAGTACAACCAGAACATACGATGCAAAAACACGTTTTTTCGTAAGCGCGATTACAACATGTTTTTACGCTGTGATGCTGATAAGCAATAATGTGTCAACCCACAAAAGGTCAAAATTGATGTATTCTGATGTATTGATGTATTCTGATAATGCGACACATATTTAACTTAATAAAAAAAATTAAGACATCTAAACCAAATAAGTATCGAAAAAAAATTTCTCAATTTAATTCTTCGAATTTAAAATGTGTCCCATATCTTGGGTTACGTAATTAATTATTAGCCATTTGGTGTAATTTCGTTGAAGCAGCATTTTATTCGCCAAGTTCTCAATTCTCAGTTTGTGGAAAGGAGGCCGAATGAAAGATTAATGAATGGTTTAAGGCTAGCTATGTGGGCCCAAGGGAATATTCACCTTTTTTCAACCTTTCGAATGTTGACGTCTTTTTGTGTAATGTTCTTTGACGCAACGGAGGCAATTGGATGCTCATAAGCAATAATATGTCAACCCACAATAGTTAAATTTGGAGATATTGATGATTTCTGGTAATTCATCACATATTTAACATTATTCAAAAATTTAATTATTCAATCATTTTAACTAAATAATTACTGAAAATAAATCTTAATTTAATGTTTAGAATACTGAAGTGCATTCCATATTTTGGATTATTTGATCATCTCATATATTTGAAAAACTGTTTTATTAGATCAAAGTTCTTACTATACCGATATGCTTTTAATTAAATATACCTTTTATCAAAATAGAAAGAAAAAATGGATATATACTTCTTCAAAGAATCACATTAAGAAAAGATTTGACATTTTTAGAAGCCATTTTCTCAAAATGAAGTAAGTGTGGCTTGATACAGTATTGACTATGAGTCCAATTATATAATTGAAGTGGAAAATAAATTTTTGTTAACTATATAAGTTTTATACGTGATTATCCTTTTAAACAATCTCGGAAGAACGGAAGAATGTCTGTATTGTGTACAATCGCTAATCCACATTGAGAGAATGCTACGGATTATGCTCTTATAATTCCCTGAACAGAAAGGAATAAATAATAAAGGAATAGATGAGGTAATGAAATATTTAAATATATAACGAACTATTACTTTATACTACTTACAACTTGGTAACACGGGAATTGTAATGTGACGTACATACAGTACATAAACGACGTCTGATACAGTCAAAACGATATGAACGACGCGCGATAGGAATCGATCTCATGTCGAAACGGATATTGCCTGCATAGATGTTTATTTCCTCGTAGCTGACTCAAAAACATTTTAATTCGTCTATACCGAATCTTGTCTCACGATTTGATAAAAAAAAAAAAAACTCTCAGTGAAATTTTAGATTCTTAGTAAGCAGAAAAATTATAAGAAATATTTTTACAATTAATTAAGATATAAATACGATATATAAATAAACACTCATAAAATAATCATCTAAAACAATTTTAGAAGAATAAGCTGAGTGTTACAGAAAAAACTGCTCAACTAACTATATATATTCTGAAAAAAAAAATAGCCGAGTTATAAAAAGTTTGCATAAAAAGTAACGTGGATGTTTTTGCATATTTTTTAATAGCTACCCAAGCTTCGCCTAATTCCACCGACTAAAAACTACGTGCCGTTGGTTTTACTCGTCTCTCGCTGAAGCGCACAAAGGCAGGATTATGCATTATTCGAAAAGGTAATGTATAGTGACGGTGCACGATGCGGTCAAGCAAACAAACCGCGCATATTTGACCGTTCAGTGTTATTTTCATCACCCCGGTATATAAAATTATATATATGTATATATATATATATATATATATATATATATATATATATATATATATATATATATATATATATATATATTTATATATACCACTATACTTACCAAAAATAATCACTGCATGTTGTTTAGGTAATTGCAAAAACAATAATAATTACAACAAAAATGGTCGTCAGTTATGCGTATACTGAACTATACTGAATTTTTTAGATTTTTTAATTATTTGTAAATTAAATGTACACGCCTATATACAATAATATAGGCGATATTTTAATAAGAATAATATGAATCATAATGTTTTTTATTGAATTTACGACTGACTTTACATTTAGTTCATTTTAATTGCAAATTAATCACTTGGCCTCGACTTTTATCATCACTGAAAGATAGTTTTAAAATATCAACACTTTTTATTTTCTGTACACACACAATACCTGAAAAACTTTCACAGATCACAAATTCTATTTTTCACACTTTTTTCAAAGTTAAAATGTTAAATGTTTTAGACCGCAAAATGAATACAAACAGTAATAATGGCGACTGCTAAAAACTCGCGTCCAAAGGAAAAAAATATGCGACCAAATTTAATAGTCCTTTACTTATGCGGTAATCAAATGAAATATAAAACTTTTCAAAATAGTCACATTACCTTCTTCGGTAATTTTTCTAATTCAATGTCTAATAACGTAAAAAAGACAGTGTCTTTTTTTTCTCTATATGTGCGTAATATTATCGTTGTGTGTCAAATATTTATAAGAACGCACACATAAATATCGATACCTCCCACGTAAGTTGTTGTAACCCCAAAATTACAATTTTACAGTAGAGCACTTTTAATCCGTTTTAGTTTGATCCGTTGCCTTTTTTTCAGGCGTATTTTGTTGTAACTTTCCTTGAAAAAAAAAAAGATTTTTGGTATTTTTTCACTTTGAATGCATTAAGCAATGCAAATTCTTTTAGTATTCAGTAAAAACGCTAACGGCAATTTTGTGGCTTACAATAACTTACGTGGGAGGTATCGATATATTCGACTACGAGTCCGTCATGCTGCAAATATTCACGCAATAAGCCATAATTTCTTTGTTCCTATACCGCTAGTTGTGCGACTGTGCAGCGCAAGAAATAAGAACACAGGAATTATCGATGATACATCATGATACCACCGTAAATTGATAGATGGCGTTAGTGGTATAAAATTAGGCATCAATATAAAATATTAAAATAAAACTCTGTTTTACTTGTGTATGATTTAAATATATAAAATATTGCAATATATATATTTATCTGAGTTACTTAGAGTAGGCAGTGTCTTTTTGTCTTTATGAACCGCACGCCACTGTATATATATATGCAAAATATGTACAACATACATATAATATTTTCAAGCAAAAATCACTACTAGTATAGCCTTATAAAGAGTGTACTCGCTTTCGAAGAAATTATTAAGAATTTTTTGCCCAAATTAAGCAATGATTTTTTTAATAGAAAAATGTTCTTAAACTTTTGGCATTAAAAAAATTAAGATGCTGTTATATAAAGTTATTAAAGTGTTATATATTTTTAAAATTAAATAATAGTTATATGTCTATAAACGATATGGTATTAAAAATATACATACGTATATATAATTTTATTGTGGAATATTGTGTGAAAATACTACGAATTAATATTTCAAAATGCAAATTAGGATTTATTAACCCTCGAAAATAAGTTCTCAGTGTGAGATCGTTAATTGAGCTAGCACGGTTTAATTAAAGAAACATTCAGATTTAACCAGAATGAGAGAGATCTCTAATTACGCGTTTCGTTCCACGACGCCTCAAGCAATTATTAAAATATACCTTAGTAAATATCTTAAAAATTTGAATTGTCATATTTTTATATAAAAATATTTTTTTTATATAAAAACGATTTTTATATTGTAAAATACGAGCTTGTTATGAATGTAAAAATGTTGAAAACGTGATTTTATTTCATAACACAGATAAATTTTAAATCGTATTAAATTATTTTGCTACAATGTTTTTAAATATCAACTTCTAATAGAAATTATATAAATAATAAGTTGTGTAAATTCGTAACCCATTTTGGCCTGTAATCAAGTAAGAAGTGTTTATGAAAAACTTTATATACAAGTTATTCTTGCTACTTTAAAAAGTTGGAAAATTATAACCGACTAACTTTCGCGTTATAATTTCTGAACTCACAGCCCCCTTAAATATATTCACGTTACGTAAGCAACGAATCGTTCGTGAGGTTATTCCTCAACATTTTTCTTTTTCAAGGCTCCCAGGAGAATTTTTCCTTACATTTCGCTGATAAATTATGAATCATGCAATATTTCAATTTGCCGACAGCGACGATGAAAGTATTTTTAAACGAAGTACCGCATATTTACGATTTCTTTTTATTTTTTGATCTCTTTGAATGGTATCTTTGGTTGGTGTTGTCGAACATAATCACAATTAAATCGATCTGCCTTTGCACGTCAGACGTGCCTCTTAATATATAATACAAGACTTTTAAAAAAGGAGAACCGACTTCAAAAGCAAATAAAATACGCAATTTCGTAAAATTGAATGACATAATTATTCCGGTCTTTTTTCATTTTGAAACCATACTACTAAATCGATTTTGATGTCAAATCTATGGGACTAATAGCAGAACATACCTTTACAAACAAAAACGAATTACCCAAATCGTTCGAGCCCTTTTCGAGTAATCGGTGAACATACATAAGAAAGTCCCCGACGAATTGAAAATCTGGCCTAGCTCCTCGGGACCTTTATGTATGACGGGTATGTGTAGCTACATATCTTTAGGGTGAGTTAGGTTAAATTTGCTTTGATCCAATCTGAGTTACGGAGGTTGAAACGGTTGACTAACCCGTAAGATCTGGTTCTCCACACATATAAACCAAATCAGTAACGTTAAGCGTGAATCATATTATCGGACACGATATACAGCCAAGACTAATAGACACAACTTTCGGCATGAGTGGTCAAGGATTATAGATTTATTATAAAATACAAGTAACAAAACGTGAATTCGAGCAAACACATTTCCGAAGAATCTGCCTCGATATACATTTATACATTTACTTTAAAACTAAAATCCAAGACTTCTTATTAAAACCGATTTCTAAAGCAAAATACGCAATTTAGGATGACGCACTTATATCAGTTATTTTGATATTAAAACACACAAAGCACTGCATTGACTTCGATAAAACTTCTTTCGGACCAATCTAGAAAAATTCAAACAAAACAATTTTCAAAATTGATTCAGAAATTACGGAGTTATGAGTTAAACAATATTTTTTAAAAATACGCTACAAAATGAGAAAAAAAAAGGAGGAGTCCTTTTTTGCATTCGGTTGAAAATATCTGACACGATATTATTAAGTCACATCCGTCAGTCGCAACTGAAAATTGTTATTGTGATTGCGTTTCAAGCTTTAGCGTCCGCCGCGATTACTAGATTCGGGCTCACCTTCAATGTGTGGTTTACCGAATTATGAATTAATCAAGGAGTCTAGTGTGTTAGATAGGTATAGTCTAGTTTTATTTACTAGTCCTATTTCACAAACAAATATGGCGTTTTTAGGGTTCCGTACCTTAAAAGGAAAAACGGAACCCTTATAGGATCACTTTGTTGTCCGTCTGTCTGTCTGTCTGTCTGTCTGTCTGTCTGTCTGTCGGGATGTCAACCCTTTTTTCTCAGAAATGCATAGAGGTATCATGTTGAAATTAATATCATATACTCAAGTCTACGATGACATGCGGCCGTGAAAATATTAAAGTTCTAAGTCAACGCAATCAAAAGATAATGGAAAATATGTCGTATATTTTGACCATTTTAGCGTTTTCGCAAGGGAATCAAAACCTATAGGGTACTTCCCATTGACCTAGCACGATGAAATTTGGCAAGAAGTAAGATCTTATGGTCCAAATAAAGGAAAAAATCTGAAAACTGTAAAATTTTGTATGTATGTTTGTCTGTTTGTAAGTTTGTCTTTCAACCTTTTTCTCAGAAACGCGTGAAGGTAACAAATTTTTATCAACGTCAAGTACTCAGAGTTGTAATTACTAAGAGCTGTGAAAAAATCAAACTTCTAAGTTAACGCAATCAAAAGATACGGTCATTTATATCACATATTTTAAGTATGATAGCGTTTTTAACGTTTTCGCAAGGGAATCAAAACCTATAGGGTACTTCCCATTGACCAAGCATTATGAAATTTGGCCAGAAGCAAGGTCCTTTAGTATACATAAAGGAAAAAATTCGAAAACTGTAAATTTCTGTTCGTGTGTCTGTCAGTCTGTACGTCTGTCTTTCAAC